>CM077086.1:142412663-143012663 GCA_039513925.1 Platanthera zijinensis
GTTTTAAATCAATTAATAAGAGTGATTCACCTAGGATTTTGTACCTGTTGCACATGGATCTTTTTGGACCCATATCTGTACAAAGCCTAGGAGGGAAGTCCTATACTTTAGTGGTTGTAGATGACTTCTCAAGATTCACTTGGGTGTCCTTTCTGAGGAAGAAGTCTGATAACTTCAAGTGTTTGACAGATTTTCTCAAATGCATTCAGATTGAGTTCAACACTCACATTGCCCTGATCAGAAGTGATCATGGGACAGAGTTTGATTCTCTTCTCATGCAAGAGTTCTGTCAGAGTGAAGGGATCAGGCACACTTTCTCAGCTCCTAGAACTCCTCAACAAAATGGGGTAGCTGAAAAGAAAAATAGAACACTCATTGAATCTGCAACTACATTATTGGCAGATGCTCACTTACCTCTGTCCTTTTGGGCTGAGGCAGTGAACACCTCCAACTATGTGTTGAACAGAAGCCTGATACACAAGCTGAAGGGCAAGACTCCTTATGAATTGCTCAAAGGGAAGAAACCTAAAATAGGCTATTTCAAAGTTTTTGGTTGCACTTGTTTTATTCATAATAATGACAAGAAATATCTAGCAAAATTCCAAGCTAAAGCTGATGAAGGAGTGTTTCTGGGATACTCCATGATCAGCAAGGCCTATAGGGTTTATAATAAATCTTCCCATAAAATTGAAGAATCTGTTCATATTATTTTTGATGAAGCTAACATGTCTTTCAAGGAGAAGAATGCTTCTACCATAGAACCTCTGCAGGTACACTCTCTAGCTGAAGACTTGAATAAACTGCAAGTTGCTGAAAAGAATGAAAGCAGTGATGATGAAGAAGAAGTTCAACATCTTAAAGAAAATCATCCTGAAGAGCCAGTTGCTGCTCCACTAGAGGAGACAACAACACAGGCTGGTGAGCAATCAACACTCCCTGTTGACTTAGTAACAACAAGAGATCATCCAATCACCCAAGTAATTGGAGAGATCTCAGCTGGTGTGCAAACTAGAAGTCAGGTCAACCAAAACCTGATGCACACTTGCTTCCTATCTCAAATTGAGCCTCAATCCATTCAAGATGCAGAGCAAGATCCACACTGGATCATTGCAATGCAAGAGGAGTTGCATCAATTTGAAAGGAATAAGGTTTGGGAACTAGTGCCTAAGCCAAAGGATCATCCCATTGTTGGAACAAAGTGGGTATTCAGGAACAAGCTGGATGATCAATGAGTTATAGTCAGAAACAAGGCAAGGCTAGTTGCTCAAGGGTACTCTCAACAAGAAGGAATAGACTATGATCAGACATTTGCACCAGTTGCAAGGCTGGAAGCCATCAGGATATTCCTAGCCTATGCTGCTCACAAAGGTTTCAAAGTGTATCAAATGGATGTAAAGAGTACATTTCTCAATGGGGACATCAAAGAGGAAGTCTATGTTAGACAACCTCCAGGTTTTATCTCTCTAACTCACCCTGATTATGTTTACAAATTGCATAAAGCATTATATGGTCTCAAGCAAGCCCCTAGAGCATGGTATGAGACCCTAGCATGCTTTCTTCTGGAAAATGATTTTGTTAGGGGGAGAGTAGACCAAACTCTTTTTATTAGAACCCATAAGTCCCATACCCTGCTAGTGCAAATTTATGTAGATGACATTATTTTTGGTTCTACTGATTCAAAATTGTGCAAAAAGTTTTCCAAGCTTATGCACTCTAAATTTGAAATGAGTAGCATGGGTGAGCTGTCCTTCTTCTTAGGACTGCAAGTCAAGCAACATGCTGAAGGCATATTTATTTCTCAAACCAAGTATGCAAAAGAGCTGGTTAAGAAATTTGGTATGTCTGATGCATCATGTATGAAAACACCCATGCCCTCAAATGCTGTAATAGATGCTGATGAACATGGGAAACATGTTGATCAGACAACATATAGAGCAATAATTGGCTCTTTATTGTACCTTACAGCTAGTAGGCCTGATATAATGTTTGCCACATGTATTTGTGCTAGATTCCAAGTTAGCCCTAGAGAGTCACATTTAATCTTAGTTAAGAGAATTCTTAGGTATGTTAAAAGTTGTCCTAATCTAGGTCTCTGGTATCCAAAAGATTCAGCATTTGATTTAACTGGATTCTCAGATGCTGATTATGCTGGATGCAGAATAGACAGGAAAAGCACCAGTGGAACCTGTCAGTTCCTTGTTATAGACTTGTCTCTTGGTTCTGTAAGAAACAAACATCTGTGTCAACTTCAACTGCTGAAGCTGAGTATATGGCTGCAGGCAGTTGCTGTTCACAAATATTGTGGATACAGAATCAGCTCTTAGACTATGGCTACAACTTAGAGAAGTCTAAAATTTTCCGTGACAATACTAGTGCTATCTCTATAGCACAAAATCCAGTCCTCCATAGTAGGACAAAACACATAGAAATTAGGCATCATTTTCTAAGAGATAATGTAGAGAAAAATAAAATTGAACTTCAATATATTCCTACTGATTTGCAAAGGGGAGATATTTTCACCAAACCTTTGGATGAAAAGAAACACAGTTTCTTCCTAAATCAGTTAGGTATGTTAGATGGAGGAAGCCTTAATTAAATTACAAGATTTTGAAAAGCTAAAACAGACCAAGACTAGGCCAAAAATCCTTCTTTTTGTGTCTGTAGAATGAGTTTAGACTCTGAACTGCGCTCGACGTTTTCCCAAAAATCGTCGAACAGAGATCGATGATTTTCCAAAAATCGTCGACCAGAGATCGACGCTTTTGCAGTCGTCGATCTGAGTTCAGAGCCCTCGCTAGAGCTAGGCTTTCTCTCCTTCTGATCAGAGGCCGTCGAGCTGAGCTCGACGTTTTTCAACATCGTCGAACGTAGATCGCCGATGTTGAAGACTCTTCAGATTCCCTCTGTAGCCCAAATCGTCGAGCTAAGCTCGACGTTTCGTCGAGCTGAGCTCAACGATTTTCCTTTTTCGCGTCGAACCCTAATATAAAATCTTTCTTTCAGCTGTCGTTCTCCCTTTGCGCTTTCATACTCTGCAACTCTCTTTCTTTTCCCTCCAAATTCTCTACGCTTGGTCGTTTTTGGCTTTCTGTTGCAGGTGAATATGGCTGAATCGAGTGCTGCTATTGCTAAGATGAAGTTCGACACAGGTTTTGACATCGACATAAACTCCTTCGACGGAAGCGACCAGCGCTTCAAGGACATCCTAAACTTATTCCGAGAACAACAGCTAACTCCAATAATGACTACAAGGATGAAGATCGCCTCAGAAGAAATAAAAGAGTGGTGTTTTACCGCAACAGACGAGTCTGAGAATTCTGTTGTCGGCACCATTAAGGGGACTCAGGTATTTCTATCCCCGGCTCTTTTAACAGAAGTCTTTCAACTCAGTACTGGAGAAGACTCCGTCGAACTGTCTGGAGAGGAGTTTGACTCCATGCTGGATAGGATGGGCCACAATGCAGTAAACCCTAATAAGCTACTGAAGAAAAATCTGGCTATAGAATTTCAATTCCTGGCTGATGTAGTTGGGAAGGTGCTGTTGGCCAAGCATTCAGCCCATGACACCATTTCCAGATATCAGTTCTGCCTGATGGGAGCCTTATTAGATAAGAAACACCTGGACTGGGGCTCCATCTTCTTCACTCTGATTAAGAAGAAGATCAACAAGAATGCAGTTAGCTATGGGAGAATCTTAGGAGTCTTTCTGCACAACAGGTGCCCTGACCTATTAACCTCCTCTGGCATGTTTATCAATGCATCCAAGAGGCTTTCCTGTGCCCTCTTCAGTAAATGGGACAGGCAGATCATAAACCCCTCCAGGGCTGCTGCAACACTTCATTCAGGCACAAGGACTATTTCAGTCACTCCTTCAGCAGAAGAGCTGCCTGCTTCCTCCCCTCCTCCAGCCATATCCACCCAAGTTGTCACCTCCTCACCACCAGTCACCACCATAATCATCTCATCCCCAATTACCATTTCCTCACCTATGCCATCCACCTCAGAGGAATTCCATCCTCTCTTCTCCTATTCATCCTTCACCCTTCCATCTTTCTCACTTACAGATGATTCCTTCATGGATGATTCACCCTCTACTTCTCCTGAGCCACCCTCCACTTCCTCCTTTCAACAACTGCTCCATGACATTCTCTCTCAACCCTCCTTCACACCATCTCTTACTTCCCCTATCTCCACCTCAACCTCCTCTATCTCCATTATTCCATCTTCTGAACCAACCATTCCCTCTCCACCTTTCTCCACAATTTCAGTTTCAGCCACCATCCTTCCATCTACCTTTGCCTCTACCTCTGCTCAAGCCCCACTTGAGCATGTAGATCTTCCTATTTTGGCAGACAGGCTGTATGAGTTGCTAGCTCCCAAGCTGACATCTCTACTAGAGTCTTCCCTGGCTCCACTCCTAAAGCAAGTACAGGAGCTGTCTACCAAGATTGCCTTCCTTTCCTCCTCCCTGGCTATCCCATCTTCTGTGTGCCTTGATTCATCTTTCTCTGAACCAAGGCAGGGGGAGATGCCTTATGAAGAAGTGGATGTGCCAGCTGCTGATATTATGTCTGCTCCAGCTCCAGCTCTTGGATGTGCTTTTGCACTGAATCTGCAGAGGCTGCTATCTATATTTGATACAGTCCATTTCAGTTGTCTGCCTGCAACTCCTGCTGAAGATTTGTCTAAGGCCATTGTGCCTATAGCTACCTGTGATCCAAGCCATATTGATTCCTACATCAAATCCTGGAAGGCTGTGGATATCTCTGATGCTGATACTAAGGCCACTATGCCTCTTTCAATTGTTACTAAGGCCACTGTGCCTCCTTCTGTTGAAATTGCTACTGCTGACATAGAAATGATTCCAGCAACTGATGCTGATGAAATTGCTGCTCCTGCTCCAGTGTCTGCTCCTGTTTCTGCCTACTCTGTTGTTGCTCTCTCTCCTCTTGCTCCTGAGGTTTCTGCAAAACTTAAAGCTCAAGAAGAGCTTATCAGAAGAATTGATGATCTGTATGATCAACATCAAAGTTCTGAGAGTGACCAATACAGGACTGATTCTGATGATTCTGCTAGAACTATTGCCAAGAAGAGAAAAGCCAGAAGTAAAGCAATGATGTCAGTCCCTCCTGCCAAAGCCAAAGACTTAAATGATATTCCATACTACATCCTGCATGACTGCCCAATCTCTGAGCCTTGGATGCAATATTCCAAAAATCAACTGAAAGCTATGAAGAAGAAGAGGAAGCTTGACAAATATGAAAAAGGATCTTCTCAATATCAGCCTCCTCCTCCTCCTCCTCCAGATTCTGGCTCAGGTTCATCCCCTCAAACTCCAGTCTCCAGACACAGTTCCTCCCAGTATTATCAAAGATCATATCAAAGGGGTCAGCATCAAAGAGGATATCAACCCAGAAGGGGTAATTACAGAGGAAATCAAAGAGAACAAAGATCCTATCAAAGGGAAGGACAAGGTCACCCTGACCCTTCTTCAGGTCCTTTTCCTTACAAGCTGAAAGACACAATTGTTTCCAGGACTCCTTCTACTGTTTCTGAAATCATCAACAGATATGAACCTCCTATTCCTTTTGAAGATCCTGAGAACAACCCTGTATCCTGGACAGCCAGAATGAAAGAATTGGCTGCCCTTGATCAAATAAAAAAGGCTAGAGAACAAGGCAAGGACACTTCAAACATAACTACCTTATCAGAGCAGAGAAAGAAAGAATTAGAAAGATATGCATCAAGAAAATTTTTCAATCCAGAAGACTATATGAAGCTGCACCCAGAGGCTGTTGTTCCAAGGCCCAAATCTCAAACTTCTCTAGGTGCAGAGGATGACAGAAGGTCAAAGAAAGAAAGTCAGAATCCAAATAGAGAAATTTTATTTAAAAAGGGATCTGAAAGGAAGTGAACTGTGTAAGCTAAACATTTCATCCACCTTTGGATATCTGCTGATATTTATCTGTGATCTGCTTTGTTCTGTCATTTTGTATTAGCTTATGTATTGTTGTATGCTTTTCATTTCCTATGATTGACTGTAAATAGTAATCCTAACCCAAATAGGGGGAGATTGTTGGAACACCCTATTACTAATTTGGGTAAGGATCACTATGCTTGTTTTAGGGATCCCAGTTGACCTAGTTGTATAGTTGAAAAGGTCAACATTAGAATGAGTCTAGGGCTTAGAACTTAGGTTTGAAGCTGCCCCCAGGATCATTCCAAGATCAAGGTTGAAGAGCTTAGTCTAAGGCAATTTTCGTCGAGCTAAGGTCGACGAATCATCGAACTCCGTTCGACGCTCTCTGAGCTCATCTTCAATAAAACATCGAACTCCGTTCGACGATCGTCGAGCTCAGATCGACTATCTGCCTTCGTCTAGCTTCTGCTGAGTCGTCAAACTCCCCTCGACTATCTTCTAGCTCAGTTCGACGATCCCTTCCTAAAGTTATTTCTCAGATCTCTGAGCTCAGTTCGACGATCGTAGAGCTCAGATCGACGTTTTCTTTGGAGAGATCGACGCTTTCAGGAATTCAAATGCTGCTTATAATTGGAATGTTTTTGAATATTATCAGCATTTATGTCAGAAGATCTCCCAGCCGTTTGTCTTTAATTCTGGAGCAAGTTTCAAGGAATTTTTCAGAGAATGTTTGCTGGACTTTCCTCTAGAAGACAAGACTATTTTTGGAAGACATTTATGACTCCCAACGGCTAATTTTTGGACAAGGAATCGTCAGAAATCTATTATTCCTTTCTTCTGTGTTATTAAGATTTATAGAATACATAGAAGTGAACACACAGAATAGAGTATACTGATAGCAGAAGAACAACAGAAGAACTGTGACTCAAAAATCTTCTTGCTGACTGAAAAGTGTTCACAATCACATCACTCCAGACACCTTACCTTCAGCATTCTTGCTGAAACCATCTTGTGCTGGAGATCAAAGTTTTGAAGACCTATCACCCTAGAGCAAAGCTTCTTTTCCTGAACCTTTCTACATCTCAGGGGGAGCTTTGACATCATCAATCCACTTGTGCTTCTCTCATTTGATTGAGAACAGAGAAGACACCCTTCACTCTTATTTTTCTTTTCCTGATGTAAAAGGGTTCTTGAACTCCCTTCAAAAGTTCTGTCTGGTTCTGAGAGCCTTGTCAAAACTCAGTGGTGGCAAGACACCTTATCAAAAAATCTAGTTTTGGTTTTTGGGCACCTTATCAAAAGCTCATTGGTGTTAGGACACCTGATCAACTCATCCTGAGTGGATTCCTACCAAGGGTGGTAGAAGAATGGATGTACCCAGGTTTTTGGGGAACCACTATAATTTCTTGTGTCTTCTGGTTTGTTTGTGTGATTTGTTTGCTGTGTGCTGTGCTTTTTACTTCTTAGTTTTTGACTTCTTACTAGCACTCTACACTATATCATACATTGAATTTTATATGTGCTGTTTATTTCAACTGTGAAAAATTATTTTAAAATACTCTATTCACCCCCCCTCTAGAGTTGAGATAGATCTTAACCTCACTTTCACAACGCTTTTACTATTGAGTACTCGAGTACTGTCTTGAACTTCTCGAGTACTGGACTGAACTTCTTGAGTACTGGACTGAACATCTCAAGAAGTGAACTAAGAAAAATATTTCTGATTCTGGAAAAGATTACTCGAGAATAGGAGTTGATTTCTCGAGAGAAAGAAAATTTCTCGAAAACAAAGAAAAGCATTTCTCGAGAACTAAGGGTTGTTTTAGAGAACTATACTTAGAAAAATTTTTGAGATATCAAATGAATACTCGAGAAGTAGAGAAAGAGTCTACTCAAGAAATAAACTTTGTTACTCGAGAACTATGTTAGTACTACTCGAGAACTAAGGATCGTACTCGAGTAATGCGACTGATTACTCGAGAACTCTAATATTTACTACTCGAGAACTAAAGGATTTTTCGAGTAATGGACTTAGAGAAATTCTGTTTTTAAGAAAATATTTCTTTTGAAAATTCTCATCACAGACATTTCATCATTTGATCCAAGTGCTTGAATATGAAGTGTATCCCAATAGAGAGGATACACATGAGTCAATACCTTGGATCACACAATGAGGGATTACATTGTATGGTCATGTGTTTATGACCCACTGTAGACTAACATTGGTCTACACTTTGCAATATAATCATGCAAACATATAACTAAAACAGAGGATCAAATACAAGTAAATTCATCTTAGTTCAAGGGTGACTTCATGCAAATCTAGGTTATTGTTGATGCAATACCCAACAGGAAGCTTGAATTCGTGTAACCCTTTACAACGACCTCTTCCTCTCTACCAAATACCAAGAACGAATCCTTAGTCCTTCGCAAGTACTTTAGGATGTTCTTGACGTCTATCTAGTGACCAATACTGGGATCACACTGATACCTGCTAGTCATGCTCAAGGCATAAAAGACATAAGGTCAATTACATATCATTGTATATGTGATTTATCCATTTGTCAAAGCATATGGAATCAACTTCATGCGGTTCATATCTTCATAAGATTTAATACACTAGTCCTTAGAGAGACTCACACCATGAGACATTGGTAATAATCCTTTTTGTGACTCAAGCATGTTGAACCATTTCAACACCTTATCAATGTATGTACTTTGGGTCAAACCCAGAAACTTATTTGATCTATTTCTATAGATCTTAATACCATGTATATAAGTTGCTTCACCCAAGTCCTTCATAGAAAAGCAGCTCCCTAGGTTGTTCTTAACAACTTGTAGGGTCAGTTTGTCATTCTCGATCAGCAGTATGTCATCTACATACAATATCAGGAAGACAACAATGCGCTCACTAATCCTCTTGTAAACACACGGTTCATCCTCATTCTTGATAAAACAAAACCCTCGGGGTTGTGTCATATACACTTCCTCAAGGAGGTTTCTATTTAGGAAAGCTGTTTTGACATCCATCTAGCAGTCATAATATGCAGCAATAGCAAGCAGAATTCTGATCGACTTAACCATGACAACATGGAAAATGTCCCATCAAACTCAACACTATGACTTTGCTTGAAACCCTTAGCCAACAGTCGCCCTTTGAATGTCTGTACATTCCCATCCATGTCGGTCTTCTTCTTGAAGACCCACTAGCACCCTATGGGTCGTACCCCTTCAGGTGGTTCCACCAAGGTCCAAACTTTGTTATCATACATGGAGTCCATTTCAGATTTCATGGTCTCAAACCACTTCTCGTAGTCTGGTCCACTCATAGCCTCTTGGTAGGTTTCATGCTCATCACTATGATCCATAAGCAATACATTACGTATTTGAGACACAAGAAATCCATATCTCTCAGGCTCAAACCTTGGTCTACTAGATCAACATAGAACTTGTGTTTCCTGAGCAGGCTCTCCAACTATAAAAACTTGCAGTCCTAGCTCAGGGTAAAATTCCGCTTCATTCACAGTTTGTGGTTCTTGAACTTTTTTAAGTTCTACCCTGGTAGTATTTCTACTTAATAACTCTTTCTCACAAAAGACACTAGTCCTTGGAACAAACACTTTGCCCTCGGACGGTAGGTAGAAAAGTACCATTTTGTTTCCTTAGGATACCCCACAAGATAACACTTATCTGACTTAGGTTCCAGCTTGTCAGGCATTTGACATTGCACGTATGCCTCACAACCCCAATTCTTAATGAACGACATACAAAGGACGCTTCCCAGTCCATATCCCTTATGGTGTCTTTAGAACTGCTTTTATTGGAGCATGATTTAGTGTAAAAACAGCAGTTTCTAGAACAAAATCCCAAAAGGAAACATACAGATCTGCTTGACTCATCATCGACTGTACCATGTCTAACAGAGTATGATTCCTCCGCTCAGAAACATTATTATATTGCGGTGTTCTAGGTGGAGTGATCTGTGATATAATACCACACTCTTTCAGAAGATCACGGAACTCATGAATCAGGTATTCGCCTCCTCGATTAGATCAGAGTGCTTTAACCTTCTTACCTAGCTGGTTCTCTACTTCGTTCTTAAACTCTTTCAACTTTTTAAAGGTTTCGAATTTGCACTTCATAAGATACACGTATCTGTATCTACTGAAATCATCAGTAAATGTAACAAAGTATAATTACCCAACTCTAGCCATAAAACTCATGGGTCCACATACATCGCTATGTACTATACCCAAGAGATCATCAGCCCTATCATTAAAACTAGTGAATGGGGCCTTAGTCATCTTGCCTAACAAAAAGAATTCTCATCTCTCAAATGATTCATAATCAAATGAGTCCAGTAGTCCATCTTTATGGAGCTTGGATATGCATTTCTCATTTATATGACCCAAATGAAAATGCCAAAGGTACGTAGGGTTTTAGTCATTCGTTCCTATTCGTTTAGTATTTTATATATTATAGATCTAATGGTCTAAGTTCAAAACATATAAACCATTAAACATTTGGGCTATACCATAACAAACATCATTCTTAAATATAGAACAATAATTGTTCTTAATAATAAAAGAAAATCCAATCATGTCCAAACATGAAATAGATATATTGTTTCTAGTTATGGAAGGAACATAATAACAATTATCTAGTTCAATTATATTAAAGTTTGGAGTGTTCGGGCAGCCTGGTTTCTAATCACAACGGGCTAGTTGTTCCAGCAGTCTTGCGGTCTGGTCTGGCGATCTGGCAAAGAGAAGCCGCAGTGATCTACTTGAAGCCGCAGCAGTCTGGCGAAGAGAAGCCGTAGCGGTCTGCTTGAAGCCGCAGCGGTCTGGCAAAGTGTAGCGGTCTGCTTGAAGCAACAGAGATCTGATCGTGGTTGTAGTCTGACAACTTCCAGCAGGCGATCAGGCGGTGAGTTCGAGAGGCTTACTCTGGGAGATTGCGCCTTTGTAGTTAGTTGTTTTATTTCTTGTATAGTAGGCGATTTGGTCATGTTGAACAGTATAAGCCGCATGGCTTGTATTTAGTCCCGCATCGCTTGTTGTAAATCTCTCTCTCCTCCCCTTATTTCTATAAATAAGGGCCATACCTTTGTAATCTTTATCTTTTTAAGAAATAAAAGTTTGCGGTTTATTTACCTCTTTTGTCCATTTTCTATATAGTATCAGAGGAAACTGATCCTTTCCTTTAAGAAGGTCGCGGTTTGTTGCTCTAATTGCGCAGCCTCTTCAACCAGCTTCATCTGGTTTGGGCGACTTCTTTCTTCTCCCATCCCTCCCTTGCTTATCCCTATGCTTGCGACTTTCTTCCTCCCGGGACTTTTTCTGTTCGCCCGGCTTCCCTTGCTAACCGCATTTTCTCTTCTCTGTTACGAGTTTCCCCATTGGTCGCGGTTACTGCCTTTCCGTTGGTGTGTTTTTGCCTTGACCAGGCAGCCTCGTGCTCTTCGCTCTTCTTGATTCTTCTTTGCTAGTCTCTTGTCTCTTTTTTGGTGTGAGTCTGCATTTTGGTCACGGCTTGTTCCTTGCCACTGGTGTGTTGACACCTTGACCGTGCGGTCCCCGTCTCCTTCTGCAACCTGTTCTTGATTAATTTGTCCTTTTTACACCGCGCGGTTTCTTTCTTTCTGTTCGCGTGATTTGCACCGTGTTCGTGCGGTCTCTGTCTCTTCTTTCTTCTTCCGCGGTCTTTTCCGCCCTTGGGTCGCAACTTTTCTTGTTTTCTTGCTGGTGTGTTGACACCAAGACAGGGCGGCTTGTTTTTTCCTTGACCGCGTACTTCTTATTTTCTTTTCTCGTTGGCGTTTCTTTACCCGCTGCGGTTTCCGCTCCTTGGTCCGGTTTCTTCCGGTTTCTTACTCTCTTCCCGCCCTTTTTGCTCGCGGCTTCTTCTAGCAGCTGGTTTGTATACCTTTGACTGGGCAGTCTCCTTCGTCTCTCTTTCTTCCTCATTGTTTGTGCCGGCTAGTTTCTCCCTTAGAGGTTAGTTTACCTTCTTTCCGGCTTCTTCTTTCAAATGACTTCTCTTCTCTCTTCTACTACTCGTGCTCTTACAGTCTCCTCTGATAAGTGGCTTATTAATTCTGGTGCCACTAGTCACATGACTGGCAACTCTTGTTTGTTTTCCTCTTTGCTTGAGACAAACAGGTTATCTCCTGTTATTGTTGCTGATGGGACCTCTGCGCCTGTGCATGGTATTGGCATTGTGCATCTCTCTTCATCTTTGTTATTAGAGGAAACTCTTTATGTCCCTACTTTCCCATACAATTTACTATCTGTTAAAGCTCTTTGCACCCAGTTAAGTTGCATAGTTACTTTTACTTGCACCACTTATTCTTTCTCTGATTCTGTTTCTAAGGCTACAATTGCTACTGGTACTGCTCGTGATGGCCTTTTTTATCTTAACAATATTGTTTCACTTTCTGCTTCTTTTTTCAATTCAGTTGTGACATTGTCGTCTTGGTCATCGTCCTTCTTGCCTCATTCATCAACTTCTTCCAGACCTTCCTTTCGACGATTTTCCTTTGAACTGTGAAGTTTGTGAGTTGGGCAAACATCATCGCTCTTCTTTCCTAGCTCGAACGGGTCGTTGTTCTTCACATCCTTTTGATCTTGTTCACTCTGACATATGGGGCCCTTCTCTGGTTTCTTTGGTTGGTCGTGGAAGCTTGTACTTTGTCACGTTTATTGAAGATTTCTCCAAATGCACTTGGTTGTATCTCTTGAAGGATTGTTCTGAACTGTTCTTTGTATTCTTTGCTTTTTATCATGAGATCTTCACACAGTTTAGTGTGCCCATTTAGATTCTTCGTACTGATAATGCCAAAGAATAATTCAGTCATTAGCTCTCTTCATTTTGTGTGGACAAGGGTATGATTCATCATACAAGTTGTCTCTATACCTCTTAACAGGCATTGCTGAACGAAAGAATCGTCATCTTCTGGATGTTGCTCACAGTCTTTCTTTGCAAATGAATGTCACCCTGTCTTATTGGGGTCATACGGTTCTTCTTGCTTGCTATCTCATTAACCGTATTCCCTCGTATGTTATTCAGGGAAAGACTCCTTTTTCAGTCTTATATCTGGAGGTCGAACCATTTCCTTAGCCCCTGAAAACCTTTGGTTGTACTGCCTTTGTTCACGTCCCTTCTCCTGGACGGGACAAACTTTCTCCCCGATCAATTCAATGCGTATTTCTTTGCTATTGACCTACTCAAAAAGGGTATCAATGTTTTGATCCTCTCCTGCACAAACAATATGTTTTTGTAGATGTTACCTTCTTTGAAGATACTTCATATTTCTCCTCTTCTTATTCTCTCGTACCTGCCGATACTTCTCCTCCCCTGCCTATTCTCTCGACACCTCCGACAGAGCCGGTTCTTTTCGCATCTCCTCTGTTTTCTCCTTCTCTTTCTCGGGATCCTAATAGGTTATCCTTGGTACCCTTTGTTCCTGTTCTGAAGCCTCTTCTGTCTTCTGCCAGTACATTGCCTCCTCAAGTCAGCAGTGACCTCGATTTTCCAATTGCCCTGCGAAAGGGTGTTCGCCAATGTACTCAGCATCTGATTGGTGCGGTTATTTCCTATGATTAGCTTTCCCCAACTGCCAAGCATTTTGCTCTTGCAATTTCTTCTACTACCATTCCAACAATGTATCAAGAAGCTGTTGCTCTTCCTAAGTGGAAGGCTGTTATGGATAAAGAAATGAGCATGTTAACTGAGAGAGGGACTTGGACTCTTGTTCCACCACCGATGGGCATTGATGTGGTTGGATGTTGGTGGGTCTTTGTGGTTAAGTATCTTACAGATGGCTCTATTGAATGGTATAAGGCCCGACTTGTTGCCAAAGGGTTTACTCAGACATATTGGGTGGATTTCTTCGATACTTTTTCTCATGTTGCTCGCATCAGCACTATCCGTATTCTTTTCTCTGTGGTTGTTAATAGAGACCGGGAAATGTCTCAGTTGGATGTTAAGAATTCCTTCCTTTATGGGGATTTGTGAGAGGTGGTATACATGGAGCAACCTCCTGGGTAAGTTGCTCAGGAGGAGTATCAGGTGTGCAAGCTTCGAAAGGCGATTTATGGTTTAAAGCAGAGTCCACGAGCCTGGTTTGAAAAGTTTAGTGATGTTTTTTCTCTTATTGGGTTCAGTCAAAGCTCTGCTGATCATTATCTGTTTATACGCAAGACTACTAAAGGTATTGTAGTTCTTGTTGTCTACGTTGATGATATTCTTTTGCATGGTGATGATAAGGAGGGCGTTGATCTAGCCAAACAATATCTTCGACAATACTTTGTCACTAAGGATATGGGACCGCCCAAGTACTTCCTGGGAATTGAGATTTCACAAAAAAGGACCTCGGTGGTTCTTTCACAGCGGAAGTTTGCGCTAGATCTCCTAAAAGAGGCAGGTCTTCTTGGAACGAAACCTGCTCATTGCCCAATGGTTGTTGGTGATGATAAAGGCTGGTCTGATGATTCTCCTCTTCTCCCATATTTCACTATATACAGGCGACTTGTAGACAAACCTATATATCTAGCTGTTACTCGACCAGATATTTGTTATGTAGTTGGGAAGGTTAGTCAGTTTATGCAAAGTCCTAGAGAGTGTCATCTACGCTCTGTCATGAAAGTTTTGGAGTATGTGAAAGGGTCTCCAGGAAAGGGCGTATTGTTTCAGAAGAATGGTCATCTGAATATTGAAGCATATTCTGAAGCCAGCTATGCTGATAACAAGGAGGATAGAAAGTCTACATCAGGTTTTTGCACTTTTGTAGGAGAAAATCGGGTTAGCTGGAAAAGCAAGAAGCAGGCAGTGGTTTCAAGGTCAAGTGCTGAAGCAGAATATAAGAGCATGGCCTCAACTACCTACGAGTTAAAATGGCTACGGGCGCTTATGCTTGACTTGGGAGAAGTCAATGACTATCCTCTTCCTATGTTCTATGATAACAAAGCTACCATTTATATTTCAAGGAATCATGTCTTTCATGAGAGAACAAAGCATATTGAGGTTGATTGCCATTTCATTAGAGAGATTTTGAAATCAGGTTTGCACTCCGTTTGTTACATCAGAAAGAGAACTAGCTGATTTCTTCACCAAACCAGTTACTCCATCTGAGGAGGTCTGTAGCAAGCTGGGCATGGTCGATATATATGCTCTAGCTTGAGGGGGAGTGTTAAAGCTTGGATTGTTCGGGCGGACTAGTTTCTAACCGCAATAGTCAAGTTATTCCAGCAATCTTGCGATCTGGTCTGGAGGTCTGGAAAAGAGAAGTCGCAGAAGTCTGCTTGAAGTTGCAGTGGTCTTCTTGAAGCCGCAGCGGTCTGGCGAAGAGAAGCTGCAGCGGTCTAGCAAAGTGTAGCGGTATGCTTGAAGCCGCAGAGATCTGACCGTGGTTGTAGTCCAACAACTTGCAGCAGGCGATCAGAAGGTCAGTTCGAGAGGCTGACTCTGGGAGATTGTGGCTTTGTAGTTAGTTGTTTTATTTCTTGTATAGTTGGCGGTTTGGTCATGTCAAACCGCATAAGCCGCATGGCTTGTATTTAGTCTCACATCGCTTGTTGTGAAACTCTCTCTCTTCCTCCTATTTCTATTAATAAGGGGGCATATCTTTGTAATCTTTATCTTTTTGAGCATTAAAAGTTTGCGGTTTATTTACCTCTTTTTTCCATTTTCTACATATTACAAGCCCACTGGGCCAAGAAAGATTGTAAATACCGACGGCGACTGCAGAAACTCTTGCACCATTGACAACACGTAGGTCCACCTCCCCTTTACTAAACAATCTTATCCTTCCCAATTCCTGGACATTTATACAAATGTGAGAACCACATCCGGTATCTAATACCCTGGATGAAGGAGCAGAAAGGTTTATCTCTATAATATAGATACTTGAAGCGGAAGTCATACCTCCCCTTATCTTTTGTAGACCCTCAATATACGAAGGAAAGTTCCTCCTCCAATGACCAGCCTTGTCATAGTGGTGGCATTTCCCTTCTTTCACAAAGCCTTTATTTTTTAGTGGTGAAGACTTGGGCTATAGAGAAAACTTAGGTCCTACCTTTGTCTTATTGAAGCCATTGGCCTTGCCCTTGCCTTTAAGCACCATTAGTATAGCGCTAGAAGGCTTGGCCTTCTTCATATTGATTTGGGCAGTTCTCAACATTCCTAGGCAATCGGGCAGTGTCTTGTCTATTTCATTCATATTATAGTTCAAGACGAACTGCTCATAACTGTCCGGCAATGATTGCAGGATCAGGTCTGTGGCAAACTCTTGGCCTAGAGGGAAGCCTAGTCTCTCAAGGTTCTCTATATACCCAATCATCTTGAGTATGTGAGTCCCTACTAGGTCCTGATCTCCCATCTTACACTGGAACAACGCCTTAGTGATGTCAAACCTCTCGTGACGAGCTTGCCCTTGAAACTTTTTCTTGAGATGCTCGTCAATTTCTTTGCAACCCATGTTCTCATATTGCTTTTGTAGCTCAGAGTTCATTGTTGCCAACATGAGACATTCAATATCTAAGGAGTCGTCAAGATACTTATAATAAGCACACTTATCAGAACAGGATGCATTCCCGGCAGGCTCTTCTGGGGATTCCTCTTTTAAAACATTGAGCTTTCGCTCTTGCCTGAGAACAATTTGCAAGCTCCTGTACTAGTCTAAATAATTAGTCCCACTTAGCTTTTCCTTCTTAAGGATGGCTCTGAGGGATTGGGTGGAGTGTGAACCACTTGCCATGGAAATTCTACAAAGATCAATGCAAAGTAAAATAAGTATTA
The DNA here is from genome assembly GCA_039513925.1 of Platanthera zijinensis. NCBI lineage: Eukaryota > Viridiplantae > Streptophyta > Magnoliopsida > Asparagales > Orchidaceae > Platanthera > Platanthera zijinensis. The sequence continues at coordinate 142,429,384 of CM077086.1, forward strand.
CATTTCAAAATACATCTTCTTCTTTCGATAAGGACTTTAATAAAAATAACTCCCACTAATTTTATCAAACTGATAACCCTCGATATCCATTCGAAGAGTTTATGCGAGTAACTCTGTTAGTGGACAAGATCGATATTTCACTAACACTATCATTCAGCTTTGGCTTTTCTCTCACAATACAGCTATTTAGGTAGGCAACGATTGCCAATTGCATCACAATGCAACTCATGTATGGCTAGTAAATAACTATTTATTCACATCCATCATATGGTGCATGTCAACCAATACATCTGGGCACTCAACCTTTGTGGTCACCCAGTTAAGTCTGACCCAATGTCGATAGAGGGATATCACAATTATCCACTCGCACCCTTACCAAGATGGATTAATGCACCTTGCTTTGGCAATCCCACACTTCATCGATCGAGGCAGGAAGAGTTTCATCCATCGGAAGGCATATGAATACTTAATATTGCTTGAGGGATTTTAGATACTTGATTAACATTTAATCATGGTTAACAATTAACTAATGTGAACATCCTCAAAATAAATTAGACAGCATTCATAATCCAAGTGCATCCCAGATGTGCACATAAAGGATCATCAACACTTGATCAATTGGCCTAAATCTGAATGTCTAGAACCCTTCTAAATATTCATATTTACATGCACTAGACATGAGCAACACTAACTCCACTTAGATAGTAGACAAGCTCGTCTCTCTATGTGAGATAAATAATCAAACATTCTTTGTTTCACAAACCAACAAGATGGACGGATACTATCAAGGGGTAACAAGGATATCAAACATGATATCACAGCAAAATCACATGCATTCATGGTGGGATCCCAAGAATATATTTGGGCATTTAGAACATTTCTAAATTTCTAGATCTACACGCCATGGAAAATAATTTTGATACCATGACCATTATTTCTACCTTGCTCTGATACCACTGTTTGGTTTTGTAAGGATAGCACAACACTTGTGCACGCAGCAGAAATAAGGAATAAGAAAACCCAAAAGAAGTTTGGATCTAGAAATGGACGTGTATCAAGAAGAAAATGCAGTAAATAAAATTTACCTCTGCGGGATTGAGTCAATACTCAACCTAGATGCTCCAGGAGATTAGCCAATCAATTTGTGGCTACAGTTCCTAGTGTAGAATAGTATTCGCACCTCTACAGGAAGTCCACATGAATGGGAGAACACGTAGAATCTTATCACACAAGATTTAGGTCGGGAGATAAAGCTCTGTGTCTTCACGGACTGCTAGGCCTGTTGTAGAAGAGGCGGCGACGACACTTACCAGAATCAGGCTAAGCGACGGTAGCGGGATCGGCGGCAGGCAGAACAACTTTCGTCGGCTTTTAGGGTTTCGAGATATCACACAGTGCGGCTTGTGTGCAACCCGTCAAAATTGTTCTACAGTAGTAGTTGTAGTAGTAGTAGTAGTAGTAGTAGTAGTAGCCCAGAGAAAATCTTAAATCCTTTTATTTATACCCAAAGGAATAAACAGAACACCCTATCGCTATTCACAGACCCAGGACTTAGAATCCAGGGTTTTTGACCAGACAACCCTTATCTCGAAGATTTGTCGATTATCAATGACATATACGACGAATCATCGAGTATATAAACTATACACGACAAATTGTCGAGTATCCATATGATATTCGATGAATGGAATTGAGTGAACTCAACGCTCTCAGTGCCAAACCTATCGAATCAACACTTGACTCGACGAAGGAATTTAGTGAACTCAACGCCAAGATGCCAGATTCGTCGAGTCAACCTTTAACTCGACGAAGGCGTTGAGTGAACTCAACACACTCAACGCTTGAGACTCAGACTCGCCGAATCAACTCCTTGACTCAACGAATATTTGAGTATACTCAACAGACTCAACGCTTAAGTGCCATACTCGACGAAACAACTTTTGACTCGACGAATCACTGAGTAAACACAACACAATCAATGTCGTCATTCTACGAGTCAACACTTGACTCGACGAAAGAGTTGAGTGGTCTAAATGCACTCGATGCTTCCAAAGCCTGGTTGAGCTAAGTCTTTTCAACTCATCATATGAGCATAGTCAAACTAAGCCAATCTCCCAATTTCTCCAAATGTTCTTATATGCGACCCAGATAGGCTCAAGTTGTGTTGGAAGTGAGGCTACATACTTGATCACCTCTAGATCACAATGGTAATACCAACATCAACAACTATTCAAGGCCAATGTCAAGTTAATTGCATATGAGAAATAACAAACCAGGCAAAACAAGAAAAGACATAGGGAAGAGATGGAGACCAGGCCATATTTTGAACTATGGAGTCCTCAATAAAGGACTATCATCATATTTTCTTTGGATCTAATTAAAAAGAACAAGACTGACAGGGCCAAACTCATAAGTTCTTTTGAATAGGCCAAGTTTGAAAGGCAAGAAGAAGTGAGAAGAAAATTTAGAAGAGATAAGATGGTTGGTATTATTCAGTCAGATGATCTAGAGCCTACCAAATACTTCCCAAAGCCATACTGCTACTTTGAGAGGCAGAGGCAAAAGCAGAAAGAAGCTATGGAGAAGACTACAAAAAGATCTAGTAGCGGCATAGTCATTAAGGAACCTAATACCTAACAATGACATTTGTAATAGATTCCTTAAGGCCTTAGGAAAATGAACCATTATAGTAGACACACTTCTATGAATAGTTATCTAGTTTTTGTTAATCAAAAATTATTTATGAGCTAATTCATGTTATTTATTCTGTGAAATTATTATTTCTGAGAGTTAGTGTATATCATTGAATAGGGTTTTGACTTCTTCAAATAAGAGGAGATTGTTGGGTCCATTGACTACAGTGTCCCCTATTTGAAGAAGACCATCTGTCAATAATATAAACAAGCTTATATTTGATATGTGTTCAAGTTCATATATGCAGGAAGTCTCCTATTCAATGATTAGACTTGTTTTATATGTCAGAAATTTGGCTGGACAGAAGACAGAACACGTGGGAGAGCCAGAAATTTGTTTAACTACAGATACGCTGAGTGATCACTCATCACTCAACACCAAAGGCAAAAAAGTGTCGACAAATATTCAATCTCTCAAAGCCTCAAGGAGCAGGAAATAAATTCTACTAAGTATAAATGTGTTGACAAAAGAAGGTTCACTCAATACCTACTCAAAGAATTCATTTAAGATCAAATGCGTTGAGTGAAGTCAGTTCACTCAATGCCTACTCAGGAAATTCTATACAAGAGGAAAGACGTTGTGTGAAGGCAGTTCACTCAATGCCTACTCAGAAATGTTGCTAAGTGTAAATGTGTTGAGTGAAGGTCATTCACTCAATTCCTGCTGAAGGGGAGCTGTCTAAGTTCAAATGCGTCGAGTAAAGGCAGTTCACTCAATGCCTGCTTAATAAAAGGAATTGAAGTCAAAAGCGTTGAGTGATCAACATTCACTCAACGCATCTTCTGTATGACATAATTCAGCTAAGGTTAAAAGCTTCGAGTGAAGATTGTTCACTCAACGCTTATGTACTTAACCGTTTACAACTAATTCATTGAGTCACACAACTACACTTAACGCCTGTACAAGTTGTCGGGAAGATTTTTTCTAAGTCCACAGGGGGTACGTCAAATATGCTGACGTCATTCTTAAATTTAAATTAAAATAGATGGAGCATTAAAATACAAAGAACATTGTACTTCTCCCACAGTGTTATCGAGGATAAAGAAACAATTAAAGCTGCCCATTCCGCATTCTTAAAGAGGCATTGAGCCGTTGTCAAGGACGATTTATAAAAGCCGAGCAGGGTCAATCTTTGAAAGGACCTTTTGTAAGACCCCCCCCCCCCCCCGGAACACCGGACACGGACGCAACGGGGTCTTATGCCCAGAACAACAGCCTTGGGGTAGCTCTAACATGCGGGTCAGCCTGTACCACAAGACACCTATTCTGCCGGCTACAACTAATATCAAACAAATATGCCAACCCAACCAAAAAAGTAAACTTCCACACAAGTTATATAGTCCAAAAAAATAATACAAAAGAGAAGCTAAAACATGCTTCTACAATATCAGAGTATAACAACAAAATGCCCGAAGGACTACAATAACACTCTCATAAGTCACATCTGTAACAGACGGTAATGATGGCACCGTCCCTTCAGGCCCTGTCGTCCTGGCCTGGCTGACCGGCTCCATCACCTGCTGCTCCACCTGCGGGATTTCCTCCTTAAAAGGAGGACGTAGCAACTGTTAGTCATAAAGACTAAGTGGCTTCACATCCGCTCCCCCGGCGACTCCTCGGTACCGGGCGGAGAAATAGACAAGGTACAATATTAATATACAAACAGGAGTATAAACAAGCAGGTGGTAACACGAGTAATAAGAAATTCTAGCAGTTCTACTATCTATCACAACATATGAAATAGAGTTACAACAGAAAGTAACTCAACTTATATGGATGCCCATTCAAGCATATAAGTTTAGGATCGTTCAACAATAAATAACTCATCGTATAAGAGTGCCCATACAAACTTATACGATGAGGGTCTTGTGTATGTAATGAGTTGCAATGTTATGTATGCGATGCAATGACACACCCATGATCACGCACATGCAGTTGCTACATCGACACAGACTAGTAGTTCCCACTTTTCGAGCAGGTAGCTAACCTCTCAGGCGCCAACCGTCGTGGCCAAACGGTGACAGTAGAACAGGCATTTCTACTACAAAGTGGGTATTCACACTACTTCACTTAGACCCCCATACACCTCAATGCTAAGAACACAAAACAGCGGAGCCCATGCATACTACGGCCCAGCGGGTTCACTTGGGTAGATGTGCACCAAGATCCTAGCCCTAAACTTGCCATGTGTGACGGATGGATCCTCGGAAAAGCATGAGGATCAAGTCCAACCAATCACTTGGCACGGAAGGGACCTCGGAGAAAGCACGAGGGGCAAGCCCAACCGCCCTAAGTCTATCTATCAACTCCCATTTGTGGAATGATAGGCGAGCCCGTACACCTGCCACACTATCCTAAACCCAGGATTACGACTCCACATATCGACTCACACCACATGCAATTCCACAACACCGTGATATGGAAGGAACCTCGGAGAAAGCACGAGGGTCAAGCCCAACCATCCACTTTATTCATCTCAACCCATTCCTACTAGTGACGGCCAACGCCGCACTTACAACCTTCCACAATGCTACCCGTAGGGATACGACACACTAAGCATTGGACTACTATATGTCATTCTATCAATTCAACATACCTATTGCCATCGTTGATTCATCTACGTGTCATCTCATATGATTTCAAATATAAGGTAATTACAATGCGCGTAAATGATCTAGCAATTTATATCAAGACATTTCATTTAAGGTAAGCTTGCATCACCACTCGAATTACAAATTCAAGTTAATAAGATTCTACATTCATATCACTACAACGGTTATCATAAAATAGTTCACCCGAACCTCGCATTAGATCGCAACATCAATCCCACCGAATCCAAGTTCATGTTATAATCACCCAGAATTTTAAGTGCAGAATTAAATCTGGACAGCAACATCAACCGAGGATTCCTGTGGCTACAGGAATCCGGTGAGTGCATGTAACCCCTCAATGGAAAGGTTTTTCCATTGGATAAAACTTTCATGTTCAGCCTGCAACCCAGATCAGGCTTTAACCTATACGAAATCGGCTCCAAAGACTTCAGCGTACAGAATATAAGTTCTGTGCGCTTAGTTACAGCCCTTACTTCGATCGGACATTCCCGTGGCTACAGGCTTTACCCAAAGATGTGTAACCACTCGTTAGAAAGGTGATTTCAGTGGCTACGACTTTCGTGTTTAGTCGAAAACCCAGATTTGACCATTTCTTGCCCGAAAACAACCAAGAAAGTCGCTGCGTGCAGAACACAGATTCTACACGCATCTTGAAGCGGAATGAACGACATCCGTTCATCTTCTTCCTCAAGCGATTTTCCCCAAATTGCCACAAAAAAAATCCTCCACCCTTATTCACCCTCTCAAGGCCATTCCTCTTCACGGATCCACCCCCATCATCATTTGAGGAAGGGGAGGTTGAAGATGACTAATCTTTCGAACACATGTTCTAGCAAGGCCCTTACTAAAGAAATCACCATGCTCCCATGTCAAGACTCTCTTGAGTCGACATCTCGTCTAGATAATAAGATAACTACAGATCTAGCACCATGGGAGAGGGGAGGAAGCTCACCTCATTTCCAGCGGTACCACCATTTTCGGCCATTGATCTAGTCATCCTCCTCCGCGGCATCACTTTGCTTGACGGCGGTGGCGTTTCTACTCCTCCGAAGATGGCTCCAGCAATAACTCCTTCTCCAGAAAGTTCTCTCAGGAAATAAGGATGAAATGAAGAGTGAAAACGGCTAGGGTTTCACTTTTCCTTTTTATACAGAATCGACACGGGTAGGGACACGGTCGTGTCCTTACCCGTGTTCAGGTGACACAGCCGTGTCACCTTCCCGTGTCAAAACCCGTGTTCTGCTCGGGACATTTTTTGTCGACCTGGGGTTGAAGTACACGGGTAGGGACACGGCTGTGTCCCTACCTGTGTCCTTCACGGGACATTTCTTAGCTCTTATTGGGTAGATGCACACGGGTAGAGATATGGCTGTGTCTCTACCCGTGTCCTTTTCAGGTCGTGCCTCTACACGGGCATGTATACAAGGCATGGCACACGGGTAGGGACACGCTCGTGTCCCGACTCGTGTCCTTCTCAGGACAAACCACTCAAAACTGTTCCAAAATCACCCAGCGCCATAGCCACTCAGCACCATTGAACACGGGTAGGGACACGCCCGTGTCCCTACCCGTCTCATGCTCAACCACAGTTTTTAGCTTATTTCCTCGTTTCCAGCAAGTGCACACCTGATCACCTGCACCCCCTTGAGCCTACCGCAGTTCTCCTTACTCAAAAACACGCACAAGGGGCCTAGCGCGAATTGGAACGTTACACCTTTGCCATCTCTAAAAGCCCAATTTTTTCTCTACAAAAGTCAGCTAGCCGAGGTCAAGACATTTTCGCTATTCATCTTCAACCCTACTACTCAGAACACATATTTTCTCAAGCTTGAAGAAGGAGCAGAGTACTATAAAAGATCTTCACAGTGTAAGATGATATAATATTGAAGATATACTTTCTTGTTGCTATAAAGAATGAGGATTGTGTTCTACACAGTCTTGAAAGAAGACTCATAGATTTTTCTCTAGAGTCAGTTTCATCAAACTTTTACTCAAACCTACAAGATCTCTGTGAGATCTAAGTTGTAAGCCTGATTTATAAAGGCTATATTGTAGGACTGCTAAGAAATAAAATGTAGGAGTTATTAAACAATGAGGTAGGATCCTAGAGTGGATCTGAGGTAATATATTGTTTAAGATCTGAGTTAGGGGATCAGGTAAATCTCTGAGTTATAGGAGTTTCTTAACTCTAATTTATAGGGCTTTTGTGCCTGAGGTAGGAGACTGGAGTGAGTCTCTAATGTAGGACTTGAAGTAGTCTGAGTTGCAGGAGTTGTTGAACTATGAGTTGTAAGGTCCTGAGGGATCTGAGGTGTAAGCTAAAGGAGCTGAGTATAAAGGAGGAGTTAACTGAATCTAACATACTACTAGATAAGTGTAAGGGGAAATGGATGTACCATAGATAGAGTAACTACTATAAATCTTGTGTGTTGTTTTGTGATCTTGAAAGCTAACTACTAACTTAAACACACACCAAGCTCAAAGTTGAAAAGATTCAAAAAAAATTAATACAAACATATTAACCCCCCTCTAAGTGTTTAGCTAGCCTTAGAAAAGACATTCAGTAGATGATAATGAACTTACCCATAAAGGGTTGGAATACATGATTCAAAATATGAGATAAGGTACTTTGAGCATTGGAAAGTCCAAATTGCATGACGAGACATTCATATAAACCATCCTTGGACTTAGAGGCAGTTTTCCATTCATCCTCTTCCCATATCCATATTTGGTGGTAGCCACTTCTAAGATCCAACTTGGAGAAAATCGTGGCACCAGCCAACATTGCCAAAAAGTCATCCAAACAAGGAATGGAAAATCGATATTTTATGGTAATCTTGTTAGTGGCGCAACTATCCACACACATATGCCAAAAACAATCTTTCTTGGGTGCAAGTAAAGTAGGGACGGCTCATGGGCTCTTATTATGCCTAATAAATCCCTTTTGGAAAAGATCCAAAAATTTAGTTAGTAATTCTTAGTTTGTCGTAGGGTTCAACCTATAGTGTAGGAGATTAAGAAGAGAAGAACCAATGATGAGATGTATAGCTTGATGGATCTCTCTTAGTGGTGGTAGCATGGATGGTAACTCATCGGGATAGACATCCTTATATTCTTCAAGCAATGCTTTCAATTCCGGCGACAAATCTTCCAGATTGGGAGCATCGCCCTTTGCTTTTATACACACTAAAGCATACATAATTCCACCATGAAAATAATCACGAGTGAATTCCTTATGGACCATTAAACTTAACATTTTTTTCTAACGAAAGGGTTGTATCCCTTGATGGAGTGCTACGATCCACTGGAGGGGTGGGTTTCAACGAAACCTTCTTGCCATTAAATTTAAATTCATAGATGTTAGCCCTGCCAAAGTGTCTCACATCATGATCATTAAACTATGGTTATCCAAGCAAAACTTGACAAGCGTTCATTGGAATCACATCACTTTAAATTTGATCGGTATAGGATTTAATAGTGATGGGAATTAGGCAATGCTTTGTAATTAGAAGGGGGACTATTTATACACGCTATATGGTATGGGTGTGGGTGAGGCTCAGTAGATAAGGACATTCATGCTACCACATTTTCTGAAATGACATTCATACAACTACCACTATCTATGATCAACTTGCAAAGCTTTTCACCGCTTTTAAAATACAATGAAAATATATTGAATCGATTCCAATCATCCAAAGTATGAGGAGTGGTCAATATACATATCATCACTGAATGAGATCATCTTCTAAATCACAAGGAAATCCTTCTTGATCTGATTCATCTATAGCCATAAAAAAATACTCCGGTAGTTTACTAGTTGTCTGAACTAAAGCCAAAGTCTTAGTCTTGGTAGGACACTCAACGATACAGTGGTTGGCTACCCTGCAAGCATAGCAAGTGGCATTAGCTTTGTTGATCCTGCCCACGATAATGCGCTCACCATGTGGATTCTAAGCGTTCCAAGCAGTGATAACAATATTAGACGAATTCGTGGTCTTAAACTTTCCTTTATCCTTATAGGTAGTCGTGGAAGAACCATAAGTAGCTTTACCTTTATACGAGTTGTGTTTAATTTTGGACTTAGAGGTTGGGTGCTTTTCAATGTCAAGTGCGGCGTTGAAAGTAGTTTTCAAATCCGTGTGACTATAACGAAAGAGCTTTTTTTCATGTTGGAACTAAGACCCTTACGAAATCTAGAGTGTAGCTTCCGACATTTCTTTAACCTCACATAGGACAACCTTATCCTTTAGATCTCCCATGTAATTTGCTACAGACCTATCGCCTTGACAAAGGGTGGCTATCTCATTGAACATTTGGTTGTGATAAAAAGTGGGAACATTTTGATCTTTTAAGAGTTTTTTCATAACTTGTCAACCACTAGGGGGCACCATTCTCAACTCTGAAATGTCGGTCCACATTTAGCCATAAACTTTTTGGGTCGTCCTGTTAGCTTCATCATAGAAACTTGAACCTTCTGTGGGTCCAAGAGGAGATGCCAGTCAAAATAACACTTCATATTCATGACCCATTTCAGAAAAAAAAATTTAGTTCTCTAAAGCCGTCGTAGGTAGGGGAATTAATTTTAATATTATGGGTAAGGTCAACGTCTCATTCAGGATGATGATGTCATGGATGAGCACGTGGAGACAAATCATTGTGGTCATCGTCCTCGTGGTGGTGATGATGGGTGGGTGGCATATGACCTCTAGATGGTGAAGGGGTTTGGTTGGATAAAAGTTGGGCCAACATTCCTCAGATTTATCCCATTTGTTGATTCATCTCGTAGCGAAGATCATCAATTGGAGAGCGGTTTGGATTCGGTCACCTATCGTCGGCCATACTCGAAGAGCAAGGGTGTGATACTCTTGACCGGATCTTGTATGCATACGATGGGTGAAAAGTATATTTCTTTGTAAAAAATTAATTGTTGGTGCACATGTGAGACCTAGAGTGAATAAGTGCAGACTTGGACCAAGTTAAGAAATTTTCCAACCTCCCTAAAATCCCGCATTGATGTAGGCCTACATGGCGGGGTGTGTGTGACGCTTACAACAATGGCTCTCTCAAGACCCTTCTGATCAAGCACACATGCACACAAGGTCGTAGCCACTCCAATATTTCAATTTAGATCATAGCACATGCACAATAAACACCAAGATTAAATCGGTAGAAAATGACAATTAGGAAAAGAGGTCGATTTTACTCCCAAAGAAATTAGCCTAGGATTACCCCCCAATCCTTATAGCATCAAAAAACACAAAGTATTTACCCAATCGGTCCAATGACACAATGAGGATTTACCCAATCCTTAAAAATTACAAGAGCGATTTGAAAACATGCAAAGCTTTGATTAAATCCTGTGATTAAAACAACAGTTTCAAAAGTAACACCAAACTCTTTCACCACACACAAAAATCATGAAGAGAAGAACCTCAAAGATGAGTAGAGAAATCGTTACCCCAAGCTCATAAGGTACACTTTGTGGAGAGTCTCTCTACCATGGTTCCACATGAGTTACACCAAGTAGAGGAAATGTCCTGCCAATACCTCAACGGAGTCACTCCAAGGAAGCGGAGAAGACACAGCGGTCAGATCTAGATCTGCGGTATGCGGTCGACGGAGCTGACGGGACTGATTTGAACGGTCTTCACGCCCTAGGCGGGAGGAAGCAAGAGGGGACGATGTAAGACCCCATTTTTTTTCTTTTTAAACCACGGGGTCTTAGGCCCAGAACCGCCGCTTTGTGATTATACCATCTCTCCCGGGAAGGTTGTCACTACAAAACGTCGATTCTGCCGGTCATATCGATCACAGAAAAGTAGTAAAAGTATGAGAGTACATGAAATTAGAACTCTAACACATGTCCACAATAATCAAATATATTTATAATAATTCTCCACGAAGGGAGAGTCCATAGCAATAATAATAAAAGTACTGGAAATATGTCTCATGCCCAATACATCAAAGTACTCACTACAAGTCACTCATCGTGGAAGAAAATCTATAACAACTACTAGAGAACGGGACTCACTGTCCAAGCTGTCTAAACTCTGGTGCTAGGCTGTCCCATCTCCAAGCGTGCCGACCTCCGGGGCTGCACCTCCAAGCTGGGATCCACGATCTCCTAAAATGATTTGGTCTAAGTCCTATCATCCCCGACCCCTCTCCCATGGCTCCTAGGCACCGAGCGGGGAGAAGGAAAGCAAAGATAATTGAGGTGGAGAATAACAAAGGTAGCAGGTGGTGGCGAAACTAATCTAGCAGTTCTATGAAAAAAGTAGCACGAACAAAAGTATGTATTACAAATTATGAAATATGTAACCTTAACTTATATGAATGCACATACAAACACAAAAGCTAAGGGGTCTTCTGCAAGGCTCCTATCGTATAAAAAGTCTCATACCAATTTATACGATTGGGTGTCGGTTTTCAAGCAAGCAATATATATATCCATAAAATAATAACCTTAGCTTATAAGCACGATCACACAAGCTTATAAACTAAGGGGTCGTTTTGCAGGGCCTATTGTATAAAGCGAGCCATACCAATTTATACAATAGGTGTCAAGGGTTATATGCAATGGTTATGCTATGACTTGCAATTATGTCATGGTATGATCATACAAGTGTAACACCCCCCCCCCAACTCTGCGCACACTGACCTTTTAGTTTCCTCTTTCTAGAGCCTAACCTCCTAGGATACCTCCGTACTGGCAAACATAAGCGGTGGGTTGGGCCTCGCCTACCTCTAAACCAGTAATTGCACTACCATTCAGACCTATCGTACGCCTCGACGCTATTGCACTAAGCAGAGCTCCTGCATACTCTTTGTCGGCTGGTCCACCAAACTTAATTTGACGAAGTTCTAAACCACACTTACTGAGTCAACGTATTGGCGTCGGTGAATCAAACCTCTTACACCGAAGACCCACCACCATATAATTTATACACATGCAATCTTGATGTATCAACCACCGAGCCAAAGATCCCTGGACTAACACATCCATCACAACCAACAATCGAGCCAAAGCTCACCGGACTATCCTGTCCATCACAATTATCTACCGAGCCATCGGCTTGTCGGGCTAACCTGCCCATCACCAAAACCACCGAGCCTACCTCTCGTGTGACCCAACCTAACTTCCTGAGACACCAGGGTGTATTAAAGTGAACCCCTAGTTACTCTTAAACATTGATTATTTTTATGGCTTAAGTTAGCCCAGGACTGCCAAAGGCATACCCCGTGAAGGGTTCTCGAGGGCACTAGGAACTACGATCGGCTGAAGCAAAAAGCTCCCTTTGCAAGGCACTTACTATTATTTGTTAATACCCGATTCCCGATCCCTTTTAATATTTCTCTGGATCTAACCCTAGAGTGTTTTGAGCCTCTCTCTCTCTCAACAGGAAAGACGATCTTTCGTCAATCCCGAGCACCTCCTAATTATAGTCAACCCAGCATTTTCCTCATCACAACTTCTAATGATGAACTCAATCGCATTTTATTCATGCCAGCTAACTATTATCCCAAACCCATATGACCAATTCAAATGCTATCACATTTTCTGCAGTTTTACTATGTGTAGACCAACCTATACTATATGTTGTACATGATAGGAGGTACTCCAAAATTTCTTCCACAAGCCTTAACATATTTAATAGGGGTCTATCATGACATGATTAGCCTAACTCCAAAAACTAATAATTTTCCTAATTAATTTGGTATTTAATTCATTTTTCCCAAGGTTAGGCCATGGGTAATTTGAACATGAAGTATATTATTTTCTCAAGTAATGGCCACACAAAAATTATGAACACTAGATAACAGAAAAACTACAGTAAATACCAAATTTCATGATTTTTCCTTAAAAGATTTTGCATCTAATTAATTAATCTAATAATCAGCCATTAATTATGGGTAAAGAAGAAAGTACTAAAGTTAATCATCAGAAAATTGTATAAAAATTACTGAATCTCAAGGATGACTAGAAATGGCCTCTAATCAAAAATCATATTTTACCAAGCTTACTAAGTACCAAAATAAATTCAATTACTTTTACTTAGAAAACAGCACCTTGTGAAACAACCCATATAGATAGACTTCCAAAAATTCCATAAAAATTCACAGAGCATTAAAATGTCAATAAAGGTCTTCTTACCCAATTTCATAAGTTTCCATTGAGTGGTTTGTTCATAAGAAATTTCTAAGTAGAAGTTATTGGTTGTGAATGAAGTACCCCATATAATGATCAAAAATTCATATTAAAAATTTCTAGGGCTTGTTATAGTCTCAAAAAATAGCTTGACAAAATATCATCCAAACCCAAGGTTAGGAAGTCACATAATAAAATTCTTCAAGACAACTCATGATAGTGCACTTTTCAAAGGAACCCACTTGTAAACACATCCAAACATTATGTAGTATATTTCAGTGTTTAATATGATTAAGAAAATGACCTCTACCAAAATGTCATGTAGTTCAAAAGTCATATAAGCCACTAGACAATCCCTAAGGTGTATGGACCCAAAACTTACCCAGTGGTTTAAGTGGTGTGCATGTGTCCAAATCCCAAAATATCTCTCCCTAGGGATTTTCACCACCCTAGGATCACATGAACTAAACACCAAGTCCATACAAGGGCATTTAACCCCATGCCCTCCACAAATCCCCAAAGTCCAACCTTAGGGTATGTACTTGGGTCTTAGGGAAAATCTTCCCCAATCCACCCCAAAGTCCATGTGAGGGTGTCTAGCATTATATCAAACCAGTGGCCCAAATTTCAGCCTCTGTTGAGGTGATTTGACCACTCAAACCCATAAGAAATACTTTGACCTAAATACCCCCCCTTTAGGCCAAGTCTAGGGTTTACAAAAATTCAAACTAAATCATCTCCAAATGAGATGAAATTTTATCCAGAGCCTTATGATGACCCCAAGGACCACTCACAATAATTTGGGAGGGTTTGGAGGTAATTAGGTCCCCTAATTAAATTACCCGAGGATTATTAAATAATTTCAAAAACTATAGAAAAAGTATCTCCAAAAATTCCCATTTTTGGACATAACCTAGGTATACGTAAGATTGACTCCCTATCCAAATTTCAGGTCATTTGGAAATGTGGTGGAATGGGGACACAAATTTAAATCTCTGACTAGCCCTAGGTATAGACCTCACCAAATTGAGTGCTGAGGTCTAACCTGAACTCCAAACTGACTCAAATAAATTTTAAAATAAATTAGACATCCATACCTACACAGACTTCATTTTGACCACTTTCTCTGTACAAGCCTCTAAGTATTTTTAATAAATAAAAACATTAATAGAATTTTTTGTGACAGAATCATGAAATGAAATTAATTGAATGCCTAAGATTAAATTCAACTGCGCACGAATCATGGCGCAGAAATAGACAGCATTCTGTTATCATTCCCAGCACGCCAACGACCAAGATTACGTCTTCTTGGAGCTGCTTCCAAGCCCTATCGCCGGCCACCCAACCACCTCCCCGGCTGACCACCGCCACCACCACCTCCATCGAGGTGGTGGCTATCGCCATGTAGCGGCACAGCCGCCGGAGGGGTCGTTTCCGGCGATCCTGACAAGTTGATTTTTCGGAAAAACCAGGTAAATTTCTTCCCCTGATCGGGCTCAATTGAGCCCTATGCTTATCCCTATTGATTCCTATGATCTACCCATGGAAGAAGGAGCAATGGAGGACCTGTTGGGAGGGCTGGAGGCGAGTCGATCTACGGTTTTCCATGGTGGTGGTGGAACCGATCGGGTTTCTGCAACTGCACAGCCAGGTATCTTGATTCCATTAAGTAGTAAAGGTTGTAACCTTCTCCCCCTTGCCTGGTGAGGCTTTTAAGATCCCTAATTGGGAAAGGGGAAGGGTGTAACTCCAATGGCCATTAATGGGCAATTTCGGTTTCAGCCATTTGAAGGGCTGAGCCACCCCACTGGCCCGCCACTTTTTGAAAACTCCCCTGCCTCCAAGAAGTAAAAGCCCATCAAGGTGGGGGTTTTTGAAACCTCCATGGCCATAATGGCCATTAAGCTCCATTTCTCTCTCCTCCAAAAAATTAGTAACTCCTTCCTTCTCTCTCCTAGTCATCATTCTCTGAATTTGGTGGACCCAAAATGTGTCTCTCCACTCCTTTAGACTAATGGGCCACACCACTTTGGATTAGCCCACTTGAATTGGGCTAAGCTAACCTAAGTTGACTACTTTGACCCATGAGTTGACTTTGGTAAATATGACCATTTGGGTTTACCCCAAGGGGATCCTTGGTGATCCCATGGCTTCCCCTAAGGTTTAAGATTGGTTGTGTAGGGTTGACTTGGCACCTTGGGGGTCATTTGCCCCTTAGTTAGGGCACTTTCACCACTTTAGCGCTAGGGTTGACTTGGGTAAACTTAGCCTCTAAGGTTGACCCCAATGGGTCTTTGGTGACCCATTGACTTAACCTTAGGTCTAGGAATACCTAGGTATGGTTGGTTGGGCACATTAGGGGCACATTGCCCTTAGTTAGGGCACCTTGCCCAATTTAGGACTAGGATGATCCTAGGTCAACTTGGCCACCCTGGGTTGACTCCAATGGACCCTTAGGGCTCTAATGGACCTTCCAATAGGTTGGTGAGGTTTTGGTGGGGTCTTGGAGTAATGGTGAAGCCACATGATCATCCTAAACTAGTGTTTAGAAACCTACTATTTGAAGACCATAGTGATCTCACCTACATTCCTAGGTCAACTTGGTCTTTTTGGGCTTCCTAAGATTTTGTCATGACCTAGTCATGAAAAAACCACTTCTAGGGGTCTAGTTGTCTGAGGGATGTTTCAAATCCCAATACATAAACAAAAAATTTTGACCTCGAAATTCAAGTTAGGCCTACGGGGTTTCAAGTATTAGAAATAAAATATAACATCACGAGAGGTTGTAAGGAATACCAGACTGAAAATCTCTTGGTACTTTTGTTGCATCAAATCCTGTGGCTCCCATGTGTGCTCCTCTTGCCCATGATTCCTCCATAATACCTTGTCCAATGGGTCCTTCTTGCATCGCAGGACCCGCATCCCAGTATCATCTATCCGGATCGACTCAAGGTGCACCGATAGATCAGAAGCTATAGGCCCATCTGTCGTTGTAATCTGCTACTTCGGCCGAAGTAGAGCTCTCCTCAAGGAAGAGAGATGAAAGACGTCATGCAAACCCGCTAGCTCTGGCGGCAGCTCCCGTCTATAAGCTAAGGGGCCGATTTGTTCCAGGATCCTGTAAGGCCCCATGTATCTCAGAATGAGCTTCTTCCGACCATGCACCCGCGAGACTCCATGCATCAGTCGGATCTTCAAAAATACATGGTCTCCTGCCTGAAACTCTACCCGACGATGTCGAGCATCGTAATACTTAGCCTGCCTGCTCTGGGAGTCCAACATCCAGTCTCGTATCAATCGCACGTGAGCATCCGTATCCTCGAAAAATCCGAGCCCAGTGCCTTTGAATCCTCATCCTGGATCCAACACAAAGAAATCAAGCATCTTTGCCCGTATAAAGCCTCATAAGGGGTCATGCCGATGCTTGTACTGGTGGCTATTATTGTACGAGAACTCGATCAATGGTAGCTACCTCTCCCATGGCTCTCCGCGGTCCAGTATGCAAAGACGTAGTAAATCCTCAAGGGTCTGATTTGTGAGCTCTATCTGTCCATCCGTCTGAGGGTGGAAGGCGTTACTAAAAGTCAGTTGTGACCCAAAATAAGCCTGAACCGCCCTCCATTCCTTCGACGTGAATAATCCATCACGATCGAACACTATCGTCCTCGGCACCTGATGATATCGAACGAACTGCTCCACAAACTTCTGTACCAAGTAACCCACTAGAGCGTCTTTCCTGATCGATAGAAACCTTGCAATCTTCATCAATCTGTCGACGATCACCCATATCCAGTCATTCCCCGCATGTGACCGAGGAAGACCATGTATGAAGTCCATGGCGATGTCGCTGAACTTCCACTCCGGCACCAAAAGTGGTTATAATAATCTGATCAGGTTCCTACACTCCACCTTCACCAACTAACAAGCCTCGCAGTGGGTCACGAATTAGGTGATATACCTCTTCATGCCCGGCCAATACATTGTCCTCTTCAGGTCGGTCGTCATCTTGGTGATGCCTAGGTGCACTGAGTACCTGCTATAGTGAGCTACAGTCTTGATGTCCTCCTAAATTCTACCCCCAGCCGTTATGTACACTCTTCCTCTTATGTATAGCAGCCTGTCTCTCTATATATTCCCCATCCATGTTTGCCTCCAAGGTCCTGAATATTGGCTCTAGCTTGTCATCCCATCTCTGTTCAGCTCTGCTATGATCCTGAATGTCATCTGTGGCAACCATCGATGATAAGTACTCCCGATATAGCTATGGGTTATCCTCGGACACCAGAGATATCTGCATCTTTTCTAACATCTGCACCAACTCCATGTACATCAGCTGAGGTCCTGCTCCTGAGGTAGTAGCCTTCCGGCTCAGCGCGTCTGCCACGACGTTAGCCTTCCCTGGGTGATAGTGTATTGTGTACTCATAATCAGATAGGAACTCCACCCATCGTCTCTAGCGAACGTTCAACTCCTTCTACGTATTAACATATTCCATATTCTTGTGATCCGAAAATATGTCGTAGTGCACACCATAGAGGCAATGCCGCCAAATCTTCAGAGCGAACACTACTGCTCCTATCTCCAAGTCATTAACAAGGTAGTTCTGCTCGTGTTTCTTCAACTGCTGTGAGGCATATGCTATCACATGACCATGCTGCATCAGTACAGCACCCATCCCTTGAAAAGACGCATCAGCATACACTTGGAAGCCATCCTTCCCAGATGGAAGGGTGAGGATAGGGGCCGACGTAAGCCAACTCTACAACTCCTAGAAGGCCGCCTCACACCGTGGCGTCCAAATGAACGGAGTGTCCTTCTTAATCAAAGAAGTGAGTGGGAAGGCTATCTGAGAAAGTCCCTGCACAAACTTCCGGTAGTATCCGGCCAATCCCAAGAAACTTCGAACATCCGTGGTTGTCTTCAACTGAGGCCAATCTCGCACTTCCTGAATCTTTGCGGGGTCCACTACCAGTCCCACTCCACTGATAATATGGCCTAAAAAGTCCACTTCTATCAGCCAAAACTAGCACTTGCTTAACTTGGCATATAACTGGTGCTCCCAAAGCTTCTCCAGAGTCAAGGCTAGATATTGTGTATGCTCCTCCTTCATCCTTGAATAGATGAGGATGTCATCTATGAATACTATGACAAACCGGTCGAGGTACGGCTCGAACACCCGGTTCATCAATCTCATGAAAGTCGATGGTGCATTTGTGAGCCCGAAGTGCATCACGGTAAACTCATACAGCCCGTATCTACTGCTGAAGACTATCTTCGGGATATCCTCCTCATGAATGCGCAGCTGGTAGTATCCTGACCTCAGATCCAACTTTGAAAACTAGTGGGCTCCCTCCAACTGGTCAAACAGCCCGTCAATCCTCGGCAGAGGATATGTGTACCAGACCGTCAGCCTATTCAGATCCCTGTAGTCGATGCATAATTGGAGCGTCCCATCCTTCTTCTTGATGAAAAGCACCAGAGCTCCCTATGGTGAAGAGATTTGTCGGACAAGTCCGGCTTCCACTAGCTCTTGCAGTTGGCTTCGAAACTCCACCAAATCCTTCGGGGCCATCCGGTAAGGAGCTCTAGATGCCGGCTTAGCCCCCAGTATGAGCTGTATCTTGAAGTCCTTCTCCCGATACGGGGATAGCCCTATAAACTTCTCTGGAAACACTTCAGCAAAATCCCGTACCACCCGGATACTAATGATGTAATCCTTGGCCTCAGCCATCTCAAACAACACTTGATAGACCTCATCTCCCACCAGATGGGCCTTGACAGCCTATACGGACAATAACAAGAGAGGGGAGGTAGATCTAATACCTTCAATGATGACATAGGAGTTCCCGTGCCTCAAGGTGATCCTCTTCGACAGGCAATCGATCTTGGCATGGTTCCAATGCAACCATGTTATGCCCAGGATCAGGTCGAAGTCTGGCATCCTTTAGGATTGTAGATGGTACTTAAAATGCTTTTCTGCCGATTTTAGCCTCCATGTTGCAATGAGCAAAGGTGAACAGCTCTGATCCGTCCAGTAGTCACACCATCATCATCAAGCCTGTGAATCGCTCCACGCCTTCCAGTCCTTACACAAAGGCTTCTGATACGAATGAGTGTGAGGCACCCGTATCGAATAGTGTGTGAGCGGGATTGTCGCTAATAAAGACTATGCCTGAGATAATTAAGTGTCTTAGTATTCTAGTCATGATTTTCTTTCCTAATTTCTAACTAATCAATATCCATGAGTCTAGTTTCTTTGGAAAGAAAAGAATATAAAATCACTGGCATACTTGCTATCACTTACTCTGAGTTCCAAGGTTGAGCCAGATCAAAGGCATACACTTGTCCTCTATCCTGTCTGCTTTCTGCCGTGGAATCAACGTCCTCGGCCGCGTCCTCGACCACCAAACTGTTGAGCAAGCAGGGCAACCTGTGGTGTTGGTAGAGGTGCCCCCCTCATGGGGCAGTTTCTCCGGATATGCCCTACCTGATGATAGTTGTAGCACTCGGGCGGGGGAAATGTTATACCCCCGGGTCTCTATATCTCCCGCATCTAGAGAGGTTGAGGAGCCATTACCACCAGCTCCCTCGGCTCCTATCTCACCTCTTGACGTGGTTGTTCCTTTGATCTTCTCCTATCTCTCCCATCAGCAAAGATGCCCCTCCGCTGATCATTCCTGCATCCCTGACCCTAATCCTCAGTTGGCCTCTTTCAGCCTCAAGTCGTGTGCCAATCAGCCTCAATCCTCTTTGCCATCTACAACATCTGAGGTATAGGCCTTTCGGATACGAACAAAAGAGCCTCTCTCAGATCCTCTGTAATGACTCCACCCGTATAACAACATATAATAGAAGGTCCGGTCGGGTCCCCATACTATATGCCACAAATAGACGGTGAGGTCATAGGTTAATACCACCAACGAATCCTAACTCAGAGCATGCTAGCGGAATAATAAACAGTAGGCTGAACTCATACCAGGAATATCCACTATATATATTACCAAAGTTATATATACAACCACTCAAACGAGGGGATAGAAAATACCACAGTTTGGCCTTAAGGCCTTACCGTTCCTATTTGTATAGTATGGGTTACAGACATCGGCGCACAGGCCGGCCATACATGAATAAAAGAAAACATAACTAGCTAGCCTTCAAGGTCTAACAGCAACAGCAAGAGCGGCAGAAGCAGCTGGGGCATAAGCCCTTCACTTTCCTCTCGGCTCTCCAGCAGCTGCACAGGGACAATCCACCCAGAAGGTGGCAAACAGGGCAACGGTCAGCATTAAGCTGACCAATTTATAATAATCGTACCCCTTTCCCAGGGCAGTGGCATTCCTTTCCTGCAAAGCCATACATCATCAATATAGCATATATTCTGCTCTCAAGCACATTCAAGCCAAAACAACGCCAGCTATACGGCCTGACGATCCGTGCTCTCAGGGCACATTTTTTGTGCACCGGCGAACCAGGGTCAACACCATCATTTACACGGTATTGAGCATTTAGTCTTAATGGCGCGCAGGCCTAAGACTCTCATTATGCACTCCAACATGATAATCACTCAGGTCCTCCCGTCGGACGGACATAACGCAGGTACAGATCAACCACCCCACATTGCTCAAATCGCCTTTCCATCACCAAGTACAGCGTACTCGAGGCTACACTAAAGGCGCGGGTCGGTTTTACCTTTCCTATTCGGCACAAAGCCTTTTTAAGAGCTCGCAGCTCACACTAGCCATAACGTTTGCTAAGGACTAGCTTCAAAATAGCCATACTGTCCAAATTGGACTGGCTTCACAATAGACACACTGTCCAAATTGGACTGGCTGCATTGTCCATCAAGGACTGGCTACACCGTAGCCACAGCACAATGGCGTTTTTCCTGGAATTCCACATTCTAGTACTTCCTGCTTCTCCCCTTCACGGGCACAACCCAACGACCCCACTAACTACACGAGTATACGCAGAGTCTTCTCCGGTGCGTAAATGCAACATCACCAATCCAGACAAACATGTCTAGATGGGCTTCACACAACATGCCTATCCTGTACTACACACTTCCGGGTCTATATACAAACTCAACAGGGGCTAGCAACTATCAACCCACTGGAATCATTCACTCTTTCCACCTTTTGGTGGAGAGGATTCCTTACTCATGCATAAAGGAGGACTTCACATGTCCAAGAAGGAAGATCGTTACCCTTGATGATCTCTTGGGAATCATCGAAAATCTAGCCGGTTGGAAAGCACCGCAGCAGCTGTTCCTCCACAGAACTAGCCTCGGATCTCAAATCGGACCTCGGGAACTCCACCAATGGCTTGCCCTTCTCCTCCTTCTCCTTCCTCCAAGCTCTCCATTTTTCTCTCTTGGTATGAATGAGAGAAGATGCCAACCCCCAGTCTTATCACTGCAGGAAAGCACCAGGGCTATTGGATCCAAATAGAAATAATTGGATGGCCATGATCTGCCCAAAAGTACAAATTTGACTTGACACGGCCTGTAACACGCCCGTGTCATAGGCCGTGTACTCCAAGCGGTGCATGAACTGACTCAAACCAGACCAGAACACGGGCTCCAACACGCCCGTGTCACAGGGTAGACATGCCCGTGTCAACTTGACACTGTCGTGTGAATGGCCGTATCACCCTTTCAACACAGGACCAAATCACCCGAGAAGAACACGGCTATGGCACACGCCCGTGTCCTTAGACATGTACCAAACACGCCCCTGTGACACGCCCGTGTCACAGGCCGTGCTCCCCACTCAACGCTACCCGGTTATTCCCCCAAGCATGACACGCCCTGGGACACGCCCGTGTCCCAGGCTGTGTCGCCTCTTGACGATCGTCGATCGTGCTATCTCGAGAACTCGACTCGATGCCCACCGTAAAGGACACGCCCTGGGACACGCCCGTGTGCCAGGCCGTGTGCACTGGACAAGCCGTGGGACACGCCCGTGTCCCAGGCCGTGTCACCCAGCCTAACCCCATTTTGGGACTTATGGTTTTTGGGGTGTACAATCCTCCCCTCCTTAATATAAATTTTGTCCAAAAATTTCTACGCAGCAAGGGAACAAACATCACAATGCTATCACGTTAAAAGATATATTACAATAAAATGTATACGGTACAAAGTTTATACAGAAAGCTCGGGAAACTCAGCTCGCATGGTCTTCCCTTGCTTCCATGTTAGCTCCTCACATCCACAATTGTCCCACCAGACTTTGACAATCACAATCATCTTATTCTGCAACTGTTTCTCGGCTCGATCCTCGATTCGAATGGGCCTAACCTTTGTTGTTAGCCCATACTCGACCGGTACACGATCATTTTCAACTACTTGAGCTGGATCCTTGACGGCTTTGCGAAGTATTGAGATGTGGAATACATCAGGCAATCCACTCAACTCTGTTGAAAGCGCTTGCCGATAGGCAGCTTTCCCGACTCGCTCCACCACTTCAAACGGACCAAGGTATCTCGGACTTAGCTTTTTCAAATGTCGAATCCTAGATACGCCCTTGAAGGGTTTAATCTTCTAATAGACCAAATCGCCCACCGCGAACTCAACGTTTCGATGCTTGGTGTTGTAGTACTTTGCTTGTCTATCCTTGACTATCAATAGCCTCTCCCGAATAGAGCATATTATCGGGGTTGCTCCTTCGACTTCCTTTCGCCCATTCAGCTTGGATTCGCCTACTTATGCCCAAGCTAATGGTGTACGGCATTTACGACCATATAGAGCTTCAAACGGTGCCAAACCGATGCTTGCTTGGTAGCTTTTATTATAGGCAAATTCCACCAAATAAATATACTCTTCCCATTTCTTACCGAAATACAGGGCGCACATACGGAGCATATCATCCATCGTCATGTTGGTTCGCTCATTCTGGCGATCCATTCGGGGATGAAAGGCCGTACTGAATGCTAATTTTGTGCCCAACATTTGATGAATTAGCCTCCAATCAGTTGAGGTGAATCACCCATCACGATCACTGACAATGCTTCGAGGAATACCGTGCAGTCAAACAATCTGCTCCACATAGAGCTTAGCAAAGGTTTCCACTTAATCATCCCTCTTGTTTGGAAGGAAGTGAGCCACTTTTGTCAACCAGTCTACAATCACCCAGATATAATCATGACCGCATTGAGATCTTGGCAACCCGTGCATGAAATCCATTGAAATATCATCAAACTTTCAGTCCAAAATCGGTAACGGCTTCAGGAAACCACCAGGCTTCTGGCATTCCGCTTTCACCAAAGCACAAGTGTGACATTCCGCCACATAACGTGCTCTGTATTTCTTTAGTCCGGGCCACCGGAACAACTTCTTCATGTCTCTGTAAATTTTTGTGCTCCAAGGGTGAATTAAGTACTTGGCAAAGTGTGCTTCGTACATCGACTCTTCTCTCAACTTCCCCGTACTTGGGACGCACAACCGACCATCTTTTCGTAACAAGCCATCATCGCATGAGAATTGGTCACCGGAACCATCCTTTGCATAGCATTGGAGACTTTCATCAAGCTCTGTTGCTCGTCGAACTCTGTCCGTAAGGTCATATTGTACCTCCATCCAGTTCAAGCATGTGTCGGTCGTAGCATCCTTGTCAACACAAGATATCTCTAACGCTTCCATCTCATGGATTAGCCACTCATCATGTCTCTACAACCAGTTTGCCCGTACTGGCATCCTACAACTCAAAGCATCAGCGACCATATTTCCCTTCCCGGGAGTATAGTGAATATTGAGAGTGTAGTCCCCGAGGAACTCCATCCATCTCCGTTGTCGCATATTCAGATCCTTCTGATCGAACAAATACTTTAGGCTCTTGTGATCTGTATAAATATCCACTTTAACGTCATAGAGATAGTGCCGCCATAACTTTAGCGCAAAGATTACCGCCTCCAACTCAAAGTCGTGGACGGGGTATTTCTGTAATGCACCTTTAACCGGCGTGAGCCATAAGCAATCACTTTACCAAATTACATAAGAACACAACCTAAGTCGTTCCCTGAAGCATCACTATAGATCTCATAGCCGTCTGCACCATATGGCGATGTCAACACAGGCGCCGTGGTCAAACGACTCTTCAACTCTTCAAAAGCTCGCGTGCACTCCGGCGTCCAAACGAACTTCTGATCTCTTCTCGTCAACGTGGTTAGAGGCAAAGCAATCCATGAGAAGTTTTCCACAAACCGTCTGTAGTAGCCTGCCAGTCCAAGGAAGCTCCTGACTTCAGCCACTGAAGACATCACTGGCCAATCCTGTATGGCACTTATTTTTGCTGGATCTACTACTATGCCCTCTCCACTTACCCCATGGCCCAGAAAAGCCACTAACAATAGCCAGAACTCATACTTTGAGAACTTGGCATACAGCTTGTTCCTTCGCATGGTATGCAATACCAACCGCAAATGGTTTGCATGATCATCTTTCGACTGAGAGTACACGAGAATATAATCAATAAATACAATTACGAATAGATGCAAGTACTCTCGGAACGTCCGGTGCATTAGATCCATGAATACCGAAGGCTCATTACATAAGACAAACAACATTACCGTGAATTTATAATGACTGTAGCATGTCCCAAACGCTATCTTTGGAATGTCACCTTCCCGAATCCGCAATTGATAATATCCCGATTTCAAATCCAACTTTGAATAGACGGTTGACCCCGCTAGCTGATCGAAGAGGTCATCGATCCGTGGAATCGGATATTTGTTCTTTTCCGTCAGCTTATTCAATTCGCGGTAGTCAATACATAATCTCAAACTACCGTCTTTATTTTTCACAAACAGAATAGGCGTGCTCCAAGGTGGCATACTTTTGCATATGTATCCCTGCTCCAACAAATCTTGAAATTCTTTAAGTTCAACCATTTCTTTTGGCGAGATGCGATATGGTGAGTGGGCGATAGGTTTCACACTGGTACCAACTCAATAGAGAAGTCAATCTCCCGCTCAGGCCGTAACCCAGGAAGATTCTTAGGAAATACATCGGCAAACTCCGACACAATCGAAACTTTACATACACTGGCCTTTGGCTCAACTGCCTGAATAAGCGTGAAGAATAACTCCGCGCCCTTCCGAATAGCACTGACGACTTGGAGCGCAGACAACAAGGTCCTGCCTACTCCTCGCATAGCAGCGAACTTCGTCTCAAGATCGGTATTCTTGCCTAGTGTGATCTCCTTTGAGTTGTAATCAATAAAGGCATGCTGCTCCGAGAGCCAGTCCATGCCAAAGATCACATCAAACTCCGATAGTGGTTGCACAGATGCCCTCAATACGAAATCCCGATTTCCTATATGCACTTCCACATCGCAAGTCCTATCCGGAAGAATGACACAACCATTCAGTAATAGCACCTTTACACAATCTGTCGTCACGTGACTCGGTACTCAATTTCGAGCTACGAAGTCCTTAGACAGAAAAGAATGTGAAGCACCCGTATCAAACAGGGCTCTCGCCGAATTGTTCTAAATCAGAACAAAGCCTGCAGCACACACATCATGCACAAGCTACATACAAAACATGCAATCAATAAAACAAGCATTATATTAACTCGTACCTGTGACGACGTCACTTTGCTTGATAGCCTCCTGTTGGCCAAGATTGTACACTCTAGGCTGCGCCAGGGATGCATAGGAATAAACCACTGCTTTGCCCTTCTCAGCATAAGACGCACCCGTCTTCTTTTCTCCTTTGGGTTGAGCAACCCGACAATCACAGGCTATATGCCCCACTTTGCCGTAGGTAAAGCCTGTATAAGACTCTGGCCTCAACGTTGCTCCCGAAGAAACCGCCATAGAAGCTTGCCCAGAATGCTTGGACCTCTTGCCCCACTTCTTCTGGTAATACGATTTGCCAGAGCGGGGTGCTTTGAACTCGGGCTTCTCCACAACCAAGTCCTTCCTACCTTACACCCGCTTCATGTCCTTCTCCAGCACACACACCCTATCAACCAAAGCCTGAAATCTTGTGTTCACTGAACTAGAAAGTAGGAACCTCAACTCATGCCGCAATCCTTCATAGAACCTATTCGTTTTTCTTTGTTCATCGACGAAGATTGATCCTGCATACCGTCCCAATCTTGTAAATTCATGCAAGTACGCATCAACGCTATTTTCTCCTTGCGTTATCCGCTGGAACTCGTTCTCCATAGTAATGCGTTGTGCTGCTGGTAGATGTTTTGCCAAAAACATGCGAGAGAACTCCTCAATCGAAACTTGAATCAATTGCCTGCCCGCCGAATGGTGTAACTCAACCTCGTCCAACCATAACCTCGCCTCTCCTTCCAACAAGAAGGTGTCCAAAGTGACCTTTTGAGTTTCCTCCATCCTGATCGTCATCAAGATATGCTTGACTCGCGATAACCAGTCCTCTGCCTGTGTTAGGCATCCCAGTCCCGTGAACGTAGGCGGATTGAAGGTCATGAATTGCTTCAAATGTCGTTCAGCTGCTCGTCGATCCACAGCCTCAACTTGTTCGGGTCTGACACCAACACGATCTAGAACCACCACTGGCGGCGCCTGCCTGGTCGGCCGAATCATCGCAAATAGAGCCTCAGCAACTAATCGAACAGTTTTCGCAGATGGAGGAGGTGTTGGCACCTTAGCTGGTGCCACACTCTCATCAAAGCGTTGGGGCTCAGACTGCCCAGCACCACTATGAGTCACCTATGGGTGGACAAGACACACATTAGTGACAATACGCAAGCAATAACCACAAAGTAGGAACGCGCAGATTCCTCAAACAAGTGTATTTGCATTCCTTAGTGGATATTCCAGAGTTCATTAGTGTTACATCGTTTCGCACAAACACGTGCTCGCCACACTACAAAAGAATTCGACCACGAATTCGAAAGAGGAAGACCGAGACAAGCTGATACAAAAATGAAGGAACACCATAATTAAGCGTGCTTGGGCGAGAGTAGTACTGGGATGGGTGACCTCCTGGGAAGTCCCCGTACGACCCAACTTTACTATCGAGTTCGCTCATCAAAGGGAGGATGTGGCCACCAACAACCCGCCTGTGGAGGGAGAGGGGTTGGGGTGCATGGGCTGCAACCCGGTAACGTCTCCTAGAGCGAAGCCGTGACATTGTCACGATGGATCGGCTAGGTTCGTTACATAAAAAGTGAACTTTTATTATAATGACCCGGGATTTGGTCCGTAGCCCACCATGGCATCGTTACCGGGCTGCAGCCCAAGCACCCCAACCCCTCTCCAGCCCACTGGCGGGTTATTGGTGGCCATAACCTCCCTTTGATGAGCCGAACTCGACAGTTAAGGTGGGCCGTATGGGGACTTCCCAGGAGGTCACCCATCCCAGTACTACTCTCGCCCAAGCACGCTTAACTATGGAGTTCCTCACTTCTCACCACCAATTGAGCTGCAGCTTGGGCGAGAGTAGTAATGGGATGGGTGACCTCCTGGGAAGTCCCCGTACGGCCTAACTTAACTGTCGAGTTCGCTCATCAAAGAGAGGTTGTTTCCACCAACAACCCGCCAGTGGGCTGGAGAGGGGTTGGGGTGCTAGGGTTGCAGTCCGGTAGCAATGCCATGGGGGGCTTCGAGCAAAATCCCGGGTCGTTACATCCTCTCGCAGGCCCTTATAGAACCACTTGATGTATCCTGCCTCATCCAACTTATAGTAGTCCGCAAGCCGGGATAAATGATTTAAACTCCCGGTGGTACTCCACCACCATCTTATTGCCCTTCCTCAACTGCATGAACCTGTCTTCCATCTCATTCTTTTACCGACTATGGAACGAAGTGCTCCAACAATGCAGCCCTGAACTCCTCCCAAGTAATGTCAGCAACCTCCTTTTCTGTAAATGTTGTGTCCAGCAGAGTTTTCAACCATCTCTTGGCATGGGACTCCAAGCAAAAGACCACCAATGGCACCCTCTCCTCCCTTGGGCACCATATCCAGGTCTGCATCTCGTACATGATGTCAAGCCACTCCTTTATCCGTACAGTCGACTCTATCCCCAAGTGAGATGGGGGAGAAAGTCCTCGAAAGGTGCTTAACCAATTTTCCCTCGGGTTTGGCTGCGGAGCCGGAACCTACTATGCCCTGAAAGCCTCCAGAATGGCTGTCAAAGTCTGCCCAACCTCAGACTGTAGAAACGAAGTGGGATCCAGGGGAGGTGGTGCAATATTCGGAGTTTGCCGGACTCTGCCCTGTGGTGTTGGATGTGCTGGAGGCTGCATAACAAAGACCATTGTGAGAAATTGACCCAAACCTAGTTAAAAGTTGACAATTACATGTGATCCCCCATATGGGCATACCACTATTTCCGATGCTTAGTTTGTCCCCAAACTAAACTCGAGTGGGGGTAACCCAGGGTTAGTGGACTACTACTTTTTCGATCGTGGTCCGCTCTGATACCACTTGTAAGACCCCATTTTTTTCTTTTTAAATCATGGGGTCTTAGGCCCAGAACCGCCGCTTTGTGGTGACACCATCATGCCCGTGAAGGTCGTCACTACAAAATGTCGATCCTGCCGGCCATATCGATCACAGAATAGTAGCAAAAGTATTAGAGTACATGAAATTAGAACTTTAACACATGTCCACAATAATCACATATATAGTAATAATTCTCCACGAAAGGAGAGTGCACAACAATAATAATAAAAGTACTAGAAATAGGGCTCATGCCCGATACATCCAAGTGCTCACTACAAGTCACTCATCGCAGAAGCAAATCTATAACAACTACTAGTGAACAGGACTCACTGTCCAAGCTGTCTGAACTCTGGTGCTACACTGTCCCGTCTCCAAGCGTGCTGACCTCCCGGGCTGCACTTCCAAACTGGCCTCCACGATCCCCTAAAATGATTTGGTCTGAAAACCATTAGTCAAAAAGACTAAGTCCTATCATCCCCCACCCCTCCCCCATGGCTCCTAGGCACCGAGCGGGGAGAAGGAAAGGAAAGGTAATGAAGGTGGAGAATAATAAAAGTAGCAGGTGGCGGAGGAATTAATCTAGCATTTCTATGAAAACATGTAGCAGTAACAAAAGTATGTAAGACAAATTATGAAATATGTAACCTTAACATTATATGAATGCACATTCAAACACATAAGCTAAGGGGTCTTCTACAAGGCTCCTATCGTATAAAAAGTCTCATACAAATTTATACGATGGGGTGTCGGTTTTCAAGCAAGCAATATATATATTCATAGAATAATAACCTTAGCTTATAAGCACGTTCACGCAAGCTTATAAACTAAGGGGTTTTTTTGCATGGCCTATTGTATAAAGAGTCCCATACCAATTTATACAATAGGTGTCAAGGGTTATATGTAATGGTTATGCTATATCTTGCAAGTATGTCATGGTATTATCATGCAAGTGCAACACACCCACCCGACTCTATGCACATAGACCTTTAGTTCACCCTTTCTGCAGCCTAACCTCCCAGGATACCTCCGTAGTGGCAAACGGAAGTTGTGGCTTTGGCCTCGCCCACCTATAAACCAGTAATTGCACTACTAGTCAGGCCTATCGTATGCCTCGACGCTGGTGCACTAAGTGGAGCTCCTGCGTACTTTTTGTCGGCTAGTCCACCGGACTTAATTTGGCGAAGTGCTAAACCACACTTGTTGAGTCAGTGTATTGGCATCGGTGCATCGACCCTCCAACACCGAAGACCCACCACCTTAGAATTTATTCACATGCAATCTTTATGTATCAACCATCGAGCCAAACCTCCCCGGACTAACAAGTCCGTCAAAACCAACACCCGAGTCAAAGCTCCCTGGACTATCCTATCCGTCACAATAATCTACCGAGCCATCGGCTCGCCGGGCTAACATGTCCATCACCAAAACCACCGAGTCTAACGCCTGTGTGACCTAACCTAACTTCCCGAGACACCGGGGTGTGTGAAAGTGACCACTTATTATACTAGTTACCCTTAAATATTGATTATTCTTACGGCTTAGGTTAGCCCAACATTGCCCAAGGCATACCCTGTGAAGGGCTCTCGAGGGCACTAGGAATTACGATGGGTTTTATCCCAAAGCTCCCTTTCGCAAGGGACTTACTGTTATTAGTTAATACCCGATTCCTAATCCCTTTTAATATTACTCTGGATCTAACCCTAGTGTGTTTTGACCCTCTCTCTCTCCATAGGAAAGACGATCTTTTGTCGATCCCGAGTACCTCCTAATTGTAACGCCTCGAAACTCAAAAGAGGAACGGGCGGCGTTTTTAGGCGTGTTTGGGCCTTGGTAAAGGTCACACAACCTGGGACACGGGAGTGTCCCAGGGCCATGTCAGGCGCGTGTTAGACGCCTTACCGAGCACAGAACGCTTTTTCACTCAACGAGCGTTGAGTGAGGGCACACAGCCTGACACACGGGCGTGTTAGTGGTCGTGTCCTGCTCGGGCAGTTTGCGGGTTTGTGCTGAGGGAGCTATACGGCTAGGTAAATGGGCGTGTCCCAGGTGTGTCTAGCACACGGCATGTGACACGGGCGTGTCACATAGCCGTGTCATTATCAGGGTGTTTCTAATCCTGTGTCATTTGGGTACACGGGCTGTGACACGGGCATGTCACTTGGGACACGGGCGTGTCACAAGCCGTGTCACAGGCCGTGTCCTGGTCGGGATTTTCCCGAATGATGGTGAATGAGTTACACGTACTTAGATATGGGCATGTCGCAAGCCGTGTTCGGCCCAGGAAGTTTATTTTCAGGGCGAATTGTGGCCGTTCGTTTCCTTATTTTGGGATCTGATGGTTCAGGCTTTTCCCATCTTAGGGTCAAGACAGGTTTTGGGTTGGAAAGCTCTCATTCTCTTGAGTTCTATCTCTTTCTAACTTCTAGAGAGAAGGGAGAGCAAGGAGGAAAAAGGAAGAAAGATCCGATCGTCGGAGGAGATTCGGAGCGCGAAATCGCAAACCGATTCCAGATCTACGGAGGCGAGATCATCGCGTTACTTTTCATCCGTGTAGATTTCCATGGCGCCAAAGAGGAATGCTAGGGTAACGATTCTCTTATTGAGCATGTAAAGCTCTCCTTCTTTTACATAAGGAAACCCGCTCCCATGTGTGTGCGGAGAGTGTGCAGTGTTCCTTGGGGTAGATGTGAATTGTCCCCCTTGTTTGCATGTAGAGTCCGAAATAAACAAATGGACATAGGCATGGTATGTGAATCCTACCTGTATAAGTTTGTCTGGATCGGTAATGTGTTACTATGCATGATTAGCCGAAGAAGACTCCGTGCCTTTGGTTTTTGTTAGGTTCTACGTGGTAGATTACAGCAGGGAATCTTGGGGATTAACCCCAAGGTATACCCGAAAAACTGGGAGGAAACGCATTTTTTCCATCATGGTGGCCTGGGAGCCAACCTTGAGCATAACTATGTTATGTGCTTGTATGATCAGATTTGGGATCCGACAAAGCTTGACCCACGCATTTCGCTTAAGTTGAAAGTGCAGCGTTAGCAACGGGCATGTGGAACCGGACCCGGTCTATGTGGTTTGGTCACAGATACCTGAAAAAAAGGGACTGGCCATTGGCATAGTCGTGCAAGTCTTAGGCTTAGGTCGAAAAGACTAAATGATTACGAGATTTGTCATCCAAGGGATGGTGGTGAGACCACCGTTTTGATTGGGTTCACCAAGTTAGTGCCCTGAGAGTATGGGGTGTGTGGTTGTGCAATCCTGCACCTGTGATGTTGTGTTTATTCACTATATTGCTTGCTACGCTAACAAGTGCAGAGAAGGAGCTTTGTCGCCCTGAGTTTTGGGGGCGGAATCGTTATAATTTGATCGACTTTAGCTGACCATTATTCTTGTTTGCAACCATTGCAGTGAATTGTGCATGCAAGTGCTGCGGACCAGAGCGGCAAATAGCAGGCCAAAGCCCAAGTTGCTGAGACAGCCCTCGAAGGCCTTGTTTGTTTTCTTGTTTAAATCATGTGTGGCCAGCCTGCGAGCCAAAATTTGTAAGACACTGCTTTATATATTGTGAAATCATGTAAATCCATAAGGCCGATACTTTTTGGTACTTTGTATTTCATTCCTATTGGTTTTGTTAGTGGACATTCGTGCTTGTGGCTGGGTTCTTGCTTTTGCAAATTAATAAATTGCTTCCGCTAGATGCTCTGTGTAGGACATGTGTTTTGGTTGAATGGTTTCAATGAGTAACCCGCGGGTCTGTCCATGGTATAAGGCGTCGGGCCCAAGCCGGACCTACTGTTATATGCTGTGTGATGGATAGGGATGTTATAATTTGGTATCAAACTATTAGTTTCGGTCAGACTTAAATGAATTCGTAGACGAATTTACTTTCAGGGGTGGTGAGCACATGTGTGTGCATCATCGTTATAATATGTAAAGAACCCATGAATGTCCACTTAGGAATGAAAATACACATGTTTGAGGAACCTGCGTGTTCATATAATTGCTTTTTACAATATTGTTTGGTCGCCTAATTGTGTTTTTTACAACTATAGGTTACCAGGAGTGGTGCGGGGCCGTCGGAACATCCAGGTTCTGAGGCAAGTAGCGCACCAAATGATGCGCCGGCAACACCTCCTTCACTGGAGACCATACGATTGGTAGTGGAGGCAGTGTTTGCAATGATTAATGCGCAGCCTACAAGACAGGTGCAGTAGCCTGCCCCTGCTGTGGATAAAGTACCGCTCCAATCAGCGGAGCTAAGGAGAGTGGAGCAGGTTGTAGTGGAGCCAGTGTTGCCTAGGCGAGCAACGGAGAAACAGCTTAAGCACGTTATGGGCTTCAATCCTCCAGTGTTCTCGGGGACGGGAACCCCAACCCAAGCGGAGGATTGGCTATCCAGAGTTAAGAGTATAATGATAGCTACAGAGACGGAAGAGTGGCAGAAGACCACTATTGCCACGTTCTTGTTGGATGGTGACGCAAGATTATGGTGGGAGGGCTTGGAGTTACACAATCTGAGGGGTAGACAGCTTACAGACGTCTCGATAGAGGAATTTTCGAAACTGTTCTAGGCACGATAACTCCCCTCGACTCAGAGAATTGCTATGGAAAATGAGTTCTAGAAGCTTGTACAAGGTGAGAGTAGCGTGGATTAATATCTCCATAAGTTTACTCGCTTAGGTTGGTATGCAAGCGTTACCTTTGCCGATGAGGAGCGAAAGACAAACTGATTCTACGAAGGTCTAAGGGATGATTTGAGACTACTACTCTCAGGGCTGATGATGCAGGGTTTCCTGATCTTGGTCAACACAGCCCGACCATTGGAAAAAGACATGTAGAATGTTCAGGCAAAGAATTACTCCTGTGTTTGGAAGTCAGAATTCAAGGTGTCATCTTCAAAACACGGTTTCCGCAGGTGGAATAAGTTGGCTAGGACATCGGGTCCAGCCCCTTCTTCAGGTGCCTCGGGGGAAACTACCAACCGATCCTTGGGCTCTTGTTTTACTTGTGGGAAGACAGGGCACTTTGCCATTGACTATTGTTGCGGACGTCCAAAG
Organism: Platanthera zijinensis; assembly: GCA_039513925.1. NCBI lineage: Eukaryota > Viridiplantae > Streptophyta > Magnoliopsida > Asparagales > Orchidaceae > Platanthera > Platanthera zijinensis. The sequence goes on from CM077086.1 coordinate 142,463,322, forward strand.
TCCGATAGGAAGCAGGGAGTAACTTACGAGGAAAAGGGCAAGGAGGTGGAGTCAACCACATCCTATTATGCTCCGACTCAACTAAGAGTCTACAATATGGGCCAGCAAGAGGCCATCAAACAAGCGGATGTGGTGATAGGTACGGTTTAAATTTATAGCAAGTTAGATTTAAATACTGATACCTAGTGTTTGTTAGCTTATTACTATTTGTATAGGCTTTGTTCTGATTTGTGATAGTCTGGCAAGGGCACTATTCGATACGGGAGCTTCACACTCCTTTTTGTCTGAAGGTTTCATATCGTGCATCGGAGTCCCTTCTTCGTTTGTGAAGGACAAATTGGACGTGTTGCTGCCGAATGGGTGTTCTATGCATGCGGACAGAGTATGTGTCGTAAAGTTTCGTATTTGAAGTCAGGAGTTCGACTTACTAGCGTCGTTACTGCCGCTAGTAGAGTTTGACATCATTTTCAGTATGGACTGGCTTTCGGAGCAGAAGGCATACATAGATTGCAACCGAAAGGAAGTCAAGCTGGGTGTTGTGCTTTAGACAACGTTTGCGGGATTGAAGGGGTCGAGAAAGACTTTAATTTCTGCTTTTCAGGTGGTCAAGGCAGTCCATGCTGGTGCAGAGCTATTCTTCAAGTTAGTGGAGGCTATAAAGCCTAAACCCACTTTGGGTAGCATCCCAGTAGTGTGAGAGTACCCAGACGTGTTCCCGGACAATATTCCCGTAGCCCCACCTCAGCGGGAGATCGATTTCACAATTGAGTTAGTGCCAGGTGCCAAACCTTTGTCACGCTCTCCTTATAGGTTTGCGCTTAAGGAGATGGCGGAGCTAAAGGTTCAACTAGAGGAGTTGTTGGAGCAAAGCTATGTGCGTCCAAGTTCATCATCTTGGAGCGCACCGGTCCTTTTCATTAAGAAGAAGGACGGAAGTTTGCGGCTCTGTATCGACTATAGAGAGCTGAACAAGTTAACGGAAAAGAACAAGTACCTGATCCTAAGGATTGATGATCTTTTTGATCAGTTAGTCGGGTCATCGGTGTACTCAAAATTGGATCTTAAGTCCGGTTACTATCAGCTGAGGATAAGGGAAAATGATATCCCAAAGATAGCATTCAGCACAAGGTATGGGCATTTCAAGTTTATGGTCATACCGTTCGGGCTGACTAATGTGCCATCAGTGTTCATGGATCTGTTGAACAAAACGTTCATGGATTACTTAGACCATTTTGTTATCGTCTTTATCGACAACATATTGGTGTACTCATAGTGCAAAGAAGATCACTTCAATCATCTGCATTTGGTTTAGGAGACGCTGAGGAGGAACGAACTATACACAAAGTTCTCCAAATACGAGTGTTAGTTATCCTCAGTGGCGTTCCTTGGTCATATAGTTAGTGGAGAAGAGATTGCAGTGGATCCGAAGAAGATAGTTACGATACGGGAGTGTCCTGTGTTGTCTACGGTAGCGGAGGTACGAGTTTTCTGGGGCTTGCCGGCTATTACCGGCGCTTCATAGAGAACTTCTCGCAGATAATGTTGCCTCTCATGACATTGACAAGGAAAGATCAAAAGTTTATTTGGACGCAGGAGTGCGCACAAGCTTTTGAAGAGTTGAAGAATCGGTTGACCACGGCGCCAGTGCTAAGTTTGCCGAGTGGAACCGAATGCTTTGAGATCTACGGCGATGCTTCAGTAAGTGGTTTGGGATGTGTGCTGCTGCTGCATAGAAGTGTTATTGCAAATGGCTCGCGTCAGCTAAAACTGCACGAGAGGAATTATCCGGTCCACGACTTGGAGTTGGCGGCCCTGATTTTTGAGCTAAAGCTGTGGAGGCACTATTTATACGGCGTAAAGGTAAATATTTATACCGACCACAAGAGCCTGAAATACCTGTTGGAGCAGAAGAATCTGAACATGAGGCAGCGGAGATGGATGGAGTTCCTGGGGGACTATACATTCAAAATTCATTATGTGCCCGGGAAAGGCAATGCAATTGCGGATGCATTGAGTCGCAGTGCTCCCGCCTAAGCCAACTGGTTGTCGATTCATGATGAGCAGTTTATTCGGGAGTTGGAGGCGTTAGATATCTCTTGTGATGATAAGCAGACAAGCGCCGAAGCGTTATTGAACTGGACGGAAGTTCGGTATGATCTGTCTGGTCGGATTCGGCAGGTTATGGATTTGGATAGCAGCATGAAGGAAATAATGGATGCAGCTTCGGATGGGTCAAATTCCCAATTTACAGTTGAAGATGGGCTGCTAAGGAAGGACAGTCATTTGTGCGTCCCAAACGTGGGTAATTTATGGGTGGAGTTGATGTACGAGGCTCATCATACCAAGTACTCAATTCACCCAGGGAGCACAAAGATGTACCGAGATCTGAAGAAGTTGTTCTGGTGGTCAGGACTCAAGAATGATATGGCACTATATGTGGCTAAGTGTCAGACTTGCGCCTAAGTAAAGGCAGAGTGCCAAAAGCCAGGGGGTTTCTTGAAGTCTTTGCCAATTCTGGAGTGGAAGTTCGATGACATTTAGATGGACTTTGTGCATGGTTTGCCAATGTCGCAGAAGGGAAACGATGCCATCTGGGTGATCGTAGATCGGTTGACAAAAGTGTCACACTTCATTCCGCATAGGAAGGACGATTCGGTGGAGAAACTAGCAAAGCTTTACGTGGATAACATTGTTAGACTGCACGGTATGCCCCGCAGCATTATGAGTGATAGAGATGGGCGTTTTACGTCCAATGACTGGAGGTTGGTGCAGCAAATGCTGGGAACTAAGTTGAAGTTCAGCATAACCTTTCATCCACAGACGAATTGGTAGACCGAGAGGGTCAACAGGACGATGGAGGACATGCTTCACATGTGCATCCTGAACTTCAGAAAGCAGTGGGAAGATCATCTGTATTTGGTGGAGTTTGCGTAAAACAATAGCAACCAAGCTAGCATACAAATGGCTCCCTTTGAGGCCCTATATGGTAGAAAATATTGCGCGTCATTGTCGTGGTTGGAAACAGGTTAAGCAAGGTTGTACAAAAATCCATAGGTGGAAAGCGCCACTTCATTGGTACGAACAATTCTAGAGCGTTTGCCGATCGCTCAAGATAGGAAGGCTTAGTACTATAATGTAAAGCACCCGGAACGTGGAGTTTTCGGTTGGCGATTGGGTGTATCTGAAGATAAAGACGTGCTTGAGGAAATTGAGCCCGATATAACTTGGACCATTTGAGATTCTGGAGCGGATTGATGAAGCAGCGTATCATCTGAAGCTATCGGTGGAGTTGAGTGGTCTACATGACGTATTCTACATATCAGTGTTGCGAAAGGCAGTAAAAGAGCATTCGCAGGTGATCACAGTTGATCAAGTACCGGTGGACGAAGGGTTAGCGACAAGGGTTAAACCTCTTCGTATTGAGGACTCTTAAGTCAAGCGACTTCGTAACAAGGAGATCAGGATGGTCAAAGTCCATTGGGACAATTACGGTCGGGGCGAGCTCTCTTGGGAACGGGAGCAGACCATGCTTGAGGAGTACCCAGAGTTATTCCACTCAGGGTCCAATTTTGTTTTTCTGTATCTTTTCCTTTGGTAATTTCATGGATGAAATTTTTTTAAGAGGAAGAGAGTTATAACGCTCCGAAACTCAAAAGAGGAACGAGCAGCATTTTAGGCATGTTTGGGCCTTGGTAAAGGTCACATGGCCTGGGATATGGGCATGACCCAGGCCGTGTCAGGTGCGTATTCGACGCCTCGCTGAGCACTCAATGATTTTTCACTCAACGAGCGTTGAGTTAGGGCATACAGCCTGACATACGGGCGTGTTAGTGGTTGTGTCCTGCTCGGGCAGTTTGCGGGTTTGTGTTGAGGGAGCTACATGGCCAGGGACACGGGCGTGTCCTAGGCGTGTCTAGCACACGGAATGTGACACGGGCGTGTCACATAGCCGTGTCCTTATCAGAACATTTTTGGTCCTGTGTCGTTTGGGTACACGGGCCGTGACATGGGCCTTGACACGGGCCTTGACACGGGTGTGTCACTTGGGACACGGGTGTGTCCCAAGCCGTTTCCCAGGCCGTGTCCTAGTAGGGATTTTTCCCGAATGATGGCGAATGAGTTACACAGCCTTGGGCACGAGCATGTTGCAAGCCGTGTTCGGCCCAGTAAGTTTATTTTAAGGGCGAATCGTGGACGTTCGGTTCCTTATTTTGGGATCTGATGGTTCAGGCTTTTCCCATCTTAGGGTTAAGGACGGTTTTGGGGTGGAACGCTCTCATTCTCTTGAGTTATATCTCTTTCTAACTTCTAGAGAGAGGGGAGAGCAAGGAGGAAGAAGGAAGAAAGATCTGGATGCCGGAGGAGATTCGGAGCGCCAAATCTCAAACCGAGTCTAGATTTATGGAGGCGAGATCATCGCGGTGCTTTTCATCTGTATAGATTTCCATGGCACCGAATAGGAATGTTAGGGTAATGATTCTCTTCTTAAGCATGTGAAGCTCTACTTCTTTTGCATAAGGAAACCCGCTCCCACGAGTGTGCGACATTCCTTGGGGTAGATGTGAATAGTCCCCCTTGTTTGCATGTAGAGTCTTAAATCGAGAAACGGACATAGGCATGGTGTGTGAAGTCTACCCGGACAAATTGGTCTGCATCGGTGATGTCTTACTATGCATGATTAGCCGGATAAGACTCCGTGCCTTTGGTTGTTTTCGGGTTTCTACGTGGTAGATTGCAGCAGGGAATCTTGGGGATTAACCCCAAGGTGCACCGGAAAAACTAGGCGGAAACGCATTTGTGCCATCTTGGTGGCTTAGGAGCCAACCTTGAGCATAACTGGGTTATGTGCTTGTATGATCAGATTTGGGATCTGGCGAAGCTTGACCCGCACATTTGGCTTAAGTTGACAGTGCGGTTTGAGCAATGGGCTTGTGGAACCGGACCCGGGCTATGTGGTTTGGTGACAGATACCTGAAAAAAAGGGACTGGTCATTAGCATAGTCGTGCGAGTCTTAGGCTTAGGTCGGAAAGACTAAATGCTCACGAGATTTGCCGTCCAAGGGATGGTGGTGAGACCGCAGTTTTGACCGGGTTCACCGAGTTAGTGCCCTGAAAGCATGGGGTGTGTGGTCGTATGATCCTGCACTTGTGATGTTATGTTTATTCACTATATTGCTTGCTACGCTAATAAGTGCAGGGAAGGAGATTTATCGCCCCGAGTTTTGGGGGCGGAATCATTATAATTTGGTCGGCTTTAGATGACCGCTATTCTTATTTGCCACTATTGCAGTGAATTGTGCTTGCAGGTGCTGCGGAGTCGAACGGCAAATAGCGGGCCAAAGCCCAAGTTGCTGAGCCGGCCCTCAAAGGCCTTGTTTATTTTTTTTGTTTAAATACTTTGTGGCCAGCCTGCGAGCCGAAGTTTGTAAGGCACTGCTTTATATATTGTGAACTCATGTAAGGCCATAAGGCCGATACTTTTTGGTACTTTGTATTTCATTCATGTTGGTTTTGTTAGTGGACATTCATGCTTGTGGCTGAGTTCTTGCTTTTGCAAAATAATAAATTGCTTCCGCTAGATGCTCTGTGTAGGACGTGTGTTTTGGTTGAATGGTTTCAATGAGTAACCCGGCGGTCTGTCCGTGGTATATAGAGTCGTGCCCCGGCCGGACCTACTGCTATATGCTGTGTGACGGATAGGGGTGTTACACTCATCCTAGTCAACCCAACATTTCCCTCATCACAACTTCCAATGATGAACTCAATCTCATTTTACCCAAACCAGCTAACTATTAACCCCAACCCATATGACCAATTCAAATGCTTTCACATTTTCTGTAGTTTTACTATATGTAGACCAACATATACTATATGCAGTACATGATAGGGAGTACTCCAAATTTTCATCCACAAGCCTTAAGATATTTAATGGGGGTCTATCATGACATGATTAGCCTAACTCCAGAAACTTATAATTTTCCTGATTAATTTGGTATTTAATTAATTTTTCCCAAAGTTAGGCCATGGGTAATTTGAACATGAAGTATTATATTTTCTCAAGTATTGGCCACCAAAAAATTATGAACACTAGATAACAGAGGAACAACAGTAAATACCAAATTTCATGATTTTTCCCTAAATGATTTGGCCTCTAATTAATTAGTCCAATAATAAGCCATTAATTATGGGTAAAGAAGAAAGTACTGAAGTTAATCATCAAAAAATTGTAGAAAAATTATAGAATCTCAAGGATGACAAGAAAGGGACTCTCACGAAAAATCATATTTTATCAAGCATACTAAGTACACAAATAAATTAAATTACTTTTACTTAGAAAACAGCACCTTGTGAAACAACCCCTATAGATAGACTTCCAAAAATTCCATAAAAATTCACAGAGCTTTAAAATATCAATAAAGTTCTTATTAACAAATTTCATAAGTTTCCATTGAGTGGTTTGATCATAAGAAATTTGTAAGTAGAAGGTGAAACTTTTATGGTTTGTGAATGAAGTACCCCATATAATGATCAAAAATTCATATTAAAAATTTCTAGGGCTTGTTATAGTCTCAAAACATAGCTTGACTAAATATAATCCAAACCCAAGGTTAGGAAGTCACATAATAAAATTCTTCAAGACAACTCATGATAGTGGACTTCTCAAAGGAACCCACTTATAAACTCATCCAAACATAATGTAGTATATTTCAGTGGTTAATATGATTAAGAAAATGACCTCTACCAAAATGTCATGCAGTTCCAAAGTCATATGAGCCACTAGACATTCCCTATGGTGTATGGACCCAAAAACTTACCCAGACATTTAAGTGGTGTGCATGTTTCCAAATCCCACCATATCTCTCCCTAGGGCTATTCACCACTCTAGGATCACATGGACTAAACACCAAGTCCATAGAAGGGCATTTCACCCCATCCCTCCACAAATCCCCAAAGTCCAACCTTAGGGTATGTACTTGGATCCTAGGGCAATTCTACCCCAATCCGCCCTAGAGTCCTTGTGAGGGTGTCTAGCATTATATCAAACCATTGGCCCAAGTTTCAGCCTATGTTGAGTTTATTTGACCACTCAAACCCACAAGGAACACTTTTACCTTAATACCCCCCTTTAGGCCAAGGCTTTGGTTTACAAAAATTCAACCCAAATCATCTCCAAATGAGATGAAATTTTATCCAGAGCCTTATAATGACCCAGGGACCACTCACCAAAATTTGGGAGGGTTTGGAGGTCATTTGGTCCCGTGATTAAATTATCATAGGATTATTAAATAATTTCAAAAACTATAGAAAGAGTATCTCCAAAAATTCCCATTTTTGGACATGGCCTAGGTATAGGTAAGATTGACTCCCTGTGCAAATGTCAAGTCATTTGGACATGTGGTGGAGTTGGGGCACATATTTAAATCTCTGACTAGCCCTAGGTATAGACCCCCACCAAATTGAGTGTTGAGGTCTAATCTAAACTCCCAATTGACTCAAATAAATTTTAAAATAAACTAGACATCAAGACCTACAGACTTCATTTTGACAACTTTATCTATACATGTAACATCCTATTTCCGGCTAGACCCCTAGGAGTCGGTCTGTCTTGAGAGAACCCCAGAAGCCCAAGAATTGAAGTACAATGACTGAGACTTCGGGTCACGGGTTGGTCATGCCCGTGACCTATGTGTCACGCCCGTGACATGGGGCGTGACTCCTTCGACGATCGTCGATCTCCGTGAGACGATCGTCGAATTTGAAACCCGGGCCTGTCACGCCCGTGACCTATGTGTCACGCCCGTGACCTAGGGCGTGACTCCTTCGATGATCGTCGATCTTCGTGAGACGATCGTCGAACTTGCAGCCCGGGCATGTCACGCCCGTGACCTAGAGCGTGACCCCCTTCGGTGATCGTCGATCTCAGCGAGACGATCGCCGAGCGCATAATTTGCATCTTGAACCTGTCACGCCCGCGACCCATGAGTCACCCCCATAACCTAGGAGGTGACTGATCGCGCGAAACTATATCCGCAAACGACAACGGCAAGTGTACCGTATCGGGAGTGGTATAGGTTTATAAAAACCAAGGTCGTATTAGACTCGGGGTGATCGAGTAATCCTACTTTGAAAGATCGTTATTATCTTATCAAAAGAAATTTGAGTTGGGTTGCGAAAAGTAAAAACTAGCAATGTTAACGGAATTAAAACGATGTATTAAAACTAGTACTCGATCTTTGAATCACCTCGGATAAAATTATGAAATGAAAATAGAGTGCAATTCTCTTGTTTGAAGAGGCTTTGACCGTGGAGGTTCCCGAAGCATGAACACCATTCTTTCGAAGATTAGGTTCAACTAAGCTTAGGTATATCGACCGAACTTTCGTTCTCAAATCGCATCGCCTAAGACTTGCTTTAGGTTGTGAACCTCGCTATTGGATTTTACTTCAATCCAGAAGAGTTACGTTGTCCTCTCTCGAGGGTTGCGTTCTACTCTTTTTACCAATGAGTGATCGATTCGCCTTACGAGCCTTTAGGCTAACTAAAGAGCGAAAACTATTATGAAAACTATATAAAATATATAGCCTCAATGAATTGATCAATGGTAAATCTTAAGCGTTCAACAATTACAGAAAAAAACAAAATTAAAATCATAGCAAAGATTATCTCATCCTCGGGTCATCTCGATCGAGCACTATAAAGAATTAGTTGTTCATTGCGATGAGCGGATCGTTAATATAAAATTGCGTCATGAAAAAGAGATGAGAGTGACTAGAGATAATTTGAAGCATGAATAATATTAATGTTGTAGGTGAAAAAGAAATTCGTTTCTAGTGCTTGTAAGAGAAAAAATTACAAGTAATAAAATTCGCGAGGTTAAAGTTTTTCAAATCCTCAGTTGAAAGCAAAGAGACGTACAAGATTATAAAATAAAATAAATACAGAAAAATGAGACAACTTATGAGCGATTCCGGAATGAATTTCTCCAATCGAGAAATCGAGTTGAAAACTAGTGTAGGGATAAATATTTTCTTGCTGAATTCCCCCCTCCCATCCTCCAAAAACTATAATATTTATAAGCATGGTTAATAGTAACGGCTCAAATTAATTTCATTCGAACGTTACTGTTCATGCTACAGTAACGGGCCGAATGGAATTAATTTCAGCCGTTATTCATATTTCTCATGGCTGTTTGGCAGGATTTGAAGAAACTGAGACGGGTTGGATCGCTGACGTGGAGGAGGCGGACTGGATCGATGATGTGGCTGCATGGAGCTGCTGAAATTTGGCCGAAGCTGCTTCTAGGAGGAGGTGGCGCAACATGATATGAGCTCGAGAGAGATGGATGGTGGTGGAGCTGCTGCATGTGGAAGGTGGCGGTGCATGTCGGAGGTGCACGGTGGAGCTGTTGTATGCAGAGGTGGAGGAGCTTCATGGTGGACGGCGGCTGGATGGAGGAGCTAGAGGTGGCCGAGCATGGTTGCCGAGCTGCTGTATGGAGTGGGGGCCACTTTTGGAGCTGGATGCTTGGCCGGAGAAGCATGGAGGAGTGCTTGGGCTGCACTGCATGGAGGTGTTGTGAGGTGGCCAGAGTTTGGAGTTGGCAGAGCAAGGTGGAGGTGGGGCTCGGGCAGAGGAGCTGCTTCTTCATTTATAGATATTTATATATATATATATATATAATTACATATATATATATATAATTATATATATATACATTTATATACATATATATATATATATGTTTGATAAATGAGTCTTGCATTTGCATGGGTGGCCGGAGTGAGGTGGCGGACGAACTAGGTGATGGCGCCGAGGAAGTTAGCCGAACACGGCGGTGACTTTTAATATATTCGACCAAGCCTCATATTGACAAGTAGTTGGACTCGCATGCAAACTTTTGGATGCGGCAGCGGGATATTGCATATAAATCCCCCAGGCCTGCCGTAATCCTGCAAAATAGAAAATATAAGATTTAGAGCGTGAAATATTATTTTTACGAGTTTTTATGAATTACAATGAATAAAAGTGATCATTTATTTAAATATCTAATAGGATAATACCCCTAAATGATGACTAAATTATTAGTCATCAAACACCTCCATACTTAAGGTTTTGCTATTCCAGAGCAAAAGAATGAGAGTATTCATAACACAATAATAAAATCTTCAATTAAACTAACACTTATTCAATCAAAAGAAAGTTAAAAATAAAGTTTATTGATTTACAAATTAAGTTCTAGATTATGAGTCTCAATTGAAATAGAGTAAGCGATTTAGCCAAGATTTCTCAAGTAAAATAACTAGCTAGCAAGATCAGGTAATTTTGCAAACATAATTAGATTAGAATTAAATCAACTCTTTACTTAAAAGTGGCTTAAAAGAAAAATTCAAACTACTATCTATGCTCTCACAAGATTTAAATCTAAGACAATTTCAATTGCTGACGGGTTTGGGAAAGCAAAAGATATGAAGAGGCCTTTGATTGAAGGTGATGAATTTTATCATCTCACCTCATTATCCATTTTTTTATATAGTATATTGAATACCAGAGAATGATAGACTATTATCCTATCATTTTCCACGACATATAAACATTTTTTTTCTCTTCATATAAATTTTATTTTTGGGTTGCATATGTTTACCAGAGAATAAAGAACTAACATCTCTTTATTCCCATGACAAATAATCTAACAAAAAAAATGCATATGTTTACCAAGGGATAATGAATTTTATCCTCTTATCCACATGACATATGATCTAATAAGAAAAGTAAAAATAAAGGTCTAAACAAATTTTAGATTTAAGTTAAAACTTAGAGAGCAACTATAGCAAGTTGAGATTTTCTAAGCGTCTAAAATATAGAGTGAGAATAATTAAAATCTAAAACTGTTAAACAAAGAACCATAAAATTGTAACTAATTAAAATTAAAGAGAAAAAGTACTAAAAAATTACTCTAAATAATTTAAAATCATAAAATATTCCTTAAAGCTAAATCACATAAAAATTAAATCTAACAAACCATGATAAAATAGAAGATTAGCAAATTAAAAAAAAGTAAAAATGTTTATGAATAACATCAATCTAGATTTTTGGAAATAGCAAAAAGCTAAGCATGAGTTTATTAAACAAAACATTTTGTTTCATTTTTTTAAAAATCTAAGAAATTAAATGACTCATCTCCATACTTAAAATCAAACATTGTCCTCAATGTTTAAAACTAAGTATGAAAGGGGAAAAGAAATATGATAAAACAAATTATAATAAATCTTTTTTTTTTGTGAAATTTAAAAAAAAATCATAAGAAAAGAGATAAGCAAGGGGTGCCTCCCAAGAGCGCTTTGTTTTTACCATCTTTGAGCTAGACGGTTAAGGGTTAGCTAAATGGATATTTAAATTTAAAGTGTACGGGCAACTCCCTTAATTCTCGCTGCAGGGTACAGACCAAAATTTGTTGTTTGGTGACTCCTCCGTTATATCCTTGATTCTTCTTTTGTTGTCCGATAACTTGAAAATGTAATTCCAAATTACCTATATATGTTTGAGGTAATTTGTAAATTTGGAGATGAGCGGCAAATGGATCGTCGAAGTAGCTTAATTGCAACGGCTCATCTACTGCATGAGAATCGTTAGAATAAGAAGAATAAAAAATAAACGTGTCAGAAACAATTTCACAAGGAGGAGTCTCTTGTGAAAGAGAAAAATTAAGTTCCGCTTGTTTACTTTCTAAAATTAAATTGCTACCCGAAAAATCAAACGGAATACAAATGTGAATACATTCATGAGGCAAAATATTTTCATGAATTAAATTTTCAAAAATAGTGGTTGATGTGTAATGAAATTCATGAATAAATTGAGTGGAATCAGGCAAAGATGGACTGGGAACATGTTCCTATTCAATTTCGTTAGGCTCCTCCATACTTATCAGTTCTTTATTCGAAAGGACTTCTTGCTCATGTGAATAATTATCTAAATTTGGAGCATGGAAATCCGGCAAATTCCCAATATTAGAAAAATGAAATTTTTGTGGCGTAAAGGCGGAGGAATGTAAGTCCTGAATGAATGAATTTTCTTCATCGCACCGAACACTGTCAGGGTGATCACACCACCATGAATAGTTTACCTCGGTGAATGAAGAAAATTCATTAGAGTTATGATTATTATTAGAAAATTCATTTTTATTGAAATTGGAAAAATTATTTTTGCAAAAATTTTTATAATCATCTACATAAAAATTTTAAAAATCATTTTTATTATTAAGATTTTGAAAATCGGAAGAACATGAAACATTTTCATAATCAAAATTTTTCTCATAAAAAGTAGACAAATCATCTTCATAAGGTTTAAATAAATAATTTCCATGAGAACAATTATTTTCATAATTATTATACAAATTATTTTCGCTTTTAAAATTTTGAGAAATAGGAGTTTGCACATAATAATTCTCATGTAAAAAATTTTTATTATATAGATTTTGAGAATAATTATTATAATCATATTCATTGGACATATTATTTTGAATATAATAATGCGAATAAAAACATTCCTCACTATAATGATTTTCACCACAAAAATAACAAATAATATTTTGGTTTCTTGCAGCTTTCAAAATATTTAATTTATTTTGAAGTTCGTCAAGAGTAGCCGCCAATTGGGATAACATTTAAAAAAAAACTGTTACTTAACTGAATGAAATTTGAATGAACAAAAATGAAAAAATGAATTAGGGGTGATAAGAAAGAGAATGATAAAATTAATAACTATTTCTTTTTCAAATTATCGATCAATGTCCCCGGCAACAGCGCCAAAAACTTGATCGCGCGAAACTATATCCGCAAACGACAACGACAAGTGTACCGTATCGGGAGTGGTATAGGTTTATAAAAACCAAGGTCGTATTAGACTCGGGGTGATCGAGTAATCTACTTTGAAAGATCGTTAATATCTTATCAAAAGAAATTTGAGTTGGGGTTGCAAAAAGTAAAAACTAGCAATGTTAACGGAATTAAAACGATGTATTAAAACTAGTGCTCGATCTTTGAATCACCTCGGATAAAATTATGAAATGAAAATAGAGTGCAATTCTCTTGTTTGAAGAGGCTTTGACAGTGGAGGTTCCCGAAGCATGAACACCATTCTTTCGAAGATTAGGTTCAACTAAGCTTAGGTGTATCGACCGAACTTTCGTTCTCAAATCGCATCGCCTAAGACTTGCTTTAGGTTGTGAACCTCGCTATTGAATTTTACTCCAATCCAGAAGAGTTACGTCGTCCTCTCTCGAGGGTTGCGTTCTACTCTTTTTACCAATGAGTGATCGATTCGCCTTACGAGCCTTTCGGCTAACTAAAGAGCGAAAACTATTATGAAAACTATATAAAATATATAGCCTCAATGAATTGATCAACGGTAAATCTTAAGCGCTTAATAATTAGAGAAAAAAAACAAAATTAAAATCAAAGCAAAGATTATCTCATCCTCGGGTCATCTCGATCGAGCACTATAGAGAATTAGTTGTTCATTGCGATGAGCGGATCGTTAATATAAAATTACGTCATGAAAAAGAGATGAGAGTGACTAGAGATAATTTGAAGCATGAATAATATTAATATTGTAGGTGAAAAAGAAATTCGTTTCTAGTACTTGTAAGAGAAAAAATTACAAGTAATAAAATTCACGAGATTAAAGTTTTTCAAATCCTCAGTTGAAAGCAAAGAGACATACAAGATTATAAAATAAAATAAAGACAGAAAAATGAGACAACTTATGAGCGATTCCGGAATGAATTTCTCCAATCGAGAAATCGGGTTGAAAACTAGTGTAGGAATAAATATTTTCTTGCTGAATTCCCCCCTCCCATCCTCCAAAAACTATAATATTTATAAGCATGGTTAATAGTAACGGCTCAAATTAATTTCATTCAGCTGTTACTGTTCATGCTACAGTAACGGGCCGAATGGAATTAATTTCAACCGTTATTCATATTTCTCATGGCTGTTTGGCAGGATTTGAAGAAACTGAGACGGGTTGGATCGCTGACGTGGAGGAGGCGGACTGGATCGATGATGTGGCTGCATGGAGCTGCTGAAATTTGACCGGAGCTGCTTCTAGGAGGAGGTGGTGCAACATGTTATGAGCTCGAGAGAGCTGGATGGTGGAGGAGCTGCTGCATGTGGAAGGTGGCGGTGCATGTCGGAGGTGCACGGTGGAGCTGCTGTATGCAGAGGTGAAGGAGCTTCATGGTGGATGGTGGCTGGATGGAGGAGCTGGAGGTGGCCGAGCATGGTTGCCGAACTGCTGTATGGAGTGGGAGCCACTATTAGAGCTGGATGCTTGGACGGAGAAGCATGGAGGAGGGCTTGGGCTGCACTGCATGGAGGTGTTGTGAGGTGGCCGGAGTTTGGAGTTGGCAGAGCAGGGTGGAGGTGGGGCTCGGGCAGAGGAGCTGCTTCTTCATTTATATATATTTATATATATATATATATAATTACATATATATATATATATATATAATTATATATATATACATTTATATACATATATATATATATATGTTTGATAAATGAGTCTTGCATTTGCATGGGTGGCCGGAGTGAGGTGGCGGACGAACAAGGTGGTGGCACCGAGGAAGTTAGCCGAACACGGCGGTGACGTTTAATATATCCGACCAAGCCTCATATTGACAAGTAGTTGGACTCGCATGCAAACTTTTGGATGCGGCAGCGGGATATTGCATATAAATCCCCCCAGGCCTGCCGTAATCCTGCAAAATAGAAAATATAAGATTTAGAGCGTGAAATATTATTTACAAGTTTTTATGAATTACAATGAATAAAAGTGATCATTTATTTGAATATCTAATAGGATAATACCCCTAAATGATGACTAAATTATTAGTCATCAGTGACCACCCTTCGACGATCGTCGATCTCAATTCGACGATTGTTGACCTCAGAATTTGCCACTCGGGCCTGTCACGCCCGTGACCTATGTGTCACGCCCGTGACAAGGTCCGAAACGTCAGCCAGACTGGAAATTTCGGTAACCGACGTCATAATCAATTCTAGTTATGGGAATGTACACCAGGAGAATTTATGGGTCGTTTCC
This sequence comes from Platanthera zijinensis, assembly GCA_039513925.1. Lineage (NCBI taxonomy): Eukaryota > Viridiplantae > Streptophyta > Magnoliopsida > Asparagales > Orchidaceae > Platanthera > Platanthera zijinensis. Next base: position 142,478,424 of record CM077086.1, read on the forward strand.
TACTCTAATTATTTAATAAAATAAGGAAATGTTGGTCAAATAGGAAATCGCCACCTGACAAACACCTCTTCGTTTCCAGCGTTTCATCTGCCTCTGCCATAACCGAAACACCATTAAGGGGAGCCTTCATGACCGTAATTTCTTACCTCTTTCCCCTCCCCACTTGCTAATCTATAAAAGACCCCTTGGAGCAAGAGGAGAAGGTTACACGCTCGATCAAACAAATTCAGACTTTTGCTCTTGCTGTAGGAGAAGTTCGGCAACGCCACCACTGCGCCATGCACCCCGTCGTTCATCTCGCCTCCAAACTGCGAACAAGGTCCTCCTCTACTTCTTCTCTTATGAGTAGATCTTAGGTTCTTAGAAATGAAGTACATTCTCAAAAGAGCCGGACCAACCTCGTGTTTTCATGGAAAACCATGGAAAAATATTGTTTTGAGTTCGCCGGAAACCGGCACCTCCGGTGGCCAAACCACCGCCGACGGATGGCCATCGCCTCAACGGAGGTGGTGGTGGTGGAGGTTGGCCAGGGAAGTGATCGGATAGCCGACGACGGATCACGGAAAGATTATAGGAAATATGAGTTTCTGTGTTCTAGTTTTCGGGTTCATGCAGAAGATGAACAGTAAAATCACTTTATAATATATAAATTATGTATATAATACATAATGAAAAGATACATTATTTGAGTATATTTGGAGGCTGCAAATTGAGGCACTTAGAGGCCGATTTAGGAAAAATGACCTGTCACGGAAGTCGTAGCCCTTCGAGTCTAGATTAATTTAAAATTAGTTTCAACTCGTTTGGGTAAGGGGTTTGACCGAAGCACCCGTTTTAATGGGGTTGTACATAGGGTTGGGCAGAAACTCAAATGGATGCCCACGCTTCATCCCTTGTCCAAATGACCTGAAATTTAATCAGGGGTTAAACTTTTCTGTATCTAAATGAAGTCCAAAAATGAAAATTTTTGGAGACACTTTGCCTAAAGTTTTAGTTTTAATTTAATAAACTTAGAGGAAATTATTTAAGTAGTCAAATGACCTCCAAACCCTCCCAAATTTTGGTGAGTGGTCCCTGGATACATAACTTAGCTCTGTACAAATTTCCAACTCACTTGGATGAGTTTTGGATAGGGAGTCACCTATTCTTAACTAGGCAATAGTGAGGCATTTTTGAGTAAAAAGTGCACTAGAAGTTAGAACGGTCATATCACCTCAACTGAGGCTGATATCTTGAACCACTGACTTGGAAGGGTTATTATAACCCACTTGGAGAAAATAGTGTGGTTTAGGGTTGGTTTACCCTAGGATCCAAACTGAAACCCTAGATGGAGGGTTTTGAGGGTTGTGAAGGATATGGGGGCAATTGCTCTTGTATTGCCTTGAAACTCTGTAGAGTTGATATTAGCATGATAATAATCGTCTGGAGGGAATCTTGGAGAATTTGGAGACAAGTAGATGCCTCAAAACCTTAATCTTAGCTTTAGGTTAAAATACTAATTAAGCACAATGCATCACTAATAATTATCTAAAGGCTGTGAAACTCGGGTAGAGTTAGTTTTGTAGTGGGTAGAATTTATAGAAATTTTACTGGAATTTTATGATGTTTATTTCCAGCACTTCGTTTGTAAAGTTGATTTTAACCCTAATCGATGTTTTAATTATTTGTACCTTTCTGTTCATGGAAATCTCATGAAATCTTGGAAATAAATGTTTTAGGACAGAATGGTTACCCCTAAATTTTTGTATAATTTTTAGTTGAGTAAATCTAGTACTTCCTTCACAAAAGTTAAAAAGGGATTCTATGCTTTGAAAATTATTTAGGGTTTATTTTATTACTGAAAAATTATGAAACTGGGTCAGTGCTATTTTTAAGCCTTTATCTGCATTTTAAAAATTATTTATAATTTTTGGAAGAATATTCTCTGTACTTGGTTCATAAATAATGGAAGATAGTAAATATTGCTAAAATAGTTTTGTTGCCCTTTTCACGATAGAAAAATTATGATACTTTGAATTTACCCTAATGAGATAACCTACTATTTATCATAAATTTGTTGGATATCTTGCATGAGAACTTTGGGTAGTTCATGTTCAAACCGGTAGCCCTTGGGATTTTCGAGGAAACTAATTAAAATGCCAGATAAATTGGGAAAATTACCACATTCTGGACTTAGGCTAATTATATCAGGATAAGACTCCAGTAAATAATTTAGGGCATTTGGATGAGTTTTGGGATCATTGCATAACCGGTTCGACATATAGTCTAGGTTAGTCTTCATATAGCAAATTTGTGAACTGCAATACGACAGGGTCTGAGAAAGTCGTTGGAGTTAGTCATTTTGTCTAGGTGGATAATTGTGGATGATATCACAATAGGATGATATGAAGAGTAGAGAGAAGTATTGATAGCTGGAGTTAAGAGGTGCTCGGGTTCGACGAAAGATCGTCTTTCCTGAAGAGAGGAAGGTTTAAAATCAACCTAGGATAGTCTATCGTAATATGAGAAGGGAATGGGTAAAGGGGATCAACCAATAATAATAAGTGCCTTGCGAAAGGGAACGATGGGCTTCAGTTACCATCATAGTTCCTAGTGCCCTTTGAGAGCCCTTCACGGGGAATACCGGGGGCAGTCCTGGGTTAACGTAAACTGTACTAACAAACTGACAAGAGTAACTTAGTAATTAGGGCTTCACCTTTCACAAACACTAGTTGCACGGGAAGATTGATGAGAGCTTCGGCTCGGTTTGTTAAGAGATGGATGGGATGGTCCGGGGAGCTTCGGCTCGGTTGGTTAAGAGACGGACGTTTTGGTCCGGGGAGCTTCGACTCGTTTTTGTGTGTTCACGATTAAATGTGCATGTGCATAAAAGGAATGAAAATTAAGGTGGTGGGTCTTCGGTATTGGAGGGTCGATGCACCGACACCAATACGCTAACTCGGCAAGTATGGTGAGCACTTCGCCAACAGAAGTCTGGTGCGCCAGCCGACAATATTACGCAGGCATCCGCTTAGTGCACCAAGCGTTGAGGCGTACGATAGGTCTGACCGGTAGTGCTTTACTGGTTTAGAGGTGGGCGAGGCCCAACCCACCGCTTCCGCCTGCCACTACGGAGGTATCCTGGGAGGTAACAGCTCCGGAAGGGGGAACTAAAGGTCTGTGTGCACAGAGTCGGGTGTGTGAGTTGCACTTGTATGTTTCATTATACCCACTTGCATGTCATAGCATAATCGATTCATTTAACCCAGACACCTAAAGTATAAGTGGTATGGGACGCTTATACATTAGGACCTGCAAAACGACCCCTTGGTCTATAATCTTGTGTGGGCAAGTTTATAAATTAAGGTTAATTTCAATATAAATATATGCTGTTGTTTGATAACCGACACCCCAACGTATAAGTGGTATGGGACACTCTATACGATGGGAGCCTTGTAGAAGATCCCTTGGCTTACGCTTTCGCACATAAGTTAAGGTTACCTTTCCTACTTTCTTTTTTCTGTCATATTTATTATAGAATTGCTAGATTAGTTCCGCTGCCATCTGTTTCTTGATTTAATCTCCACCTTCATGTCCTTCCCTTTCTTCCTCTCCGCTCGGTACCTAGGAGCCATGGGGGAAGGTGTAGGGGATGATAGGACTTAGTATTTATGACTAACGGTTTTCGAACCACATCATTTAGGGGATCGCGGAGCCCAGCATGGAGGAGCAGCCCTAGAGGCCGGTGTGCTTGGAGATGGGGCAGTCTAGCTCCGGAGTTCATACAGTCGGGACCGTGAGTCTCGACCCTGAGTAGTTTCTGTTTGTTTGCTTCCGTATGAGAGATTGTAGTGAGGACATGATGTACCGGGCATAAGCCCTCATTTGTAGTACTCTGATTATTGTTATACTGTGGTCACTCCCTTTGTGGAGATTCTATTATATATATGTGATTTGCTTTCAGTGGACTTGCTCTTACTTCAATTGTTGTGCTACCTTTCTGTGATCGAATTTGGACGGCAGAATCGACGCCTTGTGGTGATGACCCTTCAAGACGTGAAGGTGTCACCGCAAAGCGGCGATTCTGGGCCTAAGACCCTGGGTTTTAAAAAAAAGGGGGGGGGGGTCTTACAATACACGCCTCTAAGTATTTTTAATAAATAAAAACATTAATAGCATTTTTTGTGACAGAATCATGAAATGAAATTATTTGAATGCCTAAGATCTTAGTCAACGGCGCACGAATCTTTGTGTGGAAATAGACAGCATCTGGTTATCATTCCCAGTGCGCCAACGGCTAGGATTACATCTTCCTGGAGTTGCTTCCAAGCGCTGCCGCCGGCCACCCAGCCAACTCCCCGGCCGGCCACCTCCACCACCACGTCCGTCGAGGTGGTGGCTATTTCCATGCAGTGGCACAGCCGTCAGAGTGGCCGTTTTCGGTCATCCCAACAAGTTGATTTTTCGAAAAAACTAGGGAAATTTCTTCCCCCGATCGGGCTCAATTGAGCACGATGCTTATCCATATTGATTCCTATGATCTACCACGGAAGGAGCAAGGGAGGACCTGTTGGGAGGGCTAGAGCTGCGTCGATCTCCAGTTTGCCATAGTGGTTGTGGCGCCGATCGGGTTTCTGCAACTGCACAGCCAGGTATCTCGATTCCTTTAGGTAAAGGATGTAACCTTCTCCCCTCTACCTTTTGAGGCTTTTAAGATCCCTAATTGGGGATGGGGAAGGGTGTAACTCCAATGGCAATGAATTGCCATTAATGTGCAATTTTGGTTTCAGCCATTTGAAGGGCTGAGCCACCCCACTTGCCAGCCACTTCCTGAAAACTCCTCCACTGCCTCCAAGGAGTAAAATCCCATCAAGGTGGGGGTTTTTGAAACCTCCATGGCCATAATGGCCATTAAGCTCCATTTTCTCTCTCCTCCAAAAAATGAGTAACTCCTTCCTTCTCTCTCCTAGTAATAATTCTCTAAATTTGGTGGGCCCAAAATGTGTCTCTCCACTCCCTTAGACTAATGGGCCACACCACTTGGGCTTAGCCCACTTGAATTGGGCTAGGCGAACCTAAGTTGACCACTTTTACCAATGAGTTGACTTTGGTCAACATGACCATTTGGGTTGACCCCAAGGGGGTCCTTGGTGACCCCTTGGCTTCCCCTAAGGTCTATGAAGGGTTGTGTAGGGTTGACTTGGTACCTTGGTGGTCACTTGCCCCTTGGTTAGGGCACTTTGACCACTTTAGGGCTAGGGTTGACTTGGATCAACTTAGCCTCTAAGGGTTACCCAATGGGTCTTTGGTGACCCATTGACTTCACCTTAGGTCTAGGAAGACCTAGGTAGGGTTGGTTGGGCAAATTAGGGGCACATTGCCCTTAGTTAGGGAACCTTGCCCAATTTAGGACTAGCATGATCATAGGTTAACTTGGACACCCTGGGTTGACTCCAATGGACCGTTAGGGCTCTAATGAACCTTATAATAGGTTGGTGAGGTTGTGGTGGGGTCTTGGAGTCATGGTGAATCCCCATGATCATCCTAAACTGGTGTTTAGAAATCTACTATTTGTAGACCATAGTGATCTAACCTACATTCCTAGGTCCACTTGGTCTTCTTGGGCTTCTAAGTTTTTGTCATGACCTAGTCATGACAAAACCACTCCTAGCAGTCTAGTTGTCTGAGGGATATTACAGATGGTTCCTATCTCGGAGTCGCTCGCACCAATGGCGGATTCGCGCTACACACACGGGCAAAAGGAGCAGTGGCGATGTCGGACTACTTATGCGCAAAGAGGGTGGCAGCCGAACTCTAACGGAGGGGAAAACAACACATGTCTTTTTTTATGTTCCAAAAATGCCTTAACCTATTCCTCCAACATTAATATTTAACATTTTTTGCATTAAACTAAACTTTTAAAAATAATCATTAAAACTAAAATCATTAAACATTAACAGTAAACCTAAATCTTAAATCAACATTAGAAATGGCCTTGCTCGAGCTTATGAGGCTGCACATGGCCGTGTGTAATGGTCGTAGTGGCAAAAATCTATATTATCTTGAATATTGCGGAGATGCGGTCGCGAGCAGAGTTTGTAGACATGGCGTGCTTCATTAACATGATTATTGCGACAAACATCTTCAAACATTGGCGGGTATGCGCTATATCCCTCTCGGTTTGACCATCCGTTTGAGAAAAAAAGGTTGTGCTGAACTTCAGCTTGATACCTAATAGTTTGTGGATTAGCCTCCAATCATTCGATATAAATCTCTCATCTCAGTCACTTATGATGCTACGGGGCATACCATGCAATCGTATTATGTTGTAAACAAAGAGCTTTGCCAATTTTTCTACTGAATCATCCCTTTGATTCATAATGAAATGGTTTACTTTCACCAATCGTTCTATGATTAAACAAATAACATCATTACAGTAATGCAATCTCAGCAAACCATGCACGAAATCCATCAAAATATTATCAAACTGTTATTCTGTAATTGGTAACTAAAGGAATTGGATTCAAGAATGTCTAAACAACTAGAGGGGGTAAATAGGTTCAATTCCAATTTACTTAGGCAGTTAATAAACTAATCATAGTATAGCTATAAATTCTACAGCTATTACAGCACACAATAATATAATCGCAGTATACACACAGATTTATAGTGGTTCCCCAAATTATGGGTACATTCATATTCCCTCTTCACCTATCTAGCAAGACACTGGATTCGGCAAAACTTCCTTCCACCTTCTCAGATCCTAAGATCTTACAACTCAGAACCCAAACTGGTTCCTACAGCTCAGACTTCAACAAGTCCTATAACTCAGGCTCTTCCTAAGAACCCTAACTCAGAGTGAATCCACACTCCTACCACTCAGGCTATCAAGCCCTACCTTAGCCCTTATCACCAGGCCTACAGCTCAGAGAACTTAATCTCCTACCTCAGGCAAACAGCCCTACCTCTGCCTTTATAATTACAGGCTTACAACTCAGAGATTGAAATCTCTTAAACTCAGATCTAAAAATAGATCTTACAGTAAATTGATTAAAGTGTATGTTTCTTCCTTCACCTAGATAGAGAGAGAGAGGTGAGGGAATCTTGATCAGATCTTGATGGATCTGCTTCCTCCTGACCTTTGTTGTAATGAATCTTATTCAACCTGACTTAGCTTATTAAAAGCTTCTTGAAAGAGAGAACCTGGGTTGACTCTTCTTGAGAAGTTGCTGTAGATCCAGCTTCTTCTTCTTCCTTACAGAATTAAATCTGCAAACACTGACAAATCTAAAGAGATGTTGTCTACTTTTCTGATCTTGAATCAGAATCTCTTATTGTATAGAATTCTGTGATTTCTTCTGGGAGTGATTCTCCTTCTTCTTTTTTTCCCACTTTTTTCATGTCTATTCTGTGATAGATCAACTCCTTTTATAGATCTCGTCAGTGGAAACTGGCTGATCCGATAGTTAACTGACATCTGACAGTTCTGACATATCTGATAGCTTTGAGGATTCTTACATATATCAAGTCTTCAGTCTTGAGATCTGGCACTTAGAGTTATTTGACTCAGCTAAATGTGTCGAGACACAAATATAGAATGTGTTGACACAAATGTAATGTGTGTCAACACAATTCCTTGGTGTCGACACAGCTTCTTTGTTGTTGTCGACATCTTTAGAATCTGTCGACACAACTCTTTATTCAGTCTCGATACAGCATTTGTAGAAAGTGTCAACACAAGTCCTGTGTGTCGACACAGCTTCTTCTGTTAATATCAGCACTTCTAGTCAAAGTGTGTCGACTCTAGTCCTGAGTGTCGACACAGCTATTGTCGACTCAAATTCTGTGTCTCGACACAAGTCTAGTGTGTCGACATAGCCTTGCTTCTAGTCTCGACGCTGATCCTTCAAAGGTATTGACACATTATAAGTGTCTCGCCCATTTGTTCCTAGAATATTTTCTGTAATCTTTAGCCTGCACAAGTAAACTCAAAATTCCATCAAATACAAACTGACATATATCATTGAGTTATATGAGGCTTCTCCAAATTTAGTACACAATTTTCAATGTACCCAATAATCTCCCCCTATTTGGAGAAGTCATAACCCATAGTCAATGATATACACCAATATAACAAAAGTAACAAGCATGATGTATATAGTGAAAGTCCACCTAGTGCCAACTAGCTTCACCTATGGGGGGGGGGATAGGTGTCTTGTGGGGTTTTTGCAGAATTAAAAACTGTACCTGCACAAGTAAATCAAACAACACAGCACAGAAAAGACTCAACCAATTTATAGTGGTTCCCCGATTTGGGTACGTCCACTTTCCCCCTTCGATCTATCTCCCAACCTGGTACGACTCGGTCACTTCACCAACAGGATTGAAATCCAAGCCTTGCACTAACGGAAGGAACCCTTCCACACGTAGGAGTCACCACTCCCACAACACGGGTTGCACCCAACCCTTACAACTAGAGATCAATCGGTCCTTTACAAAGAAATTGAAAATAGATTGTATAAGAAATACAAATAACTTATGGAGACTAAGGTGTCCCTCTTCATTCGACGACGTGTTCTTGAAGTCAACGAAGAGTCCACAACCCTAGATCTCTCTTGGAGTGAATCTTCCCGTAACCGGCGGCGGCTTGGAGCGGCGGCAAGGTTCTCGGAATAAGCGGCGGCTACGGAGAGCTGTTGTAGTGCTAGGGGATTCAAACTTCGTAGCAAAGGAAACAAGGTCTTCCAACGGTCACACTAGGATCGGTCGTCTCGATCGATTCGGAAGGGGAAGGTTTTTCCCGATCAATGAATCAAGAGACAAGGGATCTCTGGTTAGACGTGTGAGATTCTATGCTAGCCTAAGCTTTGTTGTCGGAGATCTGGAAGAACTTGAGATCAACAGCGGCGACTAACTGCTCGAAGGCGGTGACGGTCGGCTGAGCAAGATCGCGAACTAGGTCACGTCGGCAGCTGTTCTTTTTGAATTCGCGTATATGGTTATACTTCCGCTCATACATACGGAGGTATATATACCTTAGGTCAAGCACATGACCGTTGTGGGCCCCACCAGCAACAAGACCTAAGACCGGTTCGAAATACCGCAGGTAACATGGACCGATTCAGATAGAATCGGAAAATTGCCCAAGTCAAATTCTGCGAGAATCGTAGGTGACTCTCTAGGAATCGGCAAGAATTACCTATGATTCTCGCCGAATACTACTTAGTAGAATTCTGGCTGCACTGATATAGAAGCGGGGGAGAATCGGCGGGAATCACACTTGATTCTCGACGATTCTGCCTTAGAGAATTTCTGGCGCGTCGAGACAGCCAGCTCCAACCGGCGAGAATCAACCAGTGATTCTCGACGACTCGGCGAGAATCAACCAGTGATTCTCGACGACTCGGCGAGAATCAACCAGTGATTCTCGACGACTCGGTGAGAATCAACCAGTGATTCTCGACGACTCGGCGAGAATCACTTAGTGATTCTCGTCGATTCTTACTTAGACAATTTTTCCTCTTTCTTTCCGAGAGCTGGTCTTTGGCCCATCCTTGCTCCTTGTCTGCTCTTGCTCTGTCATAGCCCTGAACTTGAAATTAAGTACACTCCAATAGAGAGAGTACATGTAGGCCAACACACTGATCTTCTCAACGAGGGATTACGTCGCGCAGACCCGTGTATATTGACCCACTGCACCCTGACATTGGTGTGTACTTAGCATGGAGTAACTGCAAGCACAACTAGAAGATTTCATCAAATACAATGTCTATTTACCTTAGCTTATTCAGGGGCTTCTTCAAATCAGGTACATTACGGATACAATACCCAACAATCTCCCCCTATTTGAAGAAGCCTAAACCCTACAAGCTAAGGTGAATAGAGCGTATGGGAATGAAAATCATAAACTTAAAATTGAGTTGAGAGAGATATTCATTACCAATTTCTTGAAAGCAAACTTGGAGCCACCTTAGCATTAGCCGAGAGGGTAATCTCCCCCTTTTCGGCTTCTGCAAATCTGGGTCTGGTGCATTTGACACCATGCTCCCCCTCAGTTCTTGCACCTGTGCTTACACTTGAGTTCCTGGCAGATGCTCCCCATAGATGCACGAGCCAGGAGCTTCTGTAGTCCTCATTCCTCATAGTTTAGCATCCCCAATTCAGTTTTGAAGAGACTGAACTTGGCCTCGTCTAAGGGCTTTGTGAAAATATTTGCAATCTGCTTGTCCGTGGGGACATAGCAGAGAGAGATGTCCTTGTTCTCCACGTGCTCCCGAATGAAGTGGTAGCGCACTTCAATATGCTTCGTTCTGCTGTGCGATACCGGATTGTTGGCAATAGTAATTGCATTGGAGGAGTCGCAGTACATTGGTACTTCCTTGAACTGGAGGTCATAGTCTGCTAACTGATTTCTGATCCATAGGAGTTGTGCGCAACAGCTGCCAGCCGAGATGTACTCATACTCTGCTGTGGAGGTTGCTACACAGTTCTGCTTCTTGCTATTCCATGAGATGAGTCTTCTTCCGAGGAATTGACACGTCCCGGAAGTGCTTTTCCTATCATCCCTACTCCCTACAAAATCAGCATCTGAAAAACCTATTAGCTCGACATCATTGTTTCTCGGGTACCACAAGCCAAGATTAGGGGTACCTTTAAGGTATCTAAGAATTCGCTTTGCAGCGACATAATGAGATTCCTTAGTGTTCACCTGATATCTAGCACAAACACATGTGGAGAACTTGATATCCGGTCTACTTGCAGTAAGATAGAGCAGGGATCCAATGATGCTTCTGTATTTGGTTTCAACAAAAGGTTTCCCTTTCTCATCCTTATCCAGAGACATGGTGGATCCCATTGGAGTCCTCATAGAGGTTGCATTCTCCATTCCGAATTTCTTGAGGAGTTCATTGGTGAACTTTGTCTGAGAAATGAAAATTCCTTCTTCAGACTGTTTCACTTGAAGTCCCAAGAAATACTTTAGCTCTCCCATACTGCTCATTTCAAACTTTCCTTGCATAAGTTTAGAAAACTTTTTGCAAAGATTGTTGTCCGTTGACCCGAATATAATATCAACGACATAGATTTTCACCAGCAAGATCTTGCCTTTGACTTCCCTGAGAAACAATGTCTTGTCTATTTTTCCTCTAGAGAACTTGTTCTCAAGAAGAAAACAAGACAAGGTCTCATACCAAGCTCGAGGAGCTTGTTTTAACCCATATAGAGCTTTATTGAGAAAGTAGACATGATTAGGATAAGTAGGATTGACAAAACCTAGAGGTTGAGCGACGTATACTTCCTCTTTCAAGTCTCCATTCAAGAATGTCGATTTCACGTCCATCTGATAGACAGTGAATCCTTTATGAGAGGCATAGGCTAGGAACAGACGGATTGCCTCGAGCCATGCAACTGGCGCAAACGTCTGGTCGAAGTCAATCCCCTCCTCCTGTCGGTATCCTTGAGCCACCAGCCTGGCCTTATTCTTTATGATGACACCATGTTCATCCAGTTTGTTTCTGAAGATCCACTTGGTGCCGATTACATTCTGGCCCCTTTGGTCTGGGAACCAGCGTCCAGACGTTGCATCTTTCAAATTGATGTAGTTCATCTTGCATGGCCAATATCCATGCTGCATCTTTGTTCGCCTCGTCGAACTTCATTGGCTCAACCTGTGATAGGATACTAAGATGCAAAATCTCATTAATAGTACCTCTTCGAGTTCTGACACCGTTACGAGGATCTCCGATGATCTGATCTCTAGGATGATCCCTCACATGTCGGAGCTCTAGAAGTCTTGTATCAGGAGCTCTAGCGATTTCTGGGGCTCCTTCCTCTTCAGGGAGGACTGCTCCATCCTGATTGTCATCCTCTCCGATTGGCGTTGAGGTGGAGACCTTGACGTATTTTGGAGTTGCATCTTTCTCGGGCTCATCCAGGTGTAGCTTTTCGAGTCTGGCACCTGCATCTTCAAGAAGACCACTAGAAGACTTGCAATTAAGCAAACTTCCTTCATCAAATACAACATTTATTGATTCCTCTACCACTAGGGTTTTCTTGTTGAAAACTCTATAAGCCCAGCTATGGCTACTATAGCCCATGAATATGCCTTTGAAGCATTTTTCACCAAACTTAGTACGCGGGTACTTCCCATTATTCAATACATAACCTCTGCAGCCAAAGATCCTTAAATAGGACATGGTTGGTTTCCTGCCTTTCAGTAGCTCGTAGGGCATCTTACGATGACTTTTGTTGATCAATGCCCGGTTTTGAACATGACAAGCCGTATTGACAGCCTCGGCCCAGAAGTATTCTGGGAGTGAAGCGTCATTCAACATTATCGTGCAGGCTTCAATGAGTGTTCTATTTCTCCTCTCCGCAACTCCATTTTGTTGAGGAGTGCGCGGGGTGGAAAACTCATGAAAGATACCAAGTTCTTCACAAAACTCTGTCATAGCACCAGACTCAAACTCTGTTCCATGGTCACTTCTGATTTTGACCACTGAGCAGTTAAGTTCATTCTGAATCTTCTTGACAAAGCTGGTGAAGATGTCAAACGTATCAGACTTGCGTTTTAAAAAAAACACCTAAGTAAACCGAGAGTGATCATCTACAATCACTAGCGTATAAGACTTCCCTCCTAAGCTATGAACTTGCATTGGACTAAACAAGTCCATGTGCAGAAGAAAAAGACATCTGGAGGAGTCTTTGTCTGGGATGCCCTTAAAGGTAGCCCGAGTCTGCTTGCCCATCTGGCATGCAGGACAGGGACTATCTTTAATACACTTAATAATGGGAGCATCCCTTACTATGTCTTTGGAAAACAGCATATTAATTGTCTTATAATTAATATGTGTTAATCTCTTGTGCCATTGTTCACAAAGAGATGCACTGCCTTTTGCAACGAGGCATACTGGGGTAGAAGAATCTAGACTGAGAAAATCTAAGCAGAAAATATTTCTGTTCCTAATGCCAGTTAATACTGTCTCCAAAGAGGCACATGATATTATCAGGAATTTATCCTTGCAGAACTTAACGTCATACCCTTTATCACATAACTGGCTTACACTAATCAGGTTATGATTTAACCCCTCAATATAAGCTACGTTAGAGATAGAGAGTATACCGTTGGAAATCGTACCGTAACCTCTGGTGATTCCCCGATCAGATCCCCCAAATATAACTTTGGGTCCATTCTCGAATGGAGAGTACTCCCGCAGCAGGCTTCTTGTCCCAGTCATATGACGGGAGCATCCACTGTCCAAATACCAAATGGGAGTTTTGTTGGCCTTTGGACATTCCTGCAAAACAGAATTAATTTGCCTTAGGAACCCAATCGAACTTGGGTCCTAGATGCCTCGTTAGCATACTCCCCCTCGATTGGTTAACCCTACGAGTGGTCGGCCTCGCATTGCCAACATGAGGAGTCTCGTTATTCATTGGATTAAACCAGCAATCCATGGCAAAGTGACCAACTTTGCCACAACACCAGCAGTCAAACCTGTTATACTTACTCTTAGGTGCCTGCTTCACCCTTGGAACGTAGGGTTCAACCGGGGCCGTTGACCTGGAGGTGGAGGCATCATGATGACCACAGTCACATGATTTCTTCACCTCTTGACTTTTTAGTGTGACAGGCTTGGCCTTAGGTGCCTGCTTCTGATTATGGCCGCTAGAGAAGTGACCATAATTTTCCACGCGGATTTCCTCAAAAGGTGCCTTGAAGACACTCTCACTGAAGTTGCGGGGAAAGGTCCAACCATCATACCGGCTCTTTGGCTTTGCAACCGAGGGCCTAAAGTGATGGTCATACGTTGACTCAAAGTCATGTTGGTTACAGGGAAAGCTGGGCTTTCTGAACTAAACAGGGCTGAGTGGGGCCTTTCCCTTTTCAGCAGCAGAGGCCTTCTTAGCAGCCTTATTCTTCCTCTGGTTCCTGTTTCTCCTAGAAGAGGAACGAGGTGCCCCTACGTGCCCCAAACCAGCTCCTTTGGTCTGAGCAGTGAAGGTATCAACTAGTGGAAGAACTGTCTTAGGCATAGAGAAGCTCTTAACGATCTTCTTTTCTACCGCAGGTTGTTATTCCAACTTGTCGATTTCCTCTTGCTTAAGATCGAGGAGCTTAAGGGACTCTGAATGCTTTGAAGTCAGGTCCAAGTGCTCCTGTCGGAGGGAGATCAAACTGGTGATCTCTTCCCTCAGGAATACACTCTCACCTTTAAGGAATTTAACTTCCTTTTTCTCAGCCTTCAGTCTCTTTCGACATTCCACGAAAGTATTGAGCAGAAGCTCATACTTATCGAGGAGCTCAGCTTCACGGGCCGAAGGGCTATCCTCAGGGTCATCATCCTGAGACTCAGGATCATAGTCAGAGTCAGAGAGAGGGGTGTAAGCTTTTACCTTCCCAGTAAATGGGGGGCAATCTCCTTCCGAGTCACAGCGACCCATTAGCCCAAAGTAGGCTTCCTCGTCATCGCTGGTGTCTGACGTGTCAGATTCACTCAGCGTCTTTGGCTTCTTCGCGATCTAACTCCTCTCCTTCTTCTTGTCTTTTGAGGACCTGTGCTCCTCTCCCTTTCCCTTCTCCCTCTTGCCTTGATGGCAGTCGGCCACGACGTGTCCTGGCTTGTTGCAACCAAAGCAAATAATGTCAGATGAGCGGTGTTTGTTCGGTTTAGAAACATACCTGTCAGAAGAATAGTTCTTCTTCTGATCCCTTGAGGAGGAGTCGTCTCTCTTTCTCTGATTACTCAGCTTGAGGAACTTCTTGAATTGCCGTGTGATAAGAGAGAAGTCTTCCTCAGACAATTCTGAGCCGGATGAGCTTGGCTCAGAGTCTTCCTCTTCATCCTTCGTCCACGCACGGGAAGAAGCAGCACCCTTACCCTTTCTGGAATGAATGAATTTTAGGGCCACGGTCTTTTCTTTGGCTGCGGCTTTCTCTGCTTCCTCTTCAGCCTTCCTTGTGTTCAATTGAAGCTCATAGGACATGAGCTTCCCGAACAGAATCTGAGGGTCGGTTTCCACAAGTCTGCCAAACTCCCGGATGGCGCAGATCTTCGTGTCCCATTCCTTAGTAAGGGACCTAAGGAACTTATCATTGAGCTCACCGTCAGTGAACACTCTTCCATATCCCTTGAGTGCATTGACGATCTTGAGGAAGTTTTCGAAGGTAACTCCGATCTCCTCCTTGGGCCCTTGCCTGAAGGCCTCATATTTCTAGTTGAGGAGGGATCTCCGATCGTCCCTCACTTCATCTGTGCCCTCCATTAATACAATCAGGCAGCTCCAGAGATCCTTGGATGTCCTGTAGTTGCAGAAGTTCTGCATCATAGAGTCTCAACTGCGCTTACCAGGATGTTCTGAGCTTTCTTGTCGAGTCCGAACAGCACCATTTCGTCCTTGTCCATTTCCGAAAGTTTCTTGGGCACTTTCTTGGTAGGATCAATGGTGGAGGCCTTAGTGGGAATGTAAGGTCCCTCCTCCACTATCATGAATAGTCGGGGGTCGACTGCTTCCATGTAGAATCTGATTCTTTCCTTCCAGATAGGAAAGTTCAGTCTGGTGCACACTGGGATTTTGCCGGAGTGCTTGAGTCTATCCATGGAAGATATCGGTCTTCTTCTTGACACTGGTGGCAGGATTCTACTCAAGGTGTGAACCTTTTTGATGAGCAACCTGCCTCTGATACCACTTGAAAGTCCACCTAGTGCCAACTAGCTTCACCTATGGGGGGGGATAGGTGTCTTGTGGGGTTTTTGCGGAATTAAAAACTGTACTTGCACAAGTAAATCAAACAACACAGCACAGAAAAGACTCAACCAATTTATAGTGGTTCCCCGATTTGGGTACGTCCACTTTCCCCCTTCGACCTATCTCCCAACCAGGGACGACTCGGTCACTTCACCAATAGGATTGAAATCCAATCCTTGCACTAACGGAAGGAACCCTCCCACACGTAGGAGTCACCACTCCCACAACACGGGTTGCACCCAACCCTTACAACTAGAGACCAATCGGTCCTTTAGAAAGAAAGTGAAAATAGATTGTATAAGAAATACAAACAACTTATGGAGACTAAGATGTCCCTCTTCGTTCGACGACGTGTTCTTGAAGTCAACGAAGAGTCCACAACCCTAGATCTCTCTTGGAGTGAATCTTCCCGTAACCGGCGGCGGCAAGGTTCTCGGAATAAGCGGCGGCTATGGAGAGCTACTGCAGTGCTAGTGGATTCAAACTTCGTAGCAAAGGAAGCAAGGTCTTCCAACGGTCACACTAGGATCGGTCGTCTCGATCGATTCGGAAGGGGAAGGTTTTTCCCGATCAACGAATCAAGAGACAAGGGATCTCTGGTTAGACGCGTGAGACGCTATGCTAGCCTAAGCTTCTGTCGCCGGAGATCTGGAAGAACTTGAGATCAACAGCGGCGACTAACTGCTCGAAGGCGGCGACGGTCGGCGGAGCAAGATCGCGAACTAGGTCACGTCGGCGGTTGTTCTTTTTGAATTCGCGTATATGGTTGTACTTCCGCTCATACATACGGAGGTATATATACCTTAGGTCAAGCACATGACCATTGTGGGCCCCACCAGCAACAAGACCTAAGACCGGTTCGAAATACCGCAGGTAACATAGACCGGTTCAGATAGAATCGAAAAATTGCCCAAGTCAAATTCGACGAGAATCGTAGGTGATTCTCGACGAATCGGCGAGAATTACCTACGATTCTCGCCGAATACTACTTAGTAGAATTCTGGCTGCACTGATATAGAAGCGGGGGAGAATCGGCGGGAATCACACTTGATTCTCGATGATTCTGCCTTAGAGAATTTATGGCGCGTCGAGACAGCCGGCTCAACCTGGCGAGAATCAACCAGTGATTCTCGACGACTCGGCGAGAATCACTTAGTGATTCTCGTCGATTCTTACTTAGACAATTGTTCCTCTTTCTTTCCGAGAGCTGGTCTTTGGCCCATCCTTGCTCCTTGTCTGCTCTTGCTCTGTCATAGCCCTGTACTTGAAATTAAGTACACTCCAATAGAGAGAGTACACGTAGGCCAACACGCTGATCTGCTCAACGAGGGATTACGTCGCGCAGACCCGTGTATATTGACCCACTGCACCCTGGCATTGGTGTGTACTTAGCGTGGAGTAACTACAAGCACAACTAGACGATTTCATCAAATACAATGTCTATTTACCTTAGCTTGTTCAGGGGCTTCTTCAAATCATGTACATTGTGGATACAATACCCAACATATAGACATTTCAAACAGGTTTAATCATAAGCAGAAATAGCATGTTACACACAAATATCCAAAATGAAACATCATAAAGAAAAAACATGCAACTCAGAGACATATATATATTGTCGTCAACCAAGGATTTCTTTATATCATTCAACTAGAATAAGATTACAAGGTTTTTATAAGAACAACAAAAAGTTTACATAGTTCTTCTAAAACCTAGTCAGTATAAAGCTAAACTTTGTCTGGTTCCTTGATGACAATTCCTTTGCCTGTCTGAATAGTAGCTTTGACTTCAGCATAAGCATCAGCAACAGGCTTCTCACTTTTTATTTATTTGGCCTTGAGTTGAGTAGCTTTCATCTTTTGCCTTCCAAAGTAGTGGAATGGTTTAGGGAAGTACTTGCAAGGCTCTATGGAATTTGCAGGTATTTTTCCAGCATTCAAGTCCATTATGAATTTGTGGATTACTTCTTGTTGTGCATGATATTTGTCCCACTCTTGTTTGGAGTACCACTTACCCTGTTAAATTGATTATCAGTAATTGCATTCCATGTAGTTAAGATGATGCCTCTGGAGTTTGGACTCCATTTCTCAAAATCAGACCTAGCCTCAGCCTGTTCTCTAAATATTTTCTTGGATAACTGAGCCTCTTGCTCTTTAAGCAAAGTTTAATCAGCCATATCCACTTCTCCGGAAATTAATGGCAATTTTTCCAGTGGAGGGCTGTACATATTTTGGACTGCTTGTTGAATTTCTTCATACTCGTGAGGGAGATATATGACTTGAGCTACTTCAGGTTGCATCCCCTCCAAGAGTGCAGGTTGGCATCCAAATTCTGCAGTATTGTTGTCATCATATAAGGGTGGATATCCCAAGGTAGCTCTGAAGCTATTAGATATCCATTTAGCATGACATGAGCTAGCTTTGACAAGCACTCTCTCCCCCTTTATGACTTCTCTAGCAATATGATCTCAAAGATCATTCTTCTAAAATCTGACTTGATCTTTTATATGATAATTTCTAGTAGTGTAGTAGTCTTTGAACTTCTTTATTTGAGCTGAAATAGCGGACTCAAAAGTTTTGATAGCTTTATCAACTGCTTCCAAATCCAGTGTGATCTGTGCTTTTATAGCAGATTCTTTGGTGTCCATATGTGTTTGTATTGTAGTGGTGTGTTCAGCCAATTTTGTCAAAGGGATTGAATGCATGTCAATCAAATTCTCATTCATTCTTAGCTGGTTCTCTAGCACATACCCTTGCTTGACAACCAGATAATCTACCTGAGACTTTGTCTCTTACTGCCAC
Organism: Platanthera zijinensis; assembly: GCA_039513925.1. NCBI lineage: Eukaryota > Viridiplantae > Streptophyta > Magnoliopsida > Asparagales > Orchidaceae > Platanthera > Platanthera zijinensis. The sequence goes on from CM077086.1 coordinate 142,496,951, forward strand.
TTGTCAATATAGACCACAGCATTGCCTCCCTTATGGAAGCAATCAGTCATTTCCCTTTTAAGTAAATTTACTTCAAATCTTATAGATTTGATGTCCTGTGCAAGACAGAACTACAACTCTTTGTGGCTCTCATCCATATACTTTTCTAGTTCAAGTCTTTGCTCATCAAGCTTGACCTGTAGTTTCACTAACAAAGAACTAAATTCCATTGTAGGAGCAGTAGATGAGGATCCAGCCTTTAAGGCTTTCTTATATCCAGAGCTCTTTTTCCTTAGCTCCATAAACTTCCTTTTCTTTATCTTAGAGGTTTCTTGCTCATCAACAGAATCAGAAGAACTATCATGGTCCACTAGTTGTTCTGGCATATGCTCCTTGTCCTAGGGCTAGGTCAGGTGCCTCCCCCTCAACCTTTGCATCTGGTTGAATATCAGCAGGAGTGTCTTCCATGTTTACTTGTTCATGCTCCCCTTGAAGTCTGTTTCTAGTTCTTGAACTATCTCATGTACAGGATTCTGAGGTTATGCTATTAGATCGGGAATATGTACATCTTGTGCCTCTTTTTCAGAAGTTTCAGTAGCTTTTTTGATGTCCTGAACCACTTCCATAAAAGTGAGATTTGCAGTCTCACTATCTAGCTCAGCTGCATTGATATATCCCTCTAGGACTGATACATCTTGATTATCTATCAGATGGTCTGTCTCCACATAGATTTGAGCTTCAGTTCCAGGTGTTTGATTGGGAGACTTCCTGGGTATTTCAGTGTTATCATCATTAGAACTGAACTCAACCCTTTCTTTTGAGTCACTAGAGGACTCTAAATCTTGGGCAGGAGCTTTCTTTATTTTAGTGACATGTGTGGATTGATGCTTTGGGGTAGGTTCTTCCTTGGACAATACTCTGTCCCACCTAGATAGGATTCTTATATCGATTCTCCTCATGTGATTAATTTTGGAACAAGCAATCTGGTTTAGTACATCAGGTATGCTGAAAGCCAGATACAGAAATAAGATTCTGCCTAGATTTGGCTTCTTAATACTTTCCTTAATCTTGTTAAAGATTATAACACTCCAGCCAGTCTTCACCATGATGATGACTCTGGTCATGAGGCTGAACATGTAGGAAGAGATCCTATCATGCCCCCCAGTTTTGCAGAGAATTACTTTTCCAATAATTTCAGATAGAAACTTTCCTTTGGAGTTCATCCCTTTCATAGTCATGTATGATCCAATGTTGGTGTTTGAGGGCAGCCCACACCACTTTAGGGTTTCAGTAGTAAAAGTAGAATCAATCTCAGTCTCTTCTTTAATCCTTGGAAGTTGAAGGGATTTGCTCAAACTTTTGAGAGTTATTTTTATCTTTTCTCCATGAACAGTAGACTTAAGCTTGTGTCCCATAGAATTTAATGAAGCATTGGAATAGAATTCTAGAACTTCCTTCTTCCAAATCCTTGTTGGTTCAGAAACCAGATAATCCAGTCCAGCGACTTGGATTAGGTACACAACCGCCTTGATTTCCTATTCAGCATTGTTGAATGCGTCTCGGATAAGCTCATAACCTTCATTAATATTGTTGTCCATCTTGGGCTCCATTGGAGGGAGAAGAAGTGGAAGTTAAAGAGAGAGAAGAAAAATTTCTTGTCGACACTTATGGTTTAGTCTCGAGATTCCTGAGAGCATAGTCGACAAGGTCTCGTTTCCTCCTATTTATACTTTTCTAAATAGGGTAGGTAAAAAGGCGCGTTGAAATTAGAGTTCCGTATGTCGACACAAGTTTGTTTGTGCCGACACTGACTGCTAAAGTATCGATAGAGGGTTTAGAGTCTTGACAACTCTATGTGTCGACACCAACTTCTGTGTGTCAACACAGACTACTAAGGTCTCGACACACATTGCATATTTTTGTCGAGACACTTATAATATGTCGACATATACTTTACTTAGTCATATGTTGAGTAGAACTTTTCTTAACCTATCATCTTATTTCAGGTTCAACATGCCTAATTCAATTTTAAAATAATTGAATTTACTTTCATCTAGAGGTTTAGTGAATATGTCAGCTACTTGTTTATCAGTTGAAACAAACTCTAGACTTATGTCCTCTTTCTCAACATGTTCTCTAATAAAATGATACCTAATTTCAATGTGCTTTGTCCTGCTATGTGAAAGTGGGTTTCTAGCAATTGATATAGAACTAGTAGAATCACAATATAATGGAATTCTACTTATCTTGATGTCATAATCTTCAAGTTGATGTTGTATCCACAACAACTGAGCACAGTAGCTCCTAGTAGTAATATATTCTGACTCTGCTATGGATATAGCAACACTTGCTTGCTTTTTGCTGCTCCATGACACCAATCTTCCACCTAGGAATTAGCATGTACCTGTGGTACTTTTCCTGTCCTCCTTGTAGCCTGCAAAGTCTGTATCTGAAAAACCTGTTAGCAAAAAATCTCTATTCCTAGTGTAACATAGACTAAGATCTGGTGTGTCATTTAGATATCTTAGAATTCTTTTTGCAGTAGAAAAATGAGACTCTTTAGGGCATGCCTGGTATCTAGCATAGACACATGTAGCATACATGATATCAGGCCTGCTTGCAGTCAAGTATAGTAAGGAGCTAATTATACCTCTATACAAAGACTCATCAACAAGTTTACCTGCCTCATCTTTACCTATAGGCATACTTGACCCCGTTGGAGTTTTCATGGTGGAGGCAATCTCCATGCCATATTTTTTTAATCAACTCCTTAGTGAACATAGACTTGGATATGGATAGGCCATCATTAGTCTGTCTTACTTAGAGTCCTAAGAAGAACTTTAGCTAACCCATGCTGCTCATCTCAAAGTTCCCTTGCAATAAGTTTAGCAAACTTTCTGCAAAGGTTGTTCTCAGTAGATCCAAAGATTATGTCATCAACATATATCTGGACTAAGATGATCTTTCCCTTTGATTCCCTCAGGAATAGAGTCTTGTTTATTTCCCCCCTTGAGAATTTGTTCTCAATGAGGAAAGTAGACAATGTCTCATACCATGCTCTAGGGGCTTGTTTCAACCCATATAGAGATTTCTTAAGTCTATAAACATGATCAGGAAAGTGAGGATCTACAAAACCTGATGGTTGATCCACATATACTTCCTCTTTTATATCTCCATTCAGGAATACTGACTTGACATCCATATGGAAGACCTTGATTTCTTTATAAGCTGCATAAGCAAGGAATAGTCTTATTGCTTCCAGCCTTGCTACTTGGGCAAAGGTCTGGTCAAATTCTATTCCTTCTTCCTGCTTGTAGCCTTTTGCCACCAATCTGTCCTTGTTCTTGACAATACTACCATTTTCATCTAACTTATTCCTATAGATCAACTTAGTCCCTATGACATTATGTCCCTTAGGTCTGGGAACCAGTTTCCAGACTTTGCATCTCTTGAATTGGTTAAGCTCTTCCTGCATAGCACCAATCTAGTACGAGTCTTAGAAAGCCTCTTCAAACTTCTTTGGTTCCATTTGAGACAGTAAGCTTGAACATAGTACTGAGTTCAAGCTCTTGCTTCTGGTCATTACACCATAACTTGCATCACCAATGATTTGGTGAGCTGGATGGTCTCTTAAATGTCTCATAGCTAGAGGTTATCTTTCTTCAGTTTGTTGTTCTTCAAAGTCTTCAGCTGGTAGTTCTCCATTCTCAGCTTGTAAGTCTTGAGCTCCCCTAGAAATCATCAATCATCTTCAATCTCTTGGCCTGCTGGTTTATCTTCCCTGATGGTTAGATTATCCATCTTATCTTTTAAACCTCCAGGACTAGAAGAAGTGTTTGGCAGCTCACAGTTAATCAACTTAGACTCATCAAAGACAATATGGACAGATTCTTCTACAACTTGTGTAGTCAAGTTATAGATCTTATATGCCCTACTATTGTTTTTGTACCCAACAAATATCCCTTCTTAGGACTTGGTAAAAACTTAGTCAAATGAGACTTACCATTGTTAAGTACATAACACTTGCTACCAAAAATCCTGAAATAGGATAAATTAGGTTTTTTTGCTTTTCAGAATCTCATAGGGAGTCTTTTTGTGGATTTTGATGGAAGCTCTATTGAGAACATGACAAGCAGTATTTACTGACTCAGCACAAAATTATTCTGGGAGAAAAGTGTCATTTAACAAGGTCCTACCTGCCTCAATTAGATTTCTGTTCTTTCTTTCAGTAATTCCATTTTGTTGGGGAGTTCTAGGTGAGGAGAATTCCTGATGAATACCAAGCCCTTCACAGAACTTTGTCATACATTCATACTGAAACTCAGTCCAATGGTCACTTCTAATCTTAACCACAGGACTATTAAGTTCATTATGAATTTGCTTGAAAAAAGTCTGGAAGATATCTGGGGTTTCAGATTTTCTCCTTCGGAAGAATACACAAGCAAACCTGGAAAAGTCATCAACCACCACAAGGGTATAGACTTTCCTACCTAGACTATGAACTGGCATAGGACAAAATAGATCCATATGTAGGAGGTATAAACACCTCACTGAGTCTTTGGTATCAAGACTTTGGAAGGAAGACCTGGTCTGCTTTCCCTTTTGACAAGCTGAGTAGATTCCCTCCTTAATGCACTTAACCTCCGGATCATTCCTCACCAACTCTTCACTAAAGAGTCTGCCTATGGTCTTGTAGTTCATGTGAGCTATCCTCTTATGCCATTGGACACAATGAGAAACTTTCTCATCTACAACAAGGCAAATATGAGAGTCCTCACTCGCACACTCAAAGTATAGACAATAAATATTTCCTCTCCTAGTGCCTGTCAAGATAACCCTTTTGTCACTTGACCTTCTAATTTGACATCCATCCTTGAGGAATGAAATGTCATAGCCAAGATCACATAGTTAACTTATTATTATAAGGTTATGTTTCAAACCTTTTACATAAGCTACTTGTGTGATAGTTACTATGACATTAGTTATTTTAACTAAACCTTTAGTTACCCATTTTTCTAAGCCCCCAAAGATAACTTTGGGACCATTCTCAATATAAGTGTATTCCTTTAGCATGCTCCTTATTACAGTCATGTGCCTGGAACATCCGCTGTCCAAGAACCATGTAGGGGTATGGCCATTTGGACCTACCTACAACAAATATATTATCTAACCTTAGGACCCCAAATTTTATTGGGTCCTAGGTGCAAGTTAGACTTAAACTGAACATGCCTACCTGCAGTTCTTCTAACAGGTATGCAACCATTACTTCTCTGTATACTCTCATTATGCCAGCAATTAATGGCATAGTGGCCCTCTTTTCCACAGCACCAGTACTCATGCACATTGTACCTTCTTTTAAGAACTGGCTTAACAACACTGTTGTTTGCCGCTCTTAAACCAGCAGGTACATAAACTCTTTTCTTAAGTCTTTCAGCCAAGGCTTGCTTAGGGACTTGTCTGGAAGCAGAATTTCTTGGGATATCTTGAACCCTATCTGCAACTGCCTTCTTTTGTGAATGCATACTCCTGATATCTTTAGATATTCCTAAGTTTGCTTTTCTAACAGACTTTCCCTTAGCTTGATAATAAACTGGAAGACATTGTGAGTCAACTGCTACCTTATCCTTGAGTGTTGGGGCTGGTACACCAAACACAAATGGTCCATTATGGGCCATTTGGGTTTTCTCATATACTGCCGAATAAGCACTAGCACCCTTTCCATTTCTACTGCCTTGCTCACAGTGACCATAAATACTATCATGGCCATACCTGTTAGAAGGTTAAACCACCTATTTAAAAGAAATTGGAGGCTTGGAAGCAAGTGGCTGAACTGGAGCTTTGTCTTTCCTGTTGGAGTTGTCAGCTCTTGTTCTTCCTTTAAAACCTATTCCCTTCTTACCCTTTTGGGAAGAGAAGGAATCTGTCAAAGGTAACACAAAACTAAGTTTTGAGAACTTGGCCACTAGCTCCCTCTCCTTTTGGAGTCTTCTTTCAAGATTCCTAATATGGTTATTCTTGAAAGTAATTGTATCCATCTGAATAATAGTTATGTTCTTCAATTTACTAATCTCTTTTAACTTCAGATCCAACACTTTTTCTGAGTCAGAAGTAGCCAACTTCAGAGTGGCATTCTCCTTTACCAGCTGTTTGGCTAGGAGCCTGCTTTCCTTCAAGTCTTGCAGGAGCTCTCCATAATCATTAATATGTTGATTGATGTCTCCTTCAGATTTAGAGCCACCTTCATCTCTTGATTAAACGTCTTCTGAATCTGGGCTAGTAAAATAATCTGACACTGAAGGTGAAGACTGTACCTTACTAGGACTAGGTTGCTCCTGGCTGTGTCCATCCTTAGCTATGGCCATCAGCCCTATTCATTGGTTGTCTTCTACTTTATTGATATCATCCAGCCACTGCAAGAATTCTATTACTATAGAATCTTCCTCAGTTGAGAACAACCCAATATAGGCCTCAGCATCCTCTTCATTTTCTTGACTCTGATGAAGAAGAGTCGGTCCAACTTTTCTCCTTCTTGGACACAAAGGAATTCTAATTTTTTCCTTTATGCTGGTGTTTCTTTTTCTCACCAGACTCCTTTATTTTGACAGGACAGTCTGCTATAACATGTCCTGGCTTGCTGCAATAATAACAAATAATTTTAGTAGAAGTTTGTTTACCAGGTTTAGAACCATACCTTTCCTCTTTAGAGGTTTTCTTCTTTCCCTTGTAGTAGTCATCCTTGGAATTAGAAGAAGAAGATGGCCTTCTCCTCCAGTTCTTTTTCTTCAGGAACCTTTGAAATTTCCTTGAAAAAGTAACAAAATCCTCATTAGAGTTATGGCAATCTGATGTGCTTGTGTCTGAACTTTCTGAATCAGTATCAGCAACTTTTCTGGGAGGAGTCTTTCTCCTGCCCTTCCTTGTAGCTTCAACTTTGAAAGCCATAGAATTTTCTTTGGCAAAAGACCTACTGCTTTTCTCCTCTTCCTTTCTGGTAGTTAGCTGCATTTCATAAGAAAGCAATTTTCCAAACAAGGTTGGTGGAGTAGTATCATCAAGTCTGGCCACTTCTCTGATGGCACATACCTTGGTATCCCAGTACTTGGTTAATGATCTGAGAAACTTATCATTCATTTCATATGTGCTGAAGACTCTTCCATAGTTCACCAGCTCATTGACAATTCTGAAGAACTTTTCATAGCACATAGCAATGTTATCTGTCTTGGCTTGTCTGAAGCTTTCATACTCTTGATTGAGCATGGACTTCATATCCTCTCTTACTTCTTTTGTCCCCTCCATGTAGAAAATCAATGTGTCCCACATTTCCTTTAATGTTTTGTAGTGGACCAAATTCTGAAAGGTAGCATCATCTATGGTACTAACAATTATGTTCTGTGCCATCTTGTCCAAAGTTGCTAAGATGATCTCATCTTTTGTCATCTTAGAATAACTCTTGGGAGTTTGTAGATTTGCATCAAGAACTGATGTTTTCATTGTGATATAAGGACCTTCTAGAACTGTGATGTAGATTCTAAGATCAGATGCTTCCATGAATAATCTGACCCTCTCTTTCCATATCCCAAATGTTTCTTTTCTACAAATGGGAAGTTTCATGGATCCAAGTTCTTTGTGATTTTCATCTGAACCCATCTTGGCTATCTTATTACTGCCTTGGAGATATTCTCAGACTATTAATTCTAATTTTGAGCAACCTCCCTCTCATACTATTTGAAGGAATTGGTTTCAAGAATGTCTAAACACCTAGAGGGGGTGAATAGGTTTAATTTTAATTTACATAGGCAGTTAATAAACTAATCACAACACAGCTATAAATTCTACAGCTACCACAAGACACAATAATACAATCACAGCATACACACAGATTTATAGTGGTTTCCCAAATGATGGGTACATCCACTTTCCCTCTTCGCCTATCTAGCAGTACACTAGATTCGGCCAAACTTCCTTCCACCTTCTCAGATCCTCAGATCTTACAACTCAGAACCCAAATTGGTTCCTACAACTCAGACTTCAACAAGTGCTACAACTCAGGCTCTTCCCAAGAACCCTACCTTGGAGTGAATCCACACTCGTACCACTCTGGCAATCAAGCCCTACCTCAGCCCTTATCACCAGGCCTACAGCTCAGAGAACTTAATCTCCTACCTCAGGAAAACAGCCCTACCTCAGCCTTTATAATTACAAGCTTACAACTCAGAGATTGAAATCTCTTACACTCAGATCTAAAAATAGATCTTACAAAAAATTGATTAAAGTGTATGTTTCTTCCTTAACCCAGAGAGAGAAAGGTGAGGAAATCTTGATCAGATCTTGATGGATCTGCTTTCTCCTGACCTTTGTTGTAATGAATCTAATTCAACCTGACTTAGCTTATTAAAAGCTTCTTGAAAGAGAGAACCTGGGTTGAATCTTCTTGAGAAATTGGTGTAGATCAAGCTTCTTCTTCCTTGCAGAATTAAATCTGCAAACACTGACAAATCTAAAGAGATGCTGTCTACTTTTCTGATCTTGAATCAAAATCTTCTTATTGTACAGAATTCTGTGAATTCTTCTTGGAGTGATTCTCCTTCTTCTTATTTTCCCTCCTTTTTTCATGCCTATTCTGTAATAGATCAACTCCTTTTATAGATCTCGTCAGAGGCCACTGGCTGATCCGGTTGTTAACTGACATCTGACAGTTCTGACATATCTGATAGCTTTGATGATTCTGACATATGTCATGTCTTCAGTCTTGAGATCTGGCACTTAGAGTAATTTGACTCAGCTGAATGTATCGAGACACAAATATAAAATGTGTCGACACAAATGTAATGTGTGTCAACACAATTCCTTGGTGTCAACACAGCTTCTTTGTTGTTGTCGACTTCTTCAGAATCTGTCGACACAGCTCTTTATTCAGTCTCGACACAACATTTGTAGGATGTGTCGACACAAGTCCTGTGTGTCGACACAGCTTCTTCTGTTAATGTCAGTACTTCTAGTCAAAGTGTGTCGACACTAGTCCTGAGTGTCGACACAGCTATTGTCGACTCAAATTCTGTGTGTCGATACATCCTTGCTTCTACTCTTGATGCTGCTCCTTCAAATGTGTCTACACATTATAAGTGTCTCGACACTTTTGTACTTAGAATATTTTCTGCAATCTTTAGCCTGCACAAGTAAACTCAAAATGCCATCAAATACAAACTGACATATATCATTAAGTAATGTGAGGCTTCTTATAATCTAGTACACAATTTTCAATGTACCCAACAGTAACGATTTCAGAACCCACCCGACTTCTTACATTATGCCTTCACTAGTATGCATGTTTGACACTTCGCCATATAGAGAACTATATTTTCTTCAAACCAGTCCACTAGAACTACTTTTTCATGTCCTTGAATATCTTTGTACTCCTTGGGTGGATTGAGTACTTCGAAAAATGTGCATTGTACATCAACTCCTCCTATAATTTGACAATATTCTGGATGCACAATCAACTGTATTTCGATAAAAGACCAATGTCAATAGAAAATTAGGAATTTGACCCATCCCCAGTCTTTGACAAGTAGCGTTTCATGTTATCATCAAGCTCCAACGCCTGAAGAATCTTGTCTGTGAGGTCATATTATAACTTCGTCTAGTTTAAGCTTGTATTTCCACTTGTTCTCCTGTCCACACAAGAGATATCCAAAGACTCCAAGTCATGAATAAGATGCACATCACGCATATGTAATAAATTTTCCTGTGCTTGAGTCCTGCATTAATCTGTGGTAACATTTCCCTTCCCCGGAGTATAATATATCTCGAAGGTGTACTCCCCAGGGAACTCCATCCACCTCTTATGTCTCATATTCAAGTCCTTCTGATTTAACAACTACTTCAGGCTCTTGTGGTCCATAAAGATGTCAATCTTCATGCCATATAAGTAATGCTGCCATATTTTAAGGTAGAATACCACAGCCACCAACTCCAAGTTGTGTATTGGATAGTTTCTTTCAAGAACCTTCAGCTAGCGAGAGTCATAAGCAATAACCTTCCCAAACTGAAGAAGAACGCAACCTAAGCCGCGACCTGAGACGTCACTATAGATATCATAGCCTTCAGTACCACATGGAAAACACAAAATAGGCATCATAGTGAGATGACTCTTCAACTCTTTGAAAGCTTGCACTCTAGCATCCAAATGAATTTATGATCCTTCCTTGTCAACATAGTGAGTGGTAGAGCTATCCGTGAAAAGTTCTCAAGGAATTACCTATAGTAGCCAGCAAGTCCAAGAAAACTCATGACTTTCGCAATAGTAGTCAAAAAAGGCCACTCTCGTATCGCAACTATCTTTGTTGGATGTACAGTAATATCCTCTCCACTAACCACATGACCAAGAAATGCCACTGATAATAGCCAAAAATAACACTTAGAGAACTTGGCATAGAGCCGACTCCTCCTCAGAGTATGCATAATAACACGGAAATGATTCACATGATCTTATTCTGACTGAGAGTACACTAATATATCATCTATAAAGACGATCATAAATCGGTCCAGGTACTCTCGAAAGGTTCTATGCATCAGATCCATGAATATCGATGGAAGATTTGTTAGCTCAAATTGCATCACGGTGAACTCATAATGTCCATAGCGTATACTAAACGCTATCTTGGGAATATAAATTTTCTCTAATCCTCAATTAATAATAATCGGACTTTAAATCTAGCTTAGATTACACAGTTGATACAACCAACTGATCAAACAAATCATCAAATCTCATAATCAGATACTTATTCTTCTCTATTATCTTATTGTATTCATGATATTTAATAAATAGACGCAGGCTTCAATCCTTATTCTTCACAAAAAGGGCTGGTGCACTCCAAGGAGACATAATTGGATGTATATAGCCTTGCTCTAGTAACTCCTATAACTGAACCTTTAATTTTGCTATCTCTTATGGCACTGCACGGTATGGTGAGCGTGACACAGATTTCGTACCTAGCACGAAGTCTATAGTGAAGTCAATCTTTCGCTGAGGTGGAACTCCTAGGATATCTTTAAGAAACACATCTGCAAAATTCGATATAATTTGAACATCACTCAAATTGGGATTCAGCATTGAAGCCTCCAATAGAATGAAGATTAACTCCAATCCCTTCTAAACCACCTTGAGCACATTGAGAGAAAACATTAATATCTTACTCGATCCTTGTATACCCGTAAACTTAGTCTCGTATTTGGTGTTATGCTACAGAGTGACTTCATTCGAGTTGCAATAAATACATGCACACTGCTCTGATAGCCATTCCATGCTAAAGATCAAATCAAACTCTAATATTGGCAGCACGAATACTCCCGACTCAAACTCCTAACTTCCTATCTGCACCTTAACCCAAAAAACTCTATCTACATGCATCAAACACCTGTTAAGCAGCAACACATCTAGCCTATCTGTAAATATAAATGAAGGCAATCAGATTCGTAATGTGAAGTTCTTAGACAGAAAGAAATGTGAAGCCCCTGTATTAAACAGTGCTCTTGCCAGATAGTCCAAAAATAAGACAAAGCCTGTTACAACATCACTTTGTTTAATAGCCTCTTACTGTCAGAGATTGTACAAATTAGGATGTCGTGGAGCATAATGGGACGCAGTTAACTCCTCTGTCTTCCCTTTTTCAGTATAAGACACTCCTATCTTTTTATCCGTCTTCGGAGGACCATTCCAACAGTCTCGAGCATAGTGTCCTACTTTTCCACAAGTGCAGAAAGTAAGCGGACCTTGCATAGTACTCCAAAAATAGCAGAAGAAGCTGACCCCAAATACCTAGACATTTTCCTCCTTCTATTGTGGTGCTCAAAATTTGCATAGCACGGTACCTTGAACTCTAGCTTTTTCACCGCCAGGTCATTATAACAATGTACCCACTTCATATCCAGCACTAGGGATCGAGCTATATTCACCAAGATGAAAGAACCATGCGTCATTGGTCCTGATAGAAGTAATCTCAGATCATCCCACAGACCTTCATAAAACCTGTTGGTCTTTCGCTCCTCATCAGCAAATGTTGAGCCAGCATAACACCCAAGTCTGGTAAACTCATGTAGATAGTCATCCACCAAACTATCACCCTAAGTCAGACGCTGGAACTGGTTCGCCATCGCAATCTGCTGTGTAGAATGGAGATCCTACCTAGAAACAATCTCGAGAACTCATCCATCGAGACATCAGTTAGTTGACTTCCAACAAACTGATGCAACTCTAACTTATCCCACCAAAGTCTCGCCTCTCCATACAATAGAAAAGTAGCAAAGGTGACTTTTTTCCATTCCTCAATCTCCGTTGTCATCAAGGTTCTCTTTATCTGAGACACCCAATCTTCAGCTTATGTTGGGAATTTTGTACTCGTAAATGCAGGAGGATAAACGATTAGAAAGTGTTTAAGTTGTCTATTCATCACTCATCTTGTTGTCAATGGGTCTTCAGTCACTTGTCTCACCATCACAGGCTCAACTACTTCAATAGATGTTGGGATACTCCAGGAGTAGGAGGCTGCACTAGCCTTCTTGGTTGAGCATTAATCATCTCAAAGAAGACTTTAGCAACTAAACTAACAGTCTCAGCAGAAGGAGGGGTTATAGACACATCAACCGCTGCACTACTCTCAGTATAATTCAGGGGTTGAGACTGCCTCACACCATTCCTAGTCACCTATAATCGTGAAACACATAATTAAGTGACTATTAACATTGCAAACAACAATGATAAGAACAAGAAGTTCCTCAAACATATCATCTTTCATTCTTAAGTCGACATTCATGATTTATTGAACATTATAACGATAACGCAGACACATGATCACCGCCCCTTAAAATAATTTGACCACGAATTCAATTGAGAAGGGATCAACGCCAGGAGCTCTGACACTAAATCTTAATACCCTGACATCATGAAGAATATAACACAAGGTCTGGTCGGGGCCCCACAAAATATTCCACGAACAAACAAAGGTAGTATGAAATTGAAATACCAAACATCTATGCATCCTAACACAAAGTTACATTCTAGCAAAAGCAAAGGAGTAAAGATAACACACAAAATGGAATGTCTATTATATAACACAAACATTTGTCCTTGAGGACTTACAAACTTGAATACAAGTGATTTTCATACATCAGCACGCAAGACGACAACACATGAAAGAAATAAACGAGCACTTGGGCATTTGAGGGCCTGCACAACAAAAGGGATTCAGCCCACTACTTACCGTTCGGCTCGCCAGTACCTGCACAAATCTATTCCACAAAGACATGGAAAAACAAAAGAGCAATCAACTAAAGCTGACTATTGTAGTGCATGACCCCGCCCCTTTCTCAGGGTGGTAGTTCTCCTTCCCTGCAAGCTAGCAGTATATAGAAGCATATATATATATATATATATATATATATATATATATATATCCACGAGAATGTGTAAGTTAAGCACCATTCTAAATATGCACAACCACCACAATTGTCGGCAATTACAACTGTGCATTACGTTCTCTTAATGCACTCTTTAAGTGTACTTCTCGAGTCCCACCATCATTCGTTGTCCCTGATTAAGACGACACAATTTTGATCATTCACCTATCCATGATAAAGTCAAGGACTCTCCCCAATCTAATTATGAAAACCAGTTACTTTAGCCAATCTAGTTGGACGACAAGGTGCGTGTATAGTTCAGCCATATGATGTTACTCAAATCCCTATGTCTACTACACAACGACGTCGGTTAGCCTCCCATTTATTTTTCATATCATAACAAACATTATGTTCTATTGTAGGCACTCACGACCACCAAAGCTGGGATCAGCAGGCTCAACAGCTTATCATTCTACCCACCTAGTCCCTAGGATATAGGCTTGGCAACCACAAAAGCTCTATAGGAGATATCGCCAGCGATATCACTATTGTCGTGTGATATCGATAGACTACCGATATGTTACAGTCATAAGTTCACATCCAGCACAACAACTGCTCACCGTTTTCTACCAGAAGAGCTATTCCCAGCGATATCGCGCTATCACGAGCGATAGAAATAGGATCTCATTCTCATTTGTAATCTCAGTTGTTTCCTCGATAGCACCTCCAGTATTTTCTGCAGTAACCTACATCACCCCAAAACTCCAAAATCTACTCATTTTCTATGTATTCTTCTCTGGCATGCAAATCAAAACATCACCAATCCAGACCAACTTGTAACAGATGGGCATCGCACAACACGTCTATGTCTGTATAGAGATCCAGACTCTATATGTAATTTATATTGGGGATAAACCATATCAACTCATTGAATGTCTCACCACCACCAATTAGTGGAGGAACCTTCATACAACTATGCATATTAAAAGGACAAGCATGTCCAAATAATCAGGAGAAAGATTGCTACCCTCGTCGATCATTTTGGTGTCATGAATCAGAGCTTGAGTCGGATAGAATGAATCACCTTGCTTTTCTCTCTACGAATCTTCAATCGGCTAACGATTCTTAAGCTAGGAATCTCCTCCAAGGCTTCTTTAATGGCTGGTCCAACCTTCTTCTTCCTCCTCTTCCATGTCCCTTCTCAAGTGTATGAAAGAGAATGAGAAAGATAGAATAATGTGAGAAATGAACTAAAACAAGTCGGAAGCGGTTTAAACTGAAATTTTATTATCAAAAAAAGGTGTCTATAATAAAGGTATGGCCTCCCTTATATAGAATGGAGGAGAGAAGAGAGAATACAAATAAGAGATGTAAGACTAAAAATTTACATGACACAAGCGGACTATACAAACACAAACCGCATAAGCCACGGGTTAGACGGAAAGGCTAACCGCTCGACAACTGTCAGAGAGAGAGAGATCGCCATGTGAGACCGCTAGACCGCCCGGTATCCAAGTCGCCAGTGACAAACCGCTAGACCGCTTGGACTACAGACAGCAACACACAGCAGCAAGACCGCTGAAGGGAAACCGCCAGTCTGCACGGTTATCAATCCGCCAAGCAAGAGCACACAACCGCCCAGTCACCAACTTCAACACTCCCCCTCAAGCTGGAGCATATATATCGATCATGCCCAGCTTGTCACAAATATGGAAAAATGAGGCGGAACTGGCTTGGTGAAGATGTCAGCCAGCTCTTTATCAAAAGTGACGAAGGCAGTGCAAATTTGTTCCTTCAAAATCTCTTCACGAATGAAATGACAGTTGACCTCAATGTGCTTAGTTCTTTCATGGAAGACTGGATTCTTGGAGACGTATATGGCAGCCTTGTTGTCACAGAACATAGGTAGAGGATGGTTGTAGACCTCTCCTAAATCCAGCATGAGAGCCCGTAGCCATTTTAACTCACAAGTGGTCGATGTCATACTCCGATACTCTACTTCAGCACTGGACCTAGAAACAACAGACTGCTTCTTGCTCTTCCAGCTTACAAAATTTCCCCAAACAAAGGTGCAGAAACCGGAGGTAGACTTGCGATCCCCTTTGTTATCAGCGTAACTCGCATCTGAGTATGCTTCAACCCTCAGATGACCATTCTTCTGAAAAAGTAATCCTTTCCCAGGGGCTGCTTTGACATACTCCAAGATCTGCAAGGCGGACTGAAGATGACACTCCCTGGGTGCTTGCATGAATTGACTCACCTTGCCCACAGCATAGGAAATGTCGGGTCTGGTCACTGTGAGATATATGGGCTTGCCAACTAGACGCCTGTACCGTGTAGTGTCTGAAAGAAGAGGTGAATCATCTGCCCAGGTTTTGTCTTCTCCAATAGCCATAGGGTATCAGGCAGGTTTGGCTCCAGTCAATCCTTCTTCATTTAGAAGGTCAAGGGCATACTTATGCTGGGAGAGGACTAAGGAGTTGGGCTTCCGAGAGATTTCGATCCCAAAAAGAACTTCGGAGAGCCCATATCTTTTGTGACCAGATGTTGAAAAAGATGTTGCTTTGTTAAGGCTACCCCTTCCTGGTCATCGCCAGTGAGAAGAATATCATCAACATACACAGCAAGAACCACCAGCCCCGAGGAGGTTTTGCGAATAAATAGAGAGTGATCGGCAGAGCTTCGCGCAAAACCAACGGCCGCCACAATGCTGCTGAACTTGTCAAACCAAGCTCGAGGGCTCTGCTTGAGACCATAGATTTCCTTCTTCAGCCGGCATACTCGTGTCTCCCCCTGAGCAACATACCCAGGAGGTTTCTCCATGCAGACGGCCTCCTGAAGATCACCATAAAGGAAGGAATTCTTAACATCAAGCTGGGAAATAGGCCAATCTTTATTGACCGTCACAGAGAGAAGGACCGGTATAGTACGTAGACGAGTCACAGGAGAGAAGGTGTCAAATTAATCAACCCCATAGGTTTGAGTAAAGCCCTTAGCAACAAGACGAGCCTTATAACGGTCCACAGTGCCATCCAGGCTAAATTTGACCACAAATACCCAGCGGCAGCCAACAACCTCAGTACCGAAGGGAGGAGGAATAAGAGTCCGGGTACCTCGCTCTTTCAGGGTCACCATTTCCTCATCCATGGCCATCTTCCAGTGAGGAATAGCAAGGGCCTCCTGGTAGGAACGAGGTGTGGTAGTGGCAGAGATAGCCAACACAAAGGCCCTGCGAGAAGAAGTAAGACGATCATATGAAACAACAGCAGCAAAGGGGTGTAGGGTACACGTCCACACCCCTTTGCGAAGAGCTACAGGAAGATCCAGATCGTCAGGTTCCTCGGCATCCAGAGCATCCATTGTAGAGAGAGCTGGCCCGGGAGGAGAGAGCGACGGCAGCGGAGTTGAGGGAGATGGAGGCGGAGAGAGAGGAGTGGACGGAGATGGAGTAGGGGTGGATATTGCAGGAGGAGATGAGGGAACGAAGGGAATAACAGGAGAATCAGAGACTGGGGGAAGAGAAGAGGAAGCTTGGGGAAGAGAAGAGGAGTCGTCCGTGAAGTAGGAGACATTCTCAAAGAAGGTAACGTCAGCGGAGACGAACTGCTTACGAAGAATAGGGTCAAAGAAACAGTAGCCTTTCTGAGTGGGGAGTACCCCAGAAAGACACATTTGGTGGAGCGAGGCGAGAGCTTATCACGGGTGGCAGCCGGGGCATGCACAAATGCAGTGCACCCAAAGATTCGGAGAGGGAGAGGAAAAGGCTCCTTGCCTAGATACAATATGGAGAATGGGTTTTTCCCGTGGAGAACTGAGGAGGGAATGCGATTGATGAGGTAGCAGGCAAGGAGAACAATATAGCCCCAATATGAGTGAGGGACATGCATCTGAGTCATCAATGTGCGAGCGACATCGTGGAGGTTACGGTTTTTGCGTTCCGCCACCCCATTTTGTTGGGATGTATAGACACAGCTCGTCTGATGAATAATGCCATGTTGCACACAAAAAGAGGAAAAAGCATGACTCAAGTACTCTTTAGCATTGTCAGAGTGAAATGTTTTAATAGAAACACCAAACTGATTTTTAATTAAATAATAAAAAGAGAGCCATACATCAAAAAGTTCAGAGCGATCTCGTAAGAGATACACTCAAGTACATCTAGAAAAATCATCAATGAAAGTTACAAAATAAGAACTACCCCGACCAATGGTGAGGGTAGGAGCAGGTCCCCAGACATCGGAGTGCACTAAATCAAATGGACAAGTGGAGCCCCGACCTTGCTTCGGCAGGAAGGAGGAACGGTGATGCTTTCCAAGTTTACAAGCGTCGCAGTTGAGAGGAGTACTGGAGGGTGGGAGGTGGGGTAGAAGCTGATGTAGAAGCCGTGGTGGAGGATGACCAAGACGGAGATGCCATTGGAGAAGATCCGTACAAGAAGAAGAGAAGGCGGACAAAGTGTAAATATTGTCGAGGAAGTAGAGGCCGCCGCTCTCAGTCCCAGTAGCAATCGTCCGCTGGGAGATCGGATCCTGAAAAGAACAAGAAGTCGGAGTAAACGTCACAGAACACAGAAGCTGCTTGCATAAAGAGTTAACTGACAATAGATTGTACGAAAACTTGGGCACATAGAGAGTGTCCGCTAGTCGAAGGGACAGAGTAACATAAACCACTCCCGACCCATGAACCGGGGAGGGAG
The DNA here is from genome assembly GCA_039513925.1 of Platanthera zijinensis. NCBI lineage: Eukaryota > Viridiplantae > Streptophyta > Magnoliopsida > Asparagales > Orchidaceae > Platanthera > Platanthera zijinensis. The sequence continues at coordinate 142,515,021 of CM077086.1, forward strand.
AACCGTCTGCAACGAGGATCGGGGGCAACCGATCATGCTGTTCGAGGAGAGAGAAGCACTAAGGATTGCCCGTCATGTGATTAGTTGCACCAGAGTCAATAAGCCATTTACCTTGAGTCACCATGTGGGCACTACCTGATGATGTTAGCATGGAAGCAGACGGCTTGGAAGAGGAGGCAGAGGAGTCACCGGAGGGGCGAAGATGGGATGCCTCCTCAAGCAGCGATCTGAAGTATGTCCGGTGCGGCCACAGTGAGAGCAGAGGTAGCGGGAAGAAGTACGTCCGCCAGACTGGTGACTGCGGTTACCAGAGCCACTCTGCTGAGTTTGATGAGCATAGTTTCCTGGTGGAGAAGGAGCGGGCAGAAGCGGGCGTTGAAGGAGAGAGGTGACAGAGGCGATGCGGGCAGCGGTGGAATCTAAGGTAGGAGATTCCGCCTCACCCAGAATTTTCTGGCGGATCATGTCATAAGTATCAGGAAGCCGGAGCAGATAACACACAACCAGAAGCTCCTGGAAGTGCTTGTGTTGTTGAGCCAAATCCGCAGAAAAAGGGCGATTTTGAAGAATATCAGCCCCAAGAGACTGAACCTGTTGGTAGGCGGAAGCAGGAGACAAGGAAGGTCGGGCAAAGAGGTCCGCATACAATGTATAGATGCGGGACTTCTTAGCCCCTTTGGAGTATAGAGCGGCCAGATGAAGCCAAGCGGCCTTGACCGTCTCATCATGACGGATGACGGGAAGGCACTCATCGTATAGGCTGTAAGCGAGCCAAGTACGCACAAGAGCGTCACTCGCATCCCAGTCATCAAAGAGAGGTGAAGTGGTTGGAGAAGAGTCACCAACGAGATGGTGGCGTTTGCGTTGCGAGCGAAGGAGAAAGGTGAAAGAGACGCTCCAATCCAGGTAGGTTAAGTCAACTAGCTTGGAAACGGTGCCAAGGTTCCCGGAAGGAGTAGGAGGGAGAGGCAGAGCCAGATTGGCAACAGGGGTGGTGGCAGGAGTGGTGGCAGTAGAACCATCATAAAGAGCTATAGGAGCGAACAACAGGAAACCGCGCGGTTAGGCAACAAGCCGCGCGGTTAGGCAACAAGCCGCGCGGTGGGGAAGAAAAAGATCTGCAGCGGTCACGATGTCAGACACCAACGGCCAGAGAAGCCATGACCAAGCCGTAGAAGGCAACAAGCCGCGCGGTTAGGCAACAAGCAGCGCGGTTAGGAAGAACAAGATTTGCAGTGATCACGATGTCAGACACAAGCGGCCAGAGAAGCCACGACCGAGCCGCAGAATCAAGTAGAGGGATAGAAGTCGAGCGGCTAGATGATAGTCCGCTCGAACAGAAGCAACAGGCAAAACAAGGCATAGGGCAATAGGTCGCGGCGAACAGGGCAACATGTCGCGGCGAACAAGGGCAGCGACTAAGCACAGGAACAAAGAGGTCGCACACACTGAGGGCAACGACAAGGAGAGAAAGAGACCGTGCGGATAGGTTGCAAGCAGGAGAAGCAAGCCGCGTGGACAGGAGGCCGCACAATCAGGAGGAACGTATCGAGTCCTCTGATACCATGTGAGAAACGAACTAAAACAAGCCGGAAGCGGTTTAAACTGAAATTTTATTATAAAAAATAGGTGTCTATTACAAAGGTATCGCCTCCCTTATATAGAATGGAGGATAGAAGAGATAATACAAATAAGAGATATGGGACTAAAAATTTACATGACACAAGCGGACTGTACAGACACAAACCGCACAAGCCGTGTAACACCCCGAAACTCAAAAGAGAGACGGGTGGCATTTTTAAGCCAAGACGGGGTTTTGAAGCAGGTGACATGGGTCTCGACACGGGCGAGTCGGAGGCCGTGCCAAGGTGTGTTCGACCACGGGTCGTGCGGTCGACGCTTTGGCGGTCGACGATCGTAGAAGGCTGGAACACGGCCTGGGACACGGGCGTGTCCCAGGGCGTGTCAGGCACACGGCCTGGGACACGGGCGTGTCCCAGGCCGTGTCACTTTGGGCTGTTTTCTGAGGAAGGCACACGGGCCATGACATGGGCCCTGACACGGGCGTGTCAAATTCGACACGGGCGTGTCGGGTGCCGTGTGGCAGGCCGTGTCCTTCTAGGGTTGGGAAAGCTGGTCGATTGCACACGGGGGTCGTGACACGGGTCCGGACACGGGCGTGTCACAGGTGACACGGGCGTGTTGGAGGTCGTGTCAAAGGCCGTGTGCTGGTTTTTCGAATCGGTCGAGACGGCGAATGGGTGACACGGCCGTGTTGCAACCCGTGTTCGGCCCAAATTTTATGATTTCAGATCTAATCTTGGCCGTTCGTTTCCTTGACTTTGGATCCGACGGTGGGGGGGCTGCTCCTGGATGGTTTTAGCCGGGATTTAGGGTTGGAAATCCTCATTTCCTTTAGCCATTCTCTCTCTAAGAGTTTAGAGAGAAGGGAGAGCAAGGAGGAAGGAGGAATCCAAGATCCGGCCGCCAGAGGAGCTTCGGAGCTCCGAATCGCGATCCGAGTCCAGATCCGTGGAGGTGACGCCGTTGCGGTGCTTTCCAACCGCATAGTTTTCGATGACGCCGCGAAAAAACGCAAGGGTAACGATTCTCATCCTAGGGCATGTGAAGCCCTCTTTTCCTTTGCATAGGAAGCCCTCTCTCTCAAGTGAGCGAAGAGTTGGAGCATTCCTTGGGGTAGATATGTAAAGTCCCCCTTGTATAGAGTCTGTATGCGAAAACGGACATAGGCATTGTGTGTGAAGCCTATCCGGACAAGTAGAGCCGGATCGGTGATGTTGCATTGCATATGAACCGGGGAAGACTCCGGGTGTTTGGGCGTTTTTCGAGTTTTCTACGTGGTAGATTGCAATAGGGAGCCTTGGAGATTAACTCCAAGGTGCACCCGGAAAACTGGGCAAAAGCGAGTTTTGCCAACACGATGGCCGGGGAGCCAACGTGAACATAACCGGGTTATGTGATTGTTGTGGCGGAAACGGGACTCAGTGAGTCTTGACCTGCGCATATGGCTTAAATTGCCGTTGCGATATGAGCACGGGTCAGGCGGAACCGTACCCGGTCTATGTCGTTCGGTCAGACCGTTGGCATGGATGAAGGTCTTCAGCAGTCTATGGCTTAAATTGTCGTGACCAAGGCCAGGATGGCAAAATGCTCATATGGTTGGCCGTCCAAGAGGCGGTGGTGGAATGGGAACGTCTATGGCTTGAATTGACGTGACGTTGGCCGGTTCGCCGTGAATGTGCCCTGAGTGCATGGGGTATGTGGCCGTGCGAGCCTATGCCTGTGTTGAAGTGTGTTTACACTATTGTTGTTGCCCGCTAATAAAGTGCAGGGAAAGAGCTTCGCCGCCCCGATTTTGGCGGCGGGATCGTTATAATTTGGTCAGCATTGCTGACCGTTGTTATTGTTTGCCACCGGGCGGTGGTTTGTTGCTTGCAGGTGCTGCGGAGCCGAGCGAAAAATAGCGGGCTAAAGCCCATGTTGCTGCGCCGGCCCTTGAAGGCCTAATTGTTTATGCTTTCCCGTTTATCATGTATGGCCGGCCTGCGTGCCGAAGTTTGGAAAACACTACTTTTTGTTAAGAGAACAGAGTAAGGCCTTAAGGCCATTTATCTTTTGTGTATGTTTACATTCCTGGGTTTGTAGTGGAAATTCATGCTCTGTGTCTGGGTTCTTACTTCTTTTGCAACCTAATAAATTGCTTCCGCTAGGTGTTGTGTAGGACGTTATAATTGGTTGAATGGTTTCAACGCGTAACCAACCGGTCTGTCCGTAGTATATGGCGTCGGGCCCCGGTCGGACCTACTGCTATATGCTATGCGACGGATAGGGGTATTACAAATTGGTATCAGACTACTGGTTTCGGTCAAACTTAAATGAATTCGTGGACGAATTCACTTTAAGGGGTGGTGAGCACATGTGTGCGTCATCGTTATAACATGAAAAGAACCCATGAATGTCCACTTAGGAATGAAAATACACATGTTTGAGGAACCTGCGTGTTCCTATAATTGCTGTTTGCAGTAATATTTGGTCGCTTATCGGTGTTTTGCACGATTATAGGTGACCAGGAGTGGTGCTGGGCCGTCAGAACGGCTAGGTTCTGAGGCAAGCAGTGCGCCAAGTGAAGCGACTACAACACCTCCGTCTGCCGAGACCATTAGATTGGTGGCAGAAGCTGTCTTTGCTATGATTAATGCGCAACCTGCAAGACAGGTGCAGCAGCCTACTCTTGTGGGGGAGCAAGTGCCGCTCCAAGCGGCGGAGCCGAGAAGGTTTGAGCACGTGGCGGTGGAGCCGGAGTTGCCTCGGAGAGCAACTGAAAGACAGTTGAAGCATGTGATGGGCTTCCACCCACCAGTGTTCTCGGGAACGGGAACCCCGACCCAGGCTGAGGATTGGCTCTCAAGAGTCAATAAGGTGATGACAGCTACTGAAACGGAAGAGTGGCAGAAGACCACGATAGCGACATTCCTTTTGGATGGGGACGCAAGGTTATGGTGGGAAGGCCTAGAGCTACACTAGTTGAGGGGAAGGCCGTTGGCCGAAGTTCCTATGGCGGAGTTTGCAAGATTGTTCATGGCTCGATACCTCCCCTCAGCGCAGAGGATCGCATTGGAGAACGAGTTCCAAAAGTTGGTGCAAGGAGATAGCACTGTAGAAGAGTACCTCCATGAGTTTACTCGGTTGGGGAGATATGCTAGCGCTACCTTTGCCGACGAGGAGCGAAAGACTAACCGCTTCTATGAAGGGTTAAGAGATGAGCTGAGGTTGCTACTGTCGGGGCCTATGACGCAGGGTTTCCTAACCTTGGTCAACTCGGCCCGGTCCTTGGAGAAGGACATGAGAAATGTGCAAGCTAAGAAGGAATCTAGGCGGGAAGAAATCGGAGTTCAAAGAGCCGACTACGTCGAAGTCGGGCTATCGAAAATTCTTCAAGAAGATTTGGACGTCAGGTCCAGCTTCTTTTACAGGTGCCTCGGGGGCAACTACTAACCGAACCCCGGGCACTTGTTTCACGTGTGGAAAGACGGGGCACTTTGCCCGCGATTGCTGGAGCGGATGCCCAAAGTCCGAGAGAAAGCAAGGAGCTACTTACGAAGAGAAGGGCAAGGCGGTGGAGTCAACCGCGTCCCACTATGCTCCGACTCAGCCTAGAGTCTATAACTTGGGCCAGCAGGAGGCCATCAAACAAGCTGACGTGGTGACAGGTACGAGTTAATTTACAGCAAGTTAACTTTATATACTGTTGTCTATTGCTTGTTAGCCTAATATTGTTTGTATAGGCTTTGTTGTGATTAGCGATAGTCCGGCACAGGCACTGTTCGACACGGGAGCTTCACACTCCTTCTTGTCCGAAAAGTTTATATCGCGCATCGGAGTCCCTTCTTCGATGGCAAAGGACAAGTTGGATGTGCTGCTACCGAATGGGTGCTCGATGCGTGCGGACAGAGTGTGCGCCGTAAAGGTTCACATTGGGAGCCAAGAGTTCGACTTGCTAGCGTCATTGCTGCTGCTAGTAGAGTTCAACGTTGTCTTTGGGATGGATTGGCTTTCGGAGCAGAAAGCTTGGATTGTCTGTGACCGGAAGGAGGTCAAGCTGGGTGTTGGGCGGAGGACAATATTCAAGGGACTCAAGGGGTTGAGCAAGACCCTGATGTCTGCTCTTCAGGTGGTAAAGGCAGTTCGTGCTGGTGTAGAGCTGTTCATCGCAATAGTGGGGGCTGTGGAGCCAAAGTCCACGTTGGATAGCATCCCGGTTGTTTGTGAATAGCCCGATGTGTTCCCGGATAGTCTTCCCGGGGCCCCACCGCGGCGGGAGATTGATTTCACCATCGAGCTCGTACCGGGGGCCAAACCGGTGTCACGTGCTCCGTATAGGTTGACGCCTAAGGAGATGGCAGAGTTGAAAGTTCAGCTAGAGGAGCTGATGGAACAAGGTTATGTGCGTCCAAGCTCGTCGCCTTGGAGCGCATCGGTCCTCTTCGTTAAGAAGAAGGATGGTAGTATGTGTTTGTGTATCGACTACAGAGAGTTGAACAAACTGACGGAAAATAACAAGTACCCGATCCCGAGGATTGATGATCTCTTTGATCAGTTAGTCGGATCGTTGGTATATTCTAAGTTGGACTTGAAGTCGGGGTACTATCAGTTGAGGATAAGGGAATGTGATATCCCGAAGACGGCGTTCAGCACAAGATATGGGCATTTCGAGTTCACGGTCATGCCGTTTGGACTGACGAATGCACCTTCAGTGTTTATGGACTTGATGAACAGGACGTTCCGAGATTTCCTAGATCGCTTTGTGATCGTCTTTATTGACGATATATTGGTGTACTCGCAGTGCGAAGAAGATCACTTCAAGCACTGGCATCTGGTGTTGGAGACTTTGAGGAGGAATGAGCTTTATGCGAAATTCTCCAAGTGCGAGTTCTGGCTACCCTCAGTAGCGTTCCTTTGTCACATTGTTAGTGGGGAAGGTATAGCGGTGGATCCGGCGAAGATCGTTGCGATACGGGAGTGGCCTGCGTTGTCTTCTGTCGCGGAAGTCCGTAGTTTTCTCGGGCTTGCCGGATATTACAGGCGCTTCGTAGAGAACTTCTCGCGAATAGCGCTACCTCTCACGAAGTTCACAAGGAAAGATCAGAGATTCTTGTGGACGCAGGAGTGCGTGCAAGCGTTTGAGGAGCTGAAGAGACGGTTGACCACGGCGCCAGTGCTTAGTTCGCCGAGTGGGACCGAGGGCTTCGAGGTGTATAGTGACGCCTCGGGTAGTGGTTTGGGCTGCGTGTTGTTGCAGCATGGGAGCGTGATAGCCTATGGATCACGTCAGCTGAAAGTGCATGAAAGGAACTATCCGGTCCACGACTTGGAGTTGGCGGTCGTGATATTTGCACTTAAGCTGTGGAGGCACTACCTATACGGCGTAAGAGTCGATATATACACAGATCACAAGAGCCTAAAGTACTTGTTGGATCAAAAGGACCTTAATATGAGGCAGAGGAGGTGGATGGAGTTCCTGGGGGACTACACCTTCAAAATATATTATGTACCCGGGAAGGGCAACGCAGTTGCGGATGCGCTGAGCCGCAGGGCTCCCGCCCAAGCCAACTGGTTGTCGGTGCATGATGAGCGGCTAGTACGGGAGTTGGAGGAGCTTGAGATCTGTTGCGTTGACAAGCAGACGAGCGCCAAAGCAATGTTAAACTGGACAGAAGTTCAGTATGACCTGGATGACCGAGTTCGGCAGGCATTGGAGTTAGATGACTCCATGAAGGAGCTTATGGAGGCTGCTCTGGATGGGTCAAATTCCCAGTTCTCGGTGGTAGATGGTTTGTTAAGGAATGATCATCGGTTGTGCGTCCCAAGTGGGGGTAACCTCCGGGAGGAGTTGATGTACGAGGCTCATCATACCAAGTACTCAATCCACCCAGGGAGCACGAAGATGTATCGTGATCTCAATAAGTTGTTTTGGTGGCCGGGGCTCAAGAAAGACGTGGCGTTGTACGTGGCTAAATGCCAAACGTACGCCTTAGTGAAGGCGGAGTGCCAAAAGCCGGGAGGATTTCGGAAGTATTTGCCTATACAGGAGTGGAAGTTCGACGACATATCTATGGACTTTGTGCACGGGTTGCCAAGGTCACAGAAGGGGAACGACGCCATCTGGGTGATCGTAGATCGGTTAACTAAAGTGTCGCATTTCATTCCGCATAGGAAGGACGACTCGGTGGAGAAGTTGGCAAAGCTTTATGTGGACAATATTGTTAGGCTGTATGGCGTGCCCCGTAGCATTGTGAGTGATCGCGATGGGCGGTTCATGTCAAATGATTGGAGATTGGTGCAGCAGATGCTGGGAACAAAGTTAAAGTTCAGCACAGCCTTCCATCCACAGACGGATGGGCAGACCGAGAGAGTCAATAGAACGATGGAGGACATGCTACGCATGTGTGTTCTGGACTTCGGTAAGCATTGGGAGGACCACCTGTATTTGGTGGAGTTCGCGTACAACAACAGCTACCAGGCGAGTATCCAAATGGCACCCTTCGAGGCCCTGTATGGTAGGAAGTGTCGCACGCCGTTATCGTGGCTTGAAACGGGTGAGGCAAGGTTGTACAAGAAGCAGGAGGTGGAAAATGCTACTTCTTTGGTGCGGATCATTCGAGAGCGTTTCCTGATCGCGCAGGATAGGCAAGCTAAGTACTACAATGCCAAGCATCGGAATGTGGAGTTCGCGGTGGGTGATTGGGTGTACTTGAAAGTAAAGCCAATCAAGGGTGTTTCGCGGGTGAGACGCTTGAAGAAGCTGAGCCGAAGATACCTCGGACCCTTTGAGATTCTGGAGCAGGTCGGCGAAGCGGCTTATCGTTTGAACTTATCGGTAGAGTTAAGTGGGCTACATGATGTGTTCCACATCTCTGTATTGCGGAAGGCGGTGCAGGAGCCTTCGCAGGTGATCGCAGTTGATCAAGTACCGGTGGACGAGGGGTTGACGACTAGGGTCAAGCCCGTTTGTATTGAAGATGCAGAGGTCAAGAGGCTCCGTAACAAGGAGATCCGTATGGTTAAGGTCCGTTGGGACAATTGCGGTCGTGAGGAGCTCTCTTGGGAACGGGAGCAGACCCTGCTGGAGGAGTACCCAGAGTTATTTCGCTCAGGTACCGCTCTTGGTTTTATGTTTACTTTCCTTTAGTAATTTCGTGGGCGAAATTCTTTTAAGGGGGAGAGAGTTGTAACACCCCGAAACTCAAAAGAGAGACGGGTGGCATTTTTAGGCCAAGACGGGGTTTTGAAGCAGGTGACACGGGTCTCGACACGGGCGTGTCGGAGGCCGTGTCAGGGCGTGTTCGACCACAGGTCGTGCGGTCGACACTTTGGCGGTCGACGATCGTAGAAGGCTGGAACACGGCCTGGGACACGGGCGTGTCCCAGGGCGTGTCAGGCACACGGCCTGGGACACGGGCATGTCCCAGGGCGTGTCATTTTGGCCTGTTTTCTGAGGAAGGCACACGGGCCATGACATGGGCCCTGACACGGGCGTGTCAAATTCGACACAGGCGTGTCGGGTGCCGTGTCGCAGGCCGTGTCCTTCTCGGGTTGGGAAAGCTGGCCGATTGCACACGGGGGGGGGGGGGGCGTGACACGGGTCCCGACATGGGTGTGTCACAGGTGACACGGGCGTGTCGGAGGCCGTGTCAAAGGCCGTGTGCTGGTATTTCGAATCGGTCGAGACGGCGAATGGGTGACACAGCCAGGCACACGGCCGTGTTGCAACCCGTGTTTGGCCCAGATTTTATGATTTCAGATCTAATCTTGGCCGTTCGTTTCCTTGACTTTGGATCCGGCGGTGGGGGGCTGCTCCTGGTTGGTTTTAGCCGGGATTTAGGGTTGGAAATCCTCATTTCCTTTAGCCATTCTCTCTCTAAGAGTTTAGAGAGAAGGGAGAGAAAGGAGGAAGGAGGAATCCAAGATCCGACCGCCGGAGGAGCTTCGGAGCTCCGAATCGCGATCCGAGTCCAGATCCGCGGAGGTGACCCCGTTGCGGTGCTTTCCAACCGCATAGTTTTTGATGGCGCCGCGGAAAAATGCAAGGGTAACGATTCTCATCCTAGGGCATGTGAAGCCCTCTTTTCCTTTGCATAGGAAGCCCTCTCTCACGAGTGAGCGAAGAGTTGGAGCATTCCTTGGGGTAGATATGTAAAGTCCCCCTTGTATAGAGTCGTATGCAAAAACGGACATAGGCATTGTATGTGAAGCCTATCCGGACAAGTAGAGCCGGATCGGTGATGTTGCATTGCATATGAACCGGGGAAGACTCCGGGTGTTTGGGAATTTTTCGGGTTTTCTACGTGGTAGATTGCAACAGGGAGCCTTGGAGATTAACTCCAAGGTGCACCCGGAAAACTGGGCAAAAGCGAGTTTTGCCAACACGATGGCCGGGGATCCAACGTGAACATAACCGGGTTATGTGATTGTTGTGGCGGAAACGGGACTCGGTGAGTCTTCACCTGCGCATATGGCTTAAATTGTCGTTGCGATATGAGCACGGGTCAGGCGGAACCGTACCCGGTCTATGTCGTTCGGTCGGACCGTTGGCATGGATGAGGGTCTTCGGCGGTCTATGGCTTAAATTGCCGTGACCAAGGCCAGGAAGACAAAATGCTCATATGGTTGGCCATCTAAGAGGCGGTGGTGGAACGGGAACGTCTATGGCTTGAATTGACGTGACGTTGGCCAGTTCGCCGTGAATGTGCCCTGAGTGCATGGGGTGTGTGGACGTGCGAGCCTACGCCTGTGTTGGAGTGTGTTTATACTATTATTGTTGCCCGCTAATAAAGTGCAGGGAAAGAGCATCGCCGCCCCGATTTTGGGGGCGGGATCGTTATAATTTGGTCAGCATTGCTGACCGTTGCTATTGTTTACCACCGGGCGGTGGTTTGTTGCTTGCAGGTGCTGCGGAGCCGAGCGGAAAATAGCGGGCTAAAGCCCATGCTGTTGCGCCGGCCCTTGAAGGCCTAATTGTTTATGCTTTCCCGTTTATCATGTATGGCCGGCCTGCGTGCCGAAGTTTGGAAAACACTACTTTTTGTTAAGAGAACAGTGTAAGGCCTTAAGGCCATTTATCTTTTGTGTATGTTTACATTCCTGGGTTTGTAGAGGACATTCATGCTCTGTGTCTGGGTTCTTTCTTCTTTTGCAACCTAATAAATTGCTTCCGCTAGGTGTTGTGTAGGACGTTATGATTGGTTGAATGGTTTCAACGCGTAACCAACCGGTCTGTCCGTAGTATATGGCGTCGGGCCCCGGCCGGACCTACTGCTATATGCTATGCGACGGATAGGGGTGTTACAAGCCGCGCGGTTAGACAGAAGGGCTAACCGCTCGACAACTATCAGAGAGAGAGAGATCGCCATGTGAGACCGCTAGACCGCCCGGTCTCCAAGTCGCCAGTGACAAACCGCTAGACCGCTTGGACCACAGACAGCAACACACAGCAACCAAACTGCTGAAGGGAAACCGCCAGTCCGCGCGGTTATCAATCCGCCAAGCCAGACCGCCAGACCGCCCGGTCACCAACTTCAGCAAATAAGGAGATATAAAAAACTGTTCCCCTACAGCCACCTTAGCAATCACGGGTCTAACTTTAGCCACAGGGTGCCCAAGCCAAAACTAATGGACAACCCTGATTTCACGGAGAAATCTTAAAGAAATGCTATTGTCGGGTGGTAGTCACTATCGTCTGGAGATAGCTTAGGTGGTGGCGGTGGCCTTATCCAGCACCATTTTGTCACTTAATGTCCACTTCACAGCCAATAGTTACATGGTCACCTGCCACATTGCACACTATCGCAATGTGATAGCAAACTGATTGCACAGATTTGTCGATTGCATTGACTGCTTTAGTGTCAGCTACATCGACTGCAGAGGTGTCGACTTCATCACTATCGCTAGTGATATTGGGCTATCACTAGCATTAGCAGAATGACATCACCATTTTTTCGACTACATCGACTTCATTATTTGTTGACTGAAACGACTACATTGACTAGACCATTATCGCTAGGCGATATTGTTATTGCCAACAATAGTTCCAGAGGAAAACTTTGTTGATTTCAACTTATAGTAAATATGTGTTGGAGCATGTGTTCCACACTTCTTGGTTTGCTAATAACAAATCTTGTTTGTATTTGATTACGTGTGTTTATGATGTGCAAACATAATAGGTCTAACACTCAAATCATTTTTGTCTTGGATTCAGAAGTGTAAAGAAAAGTTAAGGTGATATCACCTTGCGATATCGAGTATCGCCACCCGGCGATAGCTCGCAGAATTGTTACCTCATGATCTCCACGGCGTTCAGTTAACATCGATATCACCCGGCGATATTGATATTGCTTAGGAGATAGCATATGTTTGGCAATGACCGATTCATCCCGCACAAGTTTTGATTCCATGGGACACGTGGCAGCCAGATAGGATATCCCTGGCGGGCGATATCCAATATCGCCAGCGATTTCGCCAAAATATAAATACGGCTCAATTTTTGTGGAGATTATTACTTTCACATTCTGGAGTGTTCCTTCCCGTGCATCCTGTCAAAAGAGCTCAAGCATCCAGAAAAACTCCATCTTCCCAAGAAGGTTCTGAATGAAAGTGCGACGATTTGTACGCAGTATCTCAAGCAACTGTCGCAAGCATTCGTTGGCACCTTAAGTGTTTCATTTAGAGGGAGTTTTTCATTTTGAAAGTTATTCATTATAATTCTTTAATTCTTCATTGTAATCAAACAGGAAATCACCGTCTTGTGCGCGGCGTCTAGGTCCGTGTGTGCCTTAGGAGGAAATCGCTGCCTTGTTTGTTCGATCTAGGTCCTTGTATAACTTAGGGAGTTCTCTCCACATTGTGTGTTGCGACTAGATCATAGTGAGATCTAGGGGGAGTTTAGTAACAAGATCTTGGGAGAGATACGTTATAGCCGGCCGGTTCTTAGTAGAAGGACCGGTGAAATCAAAAAGAGTTTATTTTTCATAGCCTTGATCTTTAGCTTATAGAGAATCTTTGTACTTTGTTTGCAACATTTTTAAATAAACTATATTCATTTGTCTTCTTCTGATTTACTAAGTATTCATAATTGATTAGGAGAAAATTAGCTTTTGATTTTTGTTATTATGTCACTAAAAAAATAGACTAAAAGAAAATTTTAGTGTTAACCCTTTTTCACCCCCCCCCCACCTGCTAAGGGCGTCTCACGATCCAACAAGTTGTATTAGAGGCTGGTTACTCCAAATCGATTTCACCACTGGTAGTAATGGTGCATAATTATTACACATTTTCTGAGGGTCAAGGTATTAGTAGACCTCCCTTGTTCACTGCCGTGGGCTATAATTATTGAAAAACTCGAATGCAATGTTTTTAAATCGCCTTAGATATTGAAGTATGGGGAATGATAGAACAATACAACACTCCAACTACAACGTTTGTTGTAAGTGTCAGAATGGAAAAACCCAAGGACAAACGGGATAACACTGATAAGCTAAGCTGTAAAAATAATGCTAAGACAATGAATGCTTTATTTTATGCGTAGATAGAATGAATTTAATCGACTATGTGCCTATGAAACTGTGTATGATATTTGGAATTTACTTGAAGTTACTCATGAAGGTACATCGCAGGTGAAGGACTCAAAGCTTTTCAAGTTAGAGTCAGAATTTGAAAGTTCAAGATGGTGGTTGATGAAGACATAGACTCCATGTAAATGAGATTCAACAAAATAGTGAATGATTCTAAGATCCTTGGAAAAAGTTTTCAAACTGTGATCTAGTGAGGAAGGTTCTTAGAACGCTTCCCCTAAAGTTCAATCCAACAGTGATTGTCATCTCAGAGTCACACTATCTAAAGACTCTTCAAATATAGAATCCTATAGGAAATCTGAAAACTCATGAGGTGGAACTAAGGATTCAACAAAAAGAGTATAATTTGGTGCCAAGGAAGAAAATGTTGGCGTTGAAATCCAAGAAGGAAGAAAAGAGTGAGCCTAATGAGAATGATGAAGAAAGTGAGGAAAGCTTGTTCGTCAAAAGGTTCATAAGGTTTATGAGAAATTCTGAAAGAAGAAATTCTTTCAGAAAGTTTTTCGACAAGAAAGAATCTTGGTACAATAGAAGGAAAAGCCAAAGTTATTGGAGAGGATGATGAAGAGCGTGCACCAACTGAGTGTTATCATTGCAGAAGAATTGGATATATCAGGAGCAAGTGCCCAAAATATCTGAAAGAGCTGAAAGAGAAGAGGCTCAAGAAGAAGGATAACAGGAAATTCCTTATGTGTAAAACTTGGGATGATGTCACATCTATGGATTCAAGCGAATCAAGTTTAGAAACTGATGTGGAGGCCAACATATTCTTGATGGGAAAGAGCAACTCATCATCTAATGATGAGAGTAGTGTATAGAGCGACACTGAGGTAACTCCTCCAACATATGATGATTTATATTCTGAATTTCTAAAAACTTGTAAATATTTTGACAAAAGCTTAAATGAAATTAAGTTGCTTAAATCTAAAATTAACGTTTTGTCAAAAGAAAATAAAACACTAACCACTGTATTAAAAGTACTTTAAGAGGATTGTCACACTTTAACAAGGATACTAGAACTGGAAAAGGATCTTGCTAAGTCCCGATTTCATGTTCATTTCCTTACAAAGGAAAAGGGGGAGTTAAGAAGATCTCTGAAATTTTCTCAATCTCAAGTAGACGGTAGTAAAAAGGCCTTTGCTAATCGGTGCGGTACATTAGTCTCTAAAAACAACACCTTGAGAGCCCGAGTTCGTTATTTAGAAATGGACATTAAAAAGTTTGGAGTGGGCTGAAAATCACTGGATATGATTTTGGCGAACCAATGCTATGATTCGGCAAAATTTGGGCTCGGATACACTTCTGGAAGCTATCGTCCGACGATAACCACTATCGCCGGCGATAGCAAAAAGTTCAAAAAATCTATTTTTTGGGTAAAAACACAAAATATATTGTCACTAATACTTCCACCAAGAATTCTCAAAATGTTTTGAAAAATCCTTCAACTTCTTTTATCATGTGTGCCAAATGTAATAAATTTGGTCACACCACTAACACTTGTAGGAAAACATGTCAATATATTGTTAAACAAGTCTGGGTACCTAAGGTTTCCACCTACAATATGTGAGGAACTATTTGGGTAACCAGATCTTTATTCTCATCCTCTTTATAAGTGTGTTAGCTGGCTAAGGACAAGGAAGATGTATGGTACTTGGACTCAAGATGTTTTAAGCACATGACGGGCAATAAGTCAAAGTTCCTTAGCCTAGAAATGAAGAAAGGAGGAGTAGTTACTTTTGGCGACAACAGTAATGGAAAGATCATTGACATTGGAGTAGTAGGTAACAACTCCTTTATTATATCAAATGTTTTGTATGTGAAAGGTTTAAAACACAATTTAATTTCTATAAGTCAGTTATGTGATATTTGTCTAAATGTTTTATTTGACTCTTCTACAAATCTTTGTAAAATTTTTGATTCCAAAACAAATAATGTTGTTCTTACTTCACCAAGGTCTCAAAATATTTATATTATAAAATTTCATGATCTCTCACATTCATCTCTAAAATGGTTTATGTTCAAAAATGAAGAATTAGATTTATGGCATAGGCAACTTGGTCATTCTAGTACGAACTTAATTTTAAAATTATCAAAAGATAAATTAATCAAAGGATTACCTGTTTTAAGTGGAAATTTATCTTCTTTATGTTCGCCATATAAAAACGGGAAATTTTCAAAGTCATTATTCAAAAGCAAAAATATTATTTCTACTACTAGACCTTTACCATTGATACACGTGGATTTGTTTGGTCCTATTACTACACAAAGTTTAGTAGGTCGAAGATACACCTTTGTTTTGATTGATGATTATTCTCGCTTTTGTTGGATAATCTTCTTAATGTCAAAATCTGATGCATTCCTAGAATTTACAAAATTATGTATACGTATTCAAAATTAACTTGATTTAAAAATAAAATGCATTCGTTCAGATCATGGAGGTAAATTTGATAATGATAGGTTTGTTTATTTTTATAATGAGTTAGCAATTAAACATGAATTTTTTGCTCCTCGCACACCGCAACAAAATGGTTTGCTAGAGTGGAAAAATAGGGCTCTTTAAGAACTAGCTCGCACTATGTTATCTGAATACAAATTACCTAGATCATTTTGGGCCGAAGCTATAAATATTACATGCTATGTTATTAATCATGTTATGCTTTGTCCATTTTTGAAATTAACACCTTATGAATTATATTTTCAAAAGAAACCGAATGTATCTCTCTATAGAGTTTTTGATTGTAAATGTTTCAATTTGAACACTAATGAAACATTTGGAAAAATTAATGAAAAATGTGATGAATGTATATTTATGGGTTATTCTTCAACTAGTAAAGCTTATAGAGTTTATAAAAGGAGGACAACATAGTTGAGAATCAATTCATATTAAATTTGATGAATTTCTCTCGTGTGTAAAAACTAACCCTATAGGTAATGATGAAGAACCTTTTCCTCCACTAAGGTCGGATGATGATGAAATACTTGGAGATAAAGAAGACGAAAAGGAGTAGAAGTGGAAGAATATGTGCCTCCAGGTGAACTGAGATTTTCAAAAGATCATCTTGCAAGATTTCGTCATTAGAGAACCATCAAGAGGGGTAAGTTCTCGTTCATCTTTACGTGATTTATTTTCAAATCTTTGTTTTATATCTGATATAGAACCAAAAGATGTACAAACAACTTTAAATGATTATTCTTGGTTTTTAGCTATGAATGAAGAACTTAGTCAATGTGAATGTAATAAAGTTTGTAAACTTATAGAAATACCTTCAAATCATCATGTTATAGGTGTTAAGTGGATTTTTAAAAATAAAATGGATAGTGAATCTAGGGTCACTAGAAACAAAGCTAGACTTGTAGCAAAAGGATATTCTCAAATAGAGGGGATAAATTTGGATGAAGCTTTTGCATCTGTAGCATGTTTAGAAGCAGTTAGAATTTTTCTTGCATTTGCTAGCTTTAAAAGATTCAAATTGTTTCAAATGGATGTAAAATTTGCTTTTCTTAACGGTTATATTAAGGAAGAGGTGTATGTAGAACAACCTACATGCTTTGTAAATGAAAACTTTCCTGATTATGTATATAAATTTGAAAATGCCCTTTATGGTTTAAAGAAAGCACCCCAAGCATGGTTTGATAGATTGACTTTATATTTGTTAAAAAAATGATTACAAAATGGGTTGTGTTGATTGTACCCTCTTCATTAAGCATGCCCATGATGATTTAATAGTTTTATAAATTTATATATATGATATTATTTTTAGAGCCATTAATGAAGATTTATGTTATAATGTAGTAAAAATTATGAAAAATTAGTTTGAAATGAGCATGGTGGGAGAACTTACTTATTTTCTTGGTTTTCAAATTACACAAAGACATGATTGTATTTTTATTTGTTAATATAAATATATTCATGATGTTTTGAAAAGATTTGGATTTGAAAATTTAAAGCAAGCAAATACTCCTACGAGTATTTCTTTGAAACAAGGAAAAGATGAAAGTGGAATATCTATTGATCAGACATTATATAGAAGGATGATAGGATCACTTTTATATTTAATCGCATCTAAACCTGATATTATGTTTGTAGTTTATTTATGTGCTTGATTTCAAGCCTTTCCTAAAGAATCACATTTAAAAGTTGTTAAACGTATTTTTAGATATCTGATTGGTACTTCTAAAATAGGTTTGTGGTATCCACATAATGATACTTTCATTTTGCATGGTTATTCTGATTCAGATTATGCTAGGTGTTCTTTAGATCGTAAGAGCACTAGTGGCACTTGTCGCTTTTGTAACGCCCCTGATTTTTCGATGTTTAGTTAATTCTTTTATTTGGAATATTTATGACGTCAGGGTTTTACGTTAACACAGGGATGGCGTGTGTCATTGTTTGAGCTTGGGTTTTAACTCTTGAGAGTTTTCGTATGTGGATGGGTTTAGCCTGTTGGCAAGATTTCCTAACGAGTCAGGTCTGTTTTGGTAACTCAGTGGAGCCTTTTGGGAATGATTGTGTTTTGTCTTCGGGAGGTGTTTACCCGAGATTGGTTAGTCGAATTTCGATTTCGAGTTCTTCGTTGTATTTGTAGCGTCGATATTTAGCTACAGTGCGATTTTCGCAGAATTCCGGGTAAGTTTTGTTTTCGGGTCGTTTTGACATTTTATTTAATTAATTATGATATTCTATATTATAATAATCGGATAAAGAAGTATTAATAGAAACCCATCACGTCAAAGCCATATTCATCATCTTCTTAAAAGAAATCAGCATCTTGCGAAAGAACGAGTGTGGCGGACATTCCTAAGCCTTCGGCCGCCGATTTTTGGAGCTTTGGTGCTCAATTTCATCTTTGTAGAGTTGATCCGGATAGATCTCGCCTAGATCTACATTTCTACGATAAGCTTTCCCAGTTTCGTGGATTTTTAAAGGTCTAGGTATGTGGTTTTTACCCTATTTTCCTCTCAAAAGTTTCAGGTTTGTTGCTTAAGTGTTCTTGCGGCCAGATCTATGAGGTGGGGCGTTGCTTGGCCAAATTTTTGGAGATTTGAGGCAAGTGGTGATTTTCCCCTTGCTTGTCCTTCTTTTCCCTTTTGTTTCCTTGATTGCTATAAGGAATGATTTCTTGTAGGATTTCCAAACTTATAGAAATCGGTTGGATTAGGGTAGGATTTCCCCCATGTGAAAAAATTATTTTCTGTAGATCTTGAGGCAAGTGGTGTTTACACCCTTGCCAAGCTCTTTGCCCTTCGACTTTTTATTCTAGTAGGCCAGATGAGTCTTAACATGGCAGTAATAACATCTCTGGTCTTGGTGAGACATAGTTAGAAATTGTTAGTATGGTACTGTTGGGATGGTAACCCTCTGACAGGTTTATGCATAAAAGCTTTGAGTGTAATCTTTGTGTAAAAGTTTAGTTTTTAGCCTAAGTATAAAATTGTTGAGTGTGTTGAATGAACTCAACGCCTTACTGAGTAATCTGATAAGCAAAGTTAAAAGCATTGAGTGAGTGGTACTCACTCTACGCGGCGTTGAGTGAGCTTAGCACACTCAACGCAACGTTGAGTGAGCTTAGCACACTCAACGCCATTCTGTAAAATTCTAGAAGCTAATTCTAAAAGCGTTGACAGTGTTGAGTGAGCTTAACTCACTCAACGCCGTCACTTTAATCAGCAAGTTAAGTATAAAAGCGTCTACAGCATTGACTGAGCTGAGCTCACTCGATGTCGTCTCTTAAATCTGTAAATATAATTATAAAAGCATTGATAGCATTGAGTGAGCTGGACTCACTCAATGTCGGTTCTTAAGTCGGTTAAATCCCAGTAGAAAGCGTTGATAGCTTTAAATGAGATGAACTCACTAAATGCCATCTCTTATTTCTGAAAGCTAAGTATATAAAGCGTTGACAGCGTTGAGTGAGTTGAACTCACTCAACGTCGTCGCTTTAACTCTGCAATCTAAGTGTTAAAGCGTTGATAGCATTGAGTGAGCTGAACTCACTCAATGCCGTCATATTATTTTGGCAGCTAATTGGTAAAGCATTTTGTGAGCTGAACTCACTCAATGTCATCGTCTGTTTTTCCTTCTTTGTTTAAGAATTGAGTGTGTTGTATTATGGCGTCGAGTGCGCTGACTGCACTCGACTCGGCTTCAATTGTACTCGACGCTTTTCCCTTAGCCTTGTGTCATTTCACCTATTTGACATGTATCTCTAAAAGCTTAGTTTCACCAAGTTAGAATCATCGGGTTCCTACAAAATTTGTCGAGTTTGGGATTTTATGGGTATTTGGTATATGGGGGTTGGTTTGGTTGGCTAAGTTTCATGAATCATTACAATCGGGCATGTTTGGGTCTTGTTTTTGGGCTGTATGGTTATGTTGGACTAGATGGCCACCACTGTAGTCCTGTTTTTGAGACGTTTGGGTCTATTAGTTCGGGTTTGACTGGTTGGTCCCGACTCTGATCCGGTTGCATTACGGTGTTAATCATTCACGTGTTTATTGAGCCATTGTCTCGTTTTCGTTACCTATGGATTAAACTTGTTCTATTTCTGCCTATTCTCGCAGATGTTCTCAGAGTATGACTCCGTTCGCACTTGGTGCAAATTTCATTACCTTTTAACTTTGTAAGTTAACTCTTTTGTTCTTAATCTCTAGTTAGTTTGCTGTGTTTTTGACAGCTATTTAGTTTTGGATTAGTAATCTTACTACTCCTTTTTTTACTGATAGTTTTGTTTGCCACTTGTATTTTTCTTGCTGAGGTGTTCTTTATTTGAATGCCTCAGGTTCAGGATAGTAGCCGGTTGAGTGGCTAGATTTTGTGTTTGCTAGTGGACTATAGCGTTGCAGAGGTTTCCTCTCCCTTGTGAGGTAGTTCCTTGTTGTTTTCTTGTTAGTACAGACACACATACTGACCAGTGGGTTCGTGTTAGTTGGTTGACGCCCACTGGTAGTTTTCTTTTGAATTGCTGAACACTTTGCTAAGCTGCTAGTTTTACCTTTTGTGGTTGTTTTTATTTTCTCTCTGGGAATGTTTTATGCTAGGTTGCATGTTAGGTATTTTCACTTATAAAAGCATTACTACTAGTACTTCATATATCTCATATTTCTATAACTAAAATACTATTTTCTAGCAAATGTAAAGACTATTTCCATACTTATAATAAATCTAGAGTCTTGCATGTCATGAGTTGTCCTTTAGGGATTTTTATTCAACATGTAGGGTGTTAATCAACATAACCAAGTATTTTTCCGTAGCGTATAACTATACTTTTACTCGTGAACTAGTTGATTCACTGTGCCGAGGGATACGACCATCCAATTTTAACTGGTTTTTACTTAATAACTTATGGATTTCATATAAACTGTAGAGTTTAGAGTTTTTCCTGAGCGCCTGCAATTATACCCTGCATGGCGTGGCATCACAGCGCGTATTTATACTCTGATATAACTTATATGATGAGAAAATGCGTGTTGTTATAACTTTCTAAGCCCATCACTTATTTTGTGGTCAAGTAGGAAACAGAATTATGTTGCCCTATCCACCACCGAGACTGAATACATTGCACTAGGTAGTTGTTGTGCACAAGCTCTTTGGATGAAACAAACATTAGAAGACTTTGGAATAAATCAAGAGACTATAGAATTAAGGTGTGATAATAAAAGTACAATTGATTTAACTAATAATCAGGTTCATCACTCTAAATCTAAACATATAAATGTTTGCCATCATTTCATTAAGGACCATATAAAACAAAATTCAGTAAAGGTTAATTTTATCAGCACAGATTCACAACTTGCGGACATTTTCACAAAACTACTTACAGATTCCTATTTTTCAATGCTAAGACTAGAATTAGAAATCCTAGACATTTCAAGCTAATAAATTAACATAAATATTATGAGAAAAATAATTTAATTCAAAAAACAAAAATAATAATTAACAAAAATTAATATTAAAATAACAAGCATTTTACATCATAATTGTACTGAACAACACTCAGAAATGTCACATCATAGTCTATTAAAATTATTACAATACTTGTTCATCACAGAAACATGAAATAAAATGATAAGTACTGTCGCCTGGCGAAACTGGGTGTCGTTTGGCGATATCTTTCAAGAGTCATATTCTACCTGAAATCTCAGAAGTCTCTGTTGTCCCCAATACTAGTTTTTTCTTGGTCATCAGTCAAGCTCTGATTGCTGCTTCTAGTTCAGTGAGTTCGGCGCATTGATTATCGTGGATACTCCATAACCGAATTTTCCCACTCTGCCACCTCTATTGGAGTTGGTTTTAGCTTGAGACTCTTTGTCAGAATTTTATAAATCTTTGCATTCCAGTATGGTGTTTCTTTACTTCTCTTTTATGCTGCTCGAATGACTCCCGCAAGTCATCCAATCTCTCTCGTAATGATCACCCTCTTGGTAGTGGTTTATTTCGATTAGTCAATGAAGGTTCACTACTACATATGGATCCACCTCGTGACGTACGAGCACTAGTCTTTGAGGTACCCGTATGGAAAATCATTGGTACATAGTCGTCAAAGTAAAATTCCTGGTCGATCCAACTGTATTTCTTATATAGTATTCATTTGATGATTGCACCCATCGGTAGTGTGTTTTTTTCAACATTAGATTCTTAAGTCTATACATATACCAAATAATGGATAAAATCAAGTCTTCTACGTCAAACGACTCCCTCTTTAGGATCAAGTATGTCACATAACTCAATTGAGCTGTTATTTTTCTGGTGTCCCCAGATTTTAGTATAATCGTATGTCTCAAAATATCCTGTACTAAACGTGTATCCGAGGTGAGTGTGGTCGTAGACTGGATTAGGTTTTTCATGGAATTTCCATGTAAAACCATGTTCCACAGAGTCTTATCTCTATCTTTCCTGTAGTTTTCAACTACTTCAAGTACAAAGTCCCATTCTATGAGGCCAATCTCATCTCTTAAATCATGATGAGTTATTTCAATAGTTTGTCCTTGGATTACAAATCTCACTTTGCCATTCAATTCGGTAAAATTTGGATCTCTTAAGTTGCTGTAAAATTCTCTAATTAATACTGAAGAAAACATGTTTGGCAGTATAACTGACATTATACTTGTCATTGCCAATAGATCGTGTATGTGTGCATGATGGACTTGATCAAATTCAATAACTTTCCTCACACTGATGTTTTCATTCTCGATCCAAGGAATTGTTTGATACGTGGAGTGTGTATCACTGTCCGTGCTCCTCCTAGCCTTATAACTTGAAGCCATACGTAAAAACAGTAAGAAACCTTGTTTTAGAAACTGCCACGATATCGCCAGGAGACAATGACTATCGCCAAGCGATGTCTAAGATCATTCAATTCACAGGTTTTACATGCACTCTCTCAAATAAACATTCCTACTTCCTAGATATTCACCCTAAATCAATTATTCATGATTTGACTAAACAAATTTTATAAAACAAAATGTTTACTCCTATTCATAATATTCTTCCCCAAAGTTTCATTTTTGTTAAGCAATCCATCATGAAAGGTCCAGATCTATGCTTTTATATACTTCATCTTCCTAGATCTAAGGTTCCACTTCACCTATTTGATGGATCTATGTCTTCTTCACCAAAAACTACAACTTTAAAACTCATGCCTAAGTCTAGCAAAAACAACCTACAATTTGAAATTTTCTCACCTAAAATTTCATGAAATCTTCCCTCAATCCATTTTGATCTACATATCATAAAGAAAGGAGATTAAATTTCCATGACAATACCTTCATTTGATGTTTACGCTGCCGTCTAAGACGCTTTTCGCTCAAGGGTTTCAGGAGAAAATGACATAACTGATGCTTCCTTTCAGATCTAGTGGCCATTTATATTTTAGCGCTATTGTCGATTTGCTATATCCGATATCACCTGGCGATAGCCGAAAATTACGAACCTACCCTCACTGATCAGGTCACTATTTTTATTCGCTTTTCACTATTCTTTTCATCCACATAGTCTTCATTATCTTGTTTAGGCATTGTACAATGTATATTCTATTATATTTGGTTACCTCAAACATTAATTCATCTACAAACATTTATTATCATTTTGTATATACAACCCTCCTAGGGTATTGTAATTGTGAAATTGTTTTTGCATGCCTCTAAGTATGGGAAATATTTTATTTATGATAATGCTCTCTCACACACAATTGTGAAAATTTTCATATGTATTTTTCATTACTGCCTATGTGAATTGTGAGTGTTTTACCATAACCACTAAAATGTCATGATGAAACTCTTGCTTTATCCTTGTTTTCTTTGCATAATTCATATTTGCTTATCATATATTGTCACAGAAGTGAATTTGGAATCTTGTGTCAAGCCAAAAGGAAAAATACAAAATAGAAAAAATATATATATATATATAAATAACAAAAAAAAGTGCTAACTAGGAACCTCCACTAAGCACTACTCACCCTCCTGATCAGTCTTCATAAGAATTGTTTGGTTGAGCACCTTGGACAGAATTGTAAAATGTCTTGTGTAATCTTTATATGGCTATTCATTTAAACTTTGAGCTCTGAATTCTTGGGTAAAAGTACGGTTATTTGTGTATATTTCTTGGTTGGGTTTTTTAACATTTTTGTGTTCACATACGTTTTAAATTTCTACATATGTATTTTACCTATAATTTTCACTCGTACACTGCATTATCATCTCTAACATTTCCTCTCATGTGCATTGAAAAGATTCTAATTATGTTCACTAGTGTATGTGAATCTAATATAACAGTATGAATTAAACAATGTTCATGTTCACTCACACTCAAAGTTTTAATACATTGCTTCACATGTTCTACACTTGCACTTTGTAATTTGGGCCTATTTTTCTACCACATACCCTCTCTCCTTTACCATTTTATCTATTTTTGATCACAAGTTTCATTCTCACATTTCTATTGATAATATCAAAAGGGGGAGAAATGTCTGAGAAATCATTCATTTAATGTAAACCTTTCATTTAGGTCACTTTAACACCAACATTTTACTTCAATACAAATTACACTACTCTATTTAGAGGGAGTACACATGTAGGGGGAGACTAACATCCAAGCGCAGTTTTGTGCACATACAAATGCTTAGTCTTGCTCATCACATTTACTAACACGTTATAGGTAAGTCATGATTTTTTTCTAAGTTGATTTGTTATTATCAAAAGTGGGAGATAATTGGAGCATGCGTTCCACGCTTCTTGTTTTGTTAATAACAAATCTTATTTGTATTTGATTATCGTGTGTGTATGATGTGTAGATATAACAGGTCTAACACTCAAATTATTTTTGGCTTGGATTCAGGAGTGCAAAGAAAAGTAAAGGTGATATCGCCGGGCAATATCTAGTATCGTCACCCTACAATAGCTAGCAGAATAGTTACCGCATGATCCCCACGACGTTCAGTTAACATCGATATTTCCCGCGATATTGATATCACTCAGGAGATAGCGCACATTTGTACACAACTGATTCATCCTGCAGAAGTTTAGATTCCATGGGATGCTTAGCAGCCGGATAGGATATCGCTGGCGGGCAATATCCAGTATCGCCAGCAATATCGCCAAAATATATATACGGCTCATTTTTTGTGGAGATTACCACTTTAAGATTGTGGAGTATTCTTTCTAGTGCATCCTGTCTAGAGAGCTCAAGCATCTAGAAAAACTCCATCTTCCTAAGAAGGTTCAAGAACGAAAGAGCGACGATTTGAATGCAGCATCTCAAGCAACCATAGCAAGCATTAGTCGGCACTTTAAGTGTTAAATTTAGAGGGAGTTTTTCATTCTGAAAGTTATTCATTGTAATTCTTTATTTCTTCATTTTAATCGATAGAGGAAATCGCAACCTTGTGCGTGGTGTCTAGGTCAGTGTGTGCCTTAGGAGTAAATCACAGCCTTGTGCGTGGCGTCTAGGTCCTTGTGTGACTTAGGGAGTGTAACATCTCCATCCACCACATGAATATAACAGAGGGTCTGGTAGGGGCCCCACGTCATATTCCATAGATAGTCGATGGAATTATGTATTAATATCAAAACTACACACTTCCTAACTCAGAGCATTCTAGTAGAAGCTTTAGGGGTTGCACTTTGAACTCAAGCAATCAAAATGTCCACTAATAAAAATCAAATAGAAATGTTTACAAAGAGACACCAAAGTCAAAATAGCCTTAAGGCCTTACAAAGTTTCCTTTTTACACAAGTATTTTCATACATTGGCATGCAGGCCTACCACACATGAAAACACTAAAAAACCTTCGAGGGTCGGTATAGTAACAAAGGCAGCAACCCGCTATTTCCCGCTGGGCTCTCTAGCACCTGTACGGGGACAATCCACCACAAGGGTGGCAAACAAGGCAACGGTTAGCTTTCAGCCGACCAATTTATAACGACCCTACCCCAATTCTGGGGCAGCGTTATTCCATCCCTGTAGGCATAGAATTAATACAACAGATATATCACAAGGAGGTGCACTCAAGCACCATTTAATATATCATAAATGAGTGCCTCAACAGCAAAATGTTTCGTGCACTTAGGGCACATTCTCGGTGTACACTCCGGGTCCCACCACCATCCACTGTCCCGGACTTGATGGTTCACTTGAGCATTCAAGTCTTTCTTGCATGGGGCCTAAGACTCACATTATGCCAACGACAAAAGCAAGTTACTTAGGCAATCTAGTGCGAACGACATAATGCCGGTATGGTTCAGCTATTGCCTGTTTCTCAATTCGCTCACTGGCCTTTAAGATTTCATAGCTCAAACAAGCTACACGGTCTCCGAGAGACTGGCTTTGCCAATATAATTCTATCTGGAAGTTATCACCAGTGATAGACACTATCATCTGGCATTAGTGACAGAACTTTCTTCTGTCTCCATACTCAGCCATAATTGGAACATCTTCCTAGCCAAAATCTTGCAGCTTCCTGCAGTGCCAGAAAACTGGTCTATCACAGCAATCATAACTCACCAAGATCTATCTCCAACGATACTCGCTGTCGCCTAGTGATACCCAACAGTAATGCAAACTGTGGTATTTTCTGGGTATTTTCCTGGAGCACACCTCCAGTACTTCATGTTACTTTCATTTCACAGGTACAACCCACAGACCCCGTAAACTACTCATTTATACTCGGAGTCTTCTCCGTCACGCAAAGTTTAACATCACTAATCAAGACCAACCCGTCCAGATAGGCTTCACATAACATGCCTATTCTATACTGCAATTTCTAGATTCTCTATGCAAAACTACCCGGGGATATCACGTTTCAACCCATCAGAATTTCCTTGACTCTCCACCTTTTGGTGGGGGATTCCATGCATATGCAAAAAGGAGGACTTCACTTGTTCAAGAAGGAAGATTGTTTCCCTCGTAATCCATTTTAGAGCCATATCAAAGCTTTCTATCTGGTTGGAAAGGAGCACCTTGCTTTCCTCTTCACGGATCTAGCGACGGATTTTGATTCCGTCTACTGGATCTCCTTCACCAAGCTTTTTAAGCTCATCCTACCTTCTTCCTTAGCACTTTTCTCTTAAGATGATAATGAAAGGAGGAGAGAGAGAAAGAAGAAGAGAAATGACTTCTCATTTACCCCTCCTCTGATTAAGTGGTCTCGAGATTAATCCAGGTCACACGATCATTTCATAAAAGGGAGGCAAAGGCCATAATTTTAGCTGAATAGTCAAACAAAACAATATTGTTGTGTGATATCGGCTGTCGCCTAGAGATAGTGATCGTAACTTCCTTGACCCTAGTCAACCACCACTCTTCCGCCGCAGATCGGGCATCAAACATGTGTCTAGCATACGTGGCCATATCTCCTAGATATACCCACCGTCGCCACTCTGATAGCTTACTTGACAATTCATTGAAAGCGTCGACTACATTGAGTGCATTGAGTGTACTCAACGCTTTGCTGAAAGCGTCGAGTGCGTTGAGTGGTATCGTCGCGTGATACTCACTATCCCTGCTCGATAGTCGACTCAACTCTTTTTAGGTGTTGAGTGTGTCAAGTTTACTCAACGCTTTGTTGAAGGTGTTGAGTGCGCCAAGTGTTATCTCCAGCGATACACACTATCGCTAGGCGATAACCACCCAAGACCTCTATTTTCCCATTTTTGGGGCATTAAAAACTTCCCCTCCTTACAGAAATTTTTTCCCGAAATTGTATTCATCTATATAAGGAAAATTAGCAACAAATATATTATAACATTCAAAATTGCTCCAACGTCAATTTACAAACAATTCGAGAAACTTATCGCGCATGGTTTGCTCACGCTCTCATGTGAGTTCTTCACGGCCACAGTTGTCCCAACCAACTTTGACCATCCAAATTTCTTTGTTCTGTAGTTGCATGGTTTCTGTAGCCTCGATCTGAATGGGCCTAACTTTCATCGTCAGCCCACTATTCACCGGTACCTGATCAACAACTATCACTTGTGTTGGCTATTTCACAGCTTTTCGCAGTACCAATATGTGAAACACATCATGAAAGCCACTTAGTTCCGTCGAATGAGTTAACCGATAGGTAGCTTCTCCAATTCACTCAACCACTTCAAACGGGCCAAGATACCTCAGACTTAACTTTTCAAGCACCGAATTCTAGGCAAGCCTTTGTATAGCATTATTTTTAGATATACTCAATCGCCCACCGCAAACTCCGTGTTTCAGTGCTTGGCATTTTAGTACTTTTTCTGCCTATCTTGGGCTACCAATAGCCCTCTCGTATAGTGCGTATAGTCGAATTTGCATCTTCGACCTCCTTACGCTTATATAACTTTGATTCGCCTATTTTCGTCCAAGCTAAAGGGTACGACACTTCCTACCATATAAAGCTTCAAAGGGTGTCATTTGAATACTAGCTTGATAGCTATTATTGTAACCAAACTCGATCATAAAGAGATTGTCCTCCCACCTCTTCCCAAAATCTAAGACACACATCTGGAGCATATCCTCCATTGTTCGATTGGTCCTCTCGGTCTGACCATCCATCTACGGATGAAAGGCCATATTGAACTTCAGTTGAGTACCTAACAACTGGTGGATTAGCCTTCAATCATTCGAAGTAAAGTGCCTGTCTCGGTCACTGATGATGCTACGGGGCACATCGTGCAATCGTACTATGTTATCCACGTACAACTTAGCAAACTTTTCCACTGAATTGTCCTTCTTGTTCGATATGAAGTGTGATACCTTTTTCAATCGGTCAATGATCACCCACACAGCATCGTTTCCGCTCTGTGATCTCGGCAGTCCGTACACGAAATCCATAGAGATATCATCGAACTTCCATGCTGGAATTGCTAACGAATTCAGGAAATCTCTAGGCTTCTGACATTCAGCTTTCACTAGGGCACAAGTTTGGCACTTTGCCACGTAAAGAGCTATGTCTTTCTTCAGACCCGGCCACTAGAACATCTTTTTCATGTCCATGTACATCTTTGTGCTCCCTTGGCGAATTGAGTACTTTGTAAAATGTGCCTCATACATCAATTCCTCCTATAATTTTCCCACATTTGGGATGCACAACCGAGCGTCTTTTCTCAAAAGACCGTCATCCAAGGAGAATCGTGAATTTGAACCATCCGCTGCATAGAGTTTCATACTATCATCGAGTTCCGTTGCTCGTCGAACCCTGTCCATAAGGTCATATTGTACCTCTGTTTAGTTCAGACACGCATTTGTAGTAGTATTCTTATCAACACAAGAAATATTTAAGACCTCCATCTCCTGGATCAGACTCTTATCATGCATCTGCAACCAACCTGCCCTTATAAAAGTCTGCCGACTCAAGGCATCTGCAACCACATTTCCCTTTCCGGGAGTATAGTGTATGTGGAAGGTGTAGTCACCAAGGAACTCCATCCACCTCTGCTGCCGCATATTTAGATCTGATTAATTAAGTACTTAAAGCTCTTATGATCCGTGAATAAATCAACTTTCATGCAATATAAGTAGTGACGTCACTGCTTAAGTGCATTGATCACAGCCGCCAATTCAAAATGTTGGACTGGATAATTCTGCTCATGCACTTTCAGCTGGCATGAGCCATAAGCAATAACCTTTAAGAACTGAAGAAGAATGCAGCCTAAGACGCTCCCTCAAGCATCGATATAAATCTCATAGCTGTCTGTACCACATGACAAACTAAAAATAGGCGCTGTGGTCAAACGACTCTTTAACTCCTCAAAAGCTCGCGCGCACACAGGCTTCCAAATGAAATTCTGATCTTTCCTCGTCAGTGTAGTAAGATTTAGGCTATCCACGAAAAGTTATTTACGAAGCGCCTATAGTAGCCAGCAAGTCCAAGGAAACTCCTGACTTCTGCTACAGTAGACAACACAGGCCACTCCCATATTGCAAATATCTTTGCTGGATCCTCCGCAATACCTTCTCCACTAACCACATGGCCAAGAAAAGCCACTTACGATATCCAAAACTCGCACTTTGAGAACTTGGCATAGAGCTTGTTTCTCCTCAGGGTGTGCAAAACCATCCGCAAATGATTTGCAAGATCTTCTTTGGACAAAAAGTACACTAATACATCATCAATGAAGATGATTACCAATAGGTCCAAGTACTCTCAAAAGGTTCGATGCATCAGGTCCATGAATACTGATGGAGCATTCGTCAGCCCAAACGGCATTATAGTGAACTTATAATGGTCGTAGCATATACCAAACACTATCTTGGGAATATCATCTTCCCGAATCCTCAACTGGTAATAGCCAGACTTTAAATCAAGCTCTGATTAGACAGTTGAACCCACTAGTTGATCAAACAAGTCATCAATCCGTGGAATCAGATACTTGTTCTTCTCTATCAGCTTATTTAGCTCTCGATAATCAATACATCGCCGTAAGCTTCCGTCCTTCTTCTTCACAAAGAGGATCGGTGCACTCCAAGGTGACATACTTGGACGTATATAGCCTTGCTCAAGCAATTCTTGCAACTGAACCTTTAGTTCCGCCATCTCCTTTGGCACAACATGGTACGGCGAGCGGGCCACGGGTTTCGCACTTGACACCAACTCTATAGCGAAGTCAATATCCCGCTGGGCTGTTAACCCAAGAAGATTCTTCAGAAACACAACTACGTACTCCATAACAATAGGAACGTCACTCAAACTTGGCTTCGGCTCAACAGCCTCCAACAGCGTGAAGAAAAACTTTGCGCCCTTCGGAACAGCATTGACTACCTGGAGAGCAGACATCAATATCTTGCTCGATCCTCGCATGCCAATGAATTTAGTCTCTAGCTCGGAATTCTGACCCAGTGTGACTTCTTTTGAGTTGAAATCTATACAGCACGCTACTTCACGAGCCTGTCCATACTAAAGATTACGTCAAACTCAGATATCAGCAGTACAGATGACTCCAATCTAAAATCTCAACTTCCAATCCGTACCTCAAGACAACAAGACTTATCTGCACTCATCACATATCTGTTAGATAAAAACACCTTTACTCTATCTATTGACATAAGATTAGGCACTCTGATAGGCGATACGAAGTCCTCAGATAGAAACGAGTGAAAAGCACATGTATCGAACAGTGCCCTCACCAGATAGTCCCGAATAAGAACAAATTCTGTACTTATCAAGTTATACACAAGCAATTCAAAAGGCATAAAGTATATAAAGCATGAAAACTATATACTACTCGTACCTGTGATGACATCAGCCTATTTGATAGCCTCCAGTTCGCCAAGATTGTACAGCCTTGGCTGAGCTGGAGCATATTGGGATGCAGTGGACTCCACCGCCTTTCCCTTTTCAGCATACGATGCTCCTGCCTTATTATCAACCTTTGGAGGAGAACTCTTACACTCGCGGGCTTGCAACAAGTATAACATGTGAGTGGGCCTCTCCCTGATGTTGCTCTAGAACTACCAGTAGAATGAGCCTGTCTAAAAGACTTGGACTTCTTATTCCATCTTTTGTAATAGTCAGACCTTCCAGGATGCATCATTTTGAACTCAGGCTTTGTTACTGCCAATTCCCTCTTGCCCTGCACCCTCTTCATGTATTTCTCTAATGAACGAGTCGTATTAACCCACATCCTGAAAACTTGGTTCATCGGACCCCAGAGCAGTAACTTCAGCTCATCTCGCAGTCCATCGTAAGACCTATTGGTTTTACGCTCTTCATATGCAAACGTAGATCCAGCATAACGTCCCAACTTGGAAAACTCATGCAGGTAGTCATTCACACCACCCTCGCCCTGAGTCAAACGCTGAAACTCATTCTCCATAGTAATCAGATGTGACGATGGCAGATGCTTTGCATAGAACAATCTTGAAAACTCCTCCATCGAGATCTCTGATAGTCGCCTGACCGCGAAGTGGTCTAACTCCAACACATCCCACCAAAGCTGAGCCACTCCTTCCAATAGGAAAGTGGCAAAGGTGACCTTCTATCCCTCCTCTATCTCAATCACCGTCAATATCCTCTCGACATGCGAAAGCCAGTCCTCTGCCTATGTTGGGGATCCTGCACCCGTAAAGGTAGATGGACTAAAGCTCATGAAGTGCTTCAGTTGCCATTCAATCGTTAGTTTCTCCACAAAAGCCTCAACAGGCACTTGCCTAGCAGCTATAGGATCGACGACACCAACCTGTACTAGCACTATTGTAGGTCGCACCTGCCCAGTTGGTTGTGCATTCATCATTGCAAACACTGCTTCAGCAACTAAGCGTACTGTTTTCGCAGAAGGAGGAGTTGTGGGCACATCAGCTGGTGCCGCACTCTCAACAGAATGATGGGGTTCAGACTGCCCCGCACAACTTTTAGTCGCATTTATGTGTAAAATACACAATTTAGTGACTATAAAAAAGGCAAACAATTACTATTAGGAACGGCAGGTTCCTCAAACATGTGTATTTTCATTCCTAAGTGGACATTCTTGAGTCCATTTTTTGGTTATAACGGGAAGCACAAACACGTGCTCTCCACCCCACAAAATAATTCGACCACGAATTCGGGGGAGGAAGACCAAGACAAACTGATACAAAAATTCTAAAACCTCCATCTTTCACATGAAATATAGAGGGTCCGTCCGGGGCCCCACGCCATATTCCACAGATAGTCAGCGGGATTACGTATTAATATCAAAACTACATGTGTCCTAACTTAGAGCATTCTAGCAGAAGCTTCAGGGGTTGCACTTTAACTCAAGCAGTATAAATGTCCACTAATAAAAACAAAATAGGAATGTTTACAAAGATACACCAAAGTCAAAATGTCCTTAAGGCCTTACAACGGTTTCCTTTTTACACAAGTATTTTCATACATCGGCACGCAGGCCGGCCACATATGAAAAAACTAAAAGCATTCACTTGGCCTTCGAGGGCCGGCATAGCAATAAGGGAAGCAACACGCTATCTCCCGCTCGGCTCTCCAACACCTCCATGGGGACAATCCACCGCAACAGCGACAAATAAGGCAACAGTCAGCTTTCATCCGACCAATTTATAATGACCCTACCCCAATCTCAAGGCAGCGGTATTCCTTCCCTGCAGGCATAACATTAATACAACAGATATATCACAAGGAGGTGCACTCAAGAACCATTCAATATATCGCAAATGAGTGTTTCAACGACCAAATGTTCCGGGCACTCAGGTCGCATTCTCGGTGTACCAGACTTCTCCGGGTCCCACCACCATCAACAACCCCGGACTTGATGGTTCACTTGATCATTCTAGTCTTTGCAGTACGGGTCCTAAGACTCTCATTATGCCAATGATGAGAGCCAGTTACTTTAGGCAATCTAGTCCAAACGACATAGTGCGATTACATTTCAACTATTTCCCGTTGCTCAATTTGCGAGTCTGAACTAGACTGACGCGGGTCAGCTTACCCTTGCCCATTCGGCTCACTGGCCTTTAAGAGCTCACAGCTCACACTAGCCACACTATCTTTGAGAGATTGGCTTTGTCAAAAAATACTATTTAGAAGCTATCATCAGCGATAATCAGTATTACTTGGCGTTAGCGACAAAACTATCTTCTGTCTCCAGACTCAGCCATAACTAGACCATCTTATCAGCCAAAACCCTGCAGCTTCCTATAGTGCTAGAAAACTGGTCTTTCACAACAATCATAGCTCATCAAGATCTATCTCCAGTGATACTTGCCGTCGCCCGGCGATACCCAACAGTTATGCAAACTGTGGTAGTTTCTGGGTATTTTGCTGGAGTACACCTCTAGTACTTCCTGTTACTTTCATTTCACAAGTACAACCCACAGACCCCATAAACTACTCGTTAATACTCAGAGTCTTCTCCAACGCGCAAATAATAACATCACCAATCCAGACCAACCTGTCCAGATGGGCTTCAAACAGCATGCCTATTCTGTACTGCAATTTCTGGATTCTATATGCAAAACAACCCAGGGATATCACGTATCAACCCATCAAAATTCCCTCGACTCTCCACCTTTTGGTGGGGTATTCCATGCATATGCGAAAAGGAGGACTTCACTTGTCAAAGAAGGAAGATCGTTACCCTCATAATCCATTTCGGAGCTATGGCAAAGCTTTCTATCCAGTTGGAAAGGGGCACCTCACTTTCCTATTCATGGATCTAGCCGCGAATTTTGATTCTGTCTACTGGATCTCCTTCACCAAGCTTTTCAAGCTCAGCCTCAGCCTCAGCCTTCTTCCTTAGCTCTTTTCTATTAAGATGATAATGAAAGGAGGAGAGAGAAAAAAGAAGATAAATGACTTCTCTATTACCCCTCCTCTACTTAAGTGGTCTCGGGATTAATTCCAATCACATGATCATTTCATAAAAAGGAAGCAAAGGCCACGATTTCAGCTGAATAGTCAAACAAAATGATATCGCTCCGCGATATCAGCTGTCGTCTGGCGATAGCGATCGTAACCACCTTTACCCAAGTCAACGACCACTCTTCGACCGCCGACCGGCCATCCGACACGTGTCTAGCATGCGTGGCAATATCGCCCAATGATACCCACTATCGTCACTCTGATATCATACCCGACGATTCGTTGAAAGCATCGAGTGTGTTGACTGCGTTGAGTGTACTCAACGCTTTGCTGAAAGCGTTGAGTGGTATCGCCGCGCGATACTCACTATCGTCGCTGTGATAGTTGACTCAACACTTCGTAGGCATTGAGTGCATCGATTTTACTCAATGCTTGGTTGATTGTGTTGAGTGTGTCGAGTGCTATCGCTAGCGATACCTATTGTCGTTAGGCGATAGCCACATGAGACCGCTGTTTGCACATTTTTGGGGCAATACAGGAAGTTCTCGCCTCCTTGTGTGCAGCGACTAGATCGTGGTGAGATCTAGGGGGATGCTAGTAGTAAGATCCGGGGAGAGATACATTATAGCCAGCCGATTCTTGGTAGAAGGACCGGTGAAATCAAAAGGAGTTTATTTTTCATAGCCTTGACCTCTAGCTTTATAGATAATCTTTGTACTTTGTTTGCAACTTTTTTAAATAAACTATAGTTATTTGTGTTTTTCTGATTTACTAAGTATTCATAATTGATTAGGAGAAATTTGCTTTTGATTTCTGTTATTATTTCACTCAGAAAAATAGACTAGAAGAAAATTTTAGTGTAAACCCTTATTCACCCCCCCCCCCCTCTAAGGCCGCCTCATGATCCAACAATATGGAGTGTTATCGTATGAGTCTAGACATTTAATACTATTTTATCATATCATTCTAGTTAAGCATATCTTGAATTTTGATAGCCTTTATCTTAGAAGCTTGTATGGGCATCCTTGTAAGATAATCTCGTGTTATGAAAAAGAACCTTAATGTATAAGTTGTATGAGCATTCATATAAGTTAATTTATTTTCAGTACCATAAACTACTCTATATCTACTTTATTCAAACTTATTTAACTTCCTACTCACTACTATACTTATGTAAGACCCCATTTTTTTCAACCAACAGGGTCTTATGCCTAGAACCGCTGCTTTGCGGTGACACCAACACACCCGGAAAGGTCGTCACTACAAAACGTCGATCCTGTCGCCCATACCGATCACAAAAGAGAAGATTAAGTATAAGAGTAATGTAAAAACACAAATACTGGTCCACAAAAATCACGTGAATATAAAATAAATCTCCACGAAGGGAGAGTCCACAGCAATGATAAATCAAAGTAATAATAGGAGGGCTCCTGCCCTATACATTATGATCCTCACTACAAGTCACTTAATGCAGAAGCAAATCTATAATAACTACTAATGATCAGGACTCACTGTCCCTACTGCCTGAACTCCTGTGCTAGACTATCCCATCTCCAAGCGCACCGTCCTTTGGGGCTGTATCTTCGGGTTTGCTCCACGATCCCCTAAAATTACTTGGTTAACGACTGTTAGTGTAAAATACTAAGTCCTATCATCCCCCACTCTTCCCCCATGGCTCCTAGGCACCGAGCGGGGAGAAAGGAAGGGAAGGAATTTAGGGTGGAGAGTAACAAAAGTAAGCAGGTGACGACGGAGCTAGTCTATCATTAGCGTAAAATCACATCAAGTACAAGTAAGAAAATAATAGGTAAGCAATAAGAGAATACACATGATCAAGGTGAGAAAGTAAAAGTACAAGAAGGTAAAATAAGTAACCATGACATTTAAGAATGCCCTTACAAACCTATAGACCAAGGGGTCGTTTTGCAAGGCCTATTGTATAAAGAGTTTCATACCAATTTATACAATAGGTGTCGAAGGATATATGCAATGATTATGCTATGTCATGCAAGCATGCTATGGTATTAATATGTAAGTGCAACTCACACACTCGACTCTATGCACACAGACCTTTAGTTCCCCCTTTTTGGACCCTAACCTCCCAAGATACCTCCGTAGTGGCAAACGGAAGCAGTTGGTTTGGCCGCACCCACCAATAAACAGGTTTTAGCACTACCAGTAAG
Organism: Platanthera zijinensis; assembly: GCA_039513925.1. Taxonomy (NCBI): domain Eukaryota; kingdom Viridiplantae; phylum Streptophyta; class Magnoliopsida; order Asparagales; family Orchidaceae; genus Platanthera; species Platanthera zijinensis. The sequence continues at coordinate 142,551,111 of CM077086.1, forward strand.
ACCTATCGTACGCCTCAACTCTAGTGCACTAAGCGGAGCTCCTGTGTACTCTTGCTGGGTGGCGCACCAGACTTTATTTGGCTAAGTGCTAAACCACACTTGTCGAGTCAATGTATTGGTGTTGGTTAGATGACCCTCTAATACCGAAGACCCACCACCTTATACCTTATTCACATGCAGTACTAATATATTTTCCCATCGAGCCAAAGCTCCCCGGAGTATCCCCTTCGTCACAAGTACCTTCCGAGCCCTCGGCTCGTCGGGCTAACCTGCCCATTTCCACAACCACCAAGCCTACCGCTCGGGTAATCCCAACAAACAAACCTCCCGAGTTACCGGCGTGTGTGAAAATGAATCACAAGTTATACTAGTTTCTCTTAAACATTAATCATTCTTACGTTTAGGTTAGCCTAGGACTGCCCAAGGTATTCCCGGTGAAGGTCTCTCACAAGGCACTAGGAACTGTGATGGCAGTTGAAGCTCACGTTCCTTTTCGCAAGGCACTTACTATTATTGGTTATTACCCAATTCCCGATCCCTTTTAAATATTATACTACATCTAGCCCTAGTGCTTTTTGACTCTCTCTCCACAAGAAAGACGACCTTTTGTCGATCCTGAACACCACCTAACACTATATGCATTTTGACTCTCTCTGCTCATCAAGACTCTTAATGAAGCTCACCTTTTCATCTTACCAATTCAGCATACCATTAGTCCCAACTTCCTATGACCATCCCACATGTTATCACAATTCTGCAGTTTTACTATATAAAGACCTACTTAAGCTATATGATGAGCATGAAGGGTGACCCCTTCAAATATTCATCCAAATTCCCTAGAATTATTACTAGGGATTTATCATGACATATGTAGACTAAGTCCATAAACTTGTAATTTTCCTAATTAATTTAGCATTTATTAAATTTTCCCCAAAATTAGGCCATGGATGGTTTTGAACATGAAGTACTAGATTTCCTTAAGTTATGATCTTCCCAAAAATTATGATCACTATATGATGCCAAAGTAACAGAGAATGCTAAGTTTCACAAACTTTCATAAATGTAATAACCTCTAAATAATTAATTCAAGGTAATTCAGATAATTAGAGGTAAAGAAGGGAGTACCACAATTCATAGTCCAAAAATTGTATAAAAATTACCAGAACTTTATTATGATCATAAAACATTACTGACTAAATTTCATGCAGTTCCAAGGTCAGTGGGCTATATAAAAAAAATACTTCAATTAATTCCATTAAAGTGCACTTTGTGAAGAAACATTCTTATAAACTCATCCAAATAACATGTAATAATTTTCTAGGATTTATTATGCCCTAAAAAGTTTTTTGGCCAAGTAACACAATTTTCCAGCAAGATTTAGTATTTATTATCTATTTATCAAAATAAGGTGCACTAGTTTACTTTACACATGAAACACTAAGAGGAGATACCCAATTATTCCAAACAATCTACTAGTGCCTACACATGGTGTTTGATTAACTTTTCCAGAGTTTCATATCATTCTAAGACAATTAAAGCACAATTACATCAATATCATCAATAAGGGCAAGGTGAAGGTTATACCTACCAGTATGAGCTACTGTTATCTAAACATCCTATAATAAATTTTAGAGGTTAATATTACTATAAAATTACCCTTATAAAAATCTCATGAAGATCCAAAGTCATAGGACCCCTTATTTATTCCATAAGGTGTATAGACCTAATAATTTTCCAAGTGAATAAAGTGAGGTTCATGTGTCCAAATACCACCAAATTCCTTCTTAGGGCATTTCACCACCCTAAGGTCACATTAACTAAACACTAAGTCCATACAAGGACATATCACCCAATATTCTTCGCAAACCACCAAAGTTCAACCTTAGGGTTTGAACTAGGGTTCAAGGGCAAATCCATCCTAATCCACCCCAAACTCCATGTGAGGGTGTTTAATGTCATAACAAATCAGTGACCCAAGTTTCAACCTCTGTTGAGGTGATTTGGTCACTCAATACCTCAAGGGACAATTTAACCTAATTAACCCTTTTTGGCCAAGGCTAGGGTTTACCAAATTCCAAACCAAAGCATCTCCAAATGGAATGCAATATTATACAGAGTCCTATATTGACCCCAAGGATTACTCACCAAAATTTGGTAGGATTTCGAGGTCATTAGATCCTTTAATTAAACCATACATGAAAAATTAAATGATTTCCAAAACTAAGGAAAAAGGTATTTCAAAAATTTCCATTTTTGGAGATGTTATATATATTGACATGAATGACTCATGCTCCAAATTTCAGGTCAATTGGAGGTCAGGATGGATGGGAGCACCCCAAACAATCTCTGATCAATCCTAAGTATAGACCTCACCAAAATGAGTGTTGTAGTCTGACCTGAACTTCAAATTGGTTCAAATTAATTTTAAAATAAACAAGACCCATAGGGTTACAAGATTCATATTGACCACTCTTTTTTAAAAGGCCCCTAAGTATTTTTAATTTAAATTCCAAAACTGGTGAATTTATGTGACAGAAATATACTTAAATTAAATTTAATATATTAGATCTTGCACGGATCTTAAAGTAGATCGGCTTGGTCCTGGCCATCTTCTTCTCCAGCCAATGGCCTAGATCTACCTAACCTAGAGCAAACTCCAAGCCCAATTACCGGCCCTCCAGCCACCTCCCCGACCAACCACCGCCACCACCACCTCTGTTGAGGTGAGGGATATCGGCCGGAGGTGGTTTGTCCGGCGGAGATGGAGGATTCTGGCAAACCCGACACCTTCATTTTAATGGAAAACTAGTCGAAAATTTCCTATAGATCGAGCTCGATTAAGCCCGATTCTTATCTCTAAAGATTCCTAAGATCTAACCCATGAAGGAGGAGTAGAAGAGGACCTAGTTTGCGGCTTGAAAGCGTGTGCTTTGCCTCCTCACATTTTCCAGCCACCGAGCTTTGGCTCCTCTACAACTGCGCTACCAAGTGTCTCGAATTCTTTAGGTAAGTGGTGGGAAAGACTCCTCACGGTCCACTGATGGTGTTTAAGGCTACAGTTGGGGAGGGGAAAAGCCAATGCATCAATGGCCATTGAAAGCTTATTTCGGCCATGGAAATTCTCCTCCCCTAGTCACTGCCATGGCCGGGAAAACCCTTGGCCTTCTCCTAACTGGCCAGGGGAGATGATTCTAGTAAGAAAAGAGGGCTCTTGGCCTTCCAAGCCATGAATGGCCTTCTCTCTCATTTTCTCTCTCCTCCATTAAAGAGAAAATGGATCTTTTCTCTCTCCTACTCACCATGGCCGAAATTGGAGATTATCTCAGCCTAAAGGCACCCCACTAACCCATATTATTCATGGAAATATGGTTAGCCTAAGGGGGATTGGGCTTGAGCTTGAGTTAGCCCCTTTAGAGCTAGTTTGACTTAATATGAGGGTGGAGTTGACCTTGGTCAAATTGACCATTTGGATTGACTCCAATGGGTTCTTGGTGACCCATTTGCCTCCCCTAAGGTCTAGGAAGACTTGGGTAGGGTTTTTTGGGCACCTTGGTGGTCACTTGACCCTTAGTTAGGGCACTTTGACCTTTTAGGGCTAGGGTTGACTTGGATCAACCTAGCCTTTTTGGTCAACTTTACCTTTTTGGTTGACCCTAATGGGTCCCTATGGCTCTAATGGACCCTCTAATAGGTTAGTGATGTTGTGGTGGAGTCATGGAGTCATGGTGAAGCCCTATGGTCATCCTTAAGCTAGTAATTGGAATTCTACTATTTGTAGACCAAGGTGGTTCACACCCTTATTCCCATGTTCACCCAAACCCTTTACAGTTTCCTAGGGTTTTGTCATGACCTAGTAATGACAAAACCATCCTAGGGGTCTAGAAGTCTGAGGGATATTACAAATCCCAATACATAAAAATAAAAATTTCGTCCTCAAAATTCAAGTTAGGCATATGGGGTTTCGAGTGTGAGAAGTAAAATGTAACATCCCGAGAGGTTAAAGGAAATACCTAACGTGAAAAGTTCTAGGTACCTTTACCAAATCAAGTCCTGCGACTCTCACGTGTGCTCCTCTTGTCCATGATTCCTCAATAATACTTTGACCAGCAGGACCTTCGTGCCCAGCAAGACCCGCATCCCAGTATCGTCTATTCGGATTGGCTCCAGGCTCACCAATCTGTTGGAACCCCACCTATGTTTAGGGTTGATTTAGGCTAGGTTCACTATTAGGATTATTAGATGACCAAACATATATAGTCTAGGGTCATAGGTTTTTATCAGTGTTAAGGTCAAGTCAACAAACCTAGATTGATTGGTTCTCCCTTCAGTAGACTTAGAGATAGAAGACCTCCAGAGAAATGCAGCTTTCTAAGAGACAGAAAAGGCGTTTGACAATAGCTAAACTCAGCTCGACGATCGTCGATCTCAGATCGACGAACTCAGAGTTCCTTCTCTGAGTTTAGCTCAACGAAATTCCCGCTGAGATCGACGATCTGTGAGCTTATATAAGATTCTCAGCTCGACGAAGTGCCTTCTCTGTTCGACAAACTTGGAGCTCAAATTTGCTAGTGTATTTTTTTCTCGACGAAATTGCAGCTCCGTTCGACGATCTTATACCTCTTAATCTGGCATCTCAAGTCGACGATCAAGAAGTTTTCAGTTCGACGAATTTGGATCTCAGGTCGACAAAAGTTTGCTGAGTTTGATATTTTATCCCAGGTGCAGTTCGACTATTCTCTGATGATTTCAGTTCAAATAAGGCAGAAGAATTTCAAATTATATTATAATATGCCTGTAATGCTCTGATAATTAATGCACAATATTCTTATGAATATAGTCGTTCCTTGGCAGCATTAATAATGGTTTTCACAGAGTTATTACTTGGCTTATTTACTGGGACAGTTGAGTAAACTCATTTAAGACAATTTCTATCTGTTCAACTCTCAAAAATTTTGTAGTCAGTCAAGGAAAAAAATTCAAAGTTTCAAATGCTAAAATCTTCAAGGAATATATATAAGAATTTCTTTTCAAGGTAGATAGTATCAAGACAAGAATAGACATGGAGAGATAGTTATGACAAAAATTAATTTTACAGAAAACTGAAAGAAGAACAGCTCTTATATAACTCAAGTTCTTCATCAGTTTTTGCTTCAGAGCTTTCAAGAGACAATCCATCAACATCTGTCTAAAAGCTTCCTGAAGATCAACAAACAATCTGAAGGCCTACACCCTAAGCAATGCTTCTTTTCTTCTAAACTATTCTACATCTCATGGGGAGCTTTGACAACATTAACAAATCCACTAGTCATCTCTCAGATTATTTACAGAGAAGAACAACATCATCTTTATTTTCATTCACCACTGTAAAAAGGTGTGTACCTCCCTTAAAATGTTATCCCTTTGGTTGTTAAGTCTCCTGATCAAAATACTTAGTTTGGTTTTTGAGCACCTGGTCAAAAGCTCAAAGGGTTGCTAAATCTCCATTAGAAAATAGATCTTGTGGTGGCAAGGCACCTGATCAAAAGCCTGTAGTGGATTCCTACCAGGGTGGTAGAAGAGTGGATGTTCCTAGGTTTATTGGAGAACCACTATAAACTCCTTGTGTCGTCTAGTTTGCCTTTACTTTTTTACTTGTGTGCTATGATATTTCATTTCATACTTATATATATATATCACTTATTTAAATCTTCTATAAAAATTAATCAAAAGATATTTAATACTCTATTCACCCCCCCCCCCCCTCTAGATTTAGTGTGATCTATCCCTTCACTTTCAATTGGTATCAGAGGGAAAGGTTGTTTGGTTTCAAAGGCTAACACCTGAACCAAAAGATCTTTGATAGATCTCATTTACTCTAGTGTCTTTTTATATCATGGCACAAAATAAGGAGTACTCTAGAACCAGACCTCCAGTGTGCAATCTTAATAAGTTTACACTTTGGAAGGCAAGGATCAGATTATATATGAATTCCATTGATGAAGACATCTACAATTCTATTTTGATAGGTCCCCCTACTCCATCTACAAAAACCACTACAAGCACCAGTATTGTTCCACCACCTGAGTAGACAGAAGCTCAGAAGAAAGCTCTGATAGCATATGCCAAATCTATAACATTCTAGCTCAAACTATGTCTGATTATATATTTCAAAAAGTTATTGAATGCACATCAGCAAAAGCCATTTGGGATTCCATCAACCAAAAGGTAGCAGGATCTACTTATGAAAGGAAAGATAGAAGATCCCTTCTTATTTCACAGTATGATAATTTCAAGAAGGAAGAGTCCAATTCAGTCGCAGATATGTACAACAGACTCAGCCTGATTATCAATGAGTTGAAGAACTTGGACAAGAACATCTCATTAAAAGAAATTAATGATAAGATTCTTATTTGCTTCCCCAGCACATGGGACTTTAGGATCTGGCCAATCAAGGAGGCCAGAAGCCTAAATGAGATTTCTATTGAGTCATTATTAGGCAAGCTCAAGTCTTATAAGCAGCTTATCAAAACCAGGGAAGAAGCTGAAAAAACAACTTCTACCTTAGGAAGGAAGGATAAAAGCATTGCCTTCAAGGCATCAGAGGAATTAGAAGCACTACCTGCCAATGAAGAGCTAATGAGCCTATTAGCTAAAAGATTCTACAAAATGGCTAAGAAGGACTTCAGAAGAAGGTCAACCAGAAATAAGGACAAGCTAAGGTATGACAAGACTCCTACTAAGGAAATTGTCTGCTATAGATGCAGGAAGCCAGGACACATTCTCCCAGAATGTCCAGATGCTCAAATTAAGGATAAGAGAAAAGAGATAAAATCCAAGAATCACTCCAGCAAGCCCTCCTCCAACAAATACAAGAAGAAGAAGGAGAGAGGCTTTATAGCTGAGACCTGTAGTGACTCAGAAGAAGAAACTTCTTCCAGTTCCAGTGAGGATGAAGAAGAGGCTAAAGCCAAAGAGATTTGCTTGATGGTAATTGATGCATCATGCAGTCACTCAGTAGCTAAAAAATCAGTAATAGAATCTGAATTAGAAGAGGATAAGGTAATAGCTACTTTTGATTTCACTTCAAATAATTTTAAAACTGAATTTAAGTTATTATGCATTGATCTAATTAAATCTGAGAAGGAAATCAAACTTCGCAGAGAGAAATTAATTGAATGTGAAAATATTTCTTCTGAAAACTTAAAACTTAGAGAAGATTTACAAACTGCTAATTGTCAAATAATTTCTTTAGAAACTAAATTAAATGAGGCTAAAATATTTAAAGAATCCCTTAATGGACATCACAAGCACAGTGAATGCTAGATTAAATAGCAAACTGGTCTTGGGTGCTTCATCAAGTCAGCCTCATATTCTTCAGAAAAATATTTTATCAACCCTCATAAAATTCATCTCTTCTAAAGAAAAAAGAAAAGAAGTTTTACAACTCACAGATAAAAATACTGAAATCTTACCAAAGAACAATTCAAAGAAAAATAAAAATCTCATAAAAATAATGTTCAACAAAATTCATCGAACTCAGATCGACGAAATCAGTATTATGTGTCGAACGGCGATCGACGAACTCTGAATCCAGAATTTGGGTATGATTACTCAATAATGGGTGCTCGACGAAATCAATATATTTCATCAAACAGAGATCGACGATCGTGGAACTCAGAACATGAGTATTATCATTCTGTGAACCGAGATCGATGAAATAAATACTTTTCGTCGAACTTAGATCGACGTACTCAACTAAATTCGTCGACCTCAAATTTTCGAAACAAAAATTTTAATTTTTATCAAATTAATAATCAGAAACCAAAATTTGTTAATCCTTTTACTCAATGGATAATTCCACCTAGAAGATTTCACCCCTTAGGATATAAAAATCAACCAAAATTTTCTTTCATTTCTAGTTATAAATTTGAGAAGAATCAAGGACCCAAAGTTACCTGGGTCAAGAACACCTATTTTATTTTCATACAGGTGATGGACTATCCTACCACCGAGCAATTGTGGTACTTGGATAGTGGGTGTTCAAAGTATATGACAGGCATCAAGGGAAATCTGACTGATTACAAGTCAAAGCTTGAACCAAAGGTGATCTTTGGAGACTCCAACTCTGGACAAACTAAAGGATGTGGGAATGTCAAAGTTGGAGCTATCACCTTCAAGAAGGTAGCCAATGTGAGTGGTCTCAAGCATAACCTAATATTCATAAGCAAATTATTTGATGAAGGTTATCAGGTAACCTTTAACAAGTCTTTATGCATTATTTCTTCTAGTTCAAAAGAAATTGTTTTAATAGGAACTAGAGTAGGCAACATATATGTAGTAAATTTTAAGTCTGCTATTTCAGAAATCTATTTATTTAATCAAATTAGTTCAACTAATGACTTATGGCATAAAAGACTAGGACATGTAAATTTAAGAAATATTGATAAACTATCTAGGGACAACCTTGTAGAGGATTGCCTTCTGGCCCCTACAAGAAGGAAAGTCTCTGCAGGGCTTGTTAGTTTGGCAAGCAAACTAAAAATAGTTTTAAATCAACTAATAAGAGTGATTCACCCAGAATCTTGTATTTGATTCACATGGATGTTTTTGGACGCATTGTTGTACAAAGTTTAGGAGGTAAATCTTACACTCTAGTTATTGTAGATGACTTCTCTAGATTCACTTGGGTGTTCTTTCTTATAAACAAGTCAGATAATTTTAAAGTTCTTACAGACTTACTTAGGAGCATAAAGATTGATTACTCTACTCCAGTCGCATTGATCAGAAGTGATCATTGCACTGAGTTTGAATCTCTTCTTATGCAAGAATTCTGTGAGAAGTAAGGTATAAGGCATTACTTCTCTGCTCTTAGAACTCCTCAACAAAATGGGGTAGCAGGAAGGAAAAATAGAACCCTTATTGAAGCTGTAGGGATATTGCTTGCAGATGCTTACTTTCCCCTATCCGTTTGGGCAGAGGCTATAAGCACAGCAAATTATGTTCTGAATAGAATTTTAATACATAAACTTAAGGGAAAGACTCCCTATGAATTTCTTAAAGGGAAGCATCCTAAAATAGATTATTTTAGAGTATTTGGTTGTAGATGTTACATTCACAATAATAACTAGAAACATCTTAGAATGTTTGAAGCCAAAGCTGTAGAGGTAATTTTTCTTGGATATTCCCAAGTCAGCAAGGCTTATAGGGTATTTAACAAATCAACCTTAAAAATTGAAGAATCTGTACATATAACTTTTGATGAAGCTAAAATGTATTACAATGAGAAGGATTCTTCTACCAGAGATACATTGCAAGTACCCCTTCTGTATGACAAATTGGATGACTTAAACCTCACCCAAGAGGTTACATTGCATCCCTCTCTACAGATTTATGAAGAGAGTGAAGAAAAAAATTTTGGAACAGTTAAACCAACAATAGCTAACATAATTCCATAAGAGGAATTAATTTCCCAAGCTGTTGATGAACTAACTCCTCCTACTGATCTTATCACACTTAGAGATCATCCCATATCTCAAGGGATTGGAGACATATCAGTTGGTGTGCAAACAAGACATCAACTCAACCAAGATTTGATGCACGCTTGCTTCATATCTCAGATTGAACCTCAATCCATAAAAGATGCAAAGCAAGATCCCCACTGGATTATTGTAATGCAAGAGAATGATCAATCAATTTGATAGATGAAGAGTTTGGGACTTAGTTCCTAGAACCAAAGACTACCCATTCATTGAAACTAAATTAGTTTTCAGGAACAAGTTGGATGCTCAAGGATCTATTGTAAGGAACAAAGCAAGATTGGTAGCTCAAGGCTATTCTCAGGAGGTAAGAATTGATTATGACCAGACCTTTGCCCCTGTTGCAAGGCTGGAGGCTATCAGAATATTTCTTGCATATGAAGCATTCAAGAAATTCAAAGTCTACCAAATAGATGTCAAGAGTGCCTTTCTTAATGGTGAACTAAAAGAGGAAGTCTATGTGGAGCAACCACCAGGTTTTATCTCTCCAACTAATCCCTCTTTTATTTTTAAATTGCATAAAGTTTTTTATGGATTAAAGTAAGCTCCAAGAGCTTTGTATGAGACCCTAGCTAGCTTTTTTTAGAGCATAAGTTCACTATGGTCATAGTAGATAGAACTATATTTTTTAGGCATCATAAAAATAAAATTTTGCTAGTACAAATATAACTACATGACATCATATTTGGCTCTACTGATTCCAAACTATGCAAAAGGTTTTCTGACCTGATGCATTCCAAGTTTGAAATAAGTAGCATGGGTGAGCTTTCCTAATTCCTTGGTCTTCAAGTGATGCAATCCCCTGATGGAATTTTCATCTCCCAATTCAAATATGCTAAGGAGATAGTTAAGAGATTTGGGATGTCTTATACCTCAGCTATGAAAACACTCATGGTTTCTAATGCTGAGATTGATTCTGATGAACAGGGCAAGCCAGTTGATCAGAAAACATATTGGGCTATTATTGGGTCCTTGTTGTATCTCACAGCTAGTAGGCTAGATATTATGTTTGCTATATGTTTTTGTGCTAGGTTCCAAGTGAACCCTATAGAACCTCACCTTATTTTACTAAAAAGAATTTTGAGATATATAAAGGGTTGTCAAAATCTAGGACTCTGGTATCCAACTGAGTCAGAATTTGAATTAACTTGATTCTCAGATGTTGACTTTGTTGATGTAGAGTGGACAGGAAAAGCACATCAGGAACATGATAGTTCCTTGGTGATAAGCTTGTGTCTTTGTTTTGTAAGAAATAGACATCTGTGTCAACTTCAACTACTGAAGCTGAATATATAGCAGTTGGAAGTTGATGTTCACAAATTTTGTGGATTCAAATCTAACTCCTGGATTTTGGTTTAAATCTAAATTATTCAACTATATTTTGTGATAGTACCAGTGCAATATGCATTGCACAAAATCCAGTGCATCATAGTAGGACCAAGCATATAAAAATTAGATATCATTTTATTAGAGATTGTGTAGACAAAAATAAAATTAACCTTATTTTTATCTCTACTGATTTACCAAGAGCAGACATTTTCACCAAACCATTAGATGAAAAGAAACATATGTTCTTCTTAAACCAGCTAGGTATGATTAATGGAGAAGTTTAATGTGATTTTTTTCTGAGGTCAAAAAATTGATCATCTTTAATCGAACGGAGATCGACGACCTGTGAACTCTTCTTGAGATTTTTAATCAAACGATGATCAACGAAATCTCTTTGAGAAACATTTTCGTCAACCAGAGATCGATGATTTTTCTTTAGAAATATTTCATCGAACTGAGAACGATGAAATTTTTTCTCCCTCTTCAAACAGAGATCGACGCTTTTTATTTCTTCATGAAATTTTTCGTCGACCTTAGTTTGTAGTTGTTCTTTTGCATTGGACGGAGTTCGTCGTTTGACCTTCTGAAAACTTATAATAGGGTTTTCATCGAACTCCATCTCGTGCTTTCCTGTTTTTTTGCACTTGATCTCTCTCTCATTTTTGTAGGAAAATAATGGCGACCTTGGTGCGACCCTTTCTACAATGAAGTTTAATGCAGGTTTCGACATTGACGTCGACTCCTTCAGTCACTTTGATCAAATCTTCAAAGACATCCTTCACTTGTTTGAAGGACCTCAGTTGAAAATTTTCATGACCTTCAGAATCAAACTTCTAGTGGCTGAAATTAAAGAATGGGTATTTACAACAACTTCTCCAGAACAAACCATCATCTCAGGATCAATTTTTGGAAACCCGGATTTTATTACACCTTATGTTTTAACATAAGTTTTTTGTTTTATAAATGGAGAAGATGATTTTGAATTAACTAGCAATGAGTTTGAGGACATGCTAGTTATAATGGCTCACTTGCAGGGAAACCCTAATAAGCTATTGAAAAAGAACTTGTCAGTTGAATACAAGTTTGTAGCAGATGTAGTTGGAAAGGTCATCATGGGAAAGCACTCTGCCCATGACCATATTACCAGGCATAAGTTTGACTTGATGAGTTCCTTGGTAAACAATGAATCAGTGAACTGGGGCAGGATTATATTTGATTTGATCAAAAAGAAGATAAGCCAAAAGGATGTGAGTTTTGGAAGAATTCTGGGAATCTTCCTCCAGGAAAAGGTTCCAGAATTATTGGTCTCTCAGACCATTTTCATTAATGCATCAAAGAATCTTACCTCTGCCCTCTTTTGTAGATGGGAGAGGACAATCCCCAAGCCCTCCAGGGCCTCCTCCTCCAGGATTACTTCAGAGGACACAAGGGTTGAAACAGCCACTTCTCCAACCCCAGAAGAAGCTCTTGCCCCTCCTCCATCTCCACCCCATTCTATATTTCCTTCATCAACTCCACTTTAACATCCTTCTACCTCCATTCATCTAGTCTCACCATCTCAACCACCATCTCAACCACAATCACCAATTCATATCCATGAGGATACACCACCATCTCCACCTCCTCAGTCACCTATTCCACAACAACTTGATGACATTCCATCATTAAATCTGCTCTCATCTCCATCTACTTAACCATCTCCAAAACATTCACCTCTTCAGGATCAATTACCTGATTTCATCCCTCCATCAAGCATTCCACCAACATTCCCATCATTCCAATAAACAGACTTCCCTAATGCATTCTCAGTATGTTCAAATTGTGGTCACCAATCCACCTTCACACCATCTACTCCTGAACCCCTTTATCTAAACTTCTCTGACATATCTAATGATCTTCTCAAATTTATCACTCCCACTCTGAAAAAGCTAGTAGAGGAAGCAGTTGCCCCTCTTACTTCTGTCATTGCTGATCTTTCTTCCAAAATTGCCTCTTCCTCTTCTGCCCCATCTTCGAGGGGCCTGGGTTCAGGTATCTCTAAATCCAAGTAGTGGGAGATGTTCAATGAAGAAGCTTCTTTAGCAGTAATAAATCTTGCAACAGCAGCAATTCTAATAGAGATTATTAAAATTCTTGATGAAGACACAGAAATTACTTGTCTTGAAGAAGATTCAGTAGATACAACAATAAACACTCTTGGTGAATTCATTATAAATCCAACAGTTGATATTCTCTCCTTATTACATTCTTTTGATTTTGTGCATAGCATAAATCTACTAGCTTTTGTTTATACAGTTTCAGATTTTTCTAAAGCTATAATTTGCTACTCAGCTCCAATTAGTCCTGAAGTTTTGGAACAACTAAGGACAAGTTTTTCAGTTATTGATATTATTATAGAGCCAATAACTGATACAAAGCCAAAGGCTTTCTCACCTCCAACTTATGGTTCGGCTGAGTCTCCCATGCCAGATCTTGATGAGATTATGTTTCAAGATATGGAAGAAGAAAGTGACTATATTCAAGCACAAGTTGTTACAGAAATTATAGAGCTAGAAGTTCAAGAACAGCCTCGGGCTAATATAAAAGATACAAGTGTGCAGCCTCACGCTCATCCTACAATGTCAGAAGAAATGGTTCAAAGGATTCATTCCCTTTATGACAATCGTGTCAGTGAATCTGATGATGACAATGAGTCAGATGATTCAGAAGACTCCAGTTCTAAAAAGAGAAAAACTAAAAAGACGGCTCCTCCCAAAGCTGCTCCAAACCTAACACCACTGCTGACACTCCCTATTACATTCTACATAGCATAACTCTCACTCTAGACACCCCTAACTAGATTATATATTCAAAGAATGAAATTAAAGCAAGGAAGAAGAGTAGGAGATACTCTCATCCATATCAGTTTAGGAGAGGTCCTCCTCCTCCTACAGCTGGTTCAATAGGCAGTGTTTCTCATGCTCAAAGATCTGCTTCTCACTCTTATCAATCAAGATCAACTCGCAGCAGCAGAGAAAGACCTTCTATGTTAGATACTCAGTCTAGCAGTCATCAGAGAAAATAGTAACAGTAACAGCATGACAGTCAGCCAGCAGAACAAGGCAGCTAAAATGACAAATCCAGTCTAGAAAGTCAACTATCTCAAATGTGTGATCCAGAAATGGATCCTAATTCAAGGATGGCCAGATTTATAGAGCTTATAGGACTGTCTCAAATCAGAAAGGCTAAAGAAGAAGGACATGATGTTTCCCAGTTTACTACAATGTCATCATACTGAAAGAAAGAACTAGACAAATATCAGGTATAGAATCTTTTTAATGTTGATAATAATATGTCTTTACAACCGGAAGCAGTTGTGCCAAGAGCTGCTTCTGTGATAATTCTTGGAGCTGAGGACTTGAAAATGACAAAACTGCAAGCAGCTGATCCCAAAAGAGAAATAATCTTCACCAAACAATCTACTGAAACTTCACAAGATGCAACCAAGAATGTTTGACAGTTTTTCCTTTTTCAGCTTTTTGAACGTAACTGTTATTTATTGTAAATATTTCACAAGACACATTTTGTTTATATCTGCTGAAACATTATAATTCTGCAAGATATTATTTTATGCTTTGTAATTTTTCTTTTATGTTATTCATAGTGACCTCACCCAAAAAGGGGGAGATTGTTGGAACCCCACCAATGTTTAGGGTTGATTTGGGCTAGGTTCACTATTAGGATTATTAGATTACCCAAAATGTATAGTCTAGGGTCATAGGTTTTTATCAGTGTTATGGTCAAGTCAACAAACCTAGATTGATTGGTTCTCCCTTCAAAAGACTTAGAGACAGAAGACCTCCAGAGAAAAGAAGCTTTCTAAGAGATAGAAAAGGCGTTCGACGATAGCTGAACTTAGCTCGACGATCGTCAATCTCAGATTGATGAACTCAGAGTTCCTTATCTGAGTTGAGCTCGACAAAAGTCAAGCTGAGATCGACGATCTGTGAGATTATATCAGATTCTCAGCTCGATGAAGTTCCTTCTCAGTTCGACGAACTTGTAGCTCAGACTGGCTAGTGTATTTTCTGCTCGACGAAATTGGAGCTCCGTTCGACGATCTTCTACCTCTAAATCTGGCATCTCAGGTCGATGATCAAGCAGTTTTCAGTTCGACGAATTTAGCGTCCTTCCTGATCGGTAGAAATCTGGCCACCTTCGTCAATCGATCGACGATCACCCATATTGAGTAATTCCCCGCATGTGACCGAGGAAGACCATGTATAAAATTAATGGCAATATCATCGAACTCCCACTCCAGTAGCGGAAGTGGCTGCAACAACCCGGCTGGACTCTTACAATCTACCTTCACTAACTATAAAGCCTCGCAATGGGTCACAAAGTATGTGATATCCCTCTTCATGCCTGGCCAGTACATCGTCCTCTTCAGGTCAGCCGTCATCTTGGTGATGCCCGAATACACTGAGTACCTAATGTAGTTTGACTCGATCATAATGTCCTCACGAATCCTGCCCCCCAGCCGGTATGTTCACCTGTCCTCTAAATCATAATAACCCATCCCTCTTTGTATACTCCCCGGTTTTGCCCGCCTCCAAGGTCCTGAATACTGGCTCCAGCTTGTCATCCATTCTCTGCTCAGCCCTGATACGATCTCGAATATCATAGATAGTGTTCATCGCGCCCAAATACTCCTCATAAAGCTTTGAGTCGTCCGAGGACACCAAAGTAATCTGCATATCCTCCATCATCCGTACCAGTTCCATAGCCATCAACTAGGGCTCGGCTCGTTAAGTGGTAGTCCTCCGGCTCAGTGTGTCCACAACCACATTCACCTTCACTGGGTGATAGTGTATCGTGTACTCATAGTCAGACAGAAACTCCACCCATCTTCTCTAGCGGATATTCAATTCCTTATGTGTGTCAACATATTTCAGATTCTTATGATCCGAAAATATTTTGCAGTGCACACCATAATGATAATGCCGCCAAATCTTCAGAGCAAACACCACTGCTCCCATCTCCAAGTCATGCATAGGGTAGTCTTGCTCATGCTTCTTCAGCTGGCGGGAGACGTATGCTATCACATGCCCATGCTGTATCAGTATAGAACTCATCCTCTGAAATGACGCATAAGTGTACACCTGGATGCCCTCCTTCCCAAACAGAAAATGAGGATAGGGGCCGACATAAGCCAGCCCTTCAACTCCTGGGAGGCTGCCTCTCACTAAGACGTCCAAACAAACGGAGTGTCCTTCGTCAAAGAAGTGAGTGGAAGGGCTATCTGAGAGAATCCATGCACAAACTTTCGGTAATACCCGGTCAATCCTAGAAAACTTCGGACATTCATGGCCATTCTCAACTGAGGCCGGTCTCGCACTGCCTTAATCTTCGTGGGATCCACCGCCAATCCTGCTACACTGATAATGTGGCCTAAAAAGGCCAACTCTGTCAGCCAAAACTAGAATTTGGCTAACTTGGCATACAACTGATGTTCCCTTAGCTTCTCTAAAGTCAAGGCAAGATGTTGTGCATGCTCTTCATTCGTCCTCGAATAAATGATGATGACAGCTATGAATATAATGACAAACCTGTTGAGGTACAGCTCGAACACCCGGTTCATCAAGATCATGAAAGCCGATGGCGCATTCGTGAGTCCAAAGGGCATCACGATAAACTCGTACATGCCATATCTACTACTAAACATCATCTTCAAGATGTCTTCTTCCTGAATCCGTAATTGATAGTATCCTAACCTCAGATATAGCTTCGAGAACCAATGTGCTCCCTCTTGCTGATCAAATAACTCATCGATCCTTGGCAGTGGATATGTGTTCCGGACTATCAACCGGTTTAGTGCACGATAGTTGATGCACAACCTGAGGATCCCGTCCTTCTTCTTCACAAATAAGACCGGAGCTCCCCAAGGCAAGGAACTTGGCTGAACGAATCCAGCCCCCACCAGTTCCTTCAGCTGACTCCTGAACTCCACCTGTTTCTTTGGTGCCATCCGATAGGGAGACCTAGACACCAGCATAGCTCTAGGAACCAACTTGATATGAAAATCCTTCTCCCAATACTGCGACAATCCTGGTAGCTTCTCTGGGAACACATCTGCAAAGTCCCACACCACCGATATATCAACCACCACCATCTTGACCTCGACCATCTTGAAGAACACCTGATAGACCTCATCTCCCTACATATGTTCCTTGACAGCCTGAATAGAAGATAACAGCTTACGGGAGAGGGGAGTAGTATCTTCGAAGGTCGCAAAGGTGTCGTCATATCTCAGTACAACCTTCCTTGTCGGGAAATCTATTTGGGCATGGTTCCAAGTAAGCCATGTCATGCCCAAGACAAGATCGAAGTCTGACATCCTCAAGACAATCGTCGGGGCCTCGAGTGTCAGACCATTAATAGTAACTTTCAGGAAGCACTTAACAGTAGCTAAGACCGCCATCCCGTTGGGGAGACGCACCATCCCGGCGACTCCCAAATAATGTCTGACTGCCTCCAGTCCCTTTACGAACTCCTTAGAGATGAAGTTGTGCGATGCCCCCGTATCCACCAAGATATGGAAAGGTTTGCCGCACATTATAACTATTCCTGTTTATTTTGATATGGCTAGGTCACTGGGCCTATGGTTTCCTTTTTATATTATGCTACTGTTGTTTGTTGTTTCAAAAGTTCTAAAAGTTTATAACATAAAATTACTAGCATACCTGCAATCACCCTGCCCGGGTCCCGCGGTGGGGCCAAGTCTAGAGCATACAGCTGCTCCCTCCCTTGCCTCTGATCTCTACCCTAGAAACCATGTCCTCTTACACGGCCTCGGTCTGCAAACTGCTGAGCGGGCGAGGCAGCCTGTGGTGCCCCTCTCATGGGGCAGTTTCTTCGGATGTGCCCTACCTGATGACCGTTGTAACACTCGGACGGGGGAAGTTCCATACCCCTTGGCCTCTATATCTCTCGCATCTGAAGAGGTTAAGGGGCCAATACCACCGGCGCCATCTGCTACTGCCCCACCTCTTGGTGGGGTTGGTCTTCTACCCTTCTCTCATCAGCAAAGAAGCCTCTCCGTTGATCATTCCTGCCTCCCTGACCCTGATCCTCAGTTGGCCGGCCTCTTCTGGCCTCGAGTCGTATGCCAATCAGCCTCCATCCTCTTTGCCATCTCAAGAATCCAAGGTATAGGCCAATCAGATACAAACAGAAGAGCCTGTCCCAGATCCTGTCGAAGGACCATATAGAACCTCTTGGTATACATGATGAGGCTTATTTATATAAGGTTTTTCGGACTCATCTGGGCATGTTTTCTTGCATTTGCGCTTCACTTTTAGTATGTTACTGCTTATATTTCACGTATACACCATTATCACATGAAGTGCACATTTTGGCTCATTGTGGTGTGCAATTGCACACTATTCTGTTGGGGGTAAGCACATGGTGCTCCCCTAGTCTCTCTTATAGTTTTTTCTTTCTGTTCTATATGTTGGTGGCTAGTGCCCCCATTGTGAGGTTTGCTGTGCAGGTAGTAAGAAAGCCCGGCCTACAGATTGTTTCCTGTGTACAATGCACGGTCATGCGTTTTCTTCGCGCATTGTTTCAGTGTAATCGTGCATTTTACTTAGTGGTTTCCTGGGATTTCTGATCCGCCCGTGCATTTTGTTCCCGCACGGTTTGTTCCAAACCGTGCGAGAAGGAATCACACAACCTTCCTGTTTTGGCCTTGTTCTGGGTGCTCTGTGGTTACCCGTGCATTTTGGCCTCGCACGGTTGATTCCAACCATGTGTGACAATTTTCACATGCTTTTATCACTTATTCCTGATCATATGGTCGTGGGTTTCCTTCACGCACGTTTCGGGCCGGTCGTGCGTTATCATTTCACAAAAACTCTGTTCTATTTTTGCCAGTGCGTTTTTGTTCACGCACGGTCTACGCCCGTGCGTTTTGCCTGTGTATTAAGAAAATTGGCCGCGATTTCTATTTAAACCGCTGTTTTTCAAGGTTTCGGGAACCGGATTTTGCAGCCGTTTTCTTCAGTCGGAAGGGGGTTTTTCCCTATTCTTCATCCTTAAAGCTAGGCCTTTGCTTCCTATTAAGTTCCCTTGCATCCATGGCGTAAAGAAGTGAGTTTCAATTCTACGATCTCCGCAAAGTTAGGAAGAAGTGAAGGTTTGACATGGACAACGTAGACCAACGAGAAGACGGGCGCTTAGGAAGCGGTGACAACCTTCCTCGACCCCGTACGCAACTGATGAGTGGCTCGTTGGACACGGATTGACAACCCGGTGCTCCCTCCCATGTCTACGACAAAGACTCGTTCGTTGTTTGTATCTCTACCTTTCTCTTCCACATCTCTAGGTTTTTGTATTGGTTTTTCATTATTATTTGATTCAAGAACTTTGATGAACCTTGGGCTTAATGATATTTACTATTGTTCATCCTTGTGAGTGATGCAGTGGTTTGTTGGCTTAAGTTACTTGTGGTATGAATGTTTATGTTTGTTACACTAGCAAGTGCTACGTATGAGCGTAGTGATGAGGTGATTACGACCCTCAATTTTGCAAGCCTTCTCGACCATCCATGTTGTGAAGCGGTGCATAGCGGCCCGTATAATCCACTCACCTTGAGAAGCGGTGTCGGCGACCCGTATTGGTTAAGTTAGATTGGTTTATTTTCTTTTGCGCAAGTCATAACCATTCTCCCATCGTGACCTCGACCTTAGGACTTCAATATCAAGTCCCCTTTAAAAGTTAACTCCACCTTGTTGCGTTCCTTGAGAGATCGATACTTGGGGATAACTCCCATATTTTGTTACTTGACTACAATTGGTGCACTTACCGAGATTGCATTAAGTTTTTGGCGTCGTTGTCGGGGAACACAGCCGTGTGAGTTATTGGTGAGGGAGACGTGAGATTGCTTTCGTTTTCCTTTGTAAATTGCTTTTGTTTTGTTCTATTTCTATTTATCTTGCTTTTTTCTTGTTTGTTTAGGCAAATGTAGTGATATCTTGTTGGATTTAGTAATTTGCACAATTTATTTTGAATCTGCTATTTCGACACTATGTGGGGTTATTTGTATGCCCGATGTCGTTTGTGTGGAATTTCCTCCCAAGCTAGTCATGAATGCCCTACAAGAGATATTGAGCAGAAGCCTCAGCGCACAATGCATAAGATGTTGTTTTTGTACATCCCTTCAAACACTGTGACGTGATCTTATGGACATTCGTCCTCGCCACATACACTGTTCTCTTAGTCCTCTCCGGCCCCACAAGGACCGCAGAGTACTGGGAGAAAGTATTTGTATTGTCGTAGAACAGATCATGTCCTGAAGGATTGTGCCGAGTACCTCTGTATTATGGAAGAGGATGATGAGTCGGACATCCGGATCTTCCTGACTCCTACCCTCGGTGGCACACCTTCATCATCTGGTTATGTGACCCTGTCACTTTCATTTTTTGAAGGAAATGATGCGGACACAACCACTAGATGTGTGGCTGATATAGGCTTCGACGTGGTTGGGCCCATCTCTCCTATGCATACATACCCAAGCATGGAGCCGATTCTTTGTGAGGAACCTGTGCTTGACTTTTATCCAAGCTATGTTCTTCCTCCCTTTGTGCATTCTACTATAGTCGTTTCTTACGACATTTTCGACGATGCATCGCAAGTTGAGGCTTGTGATACATGGATTATTTCCACCCCCGTGGAGGAGGACAACCTTCCTGGTGTCAAGGATTCTCCCTCAACACCAGTAGAGGAAGTCCAGGTCATGGTGGAGGCCTCTATGGGTCCTATCGAGCCTTGTTTAATACTCGACAATGTCGATGATATTTTTCTACCTCATCTTTTTGGGAGTGAGACCGGGATCACTCCCCCGATTAATTCCTGATGTTCTTCGTCTCTTTTATTTCTTGATCCCCCTTCTCTATCTGAGCCTGTGCAGGTTGAGTCTCCATAAGTACTTCAGGAGGACTTGGAGCACTCTGCTCAAGTCAATGATCACAGCATCCTTATATGTAAGGAGGTTGATCCCTCCTCCATTGAGGAAGCCTCTTTCATTGTCTTTTCCTCCCGCAGACCTGCTGTGGATGATACCTTGCAGGGCAAGGATTTTTGTGTGAGATGAGTGAGGATCAGGCCTCCTCCTCATCTTATATTTTGTTTCCTCTACTTGCAGTTTGCAGGTATTATTATTCAGGTAGAGGGTTTACTGTTCTATCACCGTATCGGTACCCATTACTGACACGGATATTAGGACAGTTGCCTGTTCATTTTTTATTTCATAGGCCCATTAGCTAGAACTGTATGTTAGTCGAATAAGTCGTGTTCGGATGACAGTAACCACAGTAGTTATCTTACTTCTATTGCATTTTCATTTTCCTTGTTAGAGTAGTTAGTTACTTTTTATTTAGTTTTAGTATATCTATTTTCTTTTGTTTTTGTGGAGCTCACCCCTACAGGTATACATTGCACCTTCAAATGTCGGGTTTTCTTCAGATTTTCACGCGTCTTCTGGTATGCTCACTTGCTGAACATTGAGTAACTTCTCCCCTAGCTTTCTGTTTTAATTTTCACTGTCATATCATTATGTTGTGCTGCTTAGATTAGGTCTCGGGGAGAGCCACACATTGTTACCCACTCACGTGCATATCTTATTTGCATTCTAGAAGCTTATGTTGTAATATTTTGATATATTAATCTACATCGCACACCACAACACCAACTTGAGCGCGTGCTTAAATTTTTGTACGTACCGAGCTCATTTATTTCTTGTGTAAAAGTAAAGAATTCTATGTTTACTTAGGATTGTGTGGCAGAGTAAAATGTTGACTTCAAGAGTGTTCTTAGGCGTGCACTCATGCTCACTTAGAGTTTTGTGAAGACTAAAATTCTTTGTATGCTTTTAGTTTCTATTTTTCTATTAGCGTAGATTTTGTTTACTATACTCTAGTTTTGAGTCCGGTTGTGAATAGAATGGTGGCGTAGAATTATGTGTCGGCGTTCAGTAGCCTCGTATTGCTCGAGTCGGGAGGAAGGTTGATCATTCTCAGTCACTAAGAACTTGCCCCTAGCTATTCTCGAAGCATGGGTACATGGTTAGTCAAGTGCGCGCGTGATGTAGGCCGTCACTTTGTTCTAGTTTGATACTTGTACCATTCCCGACATCTTTCCGTTGTTATCCCCGTTGAGCCTATCCCTTCCTTTGCCAACCCTACGCCTCGCTACCAAAGCCATATAGCCTCTCTTACTCTCACACCTGAATGTGATCGCTCGGTTGTTTTGCAGTTTTGTGGTTTTGTATGCGTGTTGTGTGGTTGTTGTGCGGAAGCTTCGTACCGCTTGTGGTGTTGCCATGTTTTTGCCTTGTTTTAGTTGTTTGGTTGAAAAAAAATAGAGATGAAAAAAATTTCCCAATGTGGAATAAAAAAAATGATACGAAAAAATATATATATATATATATATAAATTTGTTGAGTTTGTTTTATAGTTGTAAAATTTTGATATATTATTTTCGTTGTGGGCGTGCATGCACCATTAAAAGTCCAAGTCTGGTGGTGCGGTGCATGTGTTTGTCGTTGTGTAGCTGTGTGTATTTTCGAACGGTTTCATTTTGGGTGTGCGTAGCCATCGTGTCTATCTTTGTATACCTCGTCTACCCCTAAAGCCTTCATTATACTCAAAGTCCTACGGATTCACCCTTGAGTCAAACTAGTGTCGTGGAGTGAGTGTGAACAGGCGAGCTTATGGTCATCGATATTGGTGGATTCCTTTGGAGATCCTCCTAAGACCCAGTCTTTGGCAATGCTCACCTCACTGTCCGTCTACTTTCGTTTTATGCGTAACCGGATGATTTGCCATGATTCACATTAGGAGTATAAGTAATATCTTATTTACGCT
This sequence comes from Platanthera zijinensis, assembly GCA_039513925.1. Taxonomy (NCBI): domain Eukaryota; kingdom Viridiplantae; phylum Streptophyta; class Magnoliopsida; order Asparagales; family Orchidaceae; genus Platanthera; species Platanthera zijinensis. Next base: position 142,573,858 of record CM077086.1, read on the forward strand.
TCTGTAAATTAGAATTTATTGTGTATATTTAGAATTTTCTTCTACTATATCTCTTTGTACAGGAGAGTGCGACTTCTCTTGGTACTCTGTTCGTACAGTTGTTAAGCCAACTAGTTTTCTTTCTCTCCGCCTAGTGATAATTTGCTCGGGACGAGCAAATATTTATGTCTGGGGGTGTGATATGTTCGATTTATATAGGGTTTTTCGGACTCATCTGGGCATGTTTTCTTGCATTTGCGCTTCACTTTTAGTATGTTACTGCTTACATTTAACTTATACACCATTATCACATGAAGTGCACATTTTGGCTCATTGTGCTGTGCAATTGCGCACTATTCTGTTTGGGGTAAGCACATGGTTCTCCCCAAGTCTCTCTTATAGTATTTTTTCTTTTTGTTCTGTATGTTGGTGGCTTGTGCCCACACTGTGAGGTTTGCTGTACAGGTGGTCGGAAAGCCCAGCCTACAGATTGTTTCTTGAGTAAAATGCACGGTCGTTCATTTTCTTCGCGCACTATTTCAGTGTAATCGTGCATTTTATTAAGTGGTTTCCTGGGATTTCTGATCCGCCCGTGCATTTGGTTCCCGCACAGTTTGTTCCAACCGTGCGAGGAGGAATCGCACGTCCTACCTTTTTTGTCCTTGTTCTGGGTGCTCTGTGGTTACCCGTGCGTTTTGTCCTCGCACGGTTGATTCCAACCGTTCGTGACCATTTTCGCACGCTTTTATTACTTATTCCTGATCGCACGGTCGTGCGTTTTCTTTCACGCACGTTTCGAGGCGGTCGTGCGCGATCATTTCTTAAAATACTCAATTATGTATTTGCCCGTGCATTTTTCTTCTTGCACGGTCTGCGCCCGTGCGTTTTCCCCATGTGTTAAGAAAATTCTGCGCGATTTCTATTTAAACCGTTGTTTTTCAGGGTTTCGGGGACCGGATTTTGTAGTCGTTTACTTCCGCCGGAAGGGGGTTTTTCCCTGTTCTTCATCCTCAAAGCTAGGGCTTTGCTCCCTATGAAGTTCGCTTGCATCCATGGCGTAAAGAAGTGAGTTTCAACTCTACGATCTCCGTAAAGTTAGGAAGAAGTGAAGGTTTGACGTGGACAACGTTGACAAACTGATTGAGACGACGGCCCGCAACGTTTTAAAGACGGCGATGGTGTGCTTACGGATGACCATGTGGAGCATCGCCTTAAATTTCATCCTGAACGCAAACCAATATATTAATAATTAATATTAATTTATTAATTATTATTATTAATTATTAAGCCATTTTCATGTTTTATTTTATATTAGCATTTTTATTTTTATTGCATTTAAATAATTCATGTAATGATGGGTGCTTATAACCATCATAGGTTGTTTTAATTATTTCATTTCTTGTATTATGATGGATGCATATAACCAACATAACTTTAATTTTGAATTTTGAATTTTGAATTTTGAATTTTGAATTTTGAATGGAGGTAGATTGAATGGTGTAGGCTATATATAGCCATGTTACGAAAGAATAATTAGAGAATGAAAAATTGAAAACTACGAATTCAAATTTTGAATTTCCCCTCCTCCTCTTTCTTCCGCTCTTGGAAAATTCGTTTCCTCCTCCTCTCCCCTCTTGAAATTTCGGCCAAGGCCTTCTCCCCCTCTCCCCTAGCATCCTCCTTCTTAGCCGCCAACCACACCACCACCTCTACTTGCAAAAAAAAACGAGCACCACCCTCCATTGAGGATAATTCGGCTAAGCCAATAAAGGTTGCTTCCTCGTGGATTCCAACTCCGACGTGAAGCGACGAAGGCGGACAAGTTTTCTCTCCTTCCGACGTGATTCCAGCGGAGACGTTGAAGAGTTATCCACGTAGAGATAATCGGAATCATCCATTCCGGTTGGGTAACGAAAAATTCCTACCGTCGTGTGATTTCTTTTTCCTAGATATTCTTGTGGTAGAAATCCTTGGCGTTGAAAATTGATAACATTAATTACGTGGTGCTGCGTAGATCGAATGTGCGAGTGTAGAATTTGGTTCGTAGAGGGATATTCTTGTGCGTTCCTAGATATACTTTGGTATCAACGTGCAAGTCTACATCAATTTAGTATCAGATGTTCACGTCAATTTCCTAATTGGCACCCTCCCCCTCTTATTTAGCACGTTAACACGCACTTTGTATGCACTTAGTTTTGCCAAAATTAACAAAAAAAAATTTCTGGTCTGCCAATAGCGGCCTAAATTTCTTATTTTTCAGCAAAATTCATAAAAAAAAAATTTTAATAACTGCCTTGATATTTCCTGCCAGTAAACCAAAAAATATATATTTTCACCCTAGCTATTAGGCGGGAACAATTTCATCTTTCTTAGAGTTAGTGGTTCAGGTACCCTTTTCTTTGCATGTGCACACAATCCGGGTCTAGTTTTCTCTCCGTTTCTCACTAAAATGGCATTCGATGTTAGTCCCCTTCCCTCACTTGCCTCGATTAATGCATTTCGTAAGGAGATGAAGTGCCAATGTGATGAGATTAAGGATTTAATAACACAACTTAGAGTTCCTGCTCCCACCTATGATGGGATAGGTGGACCGCGAGTGTTTTTATGTTGGGTAAAGGATATGGAGAGTTATTTTGAGCGATATCATATTGTAGACCCCTATAGGATTCCTGTTGTGAGACTCCAATTATTTGGTCGAGCCCAGACCTTCTGGCTCAATGAGGAGAGACGCTTTGGGATGTCACCCGACGACTCACTTGTAGGGTGGCAGATTATGAAGAATCTATTAACGGATGAGTATTACTCTCCCTACTATCGTTCCCAGATTTCTGATAATCTGAGTGATTCGTCACCTAAGACTTCGCCTACATTAAATTAGTACGTCCCCTCGTACTCCCATACTCGGACGTCTCATGATCTTATTTCTCCCCTCCAGGGCACTAGACCCGTTTTTGATCACAGGAGTGACTTACCCCCTCGAGTTAGACCTTCCTCCTAGGATGGTAGAGCTACCCGTAGTATACCTGCACCTACTGATGGAGGAAAGGAGAAGCTTAGGACCCCTGTCCCTAGTTCAATAGATGTGATTGCTAGAAATGCCATGAGCCAGCGAGGTTAGATTTTCCTATCAGTATGGTTAGTCAGACGATGATGAAAGGTGAGGCTAGTGATATATCTGCCGTGGGCACTAACGTTTGTCTTATTCTGACTACGCTCGTAGTCTCTTTAGAGTCTCCCCCTGAGTTGTCAGATCTAGCTGTTGACTCTCCGAATGAGTTTGACGTAGTGTCTAGGGCTGAGCCTGCCGCTGAGGGCGATGACATTATTAGTGAAGATCTGAGTGATGATGAGGAGATTGGTTACCCTATTGAACTGGATGAGGATTTCTCTTCTGAGGAATCATCTCTGCTTCCCTTCGACGATGTTTCTAAGGCGTCTCCCTTGAATATCATGGAGTCTTCGGTTGACCCAGTGTTGGTAGATATTTCAGCAGTTTTGGAAGAGTCACCTTGGGATGATCTTAGTGATGCACCTCCGGGATATAGTTCATTTATATTATCGTCGGTTCTTGAGATTCAAGCTAATTTAGATTCTCCCCGGGAATCGATTTACCCAATCCTCTATCCTGATTAAGATGATGTACCTACTTCATGGAAAGATTTGGTTAACGAAGGTTGTGTTGTTTTGGAAGCTTTTTCCAGTGTAAGAGGGTTACTTTTGGATGACGGTAGCGGTGAGGACCCGAAAGATTTTTCTTTGATGTTATCTCCTTTGCCTGACGCCCAATGTGGATTAGAAATTTTGTCGGGTTCGATTTTGTCTACTATTGAGATCGTTATTGATCCTGATTTGGATGAGATATCTAGTGGATTGGAAGACATTTTGGCTTAGTTGGTAGAGTCATACTGTGATGAATGTTTATCTTAGAGTGAGCTAGGTGATAACGATCCAGCTGAGTTTTCTGTGAGGACGAATCCACTGTTTGATCTTCCCGTTGATTTTGATGGCTTACCGGAGGATTTTTATTGGACATTAAATCCGTGTTTTGACGTTGAGTATGACTTAGCTCCTCCTCCAGAATTGACCATGTCGACTCTCCCTCTAGTTCACTTGACTCCATTAGATGACTTGTTAGGAAATGAGCTTGTTATTTTTAGTCGAGACATATTGATGTGCCCATTTTAGAGACCTTTACTGATTTTGAATTGGGTGACGTGTTCAGGGTGTTGGAAGATTGTCCTAGTGAGAGAGTTTTACTATTGGAAGACGTTATTGAAGTAGACCAGTATGAGTGTCCCCTGATGCTAACTCCGTCACATGAAACTAAATTTGATCTTAACTCTCTCCCGGTTTTAGTTTTACGGAATCTCCCTCCTGATCCATTGACCGGATTAGCGGACCCTTTAGGATATGAATTTATTATGCCTGATCAGAGACATTTTATTGTGCCACCCTTGTCGGCGCCTCCTTTGGACATGTCTCGAAGTGCGTTAACAGATTTTGTGTTTGGTCATGATATAAAAATTACTAATTCTGTATCCTACCAAATTCCTAAGAATAATCAAGTCTTTGATTATATTTTTATGATAAGGTCGTCTACTGTGCCACCTTATTTAGTTTTGTTGGTGCCTCCTGATTTAGTTTTATTGGTGCCACCTTATGTAGTTCCGTTAGTGCCACCTAAATTAGTTCCGTTAGTTCCACCTGAATTAGTTCTATTAACTCCAACTAATAAATCAAGTAATTTTGCGCTAGATTATGCTCTCCATGATTACATTTTACATAGGCACTTTAGTGAAGCGCTAGCCATACAAATTATATATTATCAATTTCATGCTAGTTTACATAGAAGAGCGTCTCACTATATGATTTGCGATTTAGTTTTGGTGCGTCTCGTCCCTTAATGGTTGCCTTCGGGCACTATAAAAAGTTGGCGAGTTTGTGAGCTGGACCTTTTGCGGATATTAATGAAATTAGGAGAACACGCATGTCGTTTGAAGTTTTCCACTTATTGGGGTAATACCCCTATTTTTAATGTTTATGATTTAACACTATATGTCTCTCCACCACTTGAATTATCTGCCAGTCCGTTTGGTTCCACCTTGCTCTCTTATGGTTTGGGTAGTGAGTTTATGCCTAGATCGCTCTCTTCATCGATCTTCACTGGAGGTATGTTGGTAGTTGATGTATAAACTTATCTTCCTTTATTGCCTAATGCTTTTCCAAGGGTCCCCAAGACCAACTTTTTGGATGATAGGATACTCTAGGTTGAAGTACTCTCCTTTTCATGTGGTGATGTTTGCCACTCCTTGAATCGATGGCGTGATCGTCCAGCATCCGATGACTCTTGGCTTACTAGATCGGAGGTGGCTCTTTTGGATGTTGCTCTCCCGTGCTAGTGCATTCAGCCCAACTCATCGGTGATGACACTACAAGAAAATAGGGTTTTAGTGACTAAATTTTTGGTCACTAAATTTTGCGGGTTGGTCACTAAAAACATTTAGTGACTAAAATTATTCTATCACAAGGTTGTTGCAAAATGGCTGTTACTAAATGTATTTAGTAACCAAACTAGTTTTTGTCACTAAATGTATACTTTTAGTGACCAAACGAGGTTTCGTTGCTAATTATTTTTAGTAACTATTCTATTTGTCACAAAAATACACTTTCTGTGACCAAATTAATTTAGTTACTAATTATTTAATGCAATAGTGACCAAAGCTTTTGTCACTAAAAGCAGCTTCTGTGATTAAATTAGTTTAGTCATGCACTCATTGTTCATTACAATAATGACTACTTGTTTAGTCACTAAATATCACTAATATTTTATAATTGTTCACATATTTGATTTTAAATAAATTAAGTTATTTGATATTAAATAGAATACAAATATATATAAGATAAAATACAATAATAAATGCAATATTATCTATTTTGTAAGAGAATCTTAACGAAAAAAATATTTTTATTAATATACTAAAAAGAAGGTGGGAGATAGCCCAAGCCCCTCAATACATATTGATAGAACACTTAACTTTATTACACTCATTACATGAAAAAAACTATAATGAACAATTTATTTGTTCATGAAAATTATTCTTTCTTCTTCATGAGCTCGTCTCTCTTGCCTTCTTCCTTCTTTGGTGCCTCCTACAGAGCACCCTTCTTACTATCTCACCCAAATACATTCCTGAAATCATTTTTTCAAAGCCCTGTAAAGGAAAAAAATGGCATCTTTATAGCATCTGTTCAATTAAATATAGACAATAATCAATTTCAATATAGAAGGCTTGCCTGTTAATTGCGATTGGGGCTCTCGTCATCTAGAGCAATATCATAAGAGTTCTTGGCAGATGAGATGACCAAAAACTCCCTCATTCCATGTTAACAACCTAACCATTAAAAAGGAGAGCATGTCATTCATGAAAGAAAATTCAGATGAACCAGAAAAAATATACTTGAAAAATAAATAAATAGACAACTATATACCATGCCTCCAGAATTTGTAAGGAGACCTTGAGACTTAATAATCGCCTCCGTAAGTTCCACAAAGCAGACATTGGTTCCTGTTCCAATAACAACTCCCACAACTGTGTCATTATCATGATAATGACCAAGAGCTAATGAGCCTACTGTGTCATATGGTTTAAAAGGAGCGTCGAGGCTAAATTCTATATTTAACTGGGTCAGTCCCTTGAGACCAGAAACAAACGGTGCATAGAGATAGGGGTAAAACCTGAATATGGAGGAAGGGAGAGAGGAGTTTATTTTTTATGCAATCAGTAATATAGACACTGCAAAAAATTTTAAACAATAAAAACCTACAACCTATGACTGAAGGCAAACTGACAGAAAAATACTTGCCTCTAAACTTGCAAATGCAACCTGTTAAAGGTTTCCTTTCTCAAAATACTACATAAAGAATTTTCTTCCTACTCATAGTATTGGAGTTTTATTTTGAAAGTTTGTATGTGTTACCTGCAATGCAACCTGTTGTTGCGCATGAAGCAATACACTTTCCTGCTCAGGTCTAGGCTGTGATACACCTTGCATGGTTTGCACGTCTAACTGTGAGAGTTTTATCTCCCATTTTGATCCCATTAAGCGCTGCACATGCTATGTCTGTAACAACAAGATCTCACGCAAAATGCATAACCTATCACTCTTGTTCAATTCCAAATTAATGATTTCCACGAGTCAAACCTATCACCAGGAGATTGCAATGAAGGCAAACTAATTACTGATCCAAGCATGCTATTAGAGGCATTATATATTCGTATTCCCAATAGTTACACCTTTCACAAAACTTTTACACCATCCACATCTACCCAAGTAGAAAAAGGAAAATGATAGTTTGTGCACATTTCACAAATGCAAAGATGTTTGAACAACCTGTCCGTGAACATCACCACAAACAGTAAAATGATGACCATCTGGAATTGTAATGTCCATGAGAGAGGACATAGCTCGCAACATTTCTCTGGCTTGTAAGATGATCTGATATGCGTACCTAGCATAAAATCTCAAAATCAATGATGTACAGAATCTCTAAAATCAATAAAATATTAGGGAAAAAAACAAGTGACATACTATTAGTGTTAGTAAGCACCTTTTGTGTAAACATTTCTGATTCTTAAAATCATCCAACATTTTCTTTACAAATTGTAAGGTTACCACTTCACCCTCTATTCGTGGGCCATTATATTGTGCCTCCACTTCTGTTATAGGATAAATTAAAAGACAATCAACTGTATAACTGACATAAACTGATACAAATTAGTAACAAGTCATGTAAATTTCTAGTTATTTTGAAATTTCTGTGACCTACATTACAAAATAAAATATACTTTCTCACTAGATACTAGGGGAAAATGCCTACGTGGACATTATACAAGTTACACAAAACCCTACAAACAAACTAGCCCTACTCGCACATACCTAAAATGTTTTTTGTGGTTTCAAAAAATGATCTTCCAGGAAAAGTAGGAGCCAACAGCAGCTAGATTAAGGTTGGGGTTGGGCTGGCTCGGGCCAAGTGCTGCAGCAAGAGAAGGGTTGTAGTCACTTGGTCTTCTTACCTATACTGGTGCTCCCTGGGTCAACATAACAAAATCTTAGTCATATGGCTGAGAGCTTCCAATAATAGCCCAACAAGATAAAAAAAACATATTGAGTAGATTTTCAGCTCAAAAACTCTCCAACCTCAAAGATAATACCATCTAAGTCCATTGCAATGCTTGCTTTTTCTACAGACTTCATTTCCACAAAAGCAAATTTCTTCTCATGGTTTATATATACGTTAACAACAGCATCCCCTTCAGGAAAAATAAAAAAAAATTGTGTTCATTTGTTTTAACAAAGGAATAGATTACTGAATGCATGCAAATTCTCACCGGGACCAATAGTGTTCCCCCCAATGGCTGCCATAACTTGACTAAAATAGTAGTTTTATTAGAAGGCTACATATGTTGAAACACTCTCAATCAATAAAAAACGTGCACTTCTAAGAACCAGGCTCTGCATACCAAAATATTAATCTTCTTGATTAATAGAGCTTATTAAAGTAATAAACAATAAAATATATCAAGTAACCACACGTACCAGTCAATAACAAGTAAATAGACAATAAAACCAAGTATACAACAACAACACTCAAGCATTTATCTAAAATAACTAAATCCAAATTAGCAGAAAAATACTTGCCTCTAAACTTTCAGCAATTAAATAGCCCAATGCATCTCCAAGGATCTGCATCACTTCAGGTAGGCCAGAATCTATGACTGAAGGCAAACTGGCAGAAAAATACTTGCCTCTAAACATATTGAGTAGATTACTGAATGCATGCAAATTCTCACCGGGACCAGTAGTGTTCCCCCCAATGGCTGCCATAACTTGACTAAAATACTTGCCTCTAAACTTTCAGCAATTAAATAGCCCAATGCAGCTCCAAGGATCTGCATCACTTCAGGTATGCCAGAATCTACAACAGTTAGTTTAAAAATTACAGAAAAGGAAGAAAATGGATAATCATATTCTGATTTAGATGTTGGATCGCAATCATCTGCCTAAATTGTAATAATTGAAGGCAAACTGGCAGTGGAAAAGCACTTTTCTATTGCAAAGTGAAGAGTAGTAATAGTCTATTATAAGCTTGATAAAAAAGATAGAAGAAATAACCATTGATCTGCATCAACTACAAATAGTAATTTTAACGTTTTTTAATTTAAAAAACTAAAAAATAGCTAAAATTCCTCTACTCAGTACTGTCCATCTGATCCTCTATTTGTCTTCGTTCTATGAATGTCATCATTCGTGCCTCCATTTGCTCCATGCGTGCTTCTCTTTGCTCCATCCGTGCCTCTCTCTGAGCAACTCTTTCCTCCATTTCTTGAAAACGTGCGCTCTTCTCTGCTTCTACTTCAGCTCGAATTTGTGCTTTGAGACGTCCAGTAGTACTTTCACGCTCCAAAGGTTTTGGTCCTGGGCCCATGCCAGGAATATAACCTGATCTTTTACCAAGTACGATTGTGTAGGCTTCTTTCGTGGTTAATTTGTCTTCCCCTTTTTCTCCTTTTTGTTCCTCATGAAGTTCCAAAAGCTTGTTATATACCTCCTCTGCAGTGTCATCGGTCCACTGATTTTGTTTTCCCTTTTTGGTTTTCTCCCACAATCATACATATATTGGCAATTGTTGATCTTCATGTGCAACTTGTCTCTATTTAAAGAAAACAATAAAATATAAAATTAAAGTATGATAATTAATCAATTAAAACATAAGCACATGAATCTTAAAAATGTTACCAGTTCATGTATTGTTCTCGCTATGGACTTTGTACCAACATACGATTTCAATTTTTGTTGGCTCCTGTTTTTTTTGTTCACGTCGCTAATTTTCTACAAGGAGTTAATACGAAAAATCAATATATTAGAAATGTTTAATTTAAAAAATTACCACTTTGTAAAATATCAATTTAAAGATTATTACTTTCACACCTTGAATTTGGCACTGCCCCAATACCCAATTAACCAACTCCATTGTTCAGGGTTGATGTCTTTAGGGCAATGTTCGCGCCTTTGTGCATCAGTAGTCCATTTTAAATAATATTCACTATGCAATCGAGCACGCCAAACATTATAGATTCGACGAAGTGAAGATATTAGGTCATCCATGACATGATTCTCATTTGGAAGACTGAACTCAGCCTAAAATATCATAACACATATTAAAAAACTGATTCGTAAAAAATACCATGTTCAATACATATATTTATTTGTAAGAACTTCATTACTTACATAGATAATATAAATTATTTTATCAATTATATCAACTGGAATATGAGCCCATCTCTCCACATTCAAAGGAGCATAAAGCCTTACAATGCGTCCACTCCTCGTGATAAGCTCTTGAGATCTATTACCAACAAATCTACGAAGGTCTGCGGGAAGATGAACTTCAACCTTTTGAGTAGAATCATATTTTCTCTTAGACCATCCAATCCCAGTGGTTGGACCACGTGTCCTTTTTTTAATTTCACGTGTACCTATTGATTGACATCTTAGTGTTAAAAAATTTCAAATAGGAGAATTTAAACAAAAAATGTAAGTTGTATCATCGATATTACCATGCCCAAGATCTGTTGGATTTGATTGTACATGATGAGCCTCAGGCTCGAGAAGATCAAGTTCATGCTCATGTTCATATGTATTCTCCTCTTCATTAATCAAATCTTTATCCAACTGGAGTGACGATTGTGAGTGTATTGGTGGTTGCTGGTAGAGCTTAATACTTGTAGATTTTGTTGTTTTATCTTTTATAGATTGTGGTGCACTATATTTTATAGAATGATGTGTTTTAGATTTTATATTAGCTTCATGAGGGTTTTTTCCTGTAATCAATTTTTTGTCATGTGAAACTTTTGTCGAGGGCAAATGTAAAGGTGGACTAAATGATTTAGCCATAGAAGTAATACGCGCTGCAGAGGTTCGTGGGTGAAAAGTGGAGGAGTTAGCTTGCCAATCTAGTGGATTATGAATTTCTACCAAGGAATCTTTAGGTTTACCACTGATCTTTATCTTCCCTGCCATGTATTCTTCTATATTACCTGAAAAATGCATACATGATCACTAATAATAGAATAAACTTACATAACCAAGCAACCACAGATTAGTTATAGTTGAACAGGAACACATGACTGAATAAAAACTCATAAAATTTACACCAAAAAACATGATGAACTTACATAACCAAGCAACCGCTAATTGGATAAATAAACATTCACTTACCTAAGTTTTAGATCATAACATGAAATTAGTTAGTTCACCAAAAATTTTGGAAATTATGGATATCGCAAGGATTAATTAGCTATGTCCCATAAATAGTAATGCAATTCATTACAACCAAGACCAATCAAATACAATGGCATAAACCACAAAATTCAGAATTATAATAATTAAAATGAAGATGGCTAACATACCCAGTCATCATTGAAGAAACTAGCAACAAATTTAATACAAGGAATGTTTGAATGAAAATGTTTTGTTCACGTTACCCTCTTACAAAGTTTCATGGTCATGAACAAGACATTTTAAGCTTTCACCATCTGTATGAGGGAAGTAATGCTACTTCTATATAGCAAAACACAATGCAAAAACAAAAAATTACAGAATCCTCATTGTATTAGCCGCAACAACAGTTATTTGTATTAAGCATCCTCATTTTCTGCATCATTCTCACAGTCATCATCATGGTCCTCATCAATCAGAATCCTTTTTTGACAAGATTGTTCCTTTTTCTTAAATGTCATAGCTGCAACATCAGTTCTTTGTAATAAGATTTCTGTCTCGTCGTCATCTATGACAATATTAAGTACGGGGCTTGAGCTTACTTCTATATCATACAAAGGAATTTCTTCTTCATTAAAATCTTCACTGTCTTTGGCAAAAAAATCATAAAAGTGACGAGGCATTGTCTTTATAACTAATCTCCAATCTTTATTTTTGTTATCTGCAACATAATATACTTGTCCAACTTGGCACGCTAAGACAAAAGGTTCGTTGCTTCTCAAATTGCGTTTTACGTTAACGGAAATAATTCCATTTTTTTCCTTTTTGTAACCTTTGCCTTCATGGTATGTATCCCACCATTCACATTTAAAGAGTACAATTTTGTATCCAACGCCATAATCTAACTGAAGAATGTCTTTTAAAACACCATAATATTCTTTTTTGCCTGATTGTTCATCCCCCTTTACAATGATACCACTGTTTTGGGTCTTACGCCTAATTTCACGATCATAAGTATGAAACCTAAAGCCATTGATAATATAACCAGTAAAATCTGTCGCCCCTTTGCTTGGACCACGTGCTAACTGTAAAAGTTCGGTGTTAACTCTTAGATCCCCTCCATAGTGTAACTTAGATGACTGTTGAAAAATGAATATGTTATCAGATAAGTAAATTAAATATTAATAATAATAACTCTCTAGGGTAGAGGATAGATTATATTGCACTATTTAATTCACCTGTAATTCAAACCATCTAACAAAGGTTGACTCGTGTCTTCTTCCAACATCTTTAGAATATATTTGCGCAAGATCCGTCATATGTTCCCTATATATGAAAATGATCAGCGGTATATTTGAATTACAATTTGTTAATATGTATTTAGGGAGCAAAGTTGTCAGACTTACTTTATAAATGGTTCCACTTCTGGACAATTTCTTAATATGTACAATTGAGCACGATGCCAATCTTCATATGTCAAATTCTTTTCAGTTCCTTTACCTAGCGGCCTCCCTGAATTTTGAAAAATAGATAGACTAGAAACTTGTACATCATTTCCTTCATCATTTCTTGTTGGACGATTCAACTTTGTCTCAATTTTACCAATGTATCTTGAACAAAATGTTAAACACTCGTGCACTAGATAACCATTTGCCATTGAACCTTCTGGGCGTGCTTTATTTCTTACAAATGATTTAAGTGTCCTCAAATACCTATATGACAAAATTCAAGGATTAGAAAAAATTATGTTGAAGCAAAAAAAAATCATATAAAAAATAATGTGTACCTCTCAATTGGATACATCCATCGATAATGAATCGGACCAGCAATTTTTGGCTTCCCGTGCAAGATGAATTGGCAGATGCATCATGATTGTGAAAAATGATGGAGGAAATATCTTCTCTAGTTTGCAAAGTATTATAGGAATATTACTCTCAAGTCTTTCCAATACTTTGAAACTTAATGTCTTAGAGCTCAACTCTTTGAAAAATAAACTCAATTCAACTAGAGGATCATAAACCTCTTTACATACAATGCCACGAAAAGCTGGAGCAAGTTGATCTTGGATGAAAACATGACAATCATGAGCCTTCATTCTTAAAACCTTGCCTTCTTTAGAATTTACACATCTCCTTATGTTAGAAGAATAACCATCTGGAACTTTAATATTCTCTAAGAAATGACATACTCTCCTTCGCTCAGCTAACGTTAAAGTATAACAAGCTTGTGGCATGATATAATAACCATCTTTCTCTATTGGATGTAATTCTGCTTTCAAACCCAATTCTTTTAGGTCTAATCTAGCATACAAATCATCTTTTGTCTTCCCATCAATATTCAAAATAGTTCCCAATATATTTTCAGTAACATTTTTTAGAATATGCATGTAATCTAGACAATGTCGTATCTCAAGAGTTCTCCAATATGACAACTGAAAGAAAATACTCAATTTCTTCCAATTATAAGGTAGCGATGTTGCATCATGCTTTCTTTTTTTTTGATGCTTTCCAAATATCACATTGTCACATTCTTTTAACTGTTCTAAAATATCATCCCCTGAAAGGTCCTTCGGTGCAGATTGAGTTTCTATTGTTCCATCAAAAGATTTCTTATCTTTACGCCATCTATGATTTGAATCCAAGAAACGTCTGCTTCCCATGTAACTCATCTTGAACCCGTTCTTCAATCGACAAGACCATGTATCCTTATTGCAACATGGGCATGCTAGCTTACCTTTGGTGCTCCATCCTGATAGATTTGCATAAGCTGGAAAATCATTTATTGTCCACAACAAAGCTGCATGCATATTAAAGTTGCACTTTGCATTAGCATCATAAGTACAAACTCCAACTTCCCATAAAAGTTTCAACTCATCAATTAAAGGTTGTAAATACACATCCATATCATTAACAGGCTGTCCTGGACCAGGAATTATCAAGGATATTATAAAATTAGGAGTTTTCATGCACATCCATGGTGGCATATTATATGGGATTATAACAACTGGCCATACACTATAATTTGTGCTCATAAGACCAAAAGGATTAAATCCATCACTCGCTAAACCAAGCCTAACATTTCGCATGTCTGATGAAAATTCTTGGTGTTTTTGATCAAACGACTTCCAAGCAAAGGCATCAGCTGGATGTCTCAAATTACCATCATCAAGACGTTGTTCTTTATGCCACCTCATTTCCTTGGCCGTCCTAGAACACATATACAATCTTTGAAGTCTTGGTATCAAAGGAAAATGTCTTAATATCTTGTTTGGTATGTTTTTACTACTCTTTGAATGAGTATTACTTTTCTCATGATTTGTGGCTTTGCTTGATTGCCACCTGGATGTGCCACAAGTGGGACAACTTTCATAATCTGCATATTTATCGCGGTAGAGAATGCAATCATTCAAGCAAGCATCTATCTTCTTACACCCCATTCCAAGCTCTTGCATGTAGTTTTTAGCTTCATAAAAGCTGCTTGGGAGAGTTTCACTAAACGGAATTGCCCTTTTTAATACTTTAAGTAATTCAGTAAAAGACCGATCAGTCCATCCATGATCTGTTTTAAGTGTTAGCAAAGTAACAATAAATTGAAACTTTGAGAATTCCTTACAACCCGGATATAATTCTTTTTCGGCATCACTCATCAATTCATAGAAATTTTTAGCTGCTTCATTTGGGTAATCATTGTTAAATTCTTCAGCACTCTCATTCATGTTATTATAGCCAACATTAAAATCATCCAGCATACCGTGCATATCATCATGCTCTGTAATCTCTTGTTCATCTTCACCAAAAGTTGAATTTTGGGGGTCATCACCAGTGTTAATGGAATAGTCTTCTCCGTGACATAACCACCACTTATAAGTCCTAACAATTCCATTCATAAGAAGGTGTCCAAACACAATATCTCGAGTGTGAAAGAAAATATTTCCACATTTATAACAAGGACAGCGAATATTATTTCCCCTAGCGGAATGAGTAAAAGCAAAATCAAGAAACTCATTCACTCCATTAATGTAAGTTGGTTGTCGTCGATCATTGAGATCCATCCAACTCTTGTCCATTGCACTACAAGTTCAAAAATTATTAAAATTTAATGGCATCTTACAAACATCTAGCAAATTAATTGCTAAAAGCAAAATCAACAAAAGAATTTATTTTGATCACCATTATAATAACGTTGACCTACACAATAACCTAGTTGAGTTGAAAGGAATGATACATAAGAAGTAAGCAGAATCAAAAGCACCAAAACAACAAAAATGCAAGTTTGTATAAACTCTATTAGTTGTAAGATTTGATGAGTAATATAGTATCTTTTATGAAATACTGAATAACACCCATAGATACAAGTTTCAAGCTACGCAGAATGTCAAAGTATAATTCAAGTGATAATGATTTAACTTTCAAACACTGACTGTAGCACATGGATATATTATATGAACACACAATATAAAAGCTAAATTTATATCCAAGCTTTTTATAAAATATATATTGTATTACCACATATATACAAGACAATAGGAGTGAATTATTTCTGCAAACATATACTGGACTATCACATATATACACAAGTTCAACTGCACAAGAACAAGAACTACTACAACAGTGATCAAAATCACATAACCACGCCAAATCGGAACAAAGATCGCAAAAAATCTAACAGGAACAAAAATTGCAGCAATCATCTAAACCATAAAAAATAAAATAATTAACACTTTGTGTTTGTTTGCAGTAGCACTTTTCAACACGAGTACACCATGTGATTTCTTGCTTTCTGGTTATTTCTATGCATGAGTAGGGAGGAAATAACCAACTTATGACGTTATGCCATTTAATGTGTTTCCTGACATGTTCCATTGCAAAACCATATGCAACTAGACATTACAACTTATGCTCAACCATAATAAATTTCTAAGTTGGTGATAAACAGCCAAGAAGCATGAAGATAATTTTGTGATACTAAATCTTATGCTTTCTTTGTAAAAATTTAAATAAAATGAGAACATCATAGCAAATAATCCCCACGCATGGTCCCCTGTTTTATTGTGTACATCTTTGATGGAATCCTCTCAGCCACCAAAACAACAATCTGTAATAAAGTTCCAGCATTCAGTTTCAAATTTAGGTCTAAAATTGTGGTCATATGAGGTACATCTCCAAAAAGAAGAATTAGTAGTTTTAGATGAGATGCTTACCTCCAATTAATTGAGGCGGAGATACACGGGAGAGGTTTCGTCGTCGAGATCTCCGACGTTTAAGGGGCTCCGTCAAGAGGGATGAGCTCCGGTATTGAAGGGGCTCCGTCGAGAGGGAATCGATGAACTAGTAGTAGAAAATCAGAAGGATCGCTTGCCGCCTCGCTCTCGCCGCCTCGCCATCGCCGCCTCGACCTCGCCAATCACCCCTGCTTTAACCTTCAAGAAGGATTGCGAAGTTCGCCGGCCTCTTCTTCTTTCTCGCGTGGAGGCCAAGCCGGAATTATTAGGGCAGAAGCAATTTGCGAAATGCTGTGGCGTGTGGAGGAAGTTAGAAAATTTGTACCCTAAACTAGTATTCTAATGGGATGACATGTCATCACATTTTAGAGAGTAATGGCGGGATTTGAAATATCATTGATTTACAAATGGGGGATGCAAAATTTTATGGAGGGAATTTAACTTTTTAGTGTGGATCCATAAAATTTGGCTAAAAGATTTATTAAAATTATGTAAAAATATCTTTTCATTTGTGACAAAATTTAATTTTGTTACTAAAAAATAATTTTTAGTGACTTGACATTATTTTGGTTGCAAATAAAATCTTTTTTGTGACCAAATATTTTTTTTGTCACTAATTAATTGAAGATCATCATTTAGTGACCAACCTCAAATTTTGTCACAAAAAATATATTTTTAGTGACAAAAAATATTTCGTCACATAATTTTCGTCACTAAAAGCTTATTTTCTTGTAGTGTGAGTACTTTTCAGTGGGGGAAGATTGATGGAGACGACGGCCCGCAATATTTTAAAGACGGCGACGGAGTGCTTATGGATGACCTTGTGGAGCATCGCCATATTTTCGTCCTGAACGCAAACCAATATATTAATAATTAATATTAATTTATTAATTATTATTATTAAGTATTAAGACATTTTCATGTTTTATTTTATTTTCGCATTTTTATTTTTATTGCATTTAAATAATTCATGTAACGATGGGTGTTTATAACCATCATAGGTTGTTTTAATTATTTCATTTCTTATATTATGATGGGTGCATATAACCATCATAACTTTAATTTTGAATTTTGAATTTTGAATGGAGGTAGATTGAGTGGTGTAGGATATATATAGCAATGTTATGAAGGAATAATTAGAGAATGAAAAATTGAAAACCAAGAATTCAAAATTTGAATTTCCCCTCCTCCTCTCTCTTCCCCTCTTGGAAAATTCGTTTCCTCCTCCTCTCCCCTCTTGAAATTTCGACCAAGGCCTTCTCCCCCTCCCCCTAGCATCCTCCTTCTTAGCCGCCAACCACACCACCACCTCTACTTGCAAAAAAAATGAGCACCACCCTCCATTGAAGATAATTCAGCCAAGCCAATAAAGGTTGCTTCCTCGTGGATTCCAACTCCGGCGTGAAGCGACGAAGGCGGAAGAGTTTTCTCTCCTTCTGATGTGATTCTAGCTGAGACGTTGAAGAGTGATCCACGTAGAGATAATCGGAATAATCCATTCCGGTTGGGTAACGAAAAATTCCTACCTTCGTGTGATTTCTTTTTCCTAGATATTCTTCTGGTAGAAATCCTTGGCGTTGAATTTTGATAGCATTAATTCATCGTGGTTTTCTTCGCTCGGTTTATGTTTTTCTTGATTGATTTAATTTTGAAAGAGTTTGGCGAACCTTCATTTTCTTTTGTTGGGAGAGATCTACCTTTTCCAAATCGTATTTTATTTGGTAGATCTTTTTTGGTACAACACCGCTCGTTCGGACCGTGTAGGTCCCTTTAGTTGGAAAGAACTTTGGCCTATAGCCCTTATTCGATCCTAAGCGGTTTGGCTACCCGTACGCTAGTATAAAATTGATAACATTAATTACGTTGTGGTGTGTAGATTGAATGTACGAGTGTAGAATTTGGTTCGTAGAGGGATATTCTTGTGCGTTCGTAGATTTATTTCAGTGTCAACGTGCAAGCCTGCATCACTAACGAGAAGGCGGGCGCTTTGGAAGCGGTGACAGCCTTCCCCGACCCGAACGCAACCGATGAGTGGCTCGCTGGACACGGATTGACAACCCTGTGCTTCCTCCCACGCCTACGGCAAAGAGTCGTTCGTTGTTTGTATCTCTACCTTTCTCTTCCACATCTCTAGGATTTTGTATTGGTTTTTCATTATTATTTGATGCAAGAATTTTGACGAACCTTGGGCTTAATGCTATTTACTATTTTTCATGCTTGTGAGTGATGCGGTTGTTTGTTGGCTTAAGTTACTTGTGGTGTGAATGTTTATGTTTGCTACACTCGCAAGTGCTAGGTATGAGCGTAGTGATGAGGTGATTACGACCCTCAATTCTGCAAGCCTTCTCGGCCATTCATGTTGCGATGCGGTGCATAACGGCCAGTATAATCCACTCACCTTGAGAAGCGGTGTCGGCGACCTGCATTGGTTAAGTTAGATTGTTTTATTTTCTTTTACGCAAGTCATAACCATTCTCCCATAGTAACCTCGACCTTAGGACTTCAATCTCAAGTCCCTTTCAAAAGTAAACTCCACCTTGTTGCGTTCCTTAAGAGATCGATACATGGGGACAACTCCCATATTTTATTACTTGACTACAATCGGTGCACTTGCCGAGATTGCATCAATACCCTGCATTATCTAGCTTATAGGAGTCCGCAAACCGGGCTAAGTGAGTGAACTCCCAGTGGTACTCCAACACCGTCCTATCGCGCTGCCTCAACTACAGGAACCTGTCTTCCAGCTCGTCTCTTGCCAACTGTGGGACGTAATGTATTGGATCCCTAGTTTGATTTAGTCTAGGATCACTAACTTAGGCTGAGTATGACCCAACATTATATAGCCAGGGTCATGTTTAGTTGTCTTAGAGTTTAGGGTAAGTCCTGATTAGTGCTACCTCCTTGGACAAGCCAGCAGAGGACTTTAGAGACTCAGATTTAGCAGTTTTTAGAAGATAATGATCAGTTCGAAATTCTTCAAACTCAGCTCGACGATCATCGATCTCAGATCGACGAACTCAGAGTTAATTCTCTGAGCTGAGCTCGATGTTCTTAGAGCTCAGGTCGACGCTTAGTTTTATTCTGTCAGATTCTCAGTTCGACGAACTCAGAGTGTAGAATTGGAAGGTTATTCTCAGTTAGAAGTTCATAGAGCTCAGGTCGACGAACTTGAATTCTCTGGTCGACGATCTTTGATCTCAGGTCGACGAATTCTGTTCAGCGTTCGAAGTTTTCTGTGTAGTTCCAGAATGAGTCTTTCCTTCTTCTGCTCCTTATCTTCTCTATTTATTAGCAGTATTATTTTGAGTATTTAATGCAAATATTCTTCTGAATATAGTCGTTATTGGCTGCATTAAATATGGTATTCATCATAATAAATATTTTCTTATTCTATCAAGGACAGTTAGGAAACTCATTAATGCTCTTATTACAACCGTTTTCTATTCTCCAGATCAGCCAGCATTTATGGAAAGAATTCAAAAATTCAAAGGAGAATTCTTAGTAGAAGAATAAAAGAGATTCTCTCTTTTTCGAGACATACAGTTAGAGATACAGAGAGAAGAAATCAAGAAGCACTGCACAGAGAATATTCAACCAGTAGTCGATGCTCTCAACGCTTTTCTCATTCTCTGCCAACACTCTAGTTTGAAGAAGAACAAATCATCTAGATCAATAGTCTTCTTCAACTTCTATTACAGAAATCCTCAAATACATTCTATTCAACATTAGTCACTGGATTTCCTGGACCTTAGCAGATCAAGCTGAAGGCTTACTCACCCTTAAGCAAAGCGCATTCTTCCTGAAGCATTCAACTTCTCAGGGGGATCTTTGACAACATAAGAATCTACAAAGTCATCTCAAGTTGTATTGAGAAAAGAGAAGACTTCCATCAAACTCTTTTCACCCCATTATATAGGGTTATAACTCCCTTCAAAAGTTAGTTTGGTTGACAAGTATCCTTCCAAAAGACTTGAAGTTTGTTTTTGGGCACCTGATCAAAATCCTGAAGGGTTTCCTGATCTACCTAAATCAGATCTTGTGGTGGCAGTCACCTGATCAAAAACTGTTAGTGGATTCCTACCTAGGGTGGTAGAAGAGTGGATGTACCAATGTTTAGGAGAACCACTATAAACTTCTTATGTCGTCTGGTTGCTCCTTTTCATTTGCTTTATTTTTGTTGTACTTGTGATTGCTGGAATAGATAGCCTAGCTTTCTTTTTTTCTTAACTAATATATGGTATCATTATATTTACTCTGATATAAACTTTAAAAAGTGCCAAAGATTTAATACTCTATTCACCCCCCCCCCCCACCCCCCTTCTAGAGTAATCAGATCTAACCCCTCCTTTCAATTGGTATCATAGGGTGTGTTTTTGTTTGGTTGTACAAGTAAACACTTGAACCAAGATCTTGTTAGATCAGATTTTCCTCTTCCAAACTATTCACTATCACAATGGCATAAAACAAGGATTATGCAAGCACCAGACCTCCAGTATGCAACCTAAATAAGTTTGCCATCTGGAAGGCAAGAATTAAGTTGTATATGAACTCTATTGATGAGGATATATTTAACTATATCTTGATAGGACCTCCTACTGTAGCAACTGCTTCAACTTCTACTTCAAGCACTCGTATTGTTCCACCACCTGAGTGGATAGATGCCCAGAAGAAAGCCAAGATTACAGATGCAAGAGTCGTGAACATTTTAGCTCAGACTATGTCTGATGACATTTTTCAGAAAGTGGCTGAGTGCACTTCAGCCAAACCCATCTGGGATTCCCTAAACCAGATGGTGGTTGGATCTGCTGATGAGAGAAAGGAATGAAGATCCAATCTCATCTCTCAGTATGTGAACTTCAAGAAGGAAGAAGTTGAGTCAGTCAGTGACATGTACAACAGGCTAAGCTCAATCATCAATAAGCTAAGGACCTTAGAAAAGGAAATTACTCTAACTGAAGTGAATGACAAGATACTTATGTGCTTCCCCAGCACATGGGATTCAAGTATCTGGACTATCAAAGAAGCCAGAAGAATGACTGAAATCTCAACTGAGTCTCTCCTTGGAAAGCTCAAATCATATGAGCAACTGATGAAGACCAGAGAAGTAGCAGCTGAAGTAAAGACTCCAACACCTACCAGGAAGGAGCACAACTTTTCTTTCAAGGCTACTAAGTACTCTGAAGGGACTCCAATCTATGAAGAACTGATGAGTCTATTTGCCAAGAGATTTTTCAAAATGGCAAAGAAGGACTTCAGAAGGAAGTAATCTAGACAAGATGACAAACCAAGGTATGACAAAACACCTTCTAAAGAAATTGTCTGTTTTGTTTGCAGGAAGCCAGGACACTACATCTCTGAGTGTCCAGAAGCTCAGAAGAAAGATAGGAGAAGAGAAAAGGAGTCAAGAAGAACTCATCACAGCAAACCCTCCACAAGCAAGCACAAGAGGAAGGAAAAGGGTTTTGTTACTGAGACCTGGAGTGATATAGTACAAGATTCATCTTCTTCCAGCTCTAGTGATGATGAAGAAGAGGAAAAGGCAAAGGAAGTTTGCCTAATGGCAATTGATGCCTGCAGTATAAAATTAGATGCTTCAGATTCAGATAATGAAGAATCAATGTCGGTTGAAGACCAGGTAATTGCTTCATATGATTTTGAATCAGAAGAATTTAAATCTAAATTTAAAAATCTTTGCTTAGACTTAATAGGCTCTGAGAAGGAAATCAAACTTCTCAGAGGGAAATTAACTGCTCAAGATAAATATCTTGCTGAAAATGCTAAATTGTCAATTGAACTCAATTCAGCTAATGAACAAATAGTTTTTTCTGAAAATTGAACTAAGGCAAAGAAACTAGATGAATCTCTAAATGGTAAGAGCATGAAATTGCTAGATATAACTAGTACCTTAAATGCTAGGACTAATAACAGTAAACTAGGATTAGATGCCTCATCTAGTGAACCACCTATAATCTAGAAGAATAATCTATCAAAACCTGTAAATTTCATTTCTGATAAAGGTGTAAGAAGAACACTGAACATGTTAATAAAGTTAATGAAGTTCTAAAGCAATTGGAATTAAAACAAAAATCTAAGAACCAGAAAAATAATAGATATAACAATGTTCAGTAGTTTTCGTCGAACTTAGATCGACGAAACGTGAACAGTTTGTCGACCTCAGAACGACGAACTCTGAACACAAACCATAATAATAAGAATTCTTCGATCTACGATCGACAAAACGAGTACGGTTCGTCGACCAGAGATCGATGACATTGGTGCCCTGAGAATAAATACTTTCATTCTTTGAGCAGAGATCGTAGATCTCATTCCAATTTGTCAAGCTCAGGTCGACGAACTCACCAGAATTCATCAATCCCAGATCAAAATTAAGAAACTTAAATTCCAACAGAAACTGTGACAATAAACATAACCAACATAGGGAGAACATCAACCAATTCACCCAATGGATAAGTCCTCCTAGAAGATTTCACCCCTTAGGTTATAAAAGCCAGCCTAAATGTTTATTTATATTCAGTTTTTCATTTGAGAAGAAACAAGGACCCAAGGTTACCTGAGTCAAGAACTTTTAATTTATTTCATTGCAAGTAAAGACCTATCCTATCACTCAAAATAAGTGGTATCTGGATAGTGGTTGCTCTAAGCATATGACTGGATGCAAGGACAGCTTCATCAACTTCAAGGCCAAGCTTGGTCTAAGAGTAATCTTTAGAAATTCAAGCTTTAGACAGCCTGAAGGCTATGGAGACTTCAACAGTGGAGATATCACTTTCAAAAAGGTGGCATATGTTAATGGTCTCAAGCATAACCTCATTTCCATAAGTCAGTTATGTGATTCAGGTTATCAGGTTTGCTTTTCTGAATCTCAATGTATTATTTCTACAAACAATCAAACTGTTTTAACTAGAATTAGATAAGGTAACATATACTTAGTAAACTTTAAATCTGCCAGTTCAGAATTCTATTTATTTAATCTTGTTAGCAATCAAAATAATTTGTGGCATAAAAGAATAAGTCATGTAAATTTGAGAAACATTGCTAGGCTTTCTTAAGACAACCTTGTTAGAGGATTGCCTTCTTACCCATATAAGAAGGAAAGTCTCTGCAGGGCTTGTCAGTTAGGCAAGCAAACTAAATCTAGTTTTAAATCATTAAACAAAAGTGACTCACCTAGTATATTGTACTTACTACATATGGAACTTTTTTGCCCTATAGCAGTACAAAGCCTAGGAGGGAAATTTTATACTTTAGTGATTGTAAATGACTTTTCTAGATTCACTTGGGTATTCTTTCTGAGATCTAAGTCAGATACTTTCAAGGTTCTTACAGATTTTTTCAAGAACATACAGATTGAGTACTCTACTCCAGTTGCATTAATCGAAAGTGATCATGGTACTGAGTTTAAGTCTCTTCTTATGCAACATTTCTGTAGGAAGGAAGATATCAGACATTGCTTCTCACATCCTAGAACACCTCAACAAAATGGGGTTGCTGAAAAGAAGAATAGAACACTGATTGAATCTGCAGGCACATTACTTACAGATACTTATTTTCCCTATCCTTTTGGGCAGAGGCTGTAAGCACAACAAATTATGTGCTTAATAGAAGTCTTATACACAAACTTAAGAATAAGACTCCTTATGAGTTACTGAAAGTGAAGAAACCTAAAGTCACCTATTTTAAAGTATTTGGTTGTATATGCTATATTCATAACAATGACAAGAAATATATTAGAAAATTTGAAGCAAAAGCTGCAATGGAAATTTTTCTAGGATATTCCCAAGTCAGCAAAGCTTATAGGGTGTTTAATAAATCATCTTTAAAAATTGAGGAATATGTGCATGTAACTTTTGATGAAGCTAATATGTTTTGCAAGTAGAAAGAAATTTCTACCAATGAGCTATTGTAGGTACCTCAGTTGTGTGAGAAAATGGATGAACTAAACCTTACACTAAAGGTTATATCACATCCTCCTCCACAATATGATGAAGAAAGTGAAGAAGAAGATGTGGAAGTAGTTGAACTTCCTCCAATAGCAAATGTAATTCCACAAGAGGAATTCATTCCAAATGTTGTTGCTGAACCAACTCCACCATCTGATCTTGTCACACTAAGGGATCACCCTAGATCTCAAATGATTGGAGACATGTCAGTAGGTGTACAGATAAGGCATCAACTCAACCATGATGTGATGCATGCCTGTTTTCTCTCTCAAGTTGAGCCTCAATCCATAACTAATGCAGAGAAAGATCCCCACTGGATTATTGCAATGCAAGAGGAGCTCAATCAGTTTGAGAGATGTAGAGTTTGGGACTTTGTTCCAAGGACTAAAGGCTATCCAGTAATTGGGACCAAGTGGGTTTTCAGGAACAAGCTTGATGCTCAAGGTGTTATTGTGAGGAATAAGGCAAGGCTTGTTGCTCAAGGCTATAGGCAAGAGGAAGGGATTGATTGTGATCAAACCTTTGCACCTAATGCCAGGCTAGAGTCAATAAGGATTTTCCTTACTTATGTTGTCTTCAAGAAATTCAAAGTCTACCAGATGGATGTAAAGAGTGCATTTCTGAAAGGAGAACTAAAAGAAGAGCTTTATGTTGAACAACCTCCAGGTTTTATCTCTTCATCTCATCCCTATTATGTTTTTAGATTGCATAAAGCTCTCTATGGTATAAAGTAAGCTCCAAGAGCTTGGTTTGAAATCTTAGCTAGCTTTCTTTTAGAGTATAAGTATTCTAGAGGCATGGTAGATAGGATTTCTTTTTTCAAACATCATAATGATAAAGTTCTATTAGTACAAATATATGTAGATGACATAATATTTGGCTCTACAGATCCAAAACTATACAAAAGGTTTTCTAACCTTATGCATTCCAAGTTTGAGATTAGTAGCACGGGTGAGCTCTCCTACTTCCTTGGCCTCCAAGTGAAGCAAACTCCTGATGGCATTTTCTTATCTAAATCCAAATATGCTAAAGAGCTGATTAAAAGGTTTGGGATGGATGATGCCTCAGCTAAGAAAACACCTATGACTACAAATGTTGTGGTTGATTCTGATGAACAAGGGAAACCTATTGGTCAGAAATTGTATAGAGCCATTGTTGGGTCCCTTCTATATCTCACAGCAAGTAGGCCTGATATAATGTTTGTTGCATGCCTTTGTGCTAGGTTCCAGGTGAACCCTAAAAAATCTCACCTAGTTTTATTAAAAAGGATTTTATGATATATAAAGAGTTGCCCAAATCTAGGACTCTGGTATCCAACTGAATCAGAACTTGAGTTAACTGGATACTCATATGCTGATTTTGCTGGATGTAGAGTTGACAAGAAAAGCACATCAGGCACATGCCAGTTTCTTAGTGCTAGACTTGTCTCTTGGTTTTATAAAAAGCAGACATCTGTGATTATATCAATAGTAGAAGCTGAATATTTAGCAGCTGGCAGTTGCTGCTCACAGATGCTATGGATACAAAATTAACTCCTGGATTATGGTTACAACTTAAATAATTAAACTATATTTTGTGACAGTACAAGTGTTATATCTATAGCATAGAATATAGTGCATCATTCTAGGACCAAGCATATAGATGTTAAACATCATTTCATTAGAGAATGTGTGGACAAGAAGAAAATTAATATTACCTTCATACCCACTGATTTGCAAAGGGCAGACATCTTCACCAAACCCTTGGATGAAAAGAAACATCTATCCTTTATGAATCAGCATGACATGATGAATGGTGATTCATTAAATTAATTCTCTGTCTTTGGTCGAAGAATTTTCCAAATTTCGTTGACCGGATCTCGACAAACTAAGGGAAGTTCTTGAAATATTTCGTTGACCTGAGATCGATGAACTCTCTGTGGAAGTTATTTTTCGTCGACCTGAGATCGATGATCTGGCTTCAGAGAAGTTTTCGTCGACCTGAGTACAACAAAAATTTTTCCCCTCTTATCACTGAGATCGACGAATTCTTTTGAATATAAAACATTTCGTCAACCTCAGATCGAAGATTTCTCTTGTCTCGCAGGACGGAGTTTGTCAGTTCATATTCTGAAAAACCTTATAACTAGGTTTTATTCGACCTCAATCACGCGCTTTCTGTTCCCTTGCACTTGATCTTTTTTTCTTTCTTATTGTAGGCAACTAATGGTGATTCCAGCAGGCACTCTTTCTTGCATGAAATTCGAGATGGGATTTGACATCGATTTCGATTCATTTCAACAATCAGACCAGATCTTCAAATATATTTTGTAGTTATTCGAGGAACTCAATTTGAAGACCCTAATGACTACTAGAATGAAGATTGCTGCTACTGAAATAAGAGAATGGGTTTATACTTCCTACACTCTAGATGCTGATACGATGGTTGGAACTATATCGGGTAACACTGTTCCCTTAACCCCAGATACTCTTTCTGAATTTTTTGGACTAGTAAACGATTAAAAAGATATTGAACTTGAATCTTCTAAATATGAGGAAATGTTGATGTTGATTGGTTATTGTGGAGACATCCCAAATAAATTCCTAAATAAGCACCTATATGCTGGGTATAAATTTCTTGCAGATATAGTTGGTAAGGTATTGCTGGGGAAGCATACAACCCATGATCACATTACTTGACAGCAGTTTTTAGTGATGTGTGCTGTGGTGAATAAGAAGGCCGTAAATTGGGCCAAAATTTTGTTAAATCTATTAGGAAGAAGAACAACAAGAAAGAAGTTTACTTTGGAAGGATCCTAGGAATCTTCCTTCATGCCAAGGCTGATGAATCCCTGGTCGCCCCGACCATATTCATCAACGCCTCTAAGAGGCCTACCAACACCTTGTTTTGCAGGTGGGAGAGGAATATCCCAAAGCCATCCAGGGCTTCCTCCTCTAAAACTTCTAAGAGTACTAGGGCGGTACCAGCCACTCTCCACCCTACAGAAGAAAGTTCCATTCCCCCTCCTCCTCTTGACCAAACTCCTTCATCATCTCTCCAACAAATCTCCTCAGCTCTAGCATCTCAACCTATACCTCATGCTTCCCCCATCCACCCTACTTCTCTAGTTCATCAACCGACACCTCCTTAGTCCCCCGTCATTTTATCCCCAGTACAACAACAACAACTTCTAGAACAACCTCTATCTCAAGATTATACAACTCCACCTCTATCCCCTATTCCATCTCATCTTGTAGATATTCCTCCTCTTCAAAATCTCACTTCTCTACCCTCTTTCAACCTTCTTTCATCTCCAAGCAATTCTTATTCTCCTTCAGATAAACCAATGATAGATTGTCATCCCTCATCCTCTTCTATCAACAATCCATCTATCTCTACCCAAACCCCTCCAGAATTCTTAGAATCATCTTCTCCCTCCATCTCTCTCATCTTAGAATCCATCATACCCCTTCTCAAACAACTGATAGCAGAGGCTATTTCACCTCTTGCTACTTCTACCTCAACCCTTACTGCTCAGCTCTCTACCTTCCCTATCCCATCTTCTTCTGTCAGGGGCCTAGATCCAATGGTCACTGAAACTAGGTAGGGGGAGATACTCAGTGAAGAAGTTGCTCCAGCAGTAACAGCAGCAGAAGCTCCAACAATAACAGCAGATACAGATTTTGTAGCTCTAGTAACTGAAATTATAGCAGAAGCTGAAATTATTGATGCAGATCTTGTTGAGTTTTTGGATACTGATATTGAGACTCCTCCTTTAGAAATTCTTTATGGAGATTGCTTTATTACTCAAGATTTTTACCTAGATTCAGTTCTAAGATCTTTTGTACAGAAATTGTCTTCTTTTTGTATCTTTTCAATGGTGTACAGATATTGTTTGCCACTCAGCTCCCATCAGTTCAGAGACCTTGCAGCAAATTCAGAAAAGTTTTGAAGCTCTTGAGCCTGAACTCATCTTAGTTCTAGAGGATGAGCTTATCCTGGTGGCTGAGGATGAATCTTTTGAGACCAATGCCATTTCTCCTCCCACCTTTGTTTTCTCTACCTCTCTATTGCCTGATATGGTTGAGATTTTTTCTAAGGATATGGATCTGGAAACTGAAGAAGTTCCTGCTGAAGTCACTCCACCTCTAGCTGTTCCTCCTCCAGTTATCCCTCCTCCAGCTGTAAAGCAAGTTCCAAAAGAAGTTATTGCTGAGATTGATGCTATGAATGATAATCCTAAAGGATCTTCTGATGATGATCAAGCTGATGACTCAAATTCTGATGATAATAAAAAAAAGTGTCTAAGAAAAGGAAAGCCCCTCCTAAGGCAGTTCCAAAGAAAAATCCAAGCAATGACAGGTCATACTATATATTGCAAAAGATTACTCCCTACCCTGGTATGCCAAGTTGAATGTAGTTGTCAAAGAATGAGCAGAAAGAAAGAAAGAAGAAGAGAAGGTATGGGTCTTCTCCAAGACAAGTCAGGAAAGACCCTCCTCCTCCTCCTCCCTCTTCAGGCTCCTCAGGCAACTTCTCTCAGAAATCTGCTTCTATGACAAGAACTTATCAGAGACAACCCAGGCAAAGCTATCAACAGTCTTCTTGAAGCAATCCACCTTCAGACTCTTCAAAGAAAGTCCCTACTGAAGAACCAATGCAGGATTCTAGTTCAAACAGGCCAGAGTCTCCTCCAATTCCTTTTGTTGATCCAGAACAGGAGACTTCTGCCAAGATGGCTAGATTCCATGAGCTTATAGGACTTTCTCAGATTAGCAAAGAAAAAACTGAAGGAAAAGACATATCTCAATACTCAACTATGTCAACCTACAGAAAAGAAGAATTGATCAGGTATGCTAAGGCTAACAAGTTTTTTAATGTTGATGATTATATGAAACTGTACCAAGAGGCTGTTGTACCCAGAACTTCATCCCAAACTATGATTGGAGCATCTTACATGTACATGTCAAAGAAAGAAGCTGGCAATGCTAACAGGGAAATCAAATTCAGACAACCTTCTAAAGGATCAGACAAAGACAAAGCCAAGAAGAAGAAATGTGTTTCTTTTCTGTAATTTTCTAATTGTCTCTTGAACTTTATTCTCTAAGTATATCATGAAGCACAACTTTGTAAATATCTGCTGAATATTTTTTTTCTGTCAGATATATTTTCTTTTGCTTTATGATTTTTTTGTTTTTTTGTTTGTGACCTCACCCAAAAAGAGGGATATTGTTGGATCCCTAGTTGGATTTGGGCTAGGATCACAAACTTTGGCTGAGTATGACCAAACATTGTATACAAAGGGTCATGTTTAGTTGTCCTAGAGTTTAGGCTATGTCCTGATTAGTACTACCTCCTTGGACAAGCCAGTAGTGGACTTCAGAGACTCAAATTTAGCAGTTTTTAGAAGACAGTGATCAGTTCAAAATTCTTCAAAATCAGCTCGACAATCGTCGATCTCAGATCGACGAACTCAGAGTTAATTCTCTAAGCTGAGCTCGATGTTCTCAAAGCTCAGGTCGACGCTTGGTTTTATTCTATCAGATTCTCAACTCGACGAACTCAGAGTGTAGAATTGGAAAGTTATTCTCATTTAGAAGTTTGCAGAGCTCAGGTCGACGAACTTGAATTCTCTGATCGACGATCTTTGATCTCAGGTCAACGAATTCTGTTCAACATTCGAAGTTTTCTATGTAGTTCCATAATGAGTCTTTCCTTCTTCTGCTCCTTATCTTCTCTATTTATTAGCAGTATTATTCTGAGTATTTAATTCAAATATTCTTCTTAAAATAGCCATTATTGGCTGCATTAAATATGGTATTCATTAGAATAAATATTTGCTTATTCTATCAAGGACAGTTGGGAAACTCATTAATGCTCTTATTCCAGCCATTTTCTATTCTCTAGATCAGCCAGCATTTATGAAAAGAATTCAAAAATTAAAAAGAGAATTTTTAACAGTAGAATAAAAGAGATTCTCTCATTTTCGAGACATACAGTTAGGGATACAGAGAGAAGAAATCAAGAAGCACTGCACAGAGAATATTTAACCAGCAGTCAATGCTCTCAATGCTTTTCTCATTCTCTGCCAACACTCTAGTTTGAAGAAGAACAAATCATCTAGATCAAGAGTCTTCTTACAATTCTATTCCAGAAATCATCAGAGACATTTTATTCAACATCAGTCACTGGCTTTCCTGGACCTTTGCTGATCAAGCTGAAGTCATACTCACCCTTAAGCAAAGCTCATTCTTCCTGAAGTATTCAACTTCTCAGGGGGAGCTTTGACAACACAAGAATCCACATAGTCTTCTCATGTTGTATTGAGAAAAGAGAAAACTTCAATCAAACTCTTTGCACCCAATTGTACAGGGTTATAGCTCACTTCAAAAGTTAGTTTGGTTGATAAATCTCCTTCCAAAAGACTTGAAGTTGGTTTTTGGGCACCTGATCAAAAGCCTGAAGGGTTTCCTGATCAACCTGAATCAGATCTTGTGGTGGCAGTCACCTGATCAAAACCTGCTAGTGGATTCCTACCTAGGGTGGTAGAAGAGTTGATGTACCCAAGTTTAGGGGAACTACTATAAACTTCTTGCGTCGTTTGGTTGCTCCTTTTCATTTTCTTTGTTTTTGCTGTGCTTATGATTGTTGGAATAGTTTGCCTAGCTTTCTTCTTCTTAACTAATATATGGTATCATTATATTTACTCTGATATAAACTTTAAAAAGAGCCAAAGTTTTAATACTCTATTCACCCCCCCCCCCCTCCTCTAGAGTAATCAGATCTAACCCCTCCTTTCATAATGTTCCAACTGTGCGGCCCTGAACTCCTCACAAGTGATGTCAGCAACCTTCTTATCTGCAAACACCATATTCAAAAGTGTCTTCCACCACCTCTTGGCATGAGACTCCAAGCAGGAGACCACAAGAGGCACCCTCTCCTCCCACGGGACCTGTATCCCTATCAGCATCTCGAACATGATATCAAGCCACTCTTCTGTCTGTACGGCTGACTCTATCCCAATGTAAGATTAGGGAGAGAGTCCTCGGAAGATGCTCAACCAATTTGCCCCCAGGTTCGACTATAGAGCTAGAGCTTGCTGGGCCGTGAAGACCTCCATGAAGGCCATCAGACTCTACCCCATCTCCGACTATAGAAATGGAGTGGGAGCCGGGGGAGGTGGTGTAGCATTCAGAGTTTGCTAGGCTCTGTCCTGCGGTGTAGAATGTGTCGAGGGCTTCATAATAAAGGCCAATTATTAGAAATTGGACCCAAACCTAGTTAAAAGTGGACAATTACATGTGATCCCCCTATGGGCACACCATAGCTTCTACTGCTTAGTTTGTCCTTAAACTAAACTCAAGCGGGGGTGACCAAGGGTTAATGGTCTTCTACTCTTTCGATCGAGGTTTTTGCTCTGATACCAGTTTGTAAGACCCCTTTTTTTTAACCAACAGGGTCTTATGCCCAGAACCGCCGCTTTGTGGTGACACCAACACACCTGAAAAGGTCGGCACAACTAAACGTCGATCCAACCGACCATACCGATTGTAGAAGAGAAGAGTAAGTATAAGAGTAATATAAAAAACCCAAATACTGGTCTACAAAAATCACATGAATATAAAATAAATCTCCACGAAGGGAGAGTCTACAGCAATGATAAATCAAAGTACTAGTAGGAGGGATTTTGCCTGATACATCATGATCCTCACTACAAGTCACTCAATGCGGAAGCAAATCTATAATAACTACTAATGATCGGGACTCACTATCCCTACTGCCTAAACTCCAGTGCTAGAGTGTCCCGTCTCCAAGTGCTCCACGATCCCCTAAATTTATTTGGTCAACGATCGTTTGTCTAAAATACTAAGTCCTATCATCCCCCACCCATCCCCTAAAAATCCTAGGAACCGAGTGGGGAGAATGGAAGGGAAGGTATTTAGGGTGGAGAGTAACAAAAGTAAGCAGGTGACAGCGGAACTAGTCTATCATGAGCATAAAATCACATCAAGTACAAGTTAGAAAATAGTATGTAAGCAATAAGAGAATACACATGATTAAGGTGAGCAAATAAAGTACAAAATGGTAAACTAAGTAAGTAACCATGACCTATAGGAATGCCCAGACAAACCTATAGACCAAGGGGTCATTTTCAAGGCCTATTGTATAAAGAGTCTCATACCAATTTATATAATAGGTGTCGAAGGTTATATGCAAAGATTATGTTATGTCATGCAAGTATGCTGTGGTATGAACATGCAAGTGAAACTCACACACCCAACTCTGTGCACACAAACCTTTAGTTCCCCCTTTTTGGAGCCTAATCTCCAAGGATACCTCCGTAGTGGCAAACGGAAGCGGTGGGTTGGGCCTTTCCAACCTCTAAACCGGTATCAGCACTACTAGTCATACCTATCGTACACCTCAATGCTAGTGCACTAAGCGGAGCTCCTGTGTACTCTTGCCGGCTGGCGCACCAGACTTTATTTGGCTAAGTGCGAAACCACACTTGCCGAGTCAACGTATTGGTGTCGGTGCAACGACCTAGTGTTAAGATTGTTACCAACTCGAAAAGGCAAGTGTACCTATCGAATTGTAGTACCAAGGTCGTATTTAAACTCGGGGTTGTAAAGTACTGTTACTCACGCTTCTACTATTATCCTACCGAAAGATTGTTGGGTTTTTGAGAATTTTAAATTAAAACTAAAGATAATTTTTGAAATGAAAACTTATGATAAAAAACTAGCATTCGATCAATGATTCACCATGAAATGAGATGATAGGTATAAATAAATATATTTAAATTTGCAAACTAAACTCGACCGTGACGGATCCGATATTAGGAAGTACTCTCGCTAGAGCATTAAATCCCCTAACTTATAGACATTTTGACTGAAAGCTCTTTACAAGTCAAAATGGCCTAAAGTCGCATTACCGAAGTGACCCGCACTATTCGATTTGACTCCAATCCGGAGGATTTATGTCATCCTATCTCTAGGGTTGCATTCAACTCCTTCCTTCATTGACTGATCTTTCAAATCAATGAGTCTCTCGACTTCTATGAAATGAGATCAAATGCCTACTACCGTATATCGGAAATACGGAGTCGACATGAGAAAAATCAAAGAAGGACCGATAATAATTTAGAAAAAAATAAAACTAAGAAATAAAAAGAATCCTCATCTCACTTCATGGATCCTCACGATCTAATGCTATGAGAAATTAGCTATGCATAATTGAAAGGGAAACCACAATAAGATGAAGAAAATTTATATTCATTGATTAATAAAACTAGAGCGCACAATAATAAAAATAAGAATAGATTATTCTACTAAAGAAAAGGAAATTACAACAAGAAAACAACTGTAACAACAATGAAGAAAAGTACTTGCACTAGAACTAGCTATCTCACTTGCTCTCTCTCCAACCCAACCTTCCAAAGCATGAGACATGGGTTCCTTTTATAAGTGAGGAGAAGGATATAGAATGAAGGGAATATGAAGGGAGCAATGGTGTGTGGCCGGCCATGTAAGGGGGAGATGCATGTATGGCATTTATGAGGAGAAAAAGAATTGGCTAAATGCAATGTATTTTATTTAAGGGGAATAAAATAGAAAATTTAAAATAGAGAGGGGGGGAATGAATGAGTTTAAATGATATTGAGAGAGGGGATGAATATGGAATAGAGATGGAAAAAGAGGAGAGCCGGCAATGGGAGGGTGGCAAGGTGCATGCATATGAAAGTTATTGAGGAGGAGAGAGAAGACATGAGATGGCCGGCCATGCATAAATAAGTGGGTTATTTTGTAGTGGGCTTTGATGAGGGCTCGGGTTAGCTAGGAGAGCTTCTTGGGTAGCATGTGGGTTGCATGTGATAGGTCGGGCTGCTCCAAGTTCTCGGGTTCAAGTGGGCTGCATGTGATAGGTCGGGCTGCTCTTTGTCATGGCTCGGGCTGCATGTTGCAACATCAATATGGCTCGGGTTTGAAATTGAAGAGGGGGCTCGGGTAGCTTGTATAGTGGGCTGCACTTGGACTGCATCAAAGGCCTTGAACCTACAAATAAACAAAATGTAAGATATATTTTATAACATAACATTATAGTAGTTTTAAAATAAAACTAAACATCATAACATAATAATAGTTATATTTCATAACAAAACAAAACTAGACAAAGAACATAAAATTAAACATAAAACACATAATTAAACTAGGAATTAATATATTATAAAAAAGACATTAAAACATGAAATAAAAACATAGCAAGCATAAAATAAATAAACTTAGGAATTTTGAATACTAAACTACCCCAAAAACCGATGACTAAAACTAGCCATCAAATTCCCCCATGCTAGAGTATTTGCTTGCCCTCAAGCAAATGAAGATGAAAATTAGGAAAGAGGAATTAAAAGCAAACAAGAAAATTTAGGTTTCATAGATTAAGAAAACCAAAACATGAAAATTAAACTATCCTAATTTTTATGTTATAAACTAGTGGGGTGAGAAGTGCACAATAGAAAACTTGAAAATGGAGATATAAAAATATCATTAGAACATAAAGAAGAATTACCCATTTCTAAATCCCTAAAACAAAGCATCCAAAATAAATGAAAATAAGAATGACAAGAGTAGAAATTCTAAATAAACGGCGCATTGACAAACTACTAGGTTGCTAGAATAATCATTAACCCTAAATCACCTCAAGATAACCTCCAAAGAAATCCATCAATGATGGTGCCATAGGCTTGTCTGTTCACACTCTCTCCACTACGCGAATTTACGTCTAAAGATCAAAAGGACTTAAAATAGGCATTAAGACTTGGCTTAGGTAAATATTTAGGAATTGAGAATCAAGGATAAACGTGATGGTAAAAACACACTAAACCAAGGGTGAGCTCTAAATAAACATAAAATTGATAAAAATGAGAAATGACAAGTATGTCATTTCTCCAATTCAAACTACAAAACAAGGCCAATAAACTTTTTCTCTTTTTTGTTTTCTTTTTTGATTTGATAACATTTTGATAATAACTTTTTTTTTCTTTCATAAAAGAGAGCTCCAAATGCAAACTAATAATATTCTTTTTCATTTTCAAAGATAATAACCCTTCACAAACATAATATTTAAGCTCAAAGTGTAGTGTGAAATAGGAAAGGAAATTTGGTTTTGGCGAAATAATGAAATGAAAGGTGGAGCTAAAAGCAAAGAAACATGGAAAAAGGCCCAAAAATTATTTTGCAACGGTGAAATTTTTGGTGGGCAAGAAAGGTTCAAACAACTCAAAGGGTGGCCTAAATCATTTCTAAAGTACGTAAAAACGACGCAAATGTTTTGAGAGTAGCTAGGGACAAGTTATAGACACCAAGAAAGTATTACCCCACAAATGAAAAAGAGATAACATTACCTAGCAACCATTCGTACGCAACTAACAGAATAAAAAGAGCACTACAGTTTGCTAACTTACAACGTAAAAAACAAATGCCTATATTTAAGAACAAGAAATTAGTAAAACTAAGCTATGTTAAAATGATAAATTTAGAAAACTGTTTCAAAGAAATCTACATAGAACTACAAAACCACACGGGCCTACACATCACTAGAAGAAACATAAAAATAAAGATAGAAAATAATTTTTGATTTTTATTTTCAAATAGATTTTGGCATTTTTTTTTGGATTTTGATTTTAGTTTTTTGGGTTTTGTATTAGTTAAAGAAAAAGTAGTACTAAAGAAGCTTAATAAAACTATACTAATTTTTTAGAAATTCTAAAAAAAAATTGAAAGGAAAGAAGAAAGAAAAACAACAAAACCCTCCCCCATGCTTAGATTCTTCATTGTCCTCAATGAAAGAAAACGAGAAAGAGAAGGTGAAGGAGAAAAAGAAAAAATGCAGTAAAGTAAAAAGAAAAAAATAGGACTTCCCCGAGTTTGTGAGGCAAAGGCAGATGTCGCTCCCCAAGTCTTGCTTTTTAATGTGCTAGATCATCAGCAGGTTTGATTCGATCCATCTTGATATCAGCAACGTTGGAGCGGCAATCACAAACTTGTATTGTTGGGCCACCGAGAGGAAGAGCAAAATAAAAATAAAAGCAAAAAATACTTGGGCAGGCTCCCAAGAATGTTCTTTATTTTACAATAAAAAGTCTGAATAATAATAAAAGTTTCATAATAATAATAAGTACAATAATAACAAAAATCCAAATGCAAATAAACATTTAAGAGTCCATAATAAGATTCTCCTTTGCAGGAGATATATAATCATTAGAAAATATAGCTTAAGTTTATGCCCATTTACTTTTAAATCACCCTTATCTGGGTGCGAGAGTAACACAGTTCCATAAGAGTAAACATGTTTAACCGTAAACGGTCCAGACCATCTAGATTTAAGTTAGCCAGGAAAAAGACATAAGCGGGAATTGAAAAGAAGAACTTGATCGCTAGGTTTAAACGTTTTAGGATGGCGCAAGTCCTTATCGTAATAAAGTTTCGTGCGTTCTTTATAGATTTTATTATTTTCATAAGCATATGCTCGCCATTCGTCAAGTTCATTTAGATGATTTTTTCTATGCTCGTCGACCGAGTGTGGATCGAAATTAAAAAACTTTAGCGCCCAATATGCACGGTGCTCTACTTCTATCGGGAGATGACACGATTTTCCGTAGACTAATCGGAAAGGAGTACAACCAATAGTGGTCTTGTACGCTGTCTGATAGGCCCAAATAGCATCGTCTAACTTTAAAGACCAATCTTTACGAGAAGTTGAAACGGTTTTTTCCAAAATTCTTTTAAGTTCTCGATTGACTACCTCGACCTGAGCGTTTGTTTGGGGGTGATAAGCGGTGGATAGTTTTTGTGTAACGCCATATTTCGTTAAAGCTTTAGAGAGTTTAGCGTTGCAAAAATGACTTCCCCTATCACTAACGATTGCTCGAGGAAAACAAAATTGAGAAAATAATTTCTTAAGAAAAGAAACTACGGCACAAGCATCATTACTTGGTAAAGCTTGGGCCTCCACCCATCTAGAAACATAATCTACGGCGACTAGAATATATTTATTTCTTATGTTTGAGGGAAGCGGGCCTACAAAGTCTATGCCCCAAAAATCAAAAACTTCGCATTCAAGAAAATAATTCTATTCCATTTCATTTTTATAAGATATGTTTCTGGTCTGCTGGCACCGATCATACCCGCTCACAAAGATTTGTGCATCTTTAAATATGCTTGGCCAATAAAAGATAGCACTAAGCACTTTATGGGCGGTGTGATTCGCTTGAAAATGCCCGCCAGTCGGACCTTCATGAACATGCTTTAAAATTTGTTGACCTTCTTCCTGGGAAACACATCTTCTAACCACCTGGTCCGCACAAATACGAAATAGAAAGTGGTCCTACCAAAAATAGTACTTCAACTCAGAAAAGAATTTCTTCTTTTGGTGAGAAGAGTACTCTTTTGGAAGGACCCGGGCCACGAGATAATTGGCCAGATCGGCAAACCAGGGGGTAGAAGAAGAAACGTTTAAAATTCTTTCATCAAGAAAAGAGTCATTAATAAAATTTTCATTTAAAATATCGAGTTCAGGATTTTCGAGTCGAGAAAGATGATCAGCCGCTAGGTTTTCCGCTTCTATCTTATCCCGAATCTCCAAGTTGAATTCTTGAAGTAAGAGGATCCAGCGAATAAGGCGTGGCTTGGCATCCGGTTTAGAAAGAAGGTACTTCAAAGCGGAATGATCTGTGAAAATGATAACCTTAGAGAGAGTAATATACGGTCAGAATTTATCGAATGCGAAAATAACAGCTAAAATTTCTTTTTCAGATGTGGTGTAGTTTTCTTGAGCTGATGTTAGAGTTTTACTTGCATAGTAGATCGGATGAAAGTTCTTAGCAATTCGTTGTCCTAGAACCGCACCTATCGCAAAATTACTCGCATCACACATTATTTCAAAGGGTAAATCCCAAACTGGGGAAATCATAATTTGCGCATTTATAAGTTTATATTTGATTAATTCAAACGCGCGCAACAAGACAAGAATCATCAAAAATAAAAGTAGTTTTTTTTCTAGAAGGTGGGAAAGTGGCTTAGTAATTTTTGAAAAGTCCTTAATGAAATGTCGGTAAAAACCCGCATGCCCTAGGAAACTTCTAATCGCTTTGATATTCATAGGCGGCGGTAGCTTTTCAGTTACTTCAATTTTTGCCTTGTCCACTTCAATTCCCTTAGTGGAAATCTTATGGCCAAGGACTAAGCCTTCACGCACCATAAAGCGCTTTTCCCAATTTAAAACTAAATTTGTTTCTTCGCAACATTGAAAAACTTTTTCCAAATTTTTTAAACATAGATCAAAAGAGTCGCCAAAAACGGAAAAATCGTCCATAAATACTTCCATAATATTTTCTACGTATTTATCAAAAATAGCGAGCATTCACCATTGAAAGGTAGCAGGTGCATTACATAACCCGAAAGGCATCCTACGATAGGCAAAAGTTCTGAAGGGGCAAGTGAATGTTGTCTTCTCTTGGTCCTCGGGTACAATAGGCATTTGAAAATACCCCGAGAGAGCGTCGAGAAAGCAATAAAAACGATGCCCGGAT
This sequence comes from Platanthera zijinensis, assembly GCA_039513925.1. Taxonomy (NCBI): domain Eukaryota; kingdom Viridiplantae; phylum Streptophyta; class Magnoliopsida; order Asparagales; family Orchidaceae; genus Platanthera; species Platanthera zijinensis. The sequence continues at coordinate 142,612,871 of CM077086.1, forward strand.
AAGCGTTCTAAAATTTGATCGATAAAGGGAATGGGGAAGTGATCTTTACGAGTGGCATCGTTTAGCTTACGGTAATCCATGCACATCCTCCATCCCATTACTGTCCTAGTTAGAATTAAATCGTTGTTTTCGTTCGCCACTACCGTGATCCCACCCTTCTTAGGTACAATCTGGAACGGACTTACCCACTTACTCTCGGAAATAGGATAAATTATCCCCGCATCTAATAATTTTAGCACCTCTCCCTTCATGACCTCCTTCATATTCGGATTAAGACGATGTTGAGGTTGGACTATGCCCTTAGAATTATTTTCAAAAAATATTTTATGCATACAAAAAGAAGGGCTTATGCCAGAAATATCAAAAATTTGCCACGCTATAGCTCTGCGATGCTTTTATAGTACTTCGATAAATTGATCATTTTCGGATTGAGATAGATAGGCCGAGATTATAACAGGCAATTTAGAATTGATTTCAAGAAAGGCATATTTAAGATGTTCAGGGAGTGGTTTTAATTCAAGGTGGGGTGCTACATCGTAAGAATTTTTCAGATTTTTTTCTTTTTCAAAAATAAGATTTTCATAATTTTTTCTACTAAAAACAGATTAATTTTCAAAATTTGCTTGCAAGGACATAACCGTGTTTTCAAAAACATTTGAGGAAATTTCAGAAAAAGAAGAAGAAAAAAAATTTGAAGAAATGTTTGCAAGAGAAAGAGAGGAATCTTCATTTAACACATCCAGAAAAAAACAAGGATCATTATTTTTTAAAGAGTTTTTCATTGATTGATTAATAGAAAACGTGACCTCATCATCTCCTACACAGAGAAAAGGTTTTCCGTTACTTACATCAATGATCGCTCGAGAGGTGGCTAGGAAGGAACGACCAAGTATAAGAGGGACCTCGACGTCCTATTCAATATCAAGAATGAAAAAATCCACCGGGAAGATGAATTTGTCGACCTTCACTAGCACGTCCTCTACGATACCTAATGGATATTTAATTGACCTATCAGCTAATTGAATACTCATTTGTGTAGGGCTGAGAGTACTCAATCCTAGCTTCTTGAATAATGAAAAAGGCATTAAGTTGATGCTCACACCTAAGTCTGTTAACGCATGCTTTATAAAAAGATCACCAAAAATGCAAGGAATTTAAAAGCTACCCGGATCGTTTATTTTTTTAAGAAGATTAGAGTTTTTAATGACCGTCGAGCACTCTTCATTTAACTTGGTGTTAAGATTGCTACCAACCCGAAAAGGCAAGTATACCTATCGAATTGTAGTACTAACGTCGTATTTAAAATCGGGGCTGTCAAGTACTATTACCCATGCTTCAACGATTATCCTACCGAAAGATTGTTGGGTTTTTGAGATTTTTTAAATTAAAACTAAAGATAATTTTTGAAATGAAAACTTATGATAAAAAACTAGCATTCGATCAATGATTCACCATGAAATGAGACGAGAGATATAAAAAAATAGATTTAAATTTGCAAACTAAACTCAACCGTGATGGATCCGATATTAGGAAGTAATCTCGCTAAAGCATTAAATCCCCTAACTTATAGACGTTTTGACCGAAATCTCTTTACAAGTCAAAATGGCCTAAAGTCGCATTACCGAAGTGACCCGCACTATTGGATTTGACTCCAATCCGAAGGATTTACGTCATCCTATCTCTAGGGTTGTGTTTAACTCCTTCCTTCTTTGAGTTATCTTTCAAAACAATGAGACTCTTGACTTCTATCAAATGAGATCAAATACCTACTACCGTATACCGGAAATACGAAGTCGACACGAGAAAAATCAAAGAAGGACCGATAATAATTTAGACAAAAATAAAACTAAGAAATAAAAAAAATCCTCATCTCACTTCATGGATCCTCATGATCGAATGCTAAGAGAAATTAGCTACACATAATTGAAAGGGAAACCTCAATAAGATGAAGAAAATTTATATTCACTGATTAATAAAACTGCAGTGCACAATAATAAAAATAAGACAATATTATTCTACTAAACAAAAGGAAATTACAACAAGAAAAGTACTGTAACAACAATGAAGAAAAGAACTTGCACTAGAACTAGCTATCTCACTTGCTCTCTCTCCAATCCAACCTTCCAAAGCATGAGACATGGGTTCCTTTTATAAGTGAGGAGAAGGATCTAGAATGAATGGAATATGAAGGGAGCAATGGTGTGTGGCTGGCCATGTAAGGGGGAGATGCCTGTATGGCATTTATGAGGGGAAAGCTAATAGGCTAAATGCAATGTATTTTATTTAAGGGGAATAAAATAGAAAATATAAATAGAGAGGGGGGAATGTATGAGTTTAAATGATATTGAGAGAGGGGATGAATGTGGAATGGAGAGGGAAAAAGAGGAGGGCCATCCATGAGTGGGTGGCAAGGTGCATGCATGTGAAAGTTACTTAGGAGGAGAGAGAAGACATGAGGTTGCCGGCCATGCATAGATAAGTGGGTTGTTTTGTAGTGGGCTTTGATGAGGGCTTGGGTTTGCTAGAAGAGCTGCTCGGGTAGCATGTGGGCTGCATGTGATAGGTCGGGCTGCTCCAAGTTATCGCGTTCAAGTGAGTTGCATGTGATAGGCCAGGCTACTCTTTGTCATGGCTCGGGCTGCATGTTGCATCATCAATATTGCTCAGGTTTGAACTTGAAGAGGGGGCTCGGGTAGCTTGCATAGTGGGCTGCACTTGGACTGCATCAAAGGCCTTGAACCTACAAATAAATAAAACGTTAGATATATTTTATAACATAACATGATAGTAGTTTAAAAATAAAACTAAACATCATAACATAATAATAGTTATATTTCATAACAAAACACAACTAGACATAGAATATAAAATTAAACATAAAAAAAACATAAAACACATAATTAAACTAGGAATTAATATATTATAAAAAAGACATTAAAACTTGAAATAAAAACATAAGCATAAAATACATGAAAATATAAATAAACTTAGGAATTTTGAATACTAAACTACCCCAAAAACCAATGAATAAAACTAATCATCACGACCCTCCAATACCGATGTTACACCACCTTATATCTTATGCATATGCAGTATTAATATATTTTCCCATCGAGCCAAAGCTCTCCGGACTATTCCTTCCGCCACAAGTAACTTCCGAGCCCTCGGCTCGCCGGGCTAACCTGCCCATTTCCACAACCACCGAGCCTACCGCTCGGGTAATGCCAACAAACTAACCTCCCGAGTAACCGGGGTGTGTGAATGTGAATCACTAGTTATACTAGTTGTTGTTAAACATTAATTATTCTTACGGTTTAGGTTAGCCTAGGACTGCCAAAGGTATTCCGGGTGAAGGGCTCTAACAGGGCACTAGGAACTATGATGCTAGCTAAAGCCCATCATTCCCTTTCATAAGACACTTACTATTATTGGTTATTAACTAATTCCTGATCACTTTTAAATATTATACTGGATCTAGCCCTAGTGCATTTTGACTCTCTCTCTCTCTCTCTCTCCACAGGAAAGACGACCTTTCATCGATCCCGAGCACCACCTAACACTAGCCAACCCAACATTCTCCTCATCATGTGTAATATCCCATTTCCGGCTAGACCCCTAGGAGTCGGTTGGTCATGACAGAACCCTGTGAAGCCCAAAAATTGAAATAAATCGATCGAGGTTTCGGGTCACGGGTTGGTCACTCCCGTGACCGACCCATCATGCCCGTGACTTTGGGCGTGACTACTTCGACGATCGTCGATCTCCGCGAGACGATCGTCGAACTTGCTGCCCGGGCTTGTCACGCCTGTGACCAAGGTGTCATGCCCGTGACCTAGGGCGTGACCCCTTCGACGATCGTCGATCTCCGTAAGGAGATCGTCGAAATTGAAACTCGGGCCTATCACGCCCGTGACCTAGGTGTCACGCCCGTGACCTAGGGCGTGACCACCCTTCGACGACCGTCGATCTCAGTTCGACGATCGTCGACCCAGAATTAACCACCCGGGCCTGTCACGCCCGTGACCCAGGTGTCACGCCCGTGACCACCCTTCGACGATCGTCGATCTTAGTTCGACGATCGTCGAACCCAGAATTGGCTATCCAGGCTTGTCACGCCCGTGACCCATGTGTCACGCCCGTGACATTGGCCGAAACGACGGTTCAGGCCCGAAATTATTCTAACACGCGTGGTAATAAATGTTGGTGTGGGAAGTTACACCAGGAGTAATTACAGGCCGTTTTTCATTCTGTAATTATATAATAAAGGAGGAAGATGTGGTCCGATAGGAAACCGCCAACTGGACACACCTGTTCATCTTCCACCGTTTCTTATCCCTTCACTGTAACCGAAATGTTATTAGGAGGAGCCTTCATGACCATTAAGGCTTTACCCTTTCACCTCCCCACATGCTGACTTATAAAAGCCCACTTGGAGCAAGAGGAGAAGGTTACACGCTCAATCAAACGATCAGATCCTTGTTCTTGCTGTAGGAGAAGTTCAGCAACGCCACCACCGCGCCATGGCACCCCGTCGTTCTTCTCGCCTCCAAACCGCGAATAAGGTCCTCCTCTGCTTCTTCTCTTTCATGGGTAGATCTTAGGATTCTTAGAAAGGAAGTTCGCGCTCAACGGAGCCGGACCCATCTCTCGTTTTCATGGAAAACCATGAAAAGTGTATTCTTGAGTTCGCCGGAAACCGCCACCTCCGGCGGCCAAACTACCGCCGGCCGATAGCCATCGCCTCAACGGAGGCGGTTGTGGTGGTGGCCGGCCAGGGAAGTGACCGGACGACCGGTTATGGAGCGCGAAAGAGCTATAGGAAATATGATTTTCTGTGTTTGGTTTTCGGGTTCTGTAGAAGATGAACAGTAAAAACTGTTTTTAATATATAAATTATGTAAATAATTTTGTAAGGAAATTATACTTGGATGGGCACATTTTAATGCTGCAAAACGAGGCTCTTAGAGGCCATTTTAGGAAAAGTGACCAGGCACGAAAGTCGTAGCCCTTCGAGTCTAAATTAATCTAAAATTGGTTTCAACTCGTTTGGCTAAGCGGTTCGGCCGCAGAACCCGTTTTAATGAGGGCTGTACCTAGAGTTGGACAGAAATTAAAACGGATGCCCACTCTTCGTCCCTTGTCCAAATGACTTGAAATTTTGGCAGGGGATTAGCCTTAACAATACCTAAAGGCAGACCAAAAATGGGAATTTTTGGAGATACTTTCCTAAAGTTTTTGTTTCAATTTAATAAACTTAGAGGAATTTATTTAAGTGGTCAAACGACCTCCAAACCCTCCCAAAGTTTGGTAAAAGGTCCCTGGCTATAAAACCTAGGTCTTTACAAAATTTCATCTGATTTGGAGGAGTTTTGGGTGGGAAATCTTCTACCCTTAACTAGGCATTAGTGAGACACCTTTTAGTAAAAAGTGCACTAAGAGTTTGGAAAGGTCAAATCACCTCAACAGAGGCTAATTTTCTGATCTTTGACTTAGAAGGATGTTATAACCTGCTTGGAGAAAAATGGTGAGGTTTAGGGTTGATTTACCCTAGGATCCAAGCTCAAACCCTAAATAAAGGGTTTTGAGGGTTGTGAAGGACATGGGGGCAATTGCTCTTGTATTGCCTTGAAACTCTGTAGAGTTGACAAAAGCTTGATAAGAATCGTCTAGATGTAATCTTGGAGAATTTGGAGACAAGAAGAAACCTTAAAACCCTAACCTTAGTTTTAGGGTAAAATATCAAATAGGTAAAATTAGTCACTGAACCTTACTTAAAAACTGTGAAATTCGGGTAGAGTGAGTTTTGGATCAGGTAGAACTTATAGCAATTTTTCTGGAATTTTATGTTGAATATTGCTAGCACTTCATTTGTAAAGCTTGTTATAGCCTTAGATGATGATTTAATTATTTAGGAATTTCTGTTCATTGAAATCTCATGAAATTTTGGAAATATAGATTTTAGAACGAAATGATTACCCCTGAATTTTTATATAATTTTTAGTTGAGTACATCCAGTACTTCCTTCATAAAGTTAAAAAGGGGTTCTATGCTTGAAAATTTATTTAGGGATGATTTTATTACTGAAAAATTATGAAACTGGGCCGGTGCTAATTTTAGGCCTTTATCTGCATGTCATAAATTATTTGTAATTTTTGGAATAATATTTTCTGTACTTGATTCATAAATAACAAAAGATAGAGATTATTTCTAAAATAGTTTTAATGCCATTTTGATGATAGGAAAAATTGTGATACTTTAGATTTAACCTACTGAGATAACCTACTATTTATCATAAATTTTCTGGACATCTTGCATGAGAACTTAGGGTAGTTCATGTTCAAACCGGTAGCCCTTGGGATTTTCGAGGAATTTAATTAAATGCCAAATAAATTAGGAAAATTTCCATTTTCTGGATTTAGGTCATTTATATCATGGTAAGTCTCCAGTAAATAATTTAGGGAATTTGGATGAGTATTGGATCATTGCACAACCGGTTCGACATGTAGTCTAGGTCGGTCTGCATATAGCAATTTGTGAAATGCAATAGGACATGATCTGAGGAAGGCATTGGAGTTAATCATATTGTCTGGGTGGGCAATGGTGGAGGAAATCACAATAGGAAGGTATAAAGAGTAGTGAGAAGTGGTGATAGCTAGAGTTAAGAGGTGCTCGGGTTTCGGCGAAAGATGGTCTTTCCCCGAAGAGAGGAAGGTTAAAAATCACCCTAGGATAGTCTATCGTAATATGAGAAGGGGATCGGGTTAAGGGAGACAAACCAATAACAATAAGTGCCTTGCGAAAGGGAACTTCAGGCCGTAATGCCGCCGTCTTGGTTCCTAGTGCCCCTTGAGAGCCCTTCACGGGGAATACCGGGGGCAGTCCTTGGCTAACGTAAACTGTAATAACAAACCGACAAGAGTAACTTAGTAACTAGGGCTGCACCTTTCACAAACACTGTTGGCACAGGAAGATTGATGAGAGCTTCGGCTCGGTTGGTTTGGAGACGGACGTTTGGGTCCGGGGAGCTTCGGCTCGGTTGGTTTGGAGACGGACATTTGGGTCCGGGGAGCTTCGGCTCGGTAGGTTTGGAGACGGACGTTTGGGTCCGGGGAGCTTCGGCTCGGTTGGTTCGGAGACGGACGTTTTGGTCCGGGGAGCTTCGGCTCGGTTTTGTGTGTTTACGATTAAACTTGCATGTGCATAAAATAGGAAAAGTTAAGGTGGTTGGTTTTTCGATATCGGGGAGTTCGATTGCACCGACACCGATATCGTTGACTCGGCGGTGTGATTAGCACTTCGCCAACAGAAGTCCGGTGCGCCAGCCGGCAAGAGTACGCAAGCGTCCGCTTAGTGCACCAAGCGTTGAGGCGTACGATAGGTCAGACCAGTGGTGCTTTTACTGGTTTTGAGGTGGGCGAGGCCCAACCCACCGCTTCCGTCCGCCACTACGGAGGTATCCTGGGAGGTAACAGCTCCGAAAGGGGGAACTAAAGGTCTGTGTGCACAGAGTCGGGTGTGTGAGTTGCACTTGCTTGTTTCATCATACCCACCTGCATGTCATAGCATAATCGATTCCTTTAACCCTAACACCTAAAGTATAAGTGGTATGGGACGCTTATACTTTAGGACCTGCAAAACAACCCCTTGGTCTATAAGCTTGTGTGGGCAAGTTTATAAATTAATGGTTAATTTCAATATATAAACATATGCTGTTGTTTGATAACCGACACCCCAACGTATATGTGGTATGGGACACTCTATACGATGGGAGCCTTGCAGAAGATCCCTTGGATTATGCGTTTTCGCACATAAGTTAAGGTTACTTTTCTTACTTTCTGTTTCTGTCATACTATTATAGAATTGCTAGATTAGTTCCGCTGCCATTTGTTTATTGCTTAATCTCCACCTTCATGTCCTTCCCTTTCTTCCTCTCCGCTCGATACCTAGGAGCCATGGGGGAAGGGGTAGGGGATGATAGGGCTTAGTCTTTATGACTAATGGTTTTCGAACCACATCATTTAGGGGATCGTGGAGCCCAGCATGGAGGAGCAGCCCCAGAGATCGGTGCGCCTGGAGATGGGGCAGTCTAGCTCCGGAGTTCATACAGCCGGGACCGTGAGTCTCGACTCTAAGTAGTTTCTGTTTTCGCTTCCGCATGAGTGATATTGTAGTGAGGACATGATGTATCGGGCATAAGCCCGCATTTATAGTACTCTGATGTTTTCTGTGGACACTCCCTTCGTGGAGATTTATTTCTATATATGTGATTTATTATTGTGGACTGCATTGCTCTTACTTCTATTATTGTGCTACCCTTCTGTGATCGAATTGGCCGGCAGAATCGGCGCCTTGTGGTGATGACCCTTCAGGACGTGAAGGTGTCACCGCAAAGCGGCGGTTCTGGGCCTAAGACCCCGGTGGTTGAAAAAGAAGAAAAAAAAGGGGGGGTCTTACAAGTGGTATCAGAGGCGAAACATCGATCTGAAAAGGTAGCAGTCCACTAACCCTGGGTCACCCCCGCTCGAGTTTAGTTTGGGGACAAACTAAGCAGCGGAAGCAGTGGTGTGCCCATATGGGGATCACATATAAATTGTCCACCTTTATGTAATATTTGCACATTTTCTCAGCATGTGTTTTTGTTACGCAGCCTCCAGCACAGCCTACGCCACAAGGTGGAGTTCAGCAGGCTCAGGGTATTGCACCACCTCCACCGGTCCCCACTCCTTTCCTTCAGTCAGACATGGGACAGACTCTGACTGCCATCCTAGAGGCTTTCAGGGCCCAGCAGGTTCCGGCCCCGCAACCAAATCCGGGGGCCAACTGGCTAAGCATCTTCCGAGTGTCTCCTGGGACAGAGTCGGCAGAGGGTGGCTTTGGTGCTGTCGGTCCCTGGGAGGAGAGGGTGGCTTTGGTTGTCTCTTGCCTGGAGTCCCATGCAAAGAGGTGGTGGAAGACGCTGTTGGACACGATATTTGCCGATAGGGAGGTTGCGGAGGTTACTTGGGAGGAGTTCAGGGCCGCACTGCTGGAGCATTTCGTTCCGCAGTCGGCTAGGGATGATTTGGAGGAGCGGTTCTTACAGCTGAAGCAGGGCACCCGGACCGTGGTGGAGTACCATCGAGAGTTCGACCATCTGGCTCGATACGCAGATTCCTACTAGCTGGACGAGGCAGGGTATATCAGGAGGTTCTATAAGGGCCTGCGGGAGGACTTGAGGGAGGCTCTGTTGTTTGTATCTGACGGGCCCATCTCCCGGATTTTGGAGATGGCAAAAAGGATTGAGGCAGATTGGCACGCCACCCGGGGCCGGAAACGGCCAGCAGAGGATCAGGGACGGAGAGGTAGAAATGACCAGCGGTGAGGTGATGTACCAGAGGGGAGGAGGACGGAGGACCAGCCTCGTCAGGACGTAAGGCAGGAGCCGAGGGAACAGGTGATATTGGCCCCTCCACCTCTTCGGATGCAGGAGATGCCGAGACCCGGGGGAATGGCGTATCCCCCACCGGAGTGCTTCCTTTGTCATCAGATTGGGCACATTCGGAGGAACTGCCCCATGAGGGGGGCACCACCTCCAGCACCACAGGGCGGCCCACCAGCTCAGCACTACGGAGGCCGAGGACGCGGCCGCGGTCGTGGATACCAGGAGGGAGATCGTAGACAGGGAAGAGAGCAGGTATATGCTTTGGACCTTGCGCAGCCTCGGAATCCGGAGCAAGTCATCGCAGGTACGCCGCAATGCTTCTTTATAGAATTTCCCTTTCAATGGTCAAACTTTGAATCGCACTAGATAGATTAGCAAGGAAAGTAAAACTCACTATAGAACCCTAAGATATCTAATCACCCAGGTATAGTCTTCATCAGCGGCAAGCCGGCCCGCACGCTGTTCGATACTGGAGCTACTCACTCCTTTTTGTCGGAGACGTTCGAAGAAGGACTGGAAGGCATGGAGCGGTTCACAGGCTCGAGGATGAGGGTGCGACTACCGGATGGATCTGAGCTCCTTACCACGGATCACTGCAATATGGAGGCAGAAATATGTGGAAAGGCATTCGAGGCTCCAGCGACGATTTTGAAGCTGACAGACTACGACCTGATCCTGGGCATGGTATGGCTGCACTGGAACCATGCCCAGATTGACTGCCAGGCGAAGAGGATCACCGTGAGACACGGGGACTCTTTCATTACCATCGAAGGTATAAGACCTGTCTCTCGTATACTCTTATCTTTGGTACAGGCCGTTAAGGCCCATCTGCAGGGAGAGGAGGTCTATCAGATTCTATTTGAGATGGCGGAAGTTAAGGAGTGGGTGACAGACATCCCGGTGGTGCGAGATTTCGCTGACATCTTTCCAGAGAAACTGCCAGGACTACCTCCACACCGAGAGCAGGACTTTCAGATACAGCTTGTGCCGGGGGCCAAGCCGGCATCTAGGGCCCCTTATCGGATGGCCCCAAAGGAGTTGGCAGAGTTTCGGACTCAGTTGCAGGAATTGGTTGAGGCAGGATTTGTTAGACCGAGTTCCTCGCCATGGGGAGCACCGGTCCTATTCGTGAAGAAGAAGGATGGGACACTCCGCCTGTGCATCGATTATCGAGCACTAAACAGGCAGACTGTCTGGAATACCTATCCGCTCCCTCGGATAGACGAATTGTTCGACCAGCTGGAGGGGGCCCATTATTTCTCGAAGCTGGACTTGAGGTCAGGATACTACCAGCTACGGATCCAGGAGGAGGATATCCCGAAGACGGCCTTCAGTAGAAGATATGGCCTGTATGAGTTCACCGTGATGCCCTTCGGGCTCACGAATGCTCCGTCGGCGTTCATGAGTCTCATGAACCGGGTCTTCGAGGCCTACTTGGATGTGTTCGTCATAGTATTCATAGACGACATCCTGATCTACTCTAGGACGGAGGAGGAGCACACTCGGCATCTAGCACTAACTTTGGAAAGGTTGCGGGAGCATCGCCTTTATGCAAAATTCAGCAATGTCAGTTTTGGTTGAAGGAGGTGGCCTTCCTAGGCCACATTATCAGTGGAGCCGGGTTGGCAGTGGATCCGGCAAAGATTCGGGCAGTTCGCGATTGGCCACAGTTGAAGACAGCCACCGATGTACGCAGTTTCTTGGGACTTGCTGGTTACTACCGGAAGTTCGTGGAGGGGTTCTCTTAGATTGCCCTCCCCCTCACATCTTTGACGAAGAAGGAGGCACCTTTCATTTGGACCCCGCGTGCCAGGCGGCTTTCCAGGAACTGAAGGACCGACTCATCTCAGCCCCTATTCTGGCCCTTCCATCTGGAAAGGAAGGATTCCAGGTATATACCGACGCATCATACCAGGGGATGGGAGCAGTGCTGATGCAGAACGGCACGTCATAGCATATGCCTCCCGCCAGCTGAAGACCCATGAGAAGAACTACCCAGTGCACGACCTTGAGATGGGAGCGGTCGTTTTTGCTCTGAAGGTCTGGCGCCATTATCTTTACGGAGTCCACTGCGACATCTACTCCGACCACAAGAACCTGAAATACGTGGGCACGCAGAAGGAGCTGAATATCAGGCAGAGGCGCTGGGTGGAGTTCTTAGCAGATTATCAGTATGAGATGCACTACCATCCAGGGAAGGCAAACGTGGTGGCCAACGCGTTGAGCCGGCGAGCTGCCACTTCCGAAGCTGGGCCCCAGGTTATGTCCATGGAGCTAGTCCGGTCATTCAGAGATATACAGATATCCCTAGTGTCCGAGGATGACCCAGTTCTGTATAGGGAGTATCTGGCATCTATAGTGGCCATAGATGATATTCGGGATCGCATTCGGGACAGACAGAGGACAGATGCGTGGGCAGAGCCGATGTTCCAAGCTTTGGAGGAAGGTTCGACAGGAGATTATTCCCTGAGAGATGGATTGCTACATTTCAGAGGCAGAGTATATATACCCGCAGGAGGCCAGATCCGAGAGGATATTATGATGGAGGCGCAATGCACCCGGTACTTTGTGCACCCGGGGATCACAAAGATGACCGCTGATCTGAAGAAGACGATGTTTTGGCCAGGCATGAAGAAGGACATTACGTACTTCGTGACCCATTGCGAGGCGTGTCAGTTGGAGAAGGCGGAGTGCAGGAACCCCGCAGGATTGCTGCAGCCACTCCCGGTGCAAGAGTGGAAGTTCGACGATATAGCTATGGATTTTATACATGGTCTTCCCCGGTCTCGGACGGGGAACGACTCGATCTGGGTGATTGTTGATCGATTGATGAAGGTGGCCCGCTTTATACCGATCAGGAAGGATGACTCGGTGGGAGTGCTGGTACGGAAGTTTGTGGAGCAGTATATCCGATATCTTGGCGTGCCCCGGACAATAGTGTCGGATCGCGATGGACGGTTTACATCCAGGGAGTGGCGGTCAGTGCAGGCATATTTGGGCACCCGGTTGACTTTTAGCACGGCCTTCCACCCTCAGACGGACGGGCAGACAGAGCGCACCAACCAGACCTTGGAGGATTTACTACGACTGTGTATATTGGACCGAGGGGAGCCGTGGGAGAAGATGTTACCGTTGGTCGAGTTCTCCTATAACAATAGCTACCAGTCCAGCATCAAGATGGCGCCTTATGAAGCCTTGTATGGAAGAAAATGTAGGACCCCACTCTCTTGGGTTCAAGACGAGGATCCGAAGGTGTTGGGATCGGATTTTGTTGAAGACACTGAGGCTCAGGTGAGACTGATCAGAGATAGGATGTTGGAGGCGCAGAGCAGACAGGCTAAATACTATGACGCCCGGCATCGTCAGGTGGAGTTTCGGGTAGGAGATCGAGTGTTCTTGAAGATCCGGCCCATGTACGGAGTCTCACGGGTGCGCGGTCGGAGGAAGAAGCTCAGCCCTAGGTATATGGGCCCTTACCGGATCCTGGAGCGGATCGGACCCCTAGCCTACAGGCTAGAGTTGCCGCCAGAGCTGGCAGCTCTACACGACATCTTCCACATTTCTTCGCTGAGAAGGGCTCTACTACGCCCGGAGCAGTGGATTTTGACCACCGAAGGGCCGGTAGCTTCAGACCGATCTGTTCACTTGGAGCCGGTCCGGATCGACGACAAAGGAGTACGGATCTTGCGCCGCAAGAAGATCCCCTTAGTCAAGGTTCTGTGGAGAAATCACGGTCAGGAGGAGCACACCTGGGAACCGCAGGACCTGATGAGGCAAAGATACCCGGAGTTGTTCAGTCAGGTACATCTCACCACCTCTCGGTATACTATAGATTGCCTTCTTGTTTTGGACAGTTAAGACTAGATAAGGAAAATTCAGGACCTAGGCATGCGCACTCAATCAGAAAGGTAGGGGCTAATCTTTTGTTTTTTGGGGAGATTGTCTTCGTTTATCAAACGAATAGTCGCCTAAACCCGATAGAAAGATCGTATGGGATGTTACAAGTTTAATTTATTCCGATAGAAATCCCCGTAGGCTCAACTTCAATTTCGGGGACGAAATTTTTGTTTTGTTTATTGAGATTTGTAACATCCCATTTCCGGCTAGACCCCTAGGAGTCGGTTGGTCGTGATAGAACCCTGTGAAGCCCAAAAATTGAAATAAATCGATCGAGGTTTCGGGTCACGGGTTGGTCACGCCCGTGACCGACCCATCATGCCCGTGACTTTGGGCGTGACTACTTCGACGATCGTCGATCTCCGCGAGACGATCGTCGAACTTGCTGCTCGGGCTTGTCACGCCCGTGACCAAGGTGTCACGCCCGTGACCTAGGGCGTGACCCCTTCGACGATCGTCGATCTCCGTAAGGAGATCGTCGAAATTGAAACTCGGGCCTGTCACGCCCGTGACCTAGGTGTCACGCCCGTGACCTAGGGCGTGACCACCCTTCGACGACCGTCGATCTCAGTTCGACGATCGTCGACCCAGAATTAACCACCCGGGCCTGTCACGCCCGTGACCCAGGTATCACGCCCGTGACCACCCTTCGACGATCGTCGATCTCAGTTCGACGATCGTCGAACCCAGAATTGGCTATCCGGGCTTGTTACGCCCGTGACCCATGTGTCATGCCCGTGACATTGGCCGAAACGACGGTTTAGGCCCGAAATTATTCTAACACGCGTGGTAATAAATGCTAGTGTGGGAAGTTACACCAGGAGTAATTACAGGCCGTTTTTCATTCTGTAATTATATAATAAAGGAGGAAGATGTGGTCTGATAGGAAACCGCCAACTGGACACACCTGTTCATCTTCCACCGTTTCTTATCCCTTCACTGTAACCAAAATGTTATTAGGAGGAGCCTTCATGACCATTAAGGCTTTACCCTTTCACCTCCCCACATGCTGACTTATAAAAGCCCACTTGGAGCAAGAGGAGAAGGTTACACGCTCAATTAAACGATCAGATCCTTGTTCTTGCTGTAGGAGAAGTTCAGCAATGCCACCACCGCGCCATGGCACCCCGTCGTTCTTCTCGCCTCCAAACTGCGAATAAGGTCCTCCTCTGCTTCTTCTCTTTCATGGGTAGATCTTAGGATTCTTAGAAAGGAAGTTCGCGCTCAACGGAGCCGGACCCATCTCTCGTTTTCATGGAAAACCATGAAAAGTGTATTCTTGAGTTCGCCGGAAACCGCCACCTCCGGCGGCCAAACCACCGCCGACCGATAGCCATCGCCTCAACGGAGGCGGTGGTGGTGGTGGCCAGCCAGGGAAGTGACCGGACGACTGGTGACGGAGCGCGAAAGAGCTACAGGAAATATGATTTTCTGTGTCTGGTTTTCGGGTTCTGTAGAAGATGAACAGTAAAAACTGTTTTAAATATATAAATTATGTAAATAATTTTGTAAGGAAATTATACTTGGATGGGCACATTTTAATGCTGCAAAACGAGGCTCTTAGAGGCCATTTTAGGAAAAGTGACCAGACACGAAAGTCCGAGCCCTTCAAGTCTAGATTAATCTAAAATTGGTTTCAACTCGTTTGGGTAAGTGGTTCGGGCTCAGCACCCGTTTTAGTGGGGGCTGTACCTAAAGTTGGGGAGAAATTAAAACGGATGCCCACTCTTCGTCCCTTGTCCAAATGACCTGAAATTTGTGCAGGGGATTAGCCTTAACAATACCTAAAGGCAGACCAAAAATGGGAATTTTTGGAGATACTTTGCCTAAAGTTTTTGTTTCAATTTAATAAACTTAGAGAAATTTATTTAAGTGGTCAAACGACCACCAAACCCTCCCAAAGTTTGGTGAGTGGTCCCTGGCTATAAAACCTAGGTCTGTACAAAATTTCAACTGATTTGGAGGAGTTTTGGGTAGGAAATCTTCTACCCTTAACTAGGCATTAGTGAGACACCTTTTAGTAAAAAGTGCACTAAGAGTTTGGAAAGGTCAAATCACCTCAACAGAGGCTGATTTTCTGATCTCTGACTTAGAAGGATGTTATAACCTGCTTGGAGAAAAATGGTGAGGTTTAGGGTTGATTTACCCTAGGATCCAAGCTCAAACCCTAAATAAAGGGTTTTGAGGGTTGTGAAGGACATGGGGGCAATTGCTCTTGTATTGCCTTGAAACTCTATAGAGTTGACAAAAGCTTGATAAGAATCGTCTGGATGTAATTTTGGAGAATTTGGAGACAAGAAGATACCTTAAAACCCTAACCTTAGTTTTAGGGTAAAATATCAAATAGGTAAAATTAGTCACTGAACCTTACTTAAAAACTGTGAAATTCGGGTAGAGTGAGTTTTGGATCAGGTAGAACTTATAGCAATTTTTCTGGAATTTTATGTTGAATATTGCTAGCACTTCATTTGTAAAGCTTGTTATGACCTTAGATGATGATTTAATTATTTAGGAATTTCTGTTCATTGAAATATCATGAAATTTTGGAAATATAGATTATAGAACGGAATGATTACCCCTGAATTTTTATATAATTTTTAGTTGAGTACATCCAGTACTTCCTTCATAAAAGTTAAAAAGGGGTTTATGCTTGAAAACTTATTTAGGGATGATTTTATTACTGAAAAATTATGAAACTGGGCCGGTGCTAATTTTAGGCCTTTATCTGCATGTCATAAATTATTTGTAATTTTTGGAAGAATATTTTCTGTACTTGATTCATAAATAATAAAAGATAGAGATTATTTCTAAAATAGTTTTAATGCCTTTTTGATGATAGGAAAAATTGTGATACTTTGGATTTAACCTATTGAGATAACCTACTATTTGTCATAAATTTTCTGGACATCTTGCATGAGAACTTAGGGTAGTTCATGTTCAAACCGGTAGCCCTTGGGATTTTCGAGGAATTTAATTAAATGCCAAATAAATTAGGAAAATTTCCATTTTCTGGATTTAGGTCATTTATATCATGGTAAGTCTCCAGTAAATAATTTAGGGCATTTGGATGAGTATTGGATCATTGCACAACCGGTTCGACATGTAGTCTAGGTCGGTCTGCATATAGCAATTTGTGAAATGCAATAGGACATGATCTGAGGAAGGCATTGGAGTTAATCATATTGTCTGGGTGGGCAATGGTGGAGGAAATCACAACTGGAAGGTATAAAGAGTAGTGAGAAGTGGTGATAGCTAGAGTTAAGAGGTGCTCGGGTTTCGGCGAAAGATCGTCTTTCCCCGAAGAGAGGAAGGTTAAAAATCTCCGTAGGATAGTCTATCGTAATATGAGAAGGGAATCGGGTTAAGGGAGACAAACCAATAACAATAAGTGCCTTGCAAAAGGGAACTTCGGGTCGTAATGACGCCGTCTTGGTTCCTAGTGCCCCTTGAGAGCCCTTCACGGGGAATACCGGGGGCAGTCCTGGGCTAACGTAAACTGTAATAACAAACCGACAAGAGTAACTTAGTAACTAGGGCTGCACCTTTCACAAACACTGTTGGCACAGGAAGATTGATGAGAGATTTGGCTCGGTTGGTTTGGAGACGGACGTTTGGGTCCGGGGAGCTTCGGCTCGGTTGGTTTGGAGACGGACATTTGGGTCCGGGGAGCTTCGGCTCGGTAGGTTTGGAGACGGACGTTTGGGTCCGGGGAGCTTCAGCTCGGTTGGTTCGGAGACAGACGTTTTTGTCCGGGGAGCTTCAGCTCGGTTTTGTGTGTTTACGATTAAACTTGCATGTGCATAAAATAGGAAAAGTTAAGGTGGTGGGTTTTTTGATATCGGGGAGTTCGATTGCACCGACACCGATATCGTTGACTCGACGGGGTGATTAGCACTTCGCCAACAGAAGTCCGGTGCGCCAGCCGGCAAGAGTACGCAGGCGTCCGCTTAGTGCACCAAGCGTTGAGGCGTACGATAGGTCAGACCAGTGGTGCTTTTACTGGTTTTGAGGTGGGCGAGGCCCAACCCACCGCTTCCGTCCGCCACTACGGAGGTATCCTGGGAGGTAACGGCTCCAAAAGGGGGAACTAAAGGTCTGTGTGCACAGAGTGGGGTGTGTGAGTTGCACTTGCATGTTTCATCATACCCACTTGCATGTCATAGCATAATCGATTCCTTTAACCCTGATACCTAAAGTATAAGTGGTATGGGACGCTTATACTTTAGGACCTGCAAAATGACCCCTTGGTCTATAAGCTTGTGTGGGTAAGTTTATAAATCAATCTTTTAGGTTAATCGAGAAAGTTTCATTTTGATTTTCCGATATAAACAAGCCAAAAGTATGAAAGAAAGATTCTGTTGTTTGTTCTTTCTTATAAGGAGAATTACATAGTTAGTCAAGACAAGAGAGGATTCTAATCAGATCGACTTGAACGTATAGGTGGTTTCCTTGCTTGTATACAAAATCAAAGACCTGGGTGAAGGAAGGGAAGGCACTCTACAGTAGAGCGTTGCTGGATAACCAGGTTTGATAACCGCCCCCAACGTTGGTGGTATGGGACACTCTATACGATGGGAGCCTTGCAGAAGATCCCTTGGCTTATGCATTTTCGCACAAAAGTTAAGGTTACTTTTCTTACTTTCTGTTTCTGTCATACTATTATAGAATTGCTAGATTAGTTCCGCTGCCATTTGTTTATTGCTTAATCTCCACCTTCATGTCCTTCCCTTTCTTCCTCTCCGCTCGGTACCTAGGAGCCATGGGGGAAGGGGTAGGGGATGATAGGGCTTAGTCTTTATGACCAATGGTTTTCGAACCACATCATTTAGGGGATCGTGGAGCCCAGCATGGAGGAGCAGCCCCAGAGATCGGTGCGCCTGGAGATGGGGCAGTCTAGCTCCGGAGTTCATACAGCCGGGACCGTGAGTCTCGACTCTGAGTAGTTTCTTTTTTTGCTTCCGCATGAGTGATATTGTAGTGAGGACATGATGTATCGGGCATAAGCCCGCATTTATAGTACTCTGATGTTTTCTGTGGACACTCCCTTCGTGGAGATTTATTTCTATATATGTGATTTATTATTGTGGACTGCATTGCTCTTACTTCTATTATTGTGCTACCCTTCTGTGATCGAATTGGCCGGCAGAATCGGCGCCTTGTGGTGATGACCCTTCAGGACGTGAAGGTGTCACCGCAAAGCGGCGGTTCTGGGCCTAAGACCCCGGTGGTTGAAAAAGAAGAAAAAAAAGGGGGTCTTACTTCATGACTCTTAATGAAGCTCACCTTTTCATCTTACCAAATCAGCATACCATTACTCCCAACTTCCTATGACCATCCCACATGTTATCACGATTCTGTAGTTTTACTATATGCAGACCAACCTAAGCTATATGATTAGCATGAGGGGTAACCCCTTCAAATATTCTTCCACATACCCTAGAATAAATTATTGGGGGTCTATCTTGACATATGTAGACTAACTCTTGAAACTTGTAATTTTCCTAATTAATTTAGCATTTATTAAATTTTCCCCAAAATTAGGCCATGGATGGTTTTGAACATGAAGTACTAGATTTCCTTAAGTTATGATCTTCCCAAAAATTATGATCACTATATGATGACAAAATAATAGAGAATACTAAGTTTCACAAACTTTCATAGATGTAATAACCTCTAAATAATTAATTCAAGGTAATTCAGATAATTAGAGGTAAAAAAGTGAGTGCCACAATTCATAGTCCAAAAATTGAATAAAAATTACCAAATTTTTATTATGATCATAACACATTACTGACTAAGTTTCATGCAGTTCCAAGGTCAGTGGGCTATATAAAAAAATACTTCAATTAAGTCCATTAAAGTGCACTTTGTGAAGAAACATTTTTATAAACTCATCCAAATAATATGTAATAATTTTCTAGGCTTTATTATTCCCTAAGAAGTTTTCTGGCCAAGTAACACAATTTTCGAGCAAGATTTAGTATTTATTATCTATTTATCAAAATATGGTGCACTAGTTCACTTTACACATGAAGCACTAAGAGGAGATACCCAATTATTCCAAACAATCTACTAGTGCCTACACATGGTATTTGATTAACTTTTCCAGAGTTTCATATCATTCTAAGATAATTAAACCACAATTACAGCAATATAATCAATAAGGGCAAGGTGAAGATTATACCTACCAGTATGAGCTACTGTTATCTAAACATCCTATAATAAATTTTAGAGGTTAATATTACGATAAAATTACCCTTATCAAAATCTCATGAAGATCCAAAGTCATAGGACCCCTTATTTATTCCAAAAGGTGTATGACCTAATAAATTTCCAAGTGATTAAAGTGGGGTGCATGTGTCCAAATACCACTAAATTCTTCCTAGGGCATTTCACCACCCTAAGATCACATGGACTAAACACCAAGTCCATATAAGGACATATCACCCCATGTCCTTCACAAACCCCCAAAGTTCAACCTTAGTGTTTGAACTAGGGTCCTTGGGCAAATCCACACTAATCCTCCCCAAACTCTATGTGAGGGTGTTTAATGTCATAACAAATAAGTGGCCCAAGTTTTAACCTCTGTTGAGGTGATTTGGTCACTCAATACCTCAAGGGACATTTTAACCTAATTAACCCTTTTTGGCCTAGGCTAGGGTTTACCAAATTCCAAACCAAATCATTTCCAAATGTAATTAAATTTTATGCAGAGTCTTATATTGACACTAAGCACCACTCACCAAAATTTAGGATGATTTGGAGGTCATTAGACCCTTTAATTAAACCATATATGAAAAATGAAATGATTTCTAAAACTTAGGAAAAAGGTTTTCCAAAAATTTCCATTTTTGGATATGTTATATATCTAGACATGAATGACTCATGCTCCAAATTTCAGGTCACTTGGAGGTTAGGATTGATGGGGCCCACCAAAACAACATCTGATCAACCCTAAGTATAGACCTCACCAAAATGAGAGTTGTGGTCTGACCTGAACTCCAAATTGGTTCAAATAATTTTAAAATTAACGAGACCCACAGGGCTACAATATTCATGTTGACCAATTTTTCTTAAAAGTCCCCTAATTATTTTTAATTTAAATTCCAAAACTGGTGAATTTATGTGACAGAAATATACTTAAATAAAATTTAATATATTAGATCTTGCACTGATCTTAAAGCAGATCGGACAGGTCCTGGCCTTCTTCTTCCTCCAGCCAACGGCCTAGATTTACCCTACCTGGAGCAAAATCTAAGCCAAATTGCCGGCCATTCCGGCCAGCTCCCTTGCCAACCACCGCCACCACCACCTCCGTTGAGGTGAGGGCTATCGTCCGGAGGTGGTTTGGCTGCCAGAGACGGTGGATTCCGGCGATCCCGACACCTTCATTTTCATGGAAAATTAGTGGAAAATTTCCACTAGATCGTGCTCGATTGAGCGCGATTCTTATCTCTAATGATTCCTAAGATCTAACCTATAAAGGAGGAGTAGAGGAGGACCTGGTTTGCGGATTGAAAACGTGTGCTTTGTGTAAGACCCCCTTTTTTTCTTTTAAACCACTGAGGTCTTATGCCAAAATTTTCCACTTTGCGGTGACACCAACACACCTAGGAAGGTCATCACTACTAAACGCCGATCCTACCGTCCATACTGATCGTAGAAGAGTAGAATAAATATAAGAGTACATGAGTAAAATGAAACTCAATACTAGTCCACCAGAATCATATATATATAGAGATAATTCTCCACAAAGGGAGAGCCCATAAAAATGATAAAGCAAAGTACTAAAGATGGCTCCTGACCGATACATCAAAATCGTCAATACAAATCAATAAATCGCGGAAGCAAATCTATAATATCTACTAATGATCGGGACTCACTGTCCCTGCTGCCTGAACTCTAGTGCTAGACTGTCTCGTATCCAAGCGGACCGACCTCTAGGGTTGTATCTCCTAGTTTGGCTCCACGATCCCTTAAAATGATTTGGTCAACGACCGTATGTCTAAAATACTAAGTCCTATCATCCCCCACCCCTCCTCCATAGCATCTAGGCACCGAGAGGGGAGAAGGAAAGGGAAGGTAATGAAGGTGTAGAGTAGCAAAGGTAAGCAGGTGGCGACGGAACTAGTCTATTATGAGTTCAAAAACAGAGCAAGTATATGTAAGTAGTAGTAGGTAAGCAGCATAAGTATATACAAGAACAGGTGAGCAAGTAAATTAGGAGAAGGTAAACTAAGTAAGTAACCATGACCTATTGGAATGCCCATACAAACCTATAGACCAAAGGGTCATTTTGCAAGGCTTATTGTATAAAGAGTCTCATACCAATTTATACAATAGGTGTCAGGGGTTATATGCAATGATGATGTTATGTCATGCAAGTATGTTATGATGTGAATCATGCAAGTGCAACACACATACTCGACTCTGTGCACACAGACCTTTAGTTCCCCCTTTCTGGAGCCTAACCTCCCAGGATACTTCCATAGTGGAAAATGGAAGCGGTGGGTTTGGCCTTGCCCACCTCTAAACCGGTATCAACACTGCCAGTCAGACCTATCGTACGCCTCAACGTTGGTGCACTAAGCGGAGCTCCTGCATACTCTTGTCGGCTGTGCACCATACTTTATTTGTCCAAGTGCTAAACCACACTTGTCGAGTCAACGTATTGGTGTCGGTGTGATGACTCTCCAATACCAAAGACCCACCACCTTATATCTTTTGCACATGCAACCTTAATATACTTTTCCACCGATCCAAAGCTCCCTGAACTATCCCATCTGTCACAATTATCTACCGAGCCAAAGCTCCCCGGACTAACCCGTCCGTCACAAATATCTACCGAACCATCGACTCGTCAGGCTAACCTGCCCATCACTAAAACCAATGAGCCTACCGCTCGCAAGACCCAACCTAACTCCCACAACACCGGGGATTGTGAGTGTAAGTTAAATCCTATTTAAACTAGTTACTCTTTAACATTGATTATTCTTACGGTTTAGGTTAGCACAGGACTGCCCAAGGTATTCCCGGTGAAGGGCTCTCGCAGGGCACTAGGAACTATGATGGTAGCTGAAGCTCATCGTTCCCTTTCGCAAGGCACTTACAATTAATGGTTATTACTCAATTCCCGATCCCTTTTAATGTTATACTTGATCTAACCCTAGTGTATTTTCACTCTCTCTCCATACGAAAGACGATCTTTCGTCGATCTCGAGCACCTCTTAACACTAGTCAATCCAGCACTCTCCTCATCATGACTCCTAATGAAACTCTCATTTTCACCTTACCAAACCAGTAAACTATTAACCCCATCTCCCAATGTCCATTACACAGGTTATCACAATTTCCGCAGCTTTACTAAATGCAGACCAACTTTAGCTATATGATGTATATGATAGGAGGTACTCAAAATTTTCATCCAAATACCCTGAGATAATTATTGGGGGTCTATCATGACACATATAGCCTAAATCCAGAAACTTGTAATTTTCCTAATTAATTTGGCATTTATTAAATTTTACCAAAAGAAAGGCTATGGGTAATTTTGATCATGAAGTACTAGATTTCCTTAAGTTATGGCCACCCAAAAATTAAAAACAGTGTATCATAGCAAAATATCAATGAATTCTAAATTTCATAGATTTGCATAAATTTAATAACCTCTAAATAATTATTTCAAGTTAATTCAAATAATTTTAGATAATGAAGAGAGTACCATAAATCATAGTCCAAAACTTATATAAAAATTACCATAGTTTTATAAAAATCATAAAACACTACTGACTAAGTTTAATGTAATTCCAAGGTCAATGAGCCATGTATAAAAATACTTTAAATAATTCCATTAAAGTGCACCTTGTGAAGAAACATTCTTATAAACTCATTCAAATGACATATGATAATTTTCTTGACTTTATTATGTCCTAAAAAGTTCTCTGGCCAAGTAACACAATTTTACAGCAAGATATAACATTTATTATCTATTTATCAAAGTATGGTGCACTAGTTCACTTAACACATAAAGTACTAAGATGAAATGCCTAGATGATCCAAATAATTTACTAGTGCCTCTAAATGATATTTAATTAACCTTTCCAGAGTTCCATATCATTCTAAGTTAATCTAACCATGGTTACTTCAAAATCATCAAAAAGGGCAAGGTGGAGATTATACCTACAAGTATGAGCTACTATTTTCTAAACATCCTATAATAAATTTCAGGGGTCAATAGAACTATAAAATTACACCTACCAAAATTTCATGATGAACCAAAGTCATATGACCCCTTATTTATTCCTTAAGGTGTATATACCTAAATAATTACCAAGTGATTAAAGTGGGGTGCATGTGTCCAAATACTACCAAACCCCTTCCTAGGTCATTTCACCACCCTAAGATCACATGGACTAAAAACCAAGTCCATATAAGGACAAATCACCCCATGTCCTTCACAAACCCCCAAAGTTCATCCTAAGGGTTTGAACTAAGGTTTTAGGGCAAATCCACCATAAACTAACCCAAACTCCATGTGAAGGTGTTTAATGTCATAACAAATTAGTGGCCCAAGTTTCAACCTCTGTTGAAGTAATTTTGTCACTCAACGCCACAAGGGACAATTTAACCTAATTAACCATTTTTTGGCCTAGCCTAGGGTTTACCAAATTCCATACTAATTCATCTCCAAATGGAATTAAATTTTATACAGAGCCTTATATTGACCCAAAGAACCACTCACAAAAATTTGGGAGGGTTTGGAGGTTATTAGACCCTTTAAATAATTCATACATTGATTATTAAATTTCTACAAAATCATTAAGAAAATGTTTTCCAAAAATTCCCTTTTTGGATATGTTTTAGGTATAGGTAAGAGTGACCCCAGCCCAAATTTCAAGTCATTTGGATAGCTGGATTGATGGGGGTACTCAAAACAATCTCTGATCAAGCCAAGGTATAAGCCTCACCAAAATGAGTGATGTGGTCTGACCTGAACTCCAAATTGGTTCAAACCAATTTTAAAATAAAGTAGACTCTTAGGGATACAACTTTCATGTAGACCACCTTTACAGTAGTGGACCTAAGTATTTTTAATAATTAATTTAAAATAGCCCAATAACTGTGACAAAAAATGAAATAAATTGAATTACAATATAATCATTTGCACGATTAAAGCATGACCATGTGGCTCTGACATTCTCTTCTTTCTCCAGCCAAAGGCCATGATTGACTGAACTTGGAGCATATTCCAAGTACATTTGTCGGCCACCCATCCACCTCCCTTGCTGGCCACCCGGCAACCTTCCTTGTCGGCCACCACCGCCACCACCTTCGTTGAGGTGGGGGCTATCGCCGGGCGGCGGCACGGCCGCCGGAGGGGCGATTTCTAGCGAACCCGAGAGGAAGCCCAAATCCGAAATTTTATAGATTTTGAAGCTTTGAATCGGCTTAACTGAGCCCAATTCTTGTCTCTAATGAATCCTATAATCTAGCCCACGAAGGAGTAGAGGAGGACCTATTGGGAGAGCTGGAGTCGGGCCGACCGCTGCGCCACAATCACCGGATTTTGCGATTTATGGTGCTCTGCAACAACACTACCAAATGGCTCGAAATCTTCAGGGAAGATGCGGAAACGACTCTGCTGGTCCTAAGGAAGCTTTTAAGATTGTAAACTGGGGGAGATGAAGGGTCTAACACCAATTGCCATTAATGGCCATTAAAGTGAATTTCGGCCAAGGTAGGATCCTCTGAATCTAGCCACCTAGAGGCTGGGGAAAACCTCTGGTCTACTCTAACTGATGAGGGGAAGATGAATCAAGACTTTGGAATCAATTGGAGAGGAACTCTTGCTCTCTCATGGCCATTAATGGCTTTCTCTCTCCTCTTTCTCTCTCTTCGTTATGGGAGAAATTAAATTCAGCCGCTTTGGTTGCTGGCTATAATGATTCAACTCCTCAAAACTGATGAGGGAGAATGTATCCATCAATTGGAGAGGCCCTTGGTATCCCTTGGCCATGAATGGCCTCCTTTTTCACTTTCTCTCTCCTCCATTAAAGGGAAAAATGGAGTTTTCTCTCTCCTAGTCACCATGGTCAAATTTTGATTACTACTCTGGCCTAATGGTACCCCGCTAACCCATATTATTCATGGAAATAAGGTTATAGCCCAAGTGGATTGGGCTTGAGCTTGAGTTAGCCCATTTGGTTAGAGCTGACCTTAGTCAACATGACCATTTGGGTTGACCCCAATGGGTCCTTGGTGACCCATTGGCCTCCACTAAGGTCTAATAAGGACTAGGTAGGGTAGGTTGGGCATCTTGTAGGCCACTCGACCCTTAGTTAGGGCACTTTGACCTTTTTAGGGCTAGGGTTGACTTGAGTCAACCTAGCCTCTTTGGTTAACCCCAATGGGTCCTTGGGGACCCATTGGCCTCTCTTAGGGCTTGGAAAGGTCTAGGTGGGTCCCTTTGGCTAGGGGGGGTCAATTGGCCATGTGTGAGCTTAGTTTGACCTAATTAGGGTTTAGTTGACTTTGATCAACTTGACCTTTTTAACTGACCCTACTGGGTTCCTATGGCTCTAAACGACCCTCTAATAGGTTAGTGATGTTGTGGTGGTATCATGGAGTTAGGTGAAGCCCTGTGGTCATCCCTAAGCTAGTAATAGGAATTCTACTATTTGTAGACCAAGGTGGTTCACACTCTAATTCCCAAATTCAGCCCAACCTTTTGGTACTTCCCAAGGTTTTGTCATGACCCAGTCATGACAAAACCATCTTAGGGGTCTAGAAGTATGAAGGATTTTACACTTTGCCTCCTCACCATTTCTTGTCACCGACCTTTGGCTCCTCTGTAATTGCGCTACCAAGTGGCTCGAATTCTTCAGGTAAGTGGTGGGAAAGACTCCTCAGAGTCCATTGATGGTGTTTAAGGCCACAGTTGGGGAGGGGAAAGGCCAAGGCATCAATGACCATTAATGGCCATTGAAAGCTTATTTGGGCCATGGCAATTCTCCTCCCCTAGTCACTGTCATTGCTGGGAAAACCCTTGGCCTTCCTTAACGGCCATGGGAGATGATTCCAGCAGGAAAAGAGGGCTCTTGGCTTTCGAAGCCATGAATGTCCTTCTCTCTCATTTTCTCTCTCCTCCATTAAAGAGAAAATAAAGATTTTATGTCTCCTAGTCACCATGGCCGAAATTGGTGATTATCTCAGCTTAAAGGCACCCCACTAACCCATTTTATTCATGGAAATAAGATTAGCCTAAGGGGGATTGGGCTTGAGCTTGAGTTAGCCCCTTTTGAGCTAGTTTGACTTAATACTAGGGTGGAGTTTGACCTTTGTCAAATTTGTTCGAACCCTTGTTTGGATTTGTGCTAGGTTCACTCTTAGGATGTCTTGACCCCCATGTATAGCCAGGGTCTCTGTCTAAGTCTTAGTTAGGTCCCCTTTAGGTCAGGTTTTGTGCAGACCAGCATTGCAGTGGACTCAGACTCATATTCAGATAAATGTTATGGACTATCTATATCAGTTCGACTACAGTCGAACTCATCTCGACGATCGTCGATCTCCCATCGACGATCTCAGAGTCTTGTACTCTGAACTAAGATCGACTATCTACGAGCTCAGGTCGACATTTACGTTTTTCTAAGCAGTAATCTCAGTTCTACGATAGTCATTCTCTGGTCGACGATCTCTTAACTCAGTTCGACGATCTCTGAATGGAGCTCTACGATTCTATACTGCTTTCTATTATCAGTTCTTTAGAATGGTCATAGTTATTTATTTTAATTATGATAAAGTTTTTCAAGGAAGATATATTCTGATAATAAATGATGATTCTCTCAAGGCTTATAGTCGTATTCTTGAAGCATTAATTATTGTATTCACAGAATATTTTATCAAGACAGTTATGGAAATGCATTTATGATTACCAACAATATTTAGCCTTTAGGACTCCTCAAATCTTGCAGAGAATTATGTTTTGTCTTGGGAATTCAAATTGATGCCATTTTTTCTTCATTCTGACAAAATATATATCTTAGAAAGACTACAAGAAAAAAAAGTAGTAATCAATCAGCAGTCAGAGAAGAATATTGCTCTCAAAGGTCTTGCATGTTTTGCTGAAAAGAAGAAGAAAAGAACCTTTTCAAACACAACTCTATCCAGTCTTCTTCCTTCTTCAGTCTTCAAAGATTTACAAAGAGCCAAAAATCTATAACAGTTTAAAGACTCAAAAGGCTCTGCAACATATTTTGAAGACCTACACTCAGGACCAAGTTTTCCTCTTCCTGAATATATACACCATCTCAGGGGGAGCTTGGACACTCAACTTTAATCCACATAGTCTTCTCATTTGCCTGAGAAAGAGAAGATTTCCAATCATTCTTGTTTCTTTTACCTCCATCTTTACAGGGTTATCTCTCCCTTCAAAAGTGAACTCTTGGTGATAGGGCACTTGATCAAAAACCTATTCAATTTTCGGCTCCTAATCAAAAGCTCAAAGGGTCTCTAGATCTACCTGCAGCAGATCTTGTGGTGATAGGGCACCTGATCAAAAACCAAAGTGGATTCCTACCTGGGTGGTAGAAGAGTGTATGTACCCATATTTTGAGAACCACTATAAATTTTCTTGTGTCGTCTGGTTGTTGTGTGATTTCTTTGTGTGTTGTGTTATGCTGTGGTAGTCTATCCTATTTTATTTCACTATTTATAGTTATCAGTATTTTAATTCCGCAATAAATCTAAACAATTTTTAAA
This sequence comes from Platanthera zijinensis, assembly GCA_039513925.1. NCBI lineage: Eukaryota > Viridiplantae > Streptophyta > Magnoliopsida > Asparagales > Orchidaceae > Platanthera > Platanthera zijinensis. The sequence continues at coordinate 142,640,946 of CM077086.1, forward strand.
TACTCTATTCACCCCCCCCCCCTCTAGAGTAAAACCTATCTACCCCTCTCTTTCAATTGGTATCAGAGGGTGTGTTTTTAAGGTTGTATAGGCTAACACCTGAACCTAAGATCTCTGATAGATATTTTTTTTCTCTAATTCTTTTTGTTTTTCCATGGCACAGTACAAGGACTTTGAAAGCACAAGACCTCCAGTTTGCAACTTGCAAAAGTTTGGAATCTTGAAGGCAAGAATCAGACTTTATATGAATTCAATTGATGAAGACATTTATGCTTATATCTTAACAGGAGTACCTCCACCACCAGCTGCCACTCCAAGTACTTCCACAAATATGACTGCAGTACCTCCTCCAGACTACAATGATGCATACAAGAAAGTAAAGATTATTGATGCAAAAGCCATGAATATTCTGGCACAAACAATGTCTGATGACATATTTCAGAAAGTAGCTGAATGTGAATCAGCTAAGGCCATCTGGGACTCCTTAAACTAGATGGTTGCAGGATCAGCAGATGAAAGGAAGGACGGGAGAGCTCATCTAATCTCCCAGTATGAGAATTTTAAAAAGGAAGAAACTGAGGAAGTTTCTGAGATATACAACAGACTCAGTATCATTGTTAATGAACTGAAAACCCTTGACAAGGACATCTCAGTCACAGAAATAAATGACAAAATTCTCATGTGCTTCCCCAGCTCATGGGACTCTAGAATCTGGCCTATCAGAGAGACCAGAAGCACACATGAGATGACTACTGAATCAGTCTTAGGAAAGCTGAAATCCTATGAGCAGTTACTAAAGACAAGAGAAGCTGAGCAACAAAAGATTGCTACACTAACAAGGAAGGAATAGAATATAGCTTTCAAAGCTTCAGAAGAATCAGAAACCTCTCCATCGAATAAAGAGTTGATGAGTCTCTTTGCAAAGAGATTCTTCAAGATGGGGAGAAAAGAATTCAGAAGGAAATCAATCAGGAGTGATGATAAACCAAGGTATGATAAAACCCCCTCTAAAGAGATTATCTATTTTGGTTGCAGGAAAGCTGGAAACATTCTTCCAGAATATCCAGAAAACAAGCACAAGGAAAGGAGAAAGGAGAAAGACTCCAAGAAGAACTCCAGCATACAATCCTCCTACAAACACAAAAAGAAGGAGAAAGGGTTTGTTGCAGAAACATGGAGTGACACTGAAGAATCATCTTCCTCAAGTTCCAGTGAGGATGAAGAAGAAGCAAAGGCCAAAGAAATTTGCTTAATGGCCATCAATGCTTCAGGACATGTCTTAGAAGAAGAAGAATCTGGAGAATGTTCAGATTGTGATCAGGTATTGGAATACTTTGACTTTACCTCTGAAGATTTTAAATCAAACTTTAAATCTATGTGTAGTGATCTGATTAGATCTGAGAAGGAAATCAAACTTCTCAGAGATAAACAATTTAACCATGACAGTTTAGTATCAGAAAACAACAAATTCAAAAATGAAATAGACATGTATAGTGAACAAATCATTTTTTTGAAAAAGGAATTAAGTAAAGCAAAACAGCTAGAGGAATCACTAAATGGGAGAAGCAAACAACTAGTAGAAATTACCAGCACACTTAATGCTAGACTTAACAAAAGTAAGTTAGGATTAAGTGCATCATCTAGTGAACCTCCAGTTATTAAGAAAACCCATCTCTCACAACCTATAAAGTTTATTTCAAATAAAGGTAAGAAAAATACAGAACAAATTAAAAAGGTTAATAAAGTTTTAAAAGAAGTTGAGAAAAACAAAGAAAAATAAAAAACTAAGTCTCAACAAAAATCGTCGAACCAAGATCGACGATCTCAGCATTATGTGTCGAACGACGATCGATGATCGCAGAACCCAGAGTTTGAGCCTAGACACTCTGCAAACGGGGATCGACGATATCATTATGTATCGTCGAACAGAGATCGATGATCGTGGAACCCAGATAATAGCTTCTATTACTCTGAGAACTGGGATCGACGATATCAATGCTGGACGTCGAACGCAGATCGATGATCTCAACCTAAATCGTCGAACCCAAATCTATATCATCAAAACTATAATTTCAACAGAAACTTTAATAAGAACTCTAACTCTAAAACTTTTCATCCCTTAACTAACTGGATAATCCCACCTAGGATATTTCATCCCTTAGGTTATAAAAGTCAACCTGAATACTCCTATATTTCACATTTTAAGTATGAAAAGAAGCCAAGACCCAAGGTTACCTAGGTCCAGAATATATAAGATGTTATTTTGCAAGTGTAGACCTATCCTACCATGCAGGATAAATGGTATCTGGACAGTGGGTGCTCCAAGCACATGATAGGAAACAAGGCCAACCTGAATAACTACAAGGCAAAGCTAGGTCCAAAGGTTATATTTGGAGACTCAAGCTTTGGTCAGACAGAAGGCAATGGAGAATTCTCACTTGGAGCTGTCACATTCAGGAAAGTGGCATATGTCAGTGTCCTGAAACATAACTTGATATCCATAGGTCAGCTATGTGATGCAGGTTATGAGGTATGTTTTACTGGATCCAAATGCAACATTTCTTTAAATAATAGCATTGTGTTATTAGGTATTAGGTTAGACAATATCTATTTAGTTGATTTTTATTGTGCTTGTTCAGAAATCTGTTTGTTTAATCAAGTTAGCAATAAAAATACATTGTGGCATAAAAGGCTAGGACATGTAAATCTTAGAAACATTGTTAGGTTATCCAGGGATAACCTTGTTAGAGGATTGCCAACTTGCCCCTATAAGAAGGAAAGCCTTTGGAAGGCTTGTCAAGTAGGCAAACAAACTAAAAATAACTTTAAATCAATTAATAAGACTGATTCACCTAGGATCTTGTATCTGCTTCATTTGGACCTTTTTGGACAAATTGCTTTACAAAGCTTGGGAGGGAAGTTCTATACTTTAGTTATTGTAGATGACTTCTCTAGGTTCATTTGGGTTTTCTTCTTGAGAAACAAGTATTATAATTTCAAAGTTCTTACAGGCTTTATAAAATGCATAAAGATTGAGTACTCTACTCAAGTTGCATTGATAAGAAGTAATCATGGCACTGAGTTTGAATCTCTTCCTATGCAAGAATTCTGTGAGAAGGAAGGTATCAGGCATTGCTTCTCTTCTCCCAGAACTCCTCAACAAAATGGGGTAGTTGAAAGGAAAAATAGAACACTCATTGAATTTGTAGGCACATTGCTTGCTGATGCTCACATGCCTAAATCCTATTGGGCAAAAGCTATAAGCACAGCAAATTATGTCCTGAATAAAAGTTTGATGCACAAACTTAAGGGCAATACTTCCTATGAATTACTCAAAAGGAAGAAACCTAAAATAGATAACTTTAGAATTTTTGGTTGTATCTGTTTTATTCACAACAACAACAAAGATTATTTTAGAAAATTTGAAGCCAAAGCTACATGGGAATCTTTCTAAGATATTCCCAAGTTAGCAAGGCATATAGGGTTTTCAATAAATCATACTTGAAAATTGAAGAATCTGTTCATGTTACTTTTGATGAAGCTAATATGTTTTATAAGGAGAAGGAAGCTTCTACCAGTGATCATTTGCAGGTACCCAATCTATGTGAGAAATTGGATGACCTAAATCTCACCCAAAAAGTGACATCTCATCACTCTTCACAGATTGATGAAGATAGTGAAGAAGAATCTTTGGAAATTGCTGAAGCTTCTCCAACAGCAAATTTAATTCCACAAGAGAAATTAGTTCATGATGTTGCTGTTGTTGAACAAACTCCACCTCCTGACTATGTTACACTTAGAGATCATCCCATATCTCAAGTGATAGGAGACATGTCAGTGAGTATGCAGACAAGGCACCAACTCAATGAGGATGTGATGCATGCCTGCTTCTTATCTCAAAGTGAGCCCTCATCCATTAAAGATGCTGAGCAAGATCCATATTGGATTATTGCAATGCAAGAGGAGATAAATCAGTTTGAAAGATGCAAAGTTTGGAACTTGGTTCCCAAACCCAAAGGACAGCTAGTTATTGGAACTAAATGGGTCTTCAGAAAGAAATTGGATGCTCAAGGTATAGTTGTCATAAACAAAGCAAGACTAGTGGCACAAGGCTACAAGCAAGAAGAAGATATTGACTATGATCAGACCTTTGCACCTGTTGCAAGGCTTGAAGCTATAAGAATTTTCTTGGCTTATGCTGCTCACAAGAAATTCAAGGTATATCAAATTGATGTCAAAAGTTCTTTTCTCAATGGGGAACTTAAGGAAGAAGTATATGTGGAACAGCCACCAGGTTTTATCTCTTCAACTTACCCCTCTAATGTTTTCAAATTGCATAAGGCTCTCTATGGTTTAAAGAAAGCTCCAAGAGCTTGGTATGAAACCCTAGCTAGCTTTCTTTAGAGCATAAATTTTCTAGAGGCACTGTAGATAGGACTTTATTTGTTAGACATCATCATGATAGGATTCTGTTAGTTCAAGTATATGTTGATGATATTATATTTGTTTCTACTGATTCTAAACTTTGCAAAAGTTTTCTGACCTTATGCACTCCAAGTTTGAAATGAGTAGCATGGGTGAACTTTCTTACTTTCTTGGTCTTCAAGTAAAGCAAGCTCCTGATGGCATCTTCATATCCCAGTCCAAATATGCTAAGGAATTAGTAAAAAGGTTTGGGATGGCTGATGCCTCAGCAATGAAGACACCCATGGCTTCTAATGCAGTAATTGATTCTGATGAAAAGGGTAAACCTATTGATCAGAAAAATTTTAGGGCCATTGTTGGGTCCCTACTATATCTTACTGTAAGTAGACCTGATATAATGTTTGCAACATGTCTTTGTGCTAGATTTCAAGTCAACCCTAAAAAATCTCATTTAATTTTTCTCAAGAGAATTTTAAGATATTTAAAGGGCTTTCCTAATCTAGGACTTTGGTTACCCACAGAGTTAGAATTTGAATTAACTGGATATTCTGATGCTGACTATGCTGGATGCAGAGTTGATAGAAAAAGCACTTCAGGAACTTGTCAGTTCTTGGGTGATAGATTAGTATCCTAGTTTTGCAAGAAACAATCATCTGTGTCTACATCAACTGCAAAAGCTGAATATATAGCAGCTGGGAGTTATTGTTCACAAATCTTGTGGATTCAAAATCAGCTACTGGATTATGGGTACTCTCTCAAAAGTTCCACCATATTTTGTGACAGTACTAGTGCCATATCTATTGCACAAAATACAGTTCTGCATTCTAGGACCAAGCATATAGAAATAAGGCATCATTTTCTTAGAGATTGTGTTGATAAAAACAAGATTAACCTAAAGTTTATCTCCACTGATTTTCAAAGAGGAGATATTTTTACCAAGCCTCTGGATGTGCAAAAACACTTATTCTTTTTGAATCAGCTTGGAATGATAAATGGCATGGATTAAAATTGACTTTTGTCTCTATGAAGATGTGGTCAACGATCGTCGAACAGAGATCGACGATCTTCGAACTCATCTTGAGCCAAATCGTCGACCTGAGATTGACGATAGCTCTGTGTGAAGACAAATATGGTCGACCGGAGATCGGCGACTTTTCTTCAGTAAATCAATCGTCGACCTAAGCTCGACTATCGATTTTTTTTTCGAGATCAGAGACCAAAGATATTATTTGTTTATAAATTAAATCTTTGACCTAAGATCGACGTTTCTTGTTCTATCGTCGGATAGAGATCGTCTCTTCATATTCCAAAAAGAAACCCTATATGTAGGTTTCTCGTCGATCTCTGTCCCGCGCTTTCTCTTTCTCTTTGCTCTTGATCTCTCTGTCTCTCTTGAGTCTACAGGTTTTCCATGGCGATTTATACAGCAGCTCTCACAGCGATGAAGTTTGACACAGGATTCAATGTCGACTTCGACTCGTTCAATCATTGTGATCCCATTTTTCAGGAAATGTTACAGTTGTGCGATGATTAGGGATTGAAGAAATTCATTAATACAAGGATAAAACTATCTTTAAAGAATGGGTTTACACTTCCTCTACAAATGACTCTTCAATGATCGGTTTCGTCTCAGGACAGCAGGTTACTCTAAACCCAGCAACTCTTACAGAGATTTTTGAGTTAAAGAATGGATCAGATTACCTAGAACAGGATAGTTCAGAATATAGCAGGATGCTATTTGAGATGGGTCATTCTGAGGGCATCCCATCTAAGTTATTAAAGAAAAATTTATCCGTAGGTTTTAAGTTCCTTGTGGATATCATGGGAAAGGTTATGCTGGGCAAGCATTCGACCCATGACAACATCAATAGGCAATAGTTTGCCATCATGTCTACTCTGGTAAATAAGAAGGTCATTGATTGGGCCAGCTTGTTCCTTGATTTGATTAAGAGGATGAACAACAAGAAGGAAGTATGCTTAGGAAGGATTCTGGGAATCTTCCTTCAGAAAACAGCTCTAGAGCTATTGGTTTCTCCAACCATCGCTATTAATGCTAGTAAGAGGTTGGATTCCTCTCTGTTCGGGAAGTGGGAGAGGATGATTCAAAAGCCCTCCAGGGCTGGAACCTCCTCCCTTATATCTGAGGACACAAGGGCTGTCACAGCCACTTCCCAACCTAATGAAGAAGTTCCTTCTCTTCCTCCTCCTCCTCCAATTACTCCCAGTGTTCCTTCTCTCCCACCCAATGTTGTCCAAACCATCTCTTCTCCTGTTCAGCCATCATCTTCCATTCACCCAGCTGAACCTCAAAACCTTCACACCTTGTCCCTTCCAAATTTTGACCTCCTCTCACCTCTCTCATCTCCTTCTCACCAACCTGATTCACCCATCAACACTGAAACCTCACCACATATTTCCCCTATTCATTCTTACAGAAACTCCCCTATTCAGGATGAGATCATGACCGATTTCACTCCTCCTCCCTCGCAAAATTCTGTCTCGACTCATACTCCACCTGAGCTTCTTTAAATTGATCAAACCTACTCCATCTCTCATCTTCTGGAACTCCTCACTCCTACTCTAAAATCCTTGATAGCAGAGGCTATTACACCTCTTTCTCTCTCTATTTCCTCTCTTTCTGCCTCTATTTCTGCTTCCACTGTCCCTTCTTCATCTGGGGGCCTGGTTCCAGTTCTCACTAAAACCAAGCTGGGGGAGATGTCACATTAAGATGCTGCAGGTTCAGTCTCAGCAAAACTTCAGGCTCAGTCTCCTCCAGCAGTGCATGAAGATGCTGCAGGTTCAGTCTCAGAAGAGCTTCAGGCTCAGTCTCCTCCAGCTGTACAGAAAGAAGAAGTGTTTCAGAAATTTTGTACAGACATAGTTCTTTTTTAAGATTTGTTGATGTCAGATGAAGACACTGATGTGTCAATTCCTGAGATTTCCAGTGGTTATTGTTATATTAATCCCTCCATTAATTTACAAATTCTTTTACATTCCTTCTCTCTGTTTAGATCATTTTTATTTCAGATGAGATAAACTCTTCCAGGGCCATGGTTTGTTATACAAGACCCATGAGTCCTTCTGTTGTGAAACAACTTCTGCAGATTCAGTAAGCTCCAGTTTATACAGATACTCCATCAGTTACATTGTGTATAGATATGTCATCCCCTTTGGATGTTGAGCCTATGCTTTTGTTAGAAGAAAAGAATGAGTTTGATGCCTTCTTAATTACTGATGAACTACTTGATCTAGTGGCCTCAGAAAATCTATCTTTAGCCCTAGAAACAAGTTTAGTTATTCTCAGTGAGTCTTACAACACTATTCCCTCTCTGGATGATTTCATTGCTATTGATATTGAGGAAGAAGCCAAAGAAAAGGCTGCCAAAAAGATTGCTAACAAACAGGTGAAGGAAATTGATGAGTTGCATGACAATCCTCAGGGTTCTTCTAATGATGATGATGATGATTCAGACGATGGTATTTCTAAGAAAAAGATAGTTTCAAGGAAAAGGAAAGTTGCTCCCCAGACTGCTCCCAAGCCAGGAAATACAAATAATACCCCTTATTATATTTTGAAAGGGATTACTCCATACCCTGGGATGGAGAGCTGAATGTGGTTATCCAAAAATGAACAGAAAGCCAGGAAGAAGAGCAGGAGATATTCTCCTCCTCCTCAGAAATTCAGAAGAGGTCCTCCTCCTCCTCCTCCTGCTGTTGGTGCTTCAGGTGTTATTTTTCAAGCATCTGGTGCATCTTCCCAGCCTTCCTCTTTCTCAAGATCATATCAAAGGCAGGATAGATCTTCCAGGACTCATTCCCAAGGAGACAGCCAGCAGCATAGAAGTCAAAGTTCCTCAAAACATGTTAAAGAAGTGATTTATCAGAACACCTCCTTCTCTCCTCCTCAACAACAAGTTCTTCCCAAGGAATAAAAGACAGCTGCTTATCAGTCAAGAAGACCTGTTGTATCTCATAAAAGAAAGTATAGTGAGGCTGCTCCTCCAAGAACTCTCTATTCTCCAAGTGATAATCAGCACAGCTCAACAAAGTTTCAAGCTCAATCCACTCAGTTCAAAGCAGTTACAATGATGCCTCCTCAAGAAGATAAGCCACCTATTGATCAGGAACTTGATCCAAACTTTAGGATGGCTAGGCTTCAGGAACTAATTGGTCTCTCTCAGATCAGAAAAGCTATAGAAGAAGGAGAAGATCCATCTAAATTCTCTACTATGTCTTCCTACAGAAAAAAAGAGCTTAATAAACTTCAAGTTAGCAAGAAATTCTTTGATCCAGCTGAATATATGACATTGCATCCTGAAGCTATTATGCCAAGGACCAGTACTCAAACATCTCTTGGTGGACAATACTTGATGATATCTATGAAGAATGTACCAGACCCAAGCAGGAAGATAATTTTCTCTAAACGCTCATCTAGTTCTCCATCTGATAGATTGTAGTTAGAACTCTTTGTCTATTGTTTAACTGATTATGTACAATGCACTGCTATAACATATCTGCTTATGTTATTTCATCCCTTCAGATATTTATGGTCTTTGTATTTAATTTCTTTTCAGTTTATTTTTGAGTGACCTCACACAAATAGTGGGAGATTGTTGGAACCCTTGTTTGGACTAGTGTTAGGTTCACTCTTAGGATGTCTTGACCCCCTTGTATAGTCAGGGTATCTGTCTAAGTCTTAGTTAGGTCCCCTCTAGGTCAGGTTTTGTGCAGACCAGTATTGTAGTGGACTCAGACTCAGATTCAGATAAATGTTGTGGACTATCTATATCAGTTCGACTATAGTCAAACTCAGCTCTACGATCATCGATCTCCCATCGATGATCTCAGAGTCTTCTACTCTGAAATGAGCTCGACGATCTACGAGCTTATGTCGACGTTTACGTTTTTCTCAACAGTAATCTCAGTTCTACGATAGTCGTTCTCTGGTCGACGATCTCTTAACTCAGTTCGGCGATCTCTGAACAGAGCTCTACGATTTGATACTGCTTTTAGTTATCAGTTCTTCAGAACGGTCAGAGTTATTTATTTTGATTATGATAAAGTTTTTCAAGGCAGATATATTCTGATAATTAATGCTGATTCTCTCAAGGCTGATAGCCATATTCTTGAAGCATTAACTATGGTATTCACATAATATTTTATCAGGACAGTTATGGAAATGTATTTATGATTGCCAGCAATATCTAGCCGTTAGGACAACTCAATGCTTGCAGAGAATTATGTTTTGTCTTGGGAATTCAAATTGATGTCATTTTTTCTTCATTCTAACAAAATATATATCTTAGAAAGACTACAAGAAAAAAAAAGTAGTAATCAATCAACAGTCAGAGAAGAATATTGCTCTCAAAGTATCTTGCATGTTTTGCTGAAAAGAAGAAGAACCTTTTCAAACACAACTCTCTCCAGTCTTCTTCCTTCTTCAGTCTTCAAAGATTTACAGAGAGCAAAAAATCTATAACAGTTCAAAGACTCAAAAGGCTCTGCAATATATTTTGAAGACATACACCTAGGGCCAAGTTTTCCTCTTCCTAAATATATACACCATCTCAGGGGGAGCTTGGACACTCAACTTTAATCCACATAGTCTTCTCATTTGCCTGAGTAAGAGAAGATTTCTAATCATTCTTGTTTCTTTTACCTCCATCTGTACAGGGTTATCTCTCCCTTCAAAAGTGAACTCTTAGTGATAGGGCACCTGATCAAAAACCTATTGGATATTGGGCTCCTGATCAAAAGCTCAAAGGGTCTCTAGATCTACCTGCAGCAGATCTTGTGGTGATAGGGCACCTGATCAAAAACCTAAGTGGATTCCTACTTGGATGGTAGAAGAGTGGATGTACCCAGATTTGGGGAACCACTATAAATTTTCTTGTGTCGTATGGTTGCTGTGTGATTTCTTTATGTGTTGTGTTATGCTGTGGTAGTCTAGCCTATTTTATTTCACTAGTTATAGTTATCAGTATTTTAATTCCGCAATAAATCTAAACAATTTTTTAATACTCTATTCACCCCCCCCCCCCCCTCTAGAGTAAAACCTATCTATCCCTCTCTTTAAAAATTGACCATTTGGGTTGACCCCAATGGGTTCTTGGTGACCCATTAACCTCCCCTAAGGTCTAGGAAGACTTGGGTAGGGTTAATCGGGCACCTTGGTGGTCACTAGACCCTTAATTATGGAACTTTGACCATTTTAGGGCTAGGTTTGACTTGGGTTAACCTAGCCTCTTTGGTTTATCCCAATGGGTCCTTGGTGACCCATTGGCCTCCCATAGAGCTTGGGAAGGTCTAGGTGGGTCCCTTTTGCTTAGGGGAGGTCAATTGGCCATGGGTGAGCTTAATTTGACCTAAGTAGGGTTTGGGTTGACTTTGGTCAACTTGACCTTTTTGGTTGACCCTAGTGGGTCCTTATGGCTCTAATGGACCCTCCAATAGGTTAGTGATGTTGTGGTGGAGTCATGGTGAAGCCCTATGATCATCCCTATGCTAGAAATTTGAATTCTACTATTTGCAGACCAAGGTGGTTCACACCGTAATTCCCATGTTCACCCAAACCCTTTAGGGTTTCCTAGGGTTTTGTCATGACCCAGTCATGACAAAACCATCCTAGGGGTCTAAAAGTCTGAGGGATGTTACAACTTATATGCTATGAACACGAACCTCAAGTTATAAGGATGTATAAGCATTCTTAAAAGTTGAGTTACTTACATCTTCCCCATTTCTACTACCTGCTACATGACAAACTATTTTACCATCATTCGGTTTACTAAAATTAAACCCCCGCTCTTGAATATGTTGGGAGAGAGGGATTTTGACTTAGTCTTTATGACTAATGTTTTTTTATAACACCATTCAGGTGCCCCCAGTCGCAGCAATTCCAGCAGCGTCCGTTTCGTCCCCGGTTCCATCCCATGCCCGAGTTCCCCGAGATGGATATGGAGATACCCATAGTTATGGACCCCATTAACAATCCAGTTCCTGCAGAAGAGGAAGCACTGAGGGATGGGAGTAAATCTCTTTGTACCATGATCCTCACTTGGTACTAAGGACATATAGTAGTTTGTTAGTACTAAGAGCATATAGTTGCCTCAAATATCTCCAAAGGCGGGTCTGTAGCCTTAGCTAGTTTTTTTTTGAAGGGCATGATATATATATGTGTGTGTGCGCGCGCGTGTGTGTGATTGAGACTTGATCTTTACTGCTTCTTTGGTTATAGAATGTTATTTTTGTGACGTGATGATAACTCGCCATAGGGGACAGATGTCATATAGCAGGGTTAGTTTGTTCGCTAATACTACTATATGGCCACTGCCCTCAGCATAAGAATTCACTCAACCGTGACCAATTACAAGGATAAGGTTCTTATATGTGATCCCTCCATCCGCTAGCAAAATCGTTCATCTGCTGATTGAAGCGGTGCATAACGACCTGCAGTATTTCAATTCACCAAGATGAGTGGTGCTTGCAACCCGCATTAGTTTAGATTAGTTTTTGTTTAACTTTTACAAACCAATCTAAATCCCTGATCTGTTCCAAAAATCTTTATAATTACGTTTCTGAATAAGAGAATCTCACATCCCAACCCGCGTTTCTTGAGAGACCGATACTTGGGGAAATCCGTTCCTTTTATATTACTTGTGCGTATGGTACACTTGTCATTCTACGCATCATTTGTCTATAATTGCTAATCTAAAGTTTTATTCATCTAAAAGAGTTTGTTCAATTAGATGTGTTTTTTTTGCCCGAACGCAATGTTTTTGGTCCGGACGTGATTTTTTGCATGCACGTGAGGTTTTCGGATCGGATACGATTTTTCGACCTGGTCGTGAATTTCCAGCCCGACTGCGATTTTTCACCCTGGACGCGATTTTTCGTCGCAATCGCGATTCTTTCGCCTGAGCACGATTATTTCACCCGGGCGCGGTTCATTTGCATAATCTGGACTTGAATAGCTTATGAAAAACCACGTTAACATCAATTTTAAAATAAGAGATTTATATATGTACAAACAAACAGCTGAAAAACTGCGCTTGCATTTTGAATAGAGATTATCAATCAGCATAAGCTATCCTAAATAGAGGCTCTATTTGGGATAGCTTATACTGATGAATAATCTCTATTTTAAACGTAAACACAGTTTTATAGCTGTTTGTGCAACTTATAGAAAATTACTTATGTAAAAATTGATGATAAGTTAATTTTTCATAAGCTACTAGTGTTCAGCTTATGAGTTCTCATAAGCACTTATCTCTTAAAAACTCACATGCATGATATTTTTGCTTAAATGTGATTTTTTTCATCTGTAAATGATTTTTTTCACTCGGACGTGATTTTTTCACCCTAGCGCAAATTTTTTGCCCGAGCGTGAATTTTTTGTCCGTGAGAGAATTTCTCACCCGAACGCGTTTTTTTCAACCATGCAAAATTTTTTCGCGGTGGCGCAGTTTTTTCGACCGAGCGCAATTTTTTCGCCCGGGTGAGATTTTTTTTACCGGGCGCGAACTTTTTCGCCCGGGCACAATCTTTGCGACTGAGCACGATTTTTTCGACCGAGGGCAATTTTTTCGCCTTAACACATTTTTTCGTCTGGGCGCAATATTTTTTGCCCGAGCGCGATATTTTTGGCTCGTGCGTGTTTTTTCGCCCAGGCGAGGTTATTTTGCCGGGGCGCATTTTTTCGATCGAGCGTGTATTTTCTCCCGGGCGTGTTTTTTCCCCCGGGTGCGATTTTTTTGCCGCGGGCACAATTTTTTCTCTCGGGAGCGATTTTTCGGCACGGGCGGAATTTTTTTGCCCCTGCGCGATTTTTTCTTCCTTGTGCGACTTTTTTGCCCGGGTGCGGTTTTTCGTCCGTGCGCAGTTTTTTTGCCCGGACGAGGTTTTTTCGCACGGGCGCAATTTTTTTCGCCCGGGTGTGAATTTTTGGCTCGGACCCGTATTTTTTTCCCTGACGCATTTTTTTCTTTTTCTCCCGGGCGAAAAAAACTTCTTGGAAAAAAACGTGTCCGGGAGAAAAAAATGTGCCCGTGCGAAAAAATGGGCCAAGGTGAATAAACGCCCCCGGGAGAATAAAATCGCGACCAGACGAAAAAAACTTGTCCGAGCGAAAAAAATCGCGCCCTGGGAAAAAAATCGCGCCCGGGCGAAATAAAAACTCGTCCAAACGAGCGGACCCTTATGAATGAATGAATTTTTAGATAAACACTTATGAACAAACTATCCAAACAGTTGAATGCTTATTCATCATTGCTTTTATAAAATCTCTATTGAAGCTAAAAATTTCAATTAACAGCTCATTCACCATCATAAGTTGTCTCCAAATAGAGCCAAAATATCAATCGACTATGAATGGTCGATCGGCACTGCTCGAAAAGATTGGAAACAGAAATGGCCCACTCCCAGTCCCAGTCTGCAGTAAAGATAACAGTCGGGCACTACTCGCAGTTTAAATAACATATGCAATGAAGATAGAATTTCTATACACTGGTGTGTATAGAAAAAGTTATGCACAATGTTCAGGATGCTGACACCTGGCAGACCCACTCCAAAATCGCGGAAATCAACATATTTCCTAAATCCAGAAATACCTAATGCATGTTCGCCTTCTTCGGGAATCAATCGCCGCTCGCCTCCTTCGGCTTTCTCCAACCAGAGACGGCGGTTGTGCATAAAGGTACTCCCCAAGAGATGGTCGGACCAGGATCCGCCCCTTACCAGGATCCCCCAGAGACGGGCGGACCAGAAATTCGCTGAGCCGCATCGCGGAGGGAAGGGGAAGGATCGAAGGAGGAGTAGGACGTTTCTCTTCACATCGACAGTATACTGTGTATTCTGATCTATGCCCTATTTTCCTTTCGTGGGGTTGGTTTTGTTGGAGTTACAATGGTGATCTAGAAGTGGTCAAACATGTAATCTCACTGCCAACGCGATATGAGCATGAAGGGTCGCACATAAGAGCATGTGGGGAAGTTTGAAGATTGACTGTGTTGGTAAGGGTTACCAATCACCATACAGAATGGGGGTCAGGCAAACGTTGCCAAGGAGATTCGTCAAGAATCGTCGAGTATGACTCGCCGACTCTCGACGAGTTCGTCGAGAATCATTCGTCGCGAATGATTCATCGAGAATCGTCGTGTATGACTCGCCGACTCTCGACGAATTTGCCAAAAATCGAGTTGTTGGATTCCGGACGATTGGTGATACTTGACGATTCCATCCTCGATTCTCGGCGATTCTGCAGATAATTCTCGTCGATTCTGTCAGCTTATTCTCGCCGAATCTGGATCGGATTCTTGCCGAACCTATTGCTCATTCTCGGCGAATGCTTTTGAAACCCTATGTTGTGTGGTCTGCGGATAGCAATTCTCTTAGGTCTGTTTATACCTTTGGTATAAATAAGGACTTAGGGTTTTGGGATGAATACGCGTGAGTTCTCCTGTGGCTGATTCTAACCCGACGGAAGCGTTCTGCCGGTCTTCCGATCCGCCGATTCCCGAATCCCGCCGGACAGAAGCGTTCCGCCACATCGTTCGCTCCGCCGACCACCTCCTTGTAACACCGCGGAACTCAAAAGAGGGACGGGTGATGTTTCAAGCCTAGTCTGAATTTTGGAGCAGGTTGTAACGCCCCGCCTTTTCAGCGATTATTTTTATTCTCGTTTGGCGTTACGATGACGCGTTTCCGTGGCTTGTGCCATGTGTGGAGTATGGTTTAGCTCCTTAGAACTGAGTGCCCTGTTTGGTAGCCTGTTGGCAAGATCTCCCTAGCAAACCGAGTCGTTTTGGTGACCCGGTGTGGCCTCTCGGGGGGATGTTTGTGTTTGGCTTTGTTTGGGCATAACTCGAGTTCTGTTCGTCGAAAGTTAATTTCGACTTCGCCGTTGTGTTCGTAGCGTGGGTATTTAGCTACGGTGCGAATTTCGTCGAATTCCGAGGTGAATCGGTTTTCGCGTCAATTAGGTGCTTTATGTAATTTTGTAATTAATAATATAATTATATAATTATATATATATATATATATTTGGAATGAATAGAGCCATCGATCATTCTTCTTCCCCGTAGAAAAACCGCCGGTCCTGTACGAGAGAAACGAGTAACCGCCGAGCCTTCCCTTCGGACGCCGATTCCCGGAGCGTTTGTGGACGGAATTCGATTCCGAGAGTGGATTCGGATTGCTCTCGTCGAGACCTTCATTCCTGCGGTAAGAAATTCGATTTTCGTGGAGTTTTAGAAGGATTGGAATTTTCAGTTTTGGAAGTTTTCCGCCATTAATGGCCGAGTCTTTGTTCTAGGTGTTGCGGCCGTCTTGATCCGTGCGAAGAGGAGGAAAGCAGTCCAAAGCTTCGCTGAGATTTGAGGCAAGTGGTATTCTTGCCCTTGCCAAGTGTTTTCTTTGATTTTATTTGCTGAAATTGAAATCCCGGTTAGCCCAGGTTAGAGGCCTTGTTGTTCTCGTTTCCTTGCTAACTATAGGGCTTAGTTCTTCCTACTGAAACCCCCCCTATGTTGTGATGTTTGGAATCCAAATTGTCGGCGCGAAGCCGTTGTTTTCCTTTAATTTTGATTGATGCTCTGGTTCGGGCGTAGCCGAGAGGGAGAGTTAGGAGGGGGGTGTGGTTGCCAATTTCCTTCGTTATGGTATTATTCGAATGGTTAGGCATAGTTTATATGGTAGTAGCGTGAGATGTGATAGTTGTCTACTGCTTCTGCAGTGGCGTGAGTCGTGTGCGCGTTCCGGTGTCGTTCGGAAAATTCCAAACGGTACAGGTTTGCCGCGCACGGTCATTAACCTTTAGGGCGCACGACCACTGGTCGTGTGCCTCTGTTCGTGCGCGTATAAATTTCAGTTTCCAAAGTTCTGTCTCGGGCAATCGCACGAGCGCTGGCAACAGTGCGCACGACCACTGATCGTGCGACACTGATCGTGCGCGGTTGCTAGGTTTTCTGTCAGGTTTCCAGGTTCGTTTCGCACGATCATCAGCCGATGAGTGCGCACGACCACTGATCGTGCGTCACTGATCGTGCGCTTTGTATATTTTCTTTTGATAGGCGAATTTAGATGGTTTCGAGTGCGGGAGTTTAGATACTCAAGTGGCAGGCAATTACTTGAGTTCTGGATCTTCTGCCTTGGTCGTTCGACTGTCGTCGAGCTCCGTTTTCTTTAGTGGGCTTGTGGGTAGTGGTATAATTTTGGCGGCGAGTGAGGCTAGCTCACTCAAGGCCAAAGTTTAGGTAGGCACTGAGTGGGTTTCACTCAACGCCTAGTCGTGTTGGTTTATTTCAACACTCTTCCTTTACCTTGTATTTCGTTTCGAGTGGATTTTCCAGTTGTATTTCTGGGTTTTTCTTGTCGGCCGTTTTCCTTATTTTTCCTAAAGGCCGAATCGTGGGTCGTGGATAGTAGTGGTGGTTGTAGCTCTTTATGGGGGTGGAGTTGTGTGATATAGCCAAGGCCACCCATGGATTTCTTGCTCCAGGTACGGGCTGGGCATGTCGGGTGGAAGGTCCCTTGTGTTTTCACGTGTTGACCCTCGAGCTTTTGACTTGGACATGGTGGATTGGGGGACTGCGTTTGCCTTCGATCCGGTTCCTCGTTGTTGTTTTTGCTACTATCACTTCCCGCAGTTTAGGGTGTTAGAAGTTTCTTCTTTGGTAGTTTGCAGCATTCTGACTCTTGGTAGTCTAGTAGGCCCTGCAGGATGTTGTTCCTGGGCTGGGTCGTTGCTGTTTCTTTGCACGTTGTGCATTTCTTGTTGTCCTGTTTTGGACAGTTGTGACTCTTTCTACTGCATGTTTTCTGTTATTTTGTCCTTTTGGTTGACTCTTTCATGCAGTTTTACCTTGATTTTTGCTTGCTGAGGTATTCTGTTTTCTTTTGGAATACCCCAGGTTCTGAGCTGTAGCCAGTCTGGTGGCTAGTTGGAGGTGTTGTTGTTGGTGGACTCCCGGACTTTGGAGTTTTGTTTACCTTGTTTGTGAGGTTGTTTTCAGTACTTTCTTACAGACATATATGTGTGCTGGTGGGTTCGTGTCAGGTTGTTGGCGCCCACTAGTAGTTTTTACCTTGTACTAGATATATACTATTGCTGCTACCATTTATTTTTCTGGAGATAGTCTACTTGCTTTGAGAAGGTTTTATGCTAGGTTGCTAGTTATTTTTACTATAATTATTATTATAAATGAAGCTCATGATCAGCATGTTTTGTAAACTTAATCACTATTTTCCAAATCACGTACGAAAACCGTTTTCTTATATATATTATATAAACTAAGTGTAGTGTCTTGCATAGCATGGGTGGTTCTCTTGGGACCCTTATGCGCTCTTTAGGGTGTAAAGCCTAATTAAAGTATTTTTCCGCAGCGTTTAAATATAGTTTTCTTTTGTGGACTAGATGATCCACTGAGCCGAGGGATACGGACTCTAAACATAATTGATTTTCTATTCATTAAGCTCATGATTTTCTTGCATAAAGATTGTAGTTAGATTTGCCTGTGCGTCAGCAGTTATCCCCTGCTTGACGTGGCATCATGACGCGTGTTTTCTCTTACTCTGATAATTCTTAATTCGGAGAAAATGCGGGTTGTGACACAGGTGTCACGGGCGTGTCACGGGCGTGACACGGGCGTGACACGGGCGTGGAACGGGCGTGTCACGGGCGTGACACAGGCGTGTTCGGCCACGGGTCATGTGGTCGATGTTTTGATGATCGGAGATCGTCGTGTTGAGGCACACGGCCTAGAACACGGGCGTGTCCCAGGGCGTATCACTTTGGGCAGTTTTCTGAGGCAGGCACACGGGCCATGACACGGGCCCTGATACGGGCATGTCAAATTCGACACGGGCGTGTCGGGTGCCGTGTCGCAGGCCGTGTCCTTCTCGGGTTGGGAAAGCTGGCAGATTGCACACGGGGGGCGTTACACGGGTCTCGACACGGGCGTGTCACAGGTGACACGGGCGTTTCGGAGGCCGTGTCGAATGCCGTGTGCAGGTTTTTGAGTCAGTCGAGACGCCGAATGGGTGATACAGCCAGGCACACGGCTGTGTTGCAACCCGTGTTCGACCCAGATTTTATAATTTGAGGCCTAATCGTGGCCGTTCATTTCCTTGGCTTTGGATCTGACGGTGGGGGGCTGCTCCTAGATGGTTTTAGCCGGGATAAGGGTTTCAAAACCCTCATTCTCTCTTTCCATTCTCTTTCTAAATCCTAGAGAGAGGGGAGAGCATGGTGAGGGGTTGGAGACCAAGATCCGGCCGCCGGTGGAGCGTCGGAGCTCCGAATCGCAATCCGAGTCCAGATCCGCGGAGGTGATGCCGTTGCGGTGCTTTCCAACTGCATAGTTTTTCATGGCGCCGCAGAAGAACGCAAGGGTAACGATTTCTCATCCTTGGGCATGTGAAGCCCTTTTTCCCTTTGCATAGGAAGCCCTCTCTCGCGAGTGAGCGAAGAGTTGGAGCGTTCCTTGGGGTAGATATGTAAAGTTCTCCTTGTATAGAGTCCGTACGCAAAAACGGACATAGGCATTGTGTGTGAAGCCTATCCAGACAAGTAGAGCCGGATCGGTGATGTTGCATTGCATATGAACCGGGGAAGACTCCGGGTGTTTGGGCGTTTTTCGGGTTTTCTACGTGGTAGATTGCAGCAGGGAGTCTTGGAGATTAACTCCAAGGTGCACCCGGAAAACTGGGCAAAGCGAGTTTTTACAACACGATGGCCGGGGAGCTAACGTGAACATAACCGGGTTATGTGATTGTTGTGGTGGAAACGGGACTCGGTGAGTCTTGACCTGCGCATATGGCTTAAATTGCTGTTGCGATATGAGCACGGGTCAGGCAGAACCATACCCGATCTATGTCGTTCGGTGGGACCGTTGGCATGGATGAGAGTCTTCGGCGGTCTATGGCTTAAATTATTGTGACCAAGGCCAAGAAGACAAGATGCTCATATGGTTGGCCGTCCAAGAGGCGGTGGTGGAACGGGAACGTCTATGGCTTGAATTGACGTGACATTGGCCGGTTTGCCATGAATGTGCCCTGTGTGCACGAGGTGTGTGGCCGTGCGAGCCTACGCCTGTGATGATGTGTGTTTATACTAATAAATTGCCTATACTAATAAAGTGCAGGGAAGGAGCATCGCTGCCCCGATTTTGGGGGCGGGATCGTTATAATTTGGTCAGCATTGCTGACCGTTGCTTTTGTTTGCAACCGGGCGGTGGTTTGTGCTTGCAGGTGCTGCGGAGCCGAGCGGAAAATAGCGGGCTAAAGCCCAAGTTGCTGAGCCGGCCCTCAAAGGCCTAATTTTGAGTGTTTCATTGTAACCATGTGTGGTCGGCCTGCGAGCCGATGTATGAAAACATTTTTGTATCAAGCAAACTATGTAAGGCCTTAAGGCCATTTCTGTTTTATGTGTATTGGAACATTCCTGCGTGTGTTATTATAGTGGACATTCATGCTGTTGGTAGGGTTCATAATTGTGCACCTTAATTTTAATGCTTCCGCTAGGTGTTGTGTAGGGCGTGCAATTGGTTGAATGGTTTCAACGCGTAACCAACCGGTCTGTCCGTAGTATATGGCGTCGGGCCCCGGCCGGACCTACTACTATATGCTATACGACGGATAGGGGTGTTACAAATTGGTATCAGACTACTGGTTTCGGTCAAACTTAAATGATTTCGTGGGCGAATTCACTTTAAGGGGTGGTGAGCACATGTGTGCGTCATCATTATAACATGAAAAGAACCCATGAATGTCCACTTAGGAATGAAAATACACATGTTTGAGGAACCTGCGTGTTCCTATAATTGCTGTTTGAAATAGTATTTGGTCGCTTATCGGTGTTTTGCATGTTTATAGGTGACCAGAAGTGGTGCTTGGGCCGTCAGAATGGCCAGGTTCTGAGGCAAGCAGTGCGCCAAGTGAAGCGCCTGCAACACCTCCGTCTACCGAGACCATTAGATTGGTGGCAGAAGCTGTCTTTGCTATGATTAATGCGCAACCTGAAAGACAGGTGCAGCAGCCTGCTCCTGCGGAGGAGCAAGTGCCGCTCCAAGCGGCGGAGCCTAGAAGGGTTGAGCAGGTGGCGGTGGAGCCGGAGTTGCCTCGGAGAGCAACTGAAAGACATTTGAAGCATGTGATGGGCATCCACCCACCGGTGTTCTCGGGAACGGGAATCCCGACCCAGGCTGAGGATTGGCTCTCAAGAGTCAATAGGGTGATGGCAGCAACAGAAATTGAAGAGTGGCAGAAGACCACGATAGCGACGTTCCTTTTGGATGGGGATGCAAGGTTATGGTGGGAAGGCCTTGAGCTACACCAGTTGAGGGGAAGGCCGTTGGCCGAAGTTCCTATGGCGGAGTTTGCAAGATTGTTCATGGCTCGATACCTCCCCTCAGCGCAGAGGATCGCAGTGGAGAACGAGTTCCAAAAGTTAGTGCAAGGAGATAGCACTGTAGACGAGTACCTCCACGAGTTTACTCGGTTGGGGAGATATGCTAGCGCTACCTTTGCCGACGAGGAGCGAAAGACTAACCGCTTCTACGAAGGGTTAAGAGATGAGCTGAGGTTGCTACTGTCAGGGCCCATGGCGCAGGGTTTCCTAACCTTGGTCAACTCGGCCCGGTCCTTGGAGAAGGACATGAGAATTGTGCAAGCTAAGAAGGAATCTGGCGGGAAGAAATCAGAGTTCAAAGCGCCGACTACGTCGAAGTCGGGCTATCGAAAATTCTTCAAGAAGACTAGGACGTCAGGTCCAGCTTCTTCTACAGGTGCCTCGGGGGCAACTACCAACCAAACCCCGGGCGCTTGTTTCACGTGTGGAAAGACGGGGCACTTTGCCCGCGATTGCTGGAGTGGATGCCCAAAATCTGAGAGGAAGCAAGGAGCTACTTACGAAGAGAAGGGCAAGGCGGTGGAGTCAACCGCATCCCACTATGCTCCGACTCAGCCTAGAGTCTACAACTTGGGGCAGCAGGAGGCTATTAAACAAGCGGATGTGGTGACAGGTACGTGTTAATTTATAGCAAGTTAACTTAGATACTGTTGTTTATTGCTTGTTAGCCTAATATGGTTTGCATAGGCTTTGTTTTGATTAGCGATAGTCCGGCACGGGCACTGTTCGATACGGGAGCTTCACACTCCTTCTTGTCCGAAAATTTTATATCGCGCATCGGAGTCCCTTCTTTGATGGCGAAGGACAAGTTGGATGTGCTGCTACCGAATGTGTGCTTGATGCGTGCGGACAGAGTATGCACCGTAAAGGTTCACATTGGGAGCCAAGAGTTCGACTTGCTAGCGTCATTGCTACCGCTAGTAGAGTTCGACGTTATCTTTGGGATGGATTGGCTTTCAGAGCAGAAAGCTTGAATTGACTGTGACCGGAAGGAGGTCCAAGCTGGGTGTTGGGCTGGAGACAACATTCGAGGGACTCAAGGGGTCGAGCAAGACGCTGATGTCTGCTCTTCAAGTGGTAAAGGCAGTTCGTGCTGGTGCTGAGCTGTTCTTCGTAATAGTGGGGGCTGTGGTGCAAAAGTCCACATTGGATAGCATCCCCGTGGTTTGTGAATACCCCGATGTGTTCCCGGATAGTCTTCCCGAGGCCCCACCGCAGCGAGAGATTGATTTCACCATCGAGCTCGTACCGGGGGCCAAACCGGTGTCACATGCTCCGTATAGGTTGGCGCCTAAGGAGATGGCAGAGTTGAAAGTTCAGCTAGAGGAGCTGATGGAGCAAGGTTATGTGCGTCCAAGCTCGTCGCCTTGGAGCGCACCGGTCCTCTTCGTTAAGAAGAAGGACGGGAGTATGCGGTTGTGTATCGACTACAGAGAGTTGAACAAGCTGACGGAGAAGAACAAGTACCCGATCCCGAGGATTGATGATCTGTTTGATCAGTTAGTCGGATCGTCAGTATATTCTATGTTGGACTTGAAGTCGGGGTACTATCAGTTGAGGATTAGGGAATGTGATATACCGAAGACGGCGTTCATCACAAGGTATGGGCATTTCGAGTTCACGGTCATGCCATTTGGACTGACGAATGCGCCATCAGTGTTTATGGACTTGATGAACAGGACGTTCCGAGATTTCATGGATCGCTTTGTGATCGTCTTCATTGACGATATATTGGTGTACTCGTAGTGCGAAGAAGATCACTTCAAGTACTTGCATCTAGTATTGGAGACTTTGAGGAGGAATGAGCTGTATGCGAAATTCTCCAAGTGCGTGTTCTGGCTACCCTCAGTAGCGTTCCTTGGTCACATTATTAGTGGGGAAGGTATAGCGGTGGATCCGGTGAAGATCGTTGCGATACGGGAGTGGCCTGCGTTATCTTCTGTCGCGGAAGTCCGTAGTTTTCTCGGGCTTGCCGGATATTACAGGCGCTTCGTAGAGAACTTCTCACGGATAGCGCTACCTCTCACAAAGTTGACAAGGAAAGATCAGAAGATTCTTGTGGACGCAGGAGTGTGTGCAAGCGTTTGTGGAGCTGAAGAGACGGTTGACCACGACGCTAGTGCTTAGTTCGCCGAGTGGGACCGAGGGCTTCGAGGTATATAGTGACGCCTCGGGTAGTGGTTTGGGATGCGTGTTGTTGTAGCATGGGAGCGTCATAGCTTATGGATCGCGTCAGCTGAAAATGCATGAAAGGAACTATCCGGTCCACAACTTGGAGTTGGCGGCCATGATATTTGCACTTAAGCTGTGGAGGCACTACCTATACGGCGTAAGGGTCGATATATATACCGATCACAAGATCCTGAAGTACCTATTGGATCAGAAGGATCTTAACATGAGGCAGAGAAGGTGGATGGAGTTCCTGGGGGACTACACCTTCAAGATTCATTATGTACCCGAGAAGGGCAATACGGTTGCTGATGCGTTGAGCCGCAGGGCTCCTGCCCAAGCCAACTGGTTGTCGATGCATGATGAGCGGCTGATACGGGAGTTGGAGGAGCTTGAGATCTGTTGCGTTGACAAGCAGGCAAGCCCCAAGGCAATGTTGAACTGGACAGAAGTTCAGTATGACCTGGCTGACCGAGTTCGGCAGGCATTGGAGTTAGATGACTCCATGAAGGAGCTTATGGAGGCAGCGTTGGATGGGTCAAATTCCCAGTTTTCGGTGGAAGATGGGTTGTTAAGGAAGGATCATCGGTTGTGCGTCCCAAGCGGGAGTAACCTACGGGCAGAGTTGTTGTACGAGGCTCATCATACTAAGTACTCGATCCACCCAGGGAGCACAAAGATGTACCGTGACCTCAAGAAGCTGTTTTGGTGGCCGGGGCTTAAGAAAGACGTAGCGTTGTTTGTGGCTAAGTGCCAAACGTGCGCCTTGGTGAAGGCAGAGTGCCAAAAGCTGGGAGGATTTCTGAAGTCCTTGCCTATACCGGAGTGGAAGTTCGACGACATATCTATGGACTTTGTGCATGGGTTGCCAAGGTCGCAGAAGGGGAACGACGCCATCTGGGTGATCGTAGATCGGTTAACAAAAGTGTCGCATTTCATTCCGCATAGGAAGGATGACTCAGTGGAGAAGTTGGCAAAGCTATATGTGGACAATATAGTTAGACTGCATGGTGTGCCTCGCAGCATTGTGAGTGATCGCGATGGGCGTTTCACGTCCAATGATTGGAGGTTGGTGCAGCAGATGCTGGGGACAAAGTTGAAGTTCAGCACAGCCTTCCATCCGTAGACGGATGGGCAGACCGAGAGAGTCAATAGAACGATGGAGGACATGCTCCGCATGTGTGTTCTAGACTTCGGGAAGCATTGGGAGGACCACCTATATTTGGTGGAGTTCGCGTACAACAATAGCTACTAGGCGAGTATCCAAATGGCGCCCTTTGAGGCCCTATATGGTAGAAAATGTCGCACGCTGTTGTCTTGGTTAGAAACGGGTGAGGCAAAGTTGTACAAGAAGCAGGAGGTGGAGAGTGCTACCTCGTTGGTGCAGATCATTCGGGAGCGCTTGGTGATCGCTCAGGACAGGCAGGCGAAGTATTACAATGCCAAGCACCGGAACGTGGAGTTCGCGGTAGGCGATTGGGTATACATGAAAGTGAAGCCGTTCAAGGGGGTTTTGTGGGTGAGACGCTTGAAGAAGTTGAGCCCAAGATACCTTGGACCTTTTGAGGTTCTGGAGAGAGTCGGCGAAGCCGCTTACCGTTTGAAGCTATCGGTGGAGTTGAGTGGGCTACACGATGTGTTCCACATCTCTGTGTTGCGGAAGGCGGTGCAAGAGCCTTCGCTAGTGATCGTCGTGGATCAAGTACCGGTGGGCAAAGGGTTGACGACTAAGGTCAAGCCCGTTTGTATTGAAGACGCAGAGGTAAAGAGGCTCCGTAACAAGGAGATCCGGATGGTTAAGGTCCGGTGGGATAATTGCGGTCGGGAGGAGCTCTCTTGGGAAAGGGAGCAAACCATGCTGGAGGAGTACCCGGAGTTATTCCGCCCAGGTATCGTTAAAAGTTTTAAGTTCCTATGGTTTTCCTTTAGTAAATTTCGTGTGCGAAATTCTTTTAAGGGGGAGAGAGTTGTAACACCCCGGAACTCAAAAGAGGGACGGGTGATGTTTTAAGCCCAGTCTGAATTTTGGAGCAGGTGTCACGGGCGTGTCACGGGCGTGACACGGGTGTGACACGGGCGTGTCACGGGCGTGACACGGGTGTGACACGGGCGTGTCACAAGGGCGTGACACAGGCGTGTTCGGCCACGGGTCATGTGGTCGACGTTTTGACAATCGGAGATCGTCGTGTTGAGCCACACAGCCTGGGACACGGGCGTGTCCCAGGGCGTGTCACTTTGGGCAGTTTTCTAAGGCAGGCACACGGGCCATGACATGGGCCCTGACACGGGCGTGTCAAATTCGACACGGGCGTGTCGGGTGCTGTGTCGCAGGCCGTGTCCTTCTCGGGTTGGGAAAGCTGGCCGATTGCACATGGGGGGCGTGACACGGGTCTCGACACGGGCGTGTCACAGGTGACACGGGCGTGTCGGAGGCCGTGTCGAATGTCGTGTGCTGGTTTTTGAGTCGGTCGAGATGGCGAATGGGTGACACGGCCAGGCACACGGCCGTGTTGCAACCCGTGTTCGGCCCAGATTTTATAATTTGAGGCCTAATTGTGGCCGTTCATTTCCTTGGCTTTGGATCCGACGGTGGGGGGCTGCTCCTGGATGGTTTTAGCCGGGATAAGGGTTTCAAAACCCTCATTCTCTCTTTCCATTCTCTTTCTAAATCCTAGAGAGAGGGGAGAGCAAGGTGAGGGGTTGGAGACCAAGATCCGGCCGCCGGTGGAGCGTCGAAGCTCTGAATCGCGATCCGAGTCCAGATCCGCGGAGGTGACGTCGTTGCGGTGCTTTCCAACCGCATAGTTTTTCATGGCGCCGCGGAAGAACGCAAGGGTAACGATTTCTCATCCTTGGGCATGTGAAGCCCTTTTTCCCTTTGCATAGGAACCCCTCTCTCGCGAGTGAGCGAAGAGTTGGAGCGTTCCTTGGGGTAGATATGTAAAGTCCCCCTTGTATAGAGTCCGTACGCGAAAACGGACATAGGCATTGTGTGTGAAGTCTATCCGGACAAGTAGAGCCGGATCGGTGATGTTGCATTGCATATGAACCGGGGAAGACTCCGGGTGTTTGGGCGTTTTTCGGGTTTTCTACGTGGTAGATTGCAGCAGGGAGCCTTGGAGATTAACTCCAAGGTGCACCCGGAAAACTGGGCAAAGCGAGTTTTGCCAACACGATGGCCGGGGAGCCAACGTGAACATAACCGGGTTATGTGATTGTTGTGGCGGAAACGGGACTCGGTGAGTCTTGACCTGCGCATATGGCTTAAATTGGGGTTGCGATATGAGCACGGGTCAGGCGGAACTGTACCCGATCTATGTCGTTCGGTGGGACCGTTGGCATAGATGAGAGTCTTCGGCAGTCTATGGCTTAAATTGTCGTGACCAAGGCCAAGAAGACAAGATGCTCATATGGTTGGCCGTCCAAGAGGCGGTGGTGGAACGGGAACGTCTATGGCTTGAATTGACGTGAAGTTGGCCGGTTTGCCGTGAATGTGCCCTGTGTGCACGAGGTGTGTGGCCGTGCGAGCCTACGCCTGTCATGATGTGTGTTTACACTAATAAATTGCCTATACTAATAAAGTGCAGGGAAAGAGCATTGCCGCCCCGATTTTGGGGGCGGGATCGTTATAATTTGGTCAGCATAGCTGACCGTTACTTTTGTTTGCCACCGGGCGGTGGTTTGTGCTTGCAGGTGCTGCGGAGCCGAGCGGAAAATAGCGGGCTAAAGCCCAAGTTGCTGAGCCGGCCCTCGAAGGCCTTATTCTGAGTGTTTCATTGTAACCATGTGTGGTCGGCCTGCAAGCCGGTGTATGAAAACACTTTTGTATCAAGCAAACTATGTAAGGCCTTAAGGCCATTTCTGTTTTATGTGTATTGGAACATTCCTGCGGGTGTTATTGTAGTGGACATTCATGCTGTTGGCAGGGTTCTTAATTGTGCAACTTAATTTTAATGCTTCCGCTAGGTGTTGTGTAGGGCGTGCAATTGGTTGAATGGTTTCAACGCGTAACCAACCGGTCTGTCCATAG
Organism: Platanthera zijinensis; assembly: GCA_039513925.1. Lineage (NCBI taxonomy): Eukaryota > Viridiplantae > Streptophyta > Magnoliopsida > Asparagales > Orchidaceae > Platanthera > Platanthera zijinensis. The sequence goes on from CM077086.1 coordinate 142,667,975, forward strand.
TATGTGGCGTCAGGCCCCGGCCGGACCTACTGCTATATGCTATACGACGGATAGGGGTGTTACACTCCTCTCCGGCGACAGTCGCCGGTGTTGCTATTCCTGGCACGGACCTAGCAGTCCGTTGAAGTGCAAGGTGCAGTTGATCTTCTTCCCGATCTTTCGTGCGACAAGGCTCGGTGCTCTCCTGCTCGTGTGGATTTCTGTAGAGACGTAGACGTTATTCTACGTAGAACTCGCCACGGACAAGGACTCATATCTTGGAGCATCTCTGTTGAGTTTTGACTCAACACCGGAAAGGTAACTTTGACCTAGTTATTTCTTAACTTCTTGATTCAATATTTATTGCCCGATCCCAAATCTCTTTTGGGTTGTTCTCGATTTTATTACTTCCGCAGCGTGCACAAGTGTTGTGATTCTCGCCGAATCTGGATCGGATTCTTTCCGAACCTGTAGCTCATTCTCGACGAATGATTCTGAAACCCTATGCTGTGTGGTCTGCGGATAGCGATTCTCTTAGGTCTGTTTATACCTTTGGTATAAATAAGGACTTAGGGTTTTGGGATGAATACGTGTGAGTTCTCCTGTGGCCGATTCGAACCCGAAGAAAGCATTCCGTCGGTCTGCTGATCCGCCGATTCCTGAATCCCGCCGGATGGAAGCGTTCCGCCGCATCGTTCGCTCCGCCGACCACCTCCTCTCCGGCGATAGTCGCCGGTGTTGCTATTCCTGGGGCGGACCTCGCAGTCCGTGAAAGTGCAATGTGCAGTTGATCTCCTTCCCGATCTTTCGTGCGACGAGACTCGGTGCTCTCCTGCTCGTGTGGATTTCTACAGAGACGTACACGTTATTCTACGTAGAACTCGCCACCGACCAGGACTCATATCTTGGAGCATCTCTGTTGAGTTTTTACTCAACACCGGAAAGGTAACTTTGACCTAGTTATTTCTTAACTTCTTGATTCAATATTCATGGCCCGATCCCAAATCTCTTTTGGGTTGTTCTCGATTTTATTACTTCCGATGCGTGCACAAGTGTTGTGCCACCCTCCTAGAAAACCCAACAGTGGTATAAGATCGAGGTTCCGGCCATGATTGTTGTATTGGAAGTTAGGTTATTCCAGTACGTGTAAACCTAGGGATTTAGAAGTGTTTTAAATGTCTAGATTTAATCCTTGATCATCAATTGTTGATGATTTTTCCAAGGGAAATCGGTGGGCCCATAACCCACAGGTTAGAGGCTCTGCCCCTTGGAACCCCTCTAGGAATGTCTGGGATTTCGTGGTAATTTCTAATTGTTAGAAATTGTTGTCTCCTTAGCAGTAACCATCCCTCGAGTGGTTTATGAACCCGTGTATTGTTTTGGATTTTGAATCCAACAAGGAGAGATGAGCTTGTCTGCTGCTTTAAGTCGAGTTTCCTTTGCCTTTGTCCAATGCATGTAAATCTGAAGATTTGGAAGAGTCCGGATGTTCAGATTTAGCCCTTTCTTCTATCAAATATTGATAGTACCATGTTGTGCACATAAGGGATGCATGTGGATTTTAGAAATGTTTTTCTGTGGATGTTCACATTGATCAAATGTTGATCATGGTTAATTGTTAACCTATTATCAAAAATCTCTTCATCAAATATTAAGTCTTCGGATGCCTTCCGATGGATGACACTCTTCCTGCCTCGATCGATGAAGTGTGGGCTTGCCAAAGCAAGGTGCATTAATCTATCTTGGTAAGGGTGCGAGCGGATAATTGTGATATTCCACTATCGACATCGGGTCTAACTTAACTAGGTGACCTCAAAGGTTCAGTGCCTAGAGGCATAGAGTTGGCATGCACCATATGATGGATGCGAATAAGGAGTTATTCACCAACCATACAAGAATTGCATGAGGATGCAATTGGCAAGCGTTGCCTACCTAAATAACCACATCGTGAGAGAAAAGCCAAAGCTGACTCATTGTGTTGGTGAAATACGGATCTTGTCCACTAAGAGAGTAGCTCGCATGAACTCTCCGAATTGATAGTGAGGGCCATCATTTCGAATAAAATAGTGGGAGTTTTAATTGAAGTCCAAATTTAAAATTAAATTGTATTTTGAAATTTTGGTACTGATATCATTCTGCATGAATTCTTGTAGAATTCCATGGAAAGTGGTTCACACTCCACTCTGTCTCTGAGAGCCATCCTTGAGAAGGATAAGTTAAGTTGGACGAACTACATGGACTCGTATAGGAACCTGAGAATTGTTCTCAGGCAAGAGCGAAAGCTCTATGTCTTGGAAGAAGAAGCCCCCGAGGTACTGACCGAGAATTCTTCCCGTGCTGATAAGGATACTTATAAGAAGTATACTGATGACGCCTTAGACATCGAATGCCTTATGCTTGCCACCATGAACTTTGAGCTTCAGAGGCAACATGAGAACATGGGGTGCAAGGAGATTGACGAGCATCTCAAGAAAATGTTTCAAGGGCAAGCTTGTCAAGAGAGGTTTGACGTCACAAAAGCGTTGTTTCAGTGCAAGATGGGAGTTCGAGACTCAGTAGGGACTCACGTACTCAAGATGATTGGGTATATAGAGAACCTTGAAAGGCTGGGTTTTCCTCTAGGTCAAGAGTTGGCCACAGATCTTATCCTGCAATCGTTGCCGGACAGTTATGAGAAGTTTGTCTTGAACTATAATATGAATGAAATAGACAAGACACTGCCCGAGCTCCTAGGCATGTTAAGAACTACCGAGATCAACATGAAGAAGGCCAAGCCTGCCAGCCCCATACTGATGGTGCATAAGGGCAAGGGCAAGGCCAAGGGCTCTATGAAGACAAAGGTGGGACCTAAGTCACATCTTAAGCCCAAGTCTTCTGCACTAAAGAAAAAGAAGAGCACAGTGAAAGAAGGGAAATGCCACCACTGTGGCAAGGCTGGTCATTGGAGGAGGAATTGTCCTTCTTACATTGAGGGCTTGCAGAAAATGAAGGGAGGTATGACTTTCGCTTCAAATATTTACGTTATAGAGATAAACCTTTCTGCTCCTTCATCTTGGGTATTGGATACCGGATGTGCTTCACACATTTGTACAAATGTGTAGGAACTGGAAAGGAGAAGATTACTGAGTAAAGGGGAGGTGGACTTGCGTGTCGGCAATGGAGCAAGAGTTGTTGCTGTAGCCGTAGGGGTTTACCGTCTTTCTTTGCCTAGTAGGCTTGTAATAGAATTAGATAATTGTTATTTTGTTCCGGCCATAACTAGAAACATTATATCTATTTCATGCTTGGACATGATTGGATTTTCTTTTATAATTAAGAACAACTGTTGTTCTATATTTAAGAATGATGTTTGTTATGTTGTAGCCCAATTGTTTACTGATCTTTATGTTTTGAACTTGGACCATCTGATCTATAATGTAGAAAATAATAAAAGACTAAGAACAAATGACTCAAACCCTATATATCTCTAGCATTGTCGTTTGGGCCATATAAACGAGAAGCACATATATAAGCTCCATAAAGATGGACTTTTAGACTCATTTGTTTATGAATCATTTGAGCGATGCGAATCTTGTTTGTTAGGCAAGATGACTAAAGCCCCTTTCACTGGTTATACTGAGAGGGCTGAGGATCTCTTGGGTGTTGTACATAGTGATGTATGCGGACCCATGAGCTCCATGGCTAGAGGTGGGTATTTCTACTTCGTTACATCTACTGATGATTTCAGTAGATACAGATATGTGTATCTTATGAAGTGCAAATCCGAGACCTTTGAAAAGTTCAAAGAGTTCAAGAATGAAGTAGAAAACCAGTTGGGTAAAAGGGTTAAAGCACTCAAATCTGATCGAGGTAGCGAATACCTGAGTCATGAGTTCCGTGATCATCTAAAAGAGTGTGGTATTGTATCACAGCTCACTCCACCTAGAACACCACAACATAATGGTATGTCTGAGAGGAGAAATCGTACTCTGTTAGACATGGTACGTTTGATGATGAGTCATGCAGACTTGCCTGTTTCCTTTTGGGGTTTTGCTTTAGAGACTGCTGCAATGACACTGAATCGCACTCCAACGAAAACTGTTCTGAAGACACCATATGAGATATGGACTGGGAAGCATCCTAGTATGTCGTTCATTAAAATTTGGGGCTGTGAGGCATACGTGCGACGTCAAATGCCTGACAAGCTGGAACCCAAATCGGATAAATGTTATCTGGTGGGATATCCTAAGGAAACGAAAGGGTATTACTTTTACCTACCATTCGAGGGCAAAGTGTTTGTCGCAAGGACTGGCATCTTCTTGGAGAGAGAATTCTTATCAAGAAAGACTGAAGAGGTAGAACTTGAAGAAGTTCAAGAACCACAAGTAATGAATGAACCGGAATTGGAATCTGAGACAGGACTACAAGATGTTGTAGCTAGAGAACCTGCTAAAGAAACACAAGTCCTACGAAGATCTGGTAGACCTAGATTTGAGCCTGAGAGATATGGATTTCTCATGTCTCAAATAGGTAATGTGTTGCTTATGGATCATGATGATGAACCAATAACCTGCCAAGAGGCTATGAATGGACCGGACTCCGACAAATGGCTTGAGGCTATGAAATCCGAAATGGACTCCATGTATGCAAACCAAGTTTGGAACTTGGTGGAACCACCTGAAGGGGTACGACCCATAGGGTGCAAATGGGTCTTCAAGAAGAAGACCGACATGGATGGGAATGTACAGACATTCAAAGGGTGACTTGTGGCTAAGAGTTTCAAGCAAATTCATGGTATTGACTATGATGAGACCTTTTCCCCTGTTGCCATGGTAAAGTCCATAAGGATATTGCTTGCTATTGCTGCGTATTATGACTACGAGATCTGGTAGATGGATGTCAAAACGGCTTTCCTTAATGGAAACCTCCTTGAGGAAATGTACATGACACAACCCGAGGGTTTTGTATCCCCAAATGAAGCCACTAAAATATGCAAGCTGAATAGGTCCATCTATGGACTGAAGCAGGCCTCTTAAAGTTGGAATCTTCATTTTGATGAGAAAATCAAAGAGTTTGGTTTCATTAAGAATGAAGATGAGCCTTGTGTTTACAAGCGAATCAGTGGGAGCATTGTTGTCTTCCTGATATTGTATATAGATGACGTACTATTGATTGGGAATGACATTCCTACCCTTAAAGTTGTTAAGAACAACCTAGGGAACTGCTTTTCTATGAAGGACTTGGGTGAAGTGACTTACATACTCGGTATTAAGATCTATAGAGATAGATCGAAGAAGTTGTTGGGTTTGACCCAGAGTACGTACATTGAGAAGGTGTTGAAGCGGTTCAACTTGCTTGAGTCCAAGAAAGGATTTTTTTCCCATGTCTCATGGTGTGAATCTCTCTAAGGATCAGTGTACTAAATCCTTTGAAGATAAGGACCGCATGAAGTTGATTCCATATGCTTCGGCAATTGGATCAATCATGTATGCAGTGTTATGTACTCGACCCGATGTCTCCTTTGCTTTGAGCATACTAGCACGTATCAGTCAGACCCCGGTGAGTGTCACTGGATTGCAGTCAAGAATATCCTGAAGTACTTGAGAAGGACAAAGGATGTGTTCTTGGTGTATGGTGGAGAGGAAGGCTCGTTGTAAGTGGTTACACGGATGCTAGCTTCCAAACTGATAGGGAAAATTCAAAGTCTCAGTCAGGGTTTGTGTTTTGCCTTAATGGAGGAGCTGTGAGCTGGAAGAGTTCCAAGCAAGAGACAGTTGCTGATTCTACAACAGAAGCCGAGTATATCGTTGCAGCTAACGCATCGAAGGAGGCTGTATGGATTAGGAAATTCATCGGCGAGCTTGATGTAGTTCCTAGTATTGTTGGTCCCTTAGTTCTCTACTGTGATAACAATGGTGCAATTGCACAATCTAAGGAACCTAGATCCCATCAGCGCTCCAAGCACATACTTCGGCGGTTCCATCTTATTCGTGAGATTGTCGAACGAGGAGATGTGAACATCTGCAGAGTGCCGACTGAGGGGAATATTGCGGATCCACTAACAAAGCCTCTCGCGCAGAGAAAGCATGATGGTCATACTAGATCAATGGGTATACGATACCTAAATGATCAGCTCTAGTGAGAGTCTTGTGGGTTGCGTGTAAACATATATTCTGTTGGCTATTTGTTATTTATTCATATGATGAATTGTGTATCAATGTTTTTCTTTTACAATTAATGACAAGTTCTTTTATTATGATTTCTCTATGCGATAGTTAAATGTTAACATAATAAATACCCTTAGAATGTTCGCTTCCATAGGACATCAAGTACATGACTTGAATGTGAGAGCCTATGATTTATTTGAAGCTTTATTCTTAAAAGGTCCCTTGTCGTTGTATCATCATAGAAGCTAAGGGTGATGATGATACATTAAGACTAGCACGTGCGTTGACTGATGACCAGTTCTCACAGGCAATGATATTGTGATATCAAGTCATCACGTGGGTACTTGTTAATGAACAAGTTGTACTAGACAGACCCAACCTGAGACTACTTTGTGGATTGTTGTCTAAACGTGTCACGAGTAGGTCTCAATTGATAATGATGTTGTGGTCCTTTGACCTGAAGTCACAACATTAATCAAGTGAGGAAGAGCGTGCTTTGATGCCATCTAAAGTCTTCCTTGAGAAAGGTTGATGATAAGGGTGGTTGTTGGGCACGTTATATATCATTATGGTGTTTGTGTGTGAGCAGATATGGGATTTGTCCTCCTATATGACAGGAGTTGCATCCATTGGACCCTTGATGGAACTGGACTGAAAAATGCATGGCCATGCTTGGTTGAGTCAATATGTGATATTGGACTCACCATTCTCTGGAAGTCCGTTCTAGATCAAGAAACTTGGCGTTGGAACACCCTATTACTAATTTGGGCAAGGATCACTATGTTTTTAGGAAATCAGTTTGACCTAGATGTATAGTTGAAAAGGTCAAGTTAGAATGTGTCTAGGGCTTAGAACTTAGGTTTGAAGCTTCCCCCAGGACAATTCAATGATCATGACTTAGAGCTGAGACAAAGACAATTTTCGTCGAGCTCAGGTCGACGAAACGTCGAACTCCGTTCGACGATCTCTAAGCTCAACTCTGCTAAGTCATCGAACTCCGGTCGATGATCTTCGAGCTCAGATCGACGATCTGCCTTCAGCTTGTTTCCAAGTCACTGAGCTCAATTCGACGATCTATCCTCACTTATTCTTCAGGTCGTTGAGCTCAGTTCGATGATCGTAGAGCTCAGTTTGACATTTTATGTCTGATGTTCAATCCAATCTCTGAGCTCAGTTCAACGATCGTAGAGCTCAGATCGACGTTTTTCTGAGAGATCTATGACTTTAAGGATTCAAATTCAGTCGGCCTTTGGAATGTTTTTCAAATTCTCTCAGCATTTATTTCAAGAGATTTGTTAGCCGTTTTCATTTATTCTGGAGCAAGTTTCAAGGGATTTCTCAGAGAATGTTTATTGGACTTTCCTCCAGAAGACAAAATATTTATGGAAGACATTTATGACTACTAACGGCTATCTTGGACAGAGGATCATCAGAGAATAAAATTTCCAACAGCAGATCAAGAGAAACAACTACTCAATACACACATACACAGACAGAGAGATTAACTCAGAGAAAAATCAAGTGATCAATCCTGAAGAGTTAGATTGAAAATTAGCACACTAAAAAGTGTTCATAGCTTCAACATCAAAGACTCCAGACAACTCATATTTCAGCCTCTGCTGAAATCAACTTCTACTAGAGATCTGAAGTTTCTGAAGGCCTATCACCCTAGCAAAGCTCTCACTCCTGAACCATCTACATCTCAAGGGGAGCTTTGACAACACAATCAATCCACTAAGTCTTCTCTCAGTGATTGAGACAGAGTAGACAACTTCACCTCTTCCTTTTTCTTTTCCTGCTATAAAAGGGTTATCAAAACTCCCTTCAAAAGTTCTGAATCTGGTTCTGAGAGCCTTGTCAAAACTCAGTGGTGGCAAGACACCTTATCAAAAAATCTAGATCTGGTTTTTGAGCACCTTATCAAAAGCTCATTGGTGTCAGGACACCTGATCAACTCATCCTGAGTGGATTCCTACCAAGGGTGGTAGAAGAGTGGATGTACCCAGGTTATTGGGGAACCACTATAGCTTCTTGTGTTTGGTTGCTTGTGTGTATTCTTTGCTGTGTGCTGTGAATCTTTTGTTTTCTTTTTATTATTACTTCTGTTTTATTACTGCAGCACAATACACATACTATATTAACTTAACTCTTCCTCTGCAAAGTTTTATTTTGAAAAATTATTTTAACAAACTCTATTCACCCCCTCTAGAGTCTGACTGATCTTATCCTCCACTTTCAATTGGTATCAGAGGGAGGTTGGTTGTTCATACAGGCTAACACCTGAACAAAAAGATCCTTGATAAGATCAATCCTTTAAGAGGGTTATTTTCATTATATTTAATTTTATATAAAGACATGGCACAGAACAAAGATTATGCAAGCACCAGGCCTCCAGTGTGCAATATATCCAAGTTTGCACTTTGGAAAGCTAGGATTAAACTTTATATGATTTCTATTGATGAAGATGTATTTAATTCTGTTTTGACAGTGTGCCCAAGTCCACCAGCAAGCTCAAGTACAAATGTTGTTCCACCTCCCTCAGGAACAGATGCTGAAATAAAGAAGTGGAAGACTGCAGATGCCAAGGCCATGAATATCTTAGCTCAGACAATGTCTGATGAGATATTTCAGAAGGTAGCTGAATGCAACTAAGCTAAAGAAATTTGGGACAAACTTTCTGAGATTGTCTCAGGATCTGCTGATGAAAGAAATGACAGAAGATCCCATCTCATAACTCAATATGAGAATTTCAAAAAGGGAGAAGCTGAGTCTAGTAGCAGACATATACAACAGATTAAGTCTGATTGTCAATGAGTTAAAGACTCTGGATAAAGAAATTTCATTGACTGAGCTGAATGACAAAATCCTAATGTGTTTCCCCAGCACCTGGGATTCAAGAATCTGGCCAATCAAAGATGCCAGAAGTCTAAATGAAATCACCACTGAAGCTCTACTAGGCAAGCTCAAATCCTATGAGCAGCTCATTAAGAATAGAGAAGAAGAACAGAAGGCTGCCTCACCAGCCACAAGGAAAGAGAAGTCAATTGCCTTCAAAGCTATTGAGGACCTGCCTGAAGAAAAGGTCACAGACAATGAGGAGCTAGTCAGCCTATTGGCCAAAAGATTCTACAAAATGGCCAGAAAAGATTTCAGAAAAAGGTCATATAAGGGGCATGATAAGCCAAGGTATGATAAATCAAATAACAACAAAGAAATTATCTGTTTTGGTTGCAGGAAACCAGGCCATATTGTGCCTGACTGTCCAGAAAACAAAAACAAGGACAAGAAAGATAGAAGAGAAAGAACAAAGGAGAAAGACTTTAAGAAGAACAGCTTAGACAAACCCTCCTCCAGCAAGAACAAACATACAAGGAAGGGATTTGTTGCTGAGACATGGAGTGAAACTGAAGAGGATTCTGAAGCTTCATCCAGCTTCAGTGATGATGAGGATGATGCTGATGAAAAGGAATTTTGCATGATGGCTATCAATACCTCTCAAACAGATTCAGAAGCAGAAGAGTCAGAGTCAGATTCAGAAATTCAACTAGAAGAAGACCAGGTAATCAATTCATTTGATTTCAGTTCTGAGGACTTTAAACATGAGTTTAAAGTACTATGCCTAGATCTAATAGAGTCTGAGAAGGAAATCATTTCCCTCAGAAAACAACTGTCTGAGTATAGCACTTTAAAATCAGAGAACCTCAAACTCTCTGAAGAGTTAGAATGCTATAGGGAGCAGATAGCTTCACTGAAAAGTGAACTATCCAAGGCCAAGCAGTTTGAAGAATCCCTTAATGGGAGAAGCATCAAACTGATGGATATCACAAGCACAATGAACTCTAGACTTAATAGTACACTGGGCTTAGGAGCTTCATCCAGCTAGCCTATAGTTCTGACAACTCCAATCAAATTTATCTCTGATAAAGGGAAGGAAGTTGTAGAGGTAGCTAGGAAGAATGCAGATTTGCCAAAGAAAGTTATAGTTCAACAGAATGCGTCGAACAGAGCTCGACGATCGTCAAACGGCGCTCGACGATCCAAGAAAAAATCGTCAAACTCAGCTCGACGACACCTAAACTCTGAACTCCAGGACAGTCGATCTTCGAACAGAGCTCGACGATCTGACCCAAGATCGTCGACCTCAGCTCGACGATCGTCGAACAGAGAACAGGGCTTTGAACAATCTTCCAAAGGTACATCTAGATTCAATCCTAGAAGTCCTACATCCCAAGGTTCCAACCCCTATACTGAATGGATAGTACCTCCTAGGAGATACCATCCTGAAGGTTATAAGAGTCAACCTGAGATGTCCTTCATTTCTGAATTTAAAGGATATCAACCTAGGCCCTAGGTAAACTTGGTCAAAAACATGTAAATTCTTGTATGTACAGGTGAAGACCTATCCAACATCAAACCAGTAATGGTATCTTGATAGTGGGTGCTCAAAGCACATGACAGGGAACAAGGATAACTTCACATCCTTTAAAGCCAAGCTTGGACCCAAAGTAATTTTTGGTGATTCAAACTTTGGAACAACAAAAGGATATGGTGCAGTCCAAATTGGAACGGCCACCTTCAAGAAAGTAGCTTATGTTGAAGGACTCAAGCACAACTTGATAAGTATCAGTCAACTTTGTGATGAAGGATATCAAGTGACTTTCAACAAAGCTATATGCAAGGTCAAGTCAGAAGACAACATAACTGTGTTGACAGGTAACAGAAAAGGTAACATTTACTTAGTAGATTTTCATTCATCTAAAGTAGATATTTGCTTGTTCAATTCCATATCCAGACCTAATATACTATGGCATAAGAGACTAGGACATATTAACCTTAGAACCATTGCTAGGCTATCCAAGGACAACCTTGTTAGAGGACTACCTTCTGGCCCCTACAAGAAGGAAGGACTTTGCAAGGCTTGTCAATTAGGCAAGCAAACTAAAAACAGTTTTAAGTCACTTAACAAGAGTGATTCACCTAGGATTTTGTATCTGTTACACATGGATCTTTTTGGACCCATTACAGTACAAAGCTTAGGAGGGAAATCCTACACTTTAGTGGTTGTAGATGACTTCTCAAGATTCACATGGGTGTTCTTTCTGAGAAAGAAGTCTGATAACTTTAAGTGTTTGACAGAGTTTCTCAAATGTATACAAAGTGAGTTCAATACTCATATTGCCCTAATCAGAAGTGATCATGCGACAGAGTTTGATTCTCTTCTTATGCAAGAGTTCTGTCAGAGTGAAGGGATCAGGCATACATTCTCAGCTCCTAGAACTCCTCAACAAAATGGGGTAGCAGAAAGGAAAAATAGAACCCTAATTGAATCTGCAACTACATTGTTGTCAGATGCTCACCTTCCTCTATCCTTTTGGGCTGAGGCAGTGAACACCTCCAACTATGTACTGAATAGAAGTTTGATACATAAACTGAAGGGCAAGACTCCCTATGAATTACTCAAAGGGAAGAAACCTAAAGTAGATTACTTCAAAATTTTTGGTTGCATTTGTTATATTCACAACAATGACAAGAAGATATATAGCAAAATTTCAAGCAAAAGGTGATGAAGGAGTGTTTCTGGGATACTCCATGATCAGTAAAGCTTATAGGGTTTATAATAAAACTACTCAAGAAATAGAAGAATCTGTCCATATTTCCTTTGATGAAACTAATATGTCTTTCAAGAAGAAGAATGCTTCTACCATAGAACATTTGTAGGTACATTCTCTAGCTGAAGACTTGGACAGATTGCAAGTTACTCAAAAGGATGAAAGTAGTGAAGATGAAGAAGCTGCTCAACATCTGGAAGAAAATCTTCTTGAAGAGCCAGTTGTTATTCCACAAGAGGAAACAACAACACAGGTTGGTGAACAATCAACAACCCCTGTTGATTTAGTAACATCAAGAGATCATCCAATCTCCCAAGTGATTGGAAACATCTCAGCTGGTGTGCAAACCAGAAATCAGGTCAACCAAAACCTGATGCACACTTGCTTTCTCTCTCAAATTGAACCTCAATCCATTCAAGATGTAGAGGAAGATCCACACTGGATCATTGCAATGCAAGAGGAGTTGCATCAATTTGAAAGAAACAAAGTTTGGGAACTAGTGCCTAAGCCAAAGGATCATTCCATTATTGGAACAAAATGGGTGTTCAGAAACAAATTGGATGATCAAGGAATTATTGTAAGGAACAAGGCAAGGCTTGTTGCTCAAGGATATTCTCAAGAAGAGGGGATAGACTATGACCAGACCTTTGTACCAGTTGCAAGGTTAGAGGCCATAAGAATCTTCCTGGCTTATGCTGCTCACAAGGGATTCAAAGTCTACCAAATGGATGTGAAGAGTGCTTTTCTCAATGGGGAGATCAAAGAAGAAGTCTATGTCAGACAACCCCCAGGTTTTGTCTCTCCAACTCACCCTGACTATGTTTTCAAACTACATAAAGCATTATATGGTCTAAAGCAAGCTCCTAGAGCATGGTATGAGACTCTAGCATGCTTTCTTCTTGGAAAATGATTTTATTAGGGGGAGAGTAGACCAAACTCTTTTTATTAGAACCCATAAGTCTCATACCCTACTAGTACAAATATATGTAGATGACATCATCTTTGGTTCTACTGATTCAAACTTGTGCAAAAAGTTTTCCAAACTTATACACTCTAAATTTGAAATGAGTAGGCATGGGTGAGCTCTCCTTCTTCTTGGGATTGTAAGCCAAACAACATGCTGAAGGCATATTTATTTCTCAAACCAAGTATGCAAAAGAGCTGGTTAATAAATTTGGTATGTCTGATGTATCATGTATGAAAACACCCATGCCTACCAATGCTGTATTGGATGATGATGACCATGGGAAACCAGTTGATCAGACAACATATAGAGCAATGATTGGCTCTTTATTGTACCTTACAGCTAGTAGGCCTGATATAATGTTTGCTACATGTATTTGTGCTAGGTTCCAAGTAAGCCCTAGAGAGTCACACTTAACTTTAGTAAAGAGGATTCTTAGATATGTTAAAGGTTGTCCAAATCTAGGTCTCTGGTATCCAAAAGATTCAGCATTTGACTTAACTGGATTTTCAGATGCTGATTATGCTGGATGCAGAATAGACAGGAAAAGCACCAGTGGAACTTGTCAGTTTCTTGGTGATAGACTTGTCTCATGGTTTTGTAAGAAACAAACATCTGTGTCAACTTCAACTGCTGAAGCTGAATATATGGCTGCAGGTAGTTGTTGTTCACAAATCTTGTGGATACAAAATCAACTCCTAGACTATGGTTACAATTAGAGAAGTCTAAAATATTTTGTGACAACACCAGTGCTTATTTCCATTGCACAAAATCCAGTCCTCTATAGTAGGAAAAAACACATAGAAATTAGGCATCATTTTCTAAGGGATAATGTTGAGAAAAATAAAATTGAACTTCAATATATCCCAACTGATTTGCAAAGAAGAGATATTTTCACCAAGCCTTTGGATGAAAAGATACATAACTTCTTCCTCAATCAGTTAGGAATGCTAGATGGAGGCTGTCTAAAATGAATTCCAAGATTTTAAAATCTAAAAACAGACCAAGATTAGGCTAAAAACTCATTTCTCTTTGTGTCTGTAGGATAGTTTCTGTCTCTGAACTGCGCTCGACGTTTTCCCCAGAAATCGTCGAACGACGATCGAACGGTTTCCCAAAAATCGTCGAACGCAGATTGACGTTTCCTGAATCATCGACCTGAGTTCAGCGCCGCCTGATAGCTTTAAGCTATCCTTCCTTCTGTTAAGCGGTCGTCGAGCAGAGCTCAACGCTCATCAATGTCATCTAACGGAGATCGACGACATTGAAACCTCTTCGTATTCCATTAGAAGACCAAATCGTCGAACAGAGTTCAACGATTTTTCATTTCGGCGTCGAACCCTAATATAAAAATCATTTTTCGGTTGTCGTTCGTCTTTTACGCTTTCATACTCTCTGCAAATTTTTCTCTTTCCCTCCAAACTCTCTACACTTGGTCGTGTTTGTTCAATCTTTGCAGGTACAAATGGCGGTGTCGGTTGCCGCTCTTTACAAAATGAAATTTGATACAGGTTTTGACATAGATATGAACTCCTTCGATGGCAGCGATCAAAGGTTCAATTCTGAATCTTTTCCGAGAACAGCAGTTAGTTCAGTTTATGACCACCAGAAATAAAGATTGCGGTAGATGAAATAAAGGAATGGGTTTTTACTGCAACCAATGAGAATGAAAATACTATAGTCGGCACGATCAACGGGACTCAGGTACCATTGTCCCCTATTCTTCTGACTGAAGTATTCACCTTAAGTACTGGAGATGACTCTATTGATTTGTCTGGAGAAGAATTTGATTCCATGTTAGATTGAATGGGTCACTCTGCTTGTACACCCTAATAAGCTATTGAAAAAGAATCTATCAATTGAATTTCAATTTTTTGCTGATGTTGCGGGGAAAGTGCTTCTGGCAAAGCACTCAGCTCATGATACCATCTCAAGGTATCAGTTCTGTTTAATGGGAGCAATAGTTGACAAGAAACATCTGGATTGGGGAACTATCTTCTTTGACTTGATCAAGAAGAAAATTAACAAAAGTTCTGTCTATTTTGGGAGGATTCTAGGGGTTTTTCTGCATTCCAGGTGCCCTGAATTACTGGTTTCAAATGGGATGCACATCAATGCATCCAAAAGGCTCACCTGTGTCCTTTTCAGCAAGTGGGACAGGCAGATTATCAACCCCAACAGGGCTGCTGCAGCACCATCTGCTTCAGGCACAAGGACTGTTTCAGTCTCTTCCCCTCAGGTTCCTGCCCTCATTGAGAAACTTCCTGCTTCCTCTTCTGCTCCTCCTTCTCCACCTCCTATTGTTTCTGCCTTACCTTCCTCATCAACCATCCAATCAGCCATCTCCTCCCCCATCACAATTTCATCACCTATTTCACCTCCTCCAGCCACCACCTCAGAACCATTACACCCTCTATACTACTATCCACCCATTGATTCTTCCATTCCATCTTTCAACCTCTTGGAAGACTCCTTCATGGATGATTCTCCTTCCTCTCCTTTTGAGATTCCATCTACCTCCTCCTACCAACAACTCCTTCAGGATATACTCTCACAACCATCCTTTACTCCATCCATTTCCACTCCCATATCATCCATCTCCTTTCCAGTACCATCCATCTCCACAATCTCTATTACTAAGCCATCCATCCCTATACCTCCTACCATCACACCATCCAACAGTTATGCCAGCAACATCAACTCCTACCTCTACTCAAGCCCATCTTGAGCATGTAGATCTTCCTGCACTGGCAGACAGGCTGTATGAGCTGCTAGCCCCCAGGCTATCCTCATTACTAGAGACCACAATGGCTCCACTTCTGAAACATGTTCAGGAGCTGTCTGACAGGCTAATCTTCTTTACTCTCTTCTCAGGCAATCCCTTCCTCTGGGTTCCTTGATCCAGTTCCTACTGAATCCAGGCAGGGGGAGATGCCTAATGAAGTTCTGGAATTGCCTGTTGCTGCTGAAGCCTCAGTTGCTACTCCAGTGTTTGCAGTGGATCTCCAGAGCCTGCTTTCAATTTTTGATGTTGTTTACTTCAACTATCTCCCAGTTCAACAGTATGAAGATCTCTCCAAGGCAATTATGCCTGTTTCAGTATGTAAGCCAATTTTGCTAGCTTCTTTTATAAAATCTGTCCAAGCTGAGGACAAGGCCACTACTGCTATTGCTGCTGCTGTGCTTATATCCACTGATATTGAAATGCTGCCTGTTGATATGCCTACTGATATTGATAATACTGCTGATGAAGAATTGGCCAAATATTTGGAAGTACAAGTATCTGAGACTCCTGCCATTTCATCTGCTCCTGCTGAGAGTACTGCTGTGATTACTGCTGTTATATCAACACCTCCTGCCCCTGTTGATACTGAGAAATCAAAAGTTCAAGAGGAATACATCAAAAGTATAGATGATTTGTATGACAGACCACAGAGTTCTGAAAGTGATCAATTCAATACAGAATCTGATGACTCTGCTGGCACTATTGCTAGGAAAAGGAAAGCTAGAAGTAAGTCCATGATGAAGGTCCCTCCTGCAAAGGCCAAGGATTTTAATGACATACCCTATTATATTCTACATGACTGCCAGATAACTGAATCTTGGATGCAGTATTCTAAAAACCAGCTAAAGGTCATGAGGAAAAGAAGAAAGTTGGATAAGTATGAGAAAGCATCATCCCAGTTTCAGCTTCCTCCTCCTCCTCCTCCAGATTTAGGATCAGGTGGAGGCTCAGCTTCTCAAACCTTTGCTCCAAAGCAAAGTTCCTCCCAATCTTCACAGAGATATCATCCCAGAGGGCAATATCAAAGAGGTTATCAGTCTAAAAGGGGACAATACAGAGGTAATCAGAGAGAACACATGATTCAATCAAGACAACAAAGGGAAGGACAAAGACATATAGACTCAACTCAAGGTCCTTTCCCTTATAAACTCAGAGAAACTATTGATACAAGGACTTCTACTGCTTCAGAAACTATTAATAGATATGAACCTGCAATCCCTTTTGAAGATCCAGAGAATAATCCTTTATCATGGACTGCTAGGATGAAAGAACTTGCTGCCTTAGATCAGTTGAAGAAGGCCAGAGAGCAAGGAAAAGACACTTCCAACATCACTACCTTGCCAGAGCAAAGGAAGGCAGAACTGGAAAGATATGCTTCAAGGAAGTTCTTTGACCCAGTGGATTACATGAAACTACATCCTGAGGCTGTGGTTCCCAGGCCAAGATCTCAAACCTCCTTAGGTGCAGATGATGATAGAAGGTCAAAGAAAGAGGCTCTCAATCCCAACAAGGAAATCTTATTTAAGAAAGGAAGTGAAAAGAAGTGATCTCTGTAAGAAGACAGTACATTCACTTTAAAACACTTGCTGATATTCTATCTGAATGTTGCTATGCTGCATGTTCTGCTCTGTTGCTTTAATATTTTTTTTTTACTTTTCTGTATTTGGTTTTGTATTTATTACTGAGCTCTGTAAATAGTAATCCTAGCCCAAATATGGGGAGATTGTTGGAACACCCTATTACTAATTTGGGCAAGGATCACTATGTTTTTAGGAAATCAGTTTGATCTAGATGTATAGTTGAAAAGGTCAAGTTAGAATGAGTCTAGGGCTTAGAACTTAGGTTTGAAGCTGCCCCCAGGACCATTCAATGATGAAGACTTAGAGCTGAGACAAAGACAATTTTCGTCGAGCTCAGGTCGACGATCTCTGATCTCAACTCTGCTAAGTCGTCGAACTCCGGTCGACAATCTTCGAGCTTAGATCGACGATCTGCCTTCAGCTTGTTTCCAAGTCACTGAGCTCAGTTTGACGATCTATCCTCACTTATTCTTCAGGTCGCTGAGCTCAATTCGACGATCGTAGAGCTCAGTTCGACGTTTTCTGTCTGATGTTCAATCCAATCTCTGAGCTCAGTTCAACGATCGTAGAGCTCAGATCGACATTTTTCTGAGAGATCGATGACTTTAAGGATTCAAATTTTGTCGGCCTTTGGAATGTTTTTCAAATTCTCTCAGCATTTATTTCAAGAGATTTGTTAGCCGTTTTCATTTATTCTGGAGCAAGTTTCAAGGGATTTCTCAGAGAATGTTTATTGGACTTTCCTCCAGAAGACAAAATATTTATGGAAGACATTTATGACTGCTAACGGCTATCTTGGACAGAGGATCATCAGAGAATAAAATTTCCAACAGCAGATCAGGAGAAAAAACTACTCAATACACATATACACAGACAGAGAGATCAACTCAGAGAAAAATCAAGTGATCAATCCTAAAGAGTTAGATTGAAAATTAGCATACTGAAAAGTGTTCATAGCTTCAACATCGAAGACTCCAGACAACTCATATTTCAGCCTCTGTTGAAATCATCTTCTGCTGGAGATCTGAAGTTTCTGAAGGCCTATCACCCTAGCAAAGCTCTCACTCCTGAACCCTCTACATCTCAGGGGGAGCTTTGACAACACAATCAATCCACTAAGTCTTCTCTCAGTGATTGAAACAGAGAAGACAACTTCACCTCTTCCTTTTTCTTTTCCTGCTGTAAAAGGGTTATCAAAACTCCCTTCAAAAGTTCTGAATCTGGTTCTGAGAGCCTTGTCAAAACTCAGTGGTGGAAAGACACCTTATCAAAAAATCTAAATCTGTTTTTTGAGCACCTTATCAAAAGCTCATTGGTGCGAGGACACCTAATCAACTCATCCTGAGTGGATTCCTACCAAGGGTGGTAGAAGAGTGGATGTACCCAGGTTGATTGGGGAACCACTATAGCTTCTTGTGTTTGGTTGCTTGTGTGTATTCTTTGTTGTGTGCTGTGAATCTTTTGTTTTCTTTTTATTATTACTTCAATTTTATTGCTGCAGCACAATACACATACTATAATAACTTAACTCTTTCTCTGCTAAGTTTTATTTTGAAAAATTATTTTAACAAACTCTATTCACCCCCCCCCCCCTCTAGAGTCAGACTGATCTTATCCTCTACTTTCACTTGGATTGAGCTATTATGAGGGTGACACTGTCCATGCCTCTAGTTCTTTCCAGATGTAAGGGACAAAGGGACAAAGACATACTCTTATTGCTTGGGTAGCAATGATTCATTGCTAGATGCCGCTCATTGTTTGTGAGGTTTTTGGTTTGATACTTTCAAGATAAAGTGGGAGACTGTTGGAGTTACCATGGTGATCTAGAAGTGTTCAAACATGTAATCTCACTGCCAACACGATATGAGCCTACAGGGTCGCACATAAGAGCATGTGGAGAAGTTGGAAGATTGACTGTGTTGGTAAGGGTTACCAATCACCATACAGAATGGGGGTAAGGCAAAAGTTCCCAAGGAGATTCGTCGAGAATCGTCGAGTATGACTTGCCGACTCTCGACGAGTTCGTCGAGAATTATTCGTCGCGAATGATTCGTCGAGAATCGTCGAGTATGACTCGCCGTCTCTCGACGAATTCGTCGAGAATCGAGTTGTTGGAATCCCGGCAATTGGTGATACTCGAAGATTCCATCCTCGATTCTCGACGATTATGCAGATGATTCTCGTCGATTCTGTCTGCTGATTCTCGCCGAATCTGGATTGGATTCTTGCCGAACCTGTAGCTCATTCTCGGCGAATGATTCTGAAACCATATGCTGTGTGGTCTGCAGATAGTGATTCTCTTAGGTCTGTTTATACCTTTGGTATAAATAAGGACTTAGGGTTTTGGGATGAATACGCGTGAGTTCTCCTGTGGCCGATTCTAACCCGACGGAAGCGTTCCGCCGGTCTGCCAATCCGCCGATTCCCGAATCCTGCCGGACGGAAGCGTTCCGCCGCATCGTTCGCTCCGCCGACCACCTCCTCTCCTGCGACATTCGCCGTGTTTCTATTCCTGACGCGGACCTAGCAGTCCGTGGAAGTATAAGGTGTAGTTGATCTCCTTCCCGATCTTTCGTGCGACGAGGCTCGGTGCTCTCCTGCTCGTGTGGATTTCTGCAGAGACGTAGACGTTATTCTACGTAGAACTCGCCACCGACAAGGACTCATATCTTGGAGCATCTCTGTTGAGTTTTGACTCAACACCGGAAAGGTAACTTTGACCTAGTTATTTCTTAACTTCTTGATTCAATATTCATGGCCCGATCCCAAATCTCTTTTGGGTTGTTCTCGATTTTATTACTTCCACTGCGTGCACAAGTTTTGTGCCACCCTCCTAAAAAACCCAACAGGTTTCAATTCTTATCTGGCTCCTTCTTTTCTCGTTCTTAGCTTAATACTGTGGATTTGAACCTATTTACTGTTTTGTGTTTTTACTGTTACTATATGATAAATTATATTTCAGGGTTAATTATATATGATTTGTGTTTTTACTGTTTTGTGTTTCAGGATTAATAATATATGTTTTGTGTTTTTACTCTTTTTACTATTACTGTATGACAATATATACATGTGTATAGAATCCGCGTCCTATATTAACTGCTTGAGGCTTCCACATCATGATGCAGGCTTGCACGTTGACACTAAAATATATCTACGGACGCACATGAATATATCTCCATGAACCAAATTCTACACTCGCACACTCGATCTACGCAGCACCACGCAATTAATGTTATCAATTTTATACTAGCGTACGGGTAGCCAAACTGACTTGGATCGAACAAGGGCTATAGTGTTGGGTATTGTATCCACAATGTACCTTATTTGAAGAAGCCCCTGGACCAGCTAAGGTGAATTGACATTGTATTTAATCATTTGTCTTCAAGTTGTGCTTGCAGTTATTTCACGCTAAGTACACACCAATGTCAGGGTGCAGTGGGTCAATATACACGGGTCTACGCAACGTAATCCTTCGTTGAGCAAATCAGTGTGTTGGCCTACGTGTGCTCTCTCTATTCAAGTGTACTTACTTTCAAGCACAGGGTCGAGATAGAGCTAGAGCTGAAGAGGAGCAAGGATGGGTCAAAGACCACCTCAGGGGAAGATAGACGAAAATTCGTCTAAGTATGATTTGACGAGAATCACTAAGTGATTCTCACCGATTCGACGAGAATCACTAGTGATTCTCGCCGAATCGTCGAGAATCACTAGCTGATTCTTGCCGAATGCATCCGGTTGACTCAATGCCTTCAAGGATTCTGCCAAGTCAGAATCGGCGAGAATCACCAGGCTGAGTCAATGCCTTCAAGGAATCTGCCAAGTCAGAATCGTCGAGAATGACTCTGTATTCTTGACGATTCGTCGAGAATGGATGATGACTCTCAGCGATTCTTTCCGGCTGGCAAGCAATTCAACTAAGAATTCTTCTAAGTAGAATTCGACGGGAATCATTAGTGATTCTCGTCGATTCGTCGAGAATCACCAATGATTCCCACCGAATTTTCCTTAGGCGAATTTCTGCTGCCCGCTAGACCGGACCAAGTATACATGCGTTGTTTTGAACCGGAGTAAGGGTTTCTACTGGTATGGCCCACAACGGTCATAATATATGACCTACTGTATAAATACTGTTGTATTTCGAACATCACCAAGAATCGACATATACGAAAAGAAAGAGCCGCCGGATTTGACCTAGCGGATCACGTCTTCTCTTCCGCCTCCGTCTCCACGCCTCAAGTTGTCGCGGCCGCCGATCGTGGGTTCTTCCTGATCTCCCGGCGACAGAAGCTTAGCCAAGCAATGCGTCTCACGTGTCTATCTTGAGATCCTTTGTCTCTTGATTTGTTGAACGGGAATACCTTCCTCTTCCGAATCGATTGAGACGATCGATCCAAGTAAGATCGTTGGTAGACCTTGCTAGCTTTGCTATGAAGGTTGGATCTACAAAGCTCACCGCCGAAAACCTTGCCGCCGCCGATCCCGAAAGCTCCGTCGCCGCACTTCTTGCCGCTGCTAATTTCGGGGAGATCCTCTCTAAGTGGGAGCTAAGGTCGTGGACTCTTCGTCTTCTTCAAGAACACGTCATCGAACGAAGAGGGACACCAAGCACTCCATAAGTAGTTTGTATTTTATACATTCTAATTTTTCTCTTGTTGTAAAGGAACGTTGGTTTCGCGTTGTAAGGGTTGGGTGTAACCCGTGGTGGAGTGGTGACTCCTTCGGGTGGAAGGGTTCCTTCCATTAGTGTGAGGATTGGATTTCAATCCGGTTGGTGAAGTGACCGAGTCATCCCTTGTTAAGAGATAGGTCTAAGGGGGAAAGTGCACGTACCCAAATCGGGAAACCACTATAACTGCCTGCGTATTTTTGTGCTGTGTTGTTTTGTTTAATTGTGCAGGTATAATATTAATTCCACTAAAAGACTGTGCAAGACACCTATTCCCCCCCCATAGGTGAAGGTAGTTGACAATAGTGTGACTTTCATATAAGCCAATGTTTTTTCCGGCTAAAGGGACCTACATGGTCCGAACGAGCGGTGTTGTACTAAAAGAGATCTATCGAATAAAATACGATTCAGAGAAGGTAGATCTCTCCCAACAAAAGAAAACGAGGGCTCGCCAAACCCTTTTCGAAAATTAAATCAATCAAGATAAACACAAAACGATCGAAGAAATCCATGATTAATTAATGCTATCAAAATACAACGCTACGAATCTACCACCACAAGAATTAATCTAGAGGGAAAAATCACAAAAGGTAGAATTATCTCATTACCCCAACCAGAATGGATGATTCCGGTCTCTCGGCATGGATCGTTCTTCAATGGCTCCACCGGAGTCACGCCGGTTGGAGAGAAACTCGTCAGCCTTCGTCGCGTCATGCCAGAGGGTGAAATCCCCCACGAAAAAATCTTCTAGTTTTTGCAATATATATCTATATATGGCAGGAGAGAGAAATGGTGGTAGGTATAGGCTTTAGTTATGAAAGGTGGTGGCCGGATTTTGTGGTGGAAGGAGAGGGGTTGGCGGCTAGGGTTAGTGGCCGGGTTTGGCTAAGATGGGGGAGGGGTTGGCAGTTTTGAGGAGGGGCTCGGGTTTTTTGAAGGAGGGGTGGTGGCCGGGTTTGCTTGAGGAGGAGGTGGTTGGCGGATTGGGGGGTGTTGTTGAAGAGAGGCTCGGGTTAGAGGGAGGAGTGGTGGTCGGCTTTGGGATGGCAAGGAGGTAAGGAGGAGGAATATAGAATAGGGAGGAGGAGAGGGGAAGTGGTCGGCGACCAAGACAAGGAGAGGAGGAGGGAGTTCGGCCAAGGGGGAGAAGAGAGGGGGATTCTCAAGTTTAGGTTTTGTTTCAAATATTCTTCTTCTTCTTCTTCAATTCTCAAAATATGAAACATACATGCCTATATATAGGCTACACCACTCAATCTTCACCAGAGAAAATTAACTCACTCATGATGGCTATTTGCACCCATCATGACATAATAATTACAATAATTAAGAACATGAAATTAAAATAACAATGCAACATAAAATACCAAACATAGAAATGAATTATTAATCAATAATAATTAATTAATAATTATTATTAATTAATAATATATAGGTCTGCGTTCAGGACGGCTATTATGGCGACGCTCCACAGGTCATCCACAAGCATGCCGTCGCCGTCTTCAAAATGTTGTTGGTCATCGTCTCCATCAATCCTCCCCCGCTCAAAAGTACTCATCACCGATGAGTTGGTCTGAAAGTACCGGTGCAGCAGAGCTTCATCCACAAGAACCACGTAGCAGCAAGCATCACCACTTGGAGAAGAGAGCACAACAACCTGGAGTATCCTGTAATGCAAAAAAGTTGGTCCTAGGGACCCTTGGAAAAGCATTAGGCAATAAAGAAAGATAAGTTTCTATATAAACAACCAACGTACCTACAGTTAAGACCGATGAAGAAAGCGATCCAGACACAAACTCACTACCCAAACCAAAAGAGAGCAAGGTGTAACAAAAAAGACAGACAGATAATTCAAGTGGTAGAGAGAAATATAGCGTTAAATCAGAAACATTAAAAATAGGGGTATTACCCTTATCAGTGGAAAACTTCAAACGATATGCGTGTTCTCCTAATTTCATTAATATCCGCAAAAGGTCCAGCTCACCAACACACCAACTCGCCAACTTTCTATAGTGCCCGAAGGCAACCGTTCAGAGACGAGACACACCAAAACTAAATCGCAAATCATATAGTGAAACGCTCTTCCATATAAACTAGCATGAAATTGATAAAATATAATTTGTATAGCTAGCGCTTCACTACTGTGCTTATATAATTTTTTAACATGAGAGGCATGAACTAGTGCGAGTTGACTTGGATTATCAGACAGTGGAAACGAAATCAAGTCAAAAGGCACTTGTGCTTTAAATCCGTGCACGATCTCATTCGGCGAAAACCAAGCATATAAGTAATCATAAGATGCAACTATATAGAATAACTAATTACAAGTACGCCTAAATATCTCGCTACCGTGCGTTGTGAACCCATGCGCTATGTGCCTCAACCCAAATACAGAGGAGAAATGAGTTAAGTCCCAGGGTACAGGAGCCTTAAAATCAAACTTTATTTTTATAGGCTTCAAAGTCACAATCCTAATTTTATAATTAATATAATCACTCTTAGCCTGAAGATATGCCAAGAGAAATCGCTCAGCATAAAAACTAATAGAGTTGAATGCTCTAGAGTGTGACAACAAATGCGAATGATACAACTCATGTGGCCAAACCGTGGTCACTAACGGGTGGAAAAAAGGGTCATCAAATGACGGTGGATAAATCCGTGCAAACGGCTGTGGTATATAGGGGTGTGAAAGAGACACCACATTCAGTGGCACAATAGCCAATGACTCACAAACATACGAGGATGGAACCGTAGCCGGACACAGAGAAATGAGTAGTAAAATGTGTCGCATAGTCAGATCTACGCGGAGCGGTGAACAGACTAAAAACTAGCGCGCTCAACTTACTGATATTTAAGCGTTGAGACAACACCAAAGTAGGAACTAATATAGTGGGCGTATCACAACAACTCAGTCTAGGCTTACCGATTCCACTACCTAAAACATTTACTAATGCGGACACAAAAATAGGAGGAAGGGTCGGTAAAATCAAACCCGTAAAACCCAAATCAGAATAAACTTTACCTATCGATGCTAACATCAATGAACTCTAATCCGGGGGTAAAACCAAAAAGTCATCCAAAGATACTACTTCCTCGCTTGCATTTTCTTCCAACACACTTGACAATTCTTTTAATTCAGGATCAGGAATGGTCTCCAAAAATGGCAAAATCGAACCCGACGGAAAATTTAATTCAGTTTGATCTTCAGATAAATGTGATGACATAAAATAACTACTGTTCGGATTCACAGCGCTAACATCTTCCAAACATAACCCTTTTGCATAAGGTAAGTCTTCCCAATAAGTTGGAACATCCGTTAAGTCAGGGTAATCAATAATAATAGGGAAATCCTAACTCACAGGCTACTCAAACAACTCAGATATATCATCAGTAGGTGTAATCGTAGGATCTAACATAATGGGGATCGTAGTTTGGAGAGGCCCCTTACTATTAGGGTGATCAGTCACAACGCTAGTAGGGCTAGTAATAGGCAATGTACTACTCTCACAGGGCAGACTATCATCATCCCAAACATCGTCTTCTAGATCACTAGGTACTCCCTCAATTTCAGACTTATCAGAATCATTAGGCACCATCGTAAGTGAAGGAAGACTCTCACCTAGCTGATCAACTTCATCATCCAGAGATCCTATATCCACATCAGAATCCTCAGAGGTATCAGTCACTATCTCAAGAGTCTTAGAAGTTGAGGCTAAAGGAGACCAAGCTCTAGTATTAACATCTTTCGAGTCCAAGACATGTGATATATTGGGAATGGTTTCCCTAAAGGTCGTAGCAGGTACACTATGGGCAGGCCGACCTCTGGGGAAAAATGATCTAGCGTTAGGTATATAATCATTCATATAAGCAAGTCTGGGACTAGCGCCATAACTATACTCACTCACAGGCTTAGTGTTAGTAGTGCGGAGATAGACAGGATCAAATTGATTCGTGAGTAGGCTACGCATTGCCGGCCAAGCATGCCGGCCAAGCATTTATAACTACCAACACGACGCTCTTCGTTTAGCCAAAACACGCGGGCTCGACCTACTAATCGATCTCGGGCTATGTTAACCTTTTGGTGGTCGTCCCATACGTGATACTTGAAATAATTTTCTAATCCCTTAAGCCAGTCTCTAAAAATTTGGGGATACCCTAAACCGTCATAAGTAGGATAAATGTGGTGTGTCCTAGGGGTGTGTTTAGCCATATTCTTAGCATAGGAATAGTTTAACCGGGCAGCATATACGTCATATGTCATTTAGTGAGAACAGGAGAAGAAACTCACCCGTAACTGCTGCACATGCAATAAGAATTGAACCTGACCCTATTTAAAATTCAACATATGGATTTGTTCCCGCTTAATAACAAAGGCAATAAAATATATTTTTTGGATTTTCTTACTGAAAATAAATATAATATTATTAATTTTTTTTTAAAATTTTTTTTGTTGAAAAAATAAAAATATAGACCGCTATTTGCAGACCAAAATTAAAATTTTATAATTATTTAATAAAATTAAAGGCCTTATATCTATATTAATTAATAATTATAATAACATTATTTTATTATATATTCACGAGTATGCATAACTTTTTCTATACACATATGTGTATTGAAATAGGATCAGGTTCAATTCTTATTGCATGTGCAGCAGTTACGGGTGAGTTTCCTCTCCTGTTCTCACTAAATGACATATGACGTATATGCTGCCCGGTTAAACACATACATATGTGTTTTGGCTAACTTTTTCTATGTGCATTTACACAGAGAAGGTTTCATGTCATGTATTTGGAATAAAATAATAAATTAATAAAATCATGTTCTGCCGGCCGGTAGATGGTGCGCTGCTCTCCCAACCAACTCTTGTTCTCAGTGCGCCTCTCACCTCTTTTTCTTCGGCTTAAAGAAATGAGAAATACGGGCCCATGTTCTGAACCCGGCCGATTCCTCCCGCCATTTTTTAATCATCTCTCACCAGCCAATTCTCGGCCCTCTCCTAATAAAACCACTGCCTTCCTTTCCATCCCCTTCCCCACTCTCCCCCATATAATCCCTGTAAATCATGAGATGAGAAACTCAGACAGATCCAAAAAGGGCATCCACTTATGGAAGAAGGCCCTCCTCCACTTCTCCCTCTGTTTCATCATGGGCTTCTTCACAGGCTTTGCCCCCTCCAGCACCACCGTCTCCCCATTATCCGTTGGCCAGCACCACTCCACCGATATTAGAATCATCAAAATTTCAGAAGTCGAGAACAAAAACAATCGGTGGGAACCTGCGCCGACCATGAATAGTTCCGTCTCCGAGAACGATGAGGGTGACGGAGAGTTTGGCATCCGTCAACAACTAATAATAATCACCACCGCAGACTCTCACGACCCGCTCCAAGAAGCTTTTTTGTGGAGACTTGGGCAAACCCTCAGATTGGTACCTCTGCCGCTGCTATGGATCATCGTTGAGGCCTATGCAAACGCTCCGGAGACAGAGAAGAGGCTGAGAGGGAGCGGCGTTATGTACCGTCATATCACCTACAAGGGGAATTTTACGGCCGCCGACACCGTGTACCATCAGAGAAATATTGCGCTGAACCACGTGGAGCACCACCGGTTAAATGGAATAGTGCACTTCGCCGGAGCATTCAACATCTACACCGTTCAATTTTTCGAGGAGATCCGACGAGTACAGTAAGATTCCCTCAACCAGTCTTCAGCCATAAAATGGAATATTGGATCAACTAACATTGAAGTTACTGTGTAGTTTGATTTGATGTCTAAAATGTCATAAAACGCAAAAGGAAAATTACCATTTTCTTTAACATTCACCTAAGTTTATATATTTTTCTTTTATTTTAAAAAATATGCTCATATATAAACAAATTCATCCAGCGATAAGAAAAAATATGATTCTCCTCACCTCTGAGAACACCCCCCCCCCCCCCCCCCCCCCCCCCCCCCCCCCCCCCCCCCGCAAAAATGAGCAAAGAGTGGAGCATAACACACAGTGGTTTGCGAGTGGCGGGAGCACCGTCACATCAGGACCGGGATAATGTTGTGTGAGGCATGAGGAACCCCGGGCACTACCACAATTCAGCTACTATCGTTTTTTAACAAAAGTAAATTTTGGTTAAGAAATGAGAATGACGACGCATATGGTTTGCAAGGAGAAGCCGTCTTCAACTTTTAATTATTTTGTACTTACCAGCTCACACCATCCTCAATTAGTTTAATTTTTCTTAAATTAATCAATTAAATTTTCACCAAATTTTCTCCTAAATTATTTCTCTAAGGATCGAGTCCACATCCTTTATACTTAATTACTTATACATAAATACATCAAAAATGATAAAAATGAAAGTCTCAATGTAGAGGGGTTCCCATTGGTAGATCTTTCAAAAAGAACTTAATGGCATTAAATATTTTTTGTTAAGGACTAAGGTGAATTATGTTAGGTAGTGGCAATTAGAGGAGAGTTGAAGTACTTGACGATATACATCAATGATCAAACTCATATTCAACTCAAAATAAATGCCAGGTTTGCGGGGCAATCACATGCATTTCTGCCAACATATATTTCGTCTATTCCATGCACGATCTACCTATCCCTGGTTCACCCCAACAATAAACCACGTACTTGAGTGAGTCCACACCTGGCGCCACTTTGTCTCTAATTAATTAATCAGAGTTTTTCAACATCATAATTGCTATGCATCAAAAGTATAATATATCACAAGGAGCCTTCAATTCAATTAATTAACCTGCTCTTGTAGCCACAAACAACGTGAACTTGCTTGATTTTTGCCAAACGATTAGTTTGATATCCGCCCTTGTAGAGGAGCTACACCAAAAATGACACAAACGAAGTTGGATGTATACAAAAGTGCTCAAACTCATTATCAATAAAACTTATGCCCAGTTCTTATTAAGATCCACATCAATATATTTCAACATCAACACATATTTCACCAATCCCAAAGAAGACTAAACCATGCTCTCTCGTAAATCAGTAAACTAATATTAGAGACATATTTTCTAATTTTAAAGCAGTTTTTCTTCCAA
Organism: Platanthera zijinensis; assembly: GCA_039513925.1. Taxonomy (NCBI): domain Eukaryota; kingdom Viridiplantae; phylum Streptophyta; class Magnoliopsida; order Asparagales; family Orchidaceae; genus Platanthera; species Platanthera zijinensis. The sequence goes on from CM077086.1 coordinate 142,696,762, forward strand.
ATTACTTATGTTTAAAAACATAACTACCAGTCATATAGAGTGTCACGAGTTACCATCTATGAGGTTACCCTCTGGAGTTTTCTAGAGAAATATAGAATCTTGTAGAATGTTCTTATACATAGAGTTTTGGAGAATAGTCTAGAAGATTATTGAAAGACATAGATACAAGATAGTGGTATAGTAGAATAATCTAGATCCTTCCAACTTTGGGGGAAACACCTTTTGGGGCAATATAAGGGGGAGACCCCTCATTTGTAAAGCATCCAAGGAATTCAAGAAATCAAGCATTCTTAATATCTTGCTCCCTTAATCACTTTTTTACTCTTTCTAAGTGCTCACTAACTCATCTCACCATAATCAGTGTTGAAGGAGACTAACTTACCTAGCTGCGAATGAGCGCATAAATGAGCTAAGGTCCCATGCGACATTGTCATTGAGACAAGTCTGTGACAATTGGTATCAGGGAAGTTGAATGATTTTAGGTGCTCTAAAGACCTAGCGGGGGGGGTTGATTAGGTGATGGTGTTGTGTTAGGACTTTTTAAAACTTTAAAGCTAATCTACCAAAGAGCATCAAATTTAAACCACAACACAGAAAAGCATACCGAGATTTATAGTGGTTCCCCAGATTATGGGTACATCCACTATCCCTCACCACCAATCTAGAAGTGTGTGCTAGACTAGGCAAACACCTCCAACTTCTTAGATTCAATAATCTTACAACTCAGAGTCCCTGACTCTTACAGCTAAGGAACACAGCAGTTCCCTACCTAAGATCTTCTTCTCAGATCCTACGTCGGATCATCCCAAGACCCTACCCCCAAGTGAACACACTCGTACAACTCAGATTCAAAACTGAATCCTACCTAAGATATTCCCAAGATCCTACCTTAGTCTGTCAGCACAACCCTACCTTAGAGTGCAAGAACTACTACAACTTATATACCCAGCTGGTCTCCTACATCAGATCTTCAACAAGATCCTACCTCATGCAACACCCTGCTCATCAAGAAGAATATAATTGTAGTCCGACCGATACCCCACGCCATATTAAACGAACACACAATGGGATTACGAAATAAAACCCAACATGCACTATATATATCTCCAAGAACGAGAGTATACACAAAAATTTGGCCATAAAGCCTTACAAACGATGTTTATGTTTACACAACCAAATAGTTTATATTCACTGGCACGTAGCCCAACAATACATGAAAACAGTACCTACAACACCTGGGCCTTCGAGGGACAACACAGTAAAAGGGCTTCAGCCCGCTATTTCCCGCTCGGCTCGCTAGCTCCTCCACAATTACTTCCACCAAGAGGTGGCAAAACAAAACACCGGTCAGCTTTTGTTGACCACAATTATAACGACCTCACCTCATTCCCGGGGATATGGTACTCCTTACGTTCAAGTAAGCAGTATGACAACATATAATTCCACAATCACCATAAATAGTTGCACGCACGACCACACGCTTCATGCTCTCATGGCACCCTTTTCAGTGTTTTGAATTTCAAGTCCCACCTCTATCCTAAGTAGCATTCAATTGATGGTTCATTTGAGCTTTTACCGCCAATGTCACCTTGTATTACGGACATCCCCGAGATCAAAAGATGCACTAAAGAGCTACCTGATTACCGACAAGCATGGGATAGGTTTGGATCAGCTTTGCCCATGCTCAAATCATTGTAATCACGCTATCACGATGCTAGTATGGCTCCACCTCGGCCCATTAACATGAAAACCAATGTTATCTCCGGTCGGCACACAAGGCCGTCATACTAGGCACAACACGCCTTTCCACTTCTGATGTTATGCACCTAATCCCTAGGACATGGGATTCACATCCATCACAATTGTTGTCACAACTCGCATTTTCACCGCATTTAATAACTTATCAGAGTAAGGGAAAATACACGCCATGATGTCACGTCAGTAGGGGATAACTGCGGGCGCTCAGGCAAAACTCCTACTATACTCAAAAAGAGAGATCTTTAAGTGATTTAGCAAAAATCCAATTTTAAGGCAATTTAACCGTATCCCTCGGCTTAGTGGCTCATTAAGTCCACGAAAGAAAATAGTTTATACGCTGCGGAATAAATATACTTCATTCATGAGATTGAACATCCTACATGAGTGAAAACGTCCCCAAGTACAACTCATGCTATGCAAGACCCTAAATTTATAATAGTAGTAAAATAGCTTTTACGATCGCTAAATATAACAAGTTAGAGTTTTAAAATATGCAAATGCATGAGGTAATAATAGTAGATTTTATACATGGAAATACCTAACATGCATTCCTAGCATAAATCAATCCCAGAGAGCAAGTAATCTACAGAAAGAAAACTAAGCAGATAGCAAGTAACCAAAAATATCAATCCTATGGCCGTCAACAAACTGACACGAACCCACATAGAGTAAAGTATGCCTGAACTTGTAAAACAAAATAAACAACTAACTACCTCGCTAAGATGAGGTAACAACCACAGCTAACGCTGCCGCTCTAGCACTCCATAACCAGCACCGAACTCAGCTACAACTCTTAACCTGAGACATTCCAAGACAGAACATCTTAGCAAGAAAGTACAAGTAGTGGCAGAAAGATAAGCCAAAATAAATAAAGGTCAAAAGGGGTACCAACCCAAGACCAAAAATATTGAAGTAAAGTACAAAAGTAAAGCATCACACAGGAAAAGAACACTTACGTGAATCGTCACGTACATCAACAAATACACCATATGCACATGGCTATAAGGTGACAAAGATAAGTAAATTATAAGGAAGAAATTACACAACCTTTATTAGGCACCTGTTGTCGACTCTATCCAAAAAACACGAGCGAGGTGGTCACTAACTGGACACACCCCTAACGAATATAATATCCGTCTAACTACGGGGGAGTCTCATACCCTCCACCATATACCGCAGATGCCCAAAAACCCGGTAGAAATCCAAGAGGCACCAATAAAGGAAACAAACCTTGCGGAGGTGGTTACGTCCACTAACTCCCGCAATCAAAAAAACCCAAAGAAACCACAACACATATATCTCGAGACTTGACACGTCGGATTCTACTCAACATTCTAGATTAAAGACATGGTTGATCGACCTCTAGAAAGTGTTACAAGGCCTAGATCAACATTCTAGATTAAAGCCACTAATAAAACATTTCAAGGATGAATAAACATGGCCTGAAAAATTTTAGGTTTACCATGACAAGATCTTATTACATCAAGTGATTATTAAGGAAGATTAATTACTGTGATACCTTGGGGGGGGGGAAGTGTAGAAATTTAACAAACATGAAGAACTTAACAGTACCATTAACCGAAGAAGAGGAAATGAGGGTAAACCAACACTTGCCTTGGTTTTACCGGAAACGTTCACCGAATTACTCCACGTCGCAGATCGGGGCAAAAGAAGACGGGAGGAGTTGAAATCTGAACAAAAATGACCGAAATAGAGGTTAGGGACAAAAAAACCCTAACGAGGAAAACTCAAGGAAAGGGAAAGATTTTACCACGAGGGCGAAGCTCTCGCCGAAAGCTTTTCGGATCTACGATCGGTTCTCAATTTCGAGCACTGGAGCACCATCGGGGGCCACCGGAAGAAGAACAGGAGAAACTTCTCTCTCTCGCTCACGCCGTTCTGGTTCGGGAGATGAACAGAAAAATTCGGTCCAAATGATGGAGGAAGAAGTAGGGTATTTATATTTATATATTTATAATAAATATATTATAAAAACATTTACACTTAGAAGAATGAACCAGGGTCGGCTAAACCGGTTTTCGGGATGAAGACTCGGAGTACTATAAAGTTACTCGAGAACTGAAGGCAAAATCCTCCCGAGAAAAGAAAGAGAGTACTCGAGAACTAGAGAGTTACTAGAGTACTGAAGGCAGCATTACTCCAGTGTTAGGGAAGAATTACTCGAGTAATGGAGATGGATTTCTCGAGCACCAGAAGACTACTCGAGAACTGAAACACTTCTCGAGTACAACAACACCTCTCGAGAACAATAGAAGGACCTTCTCGAGAACACCAAAGACATTCCTTCGGGAGAACTAGAATACTACTAAAGAAATGAAGGCAGGACTACTCGAGTACTAGGGAAGAATTACTCGAGTACTAGAAGGAAGGATTTACTCGAGAGCTAAGACACTTCTCGAGTACAATCAGCACTTCTTGAGAACTACGAGGCTTCTCGAGAACAAGAGGAGGGTTTCTCGAGTACCACTAGACCACTCGAGAACAAGGAGGGCACTACTCGAGAGCTAAAACCAGACATATCGAGTAGAATCAGCGCTTCTCGAGAACAACTAGAAGGGCTTCTTGAAAACATCAAGTCATGACTTCTCGAGAACAAACTGGGACTTCTCGAGAATGAAAGGGGGGATCTCGAGTACAAGCAGGACAAATTTTAGAAGTTCCGATTCTACTAATATCCTGGAATGAATCGCTGACTCTACGAATTAACATCATAGACAACCTTAGAATCTGACGTACCATTCTTGAGACACAACATCAAATGCTCTCATAAGCAAAAGAAATCACCACAAGGATCCAAACACGCGCTGAGACTCCAAGATGCTTGGATCGCAACAAAACTTGACGAGCAAGTACAAACTTACTTAACTTAATTTCCAAATACAAAATTTTCCAATTACAACAAGAATTTGGCCGACTCGACCGCACCGATGCGAAAATGCCTTAACGGCGATGCGCCGTCAACTCGATATTAAAAGTAACGCCATGACATCATAAATATGACGATACCAAAATCAAATAGAATCATCGAAAAATCGGGGGCGTTACAGTCACTTCCCCTAAAAAGAAGTTTCGTCTCGAAACTTAACACAACTCCAAAACCAAACCAAAATGAGAAAAATCAAACATGACTGAAAACATAGAAAAGTACCTGAAACTAAGAGAAGAGGTGCGAATGAGATTCTCTCATCGCCGATTCCAATTCCCACGTCGCACTCTCGACGTCTTGATTTCTCCAAAGAATCTTGACCATGGGGATGATCTTTCTCCGCAACAACGCTCTTGAGATTCCAAAACACGGACAAGCTCTTCCACGTACGAAAGATTGAGCTGAATCTGGGGCACCGAGTCAAGGAATTGACGAACATTATGAACACACTTCCACAACTGGCTCACATGGAACACATCATGGACACCAGGGAATGCAGCAGGCAATTCCAACCTATAAGCTGACACTCCAATGCGCTCAAGAATCGGGAAAGGTCCCATATACCGGGGGTCTAACTTGCGGTTCCTTCCAAACCTTTTAACACCTGACATCAGAGAGATTTTCAAGAAAACCAAGTCCCCAACCACAAACTCCAGATCGACCCTTAGTCGATTAACATACTTCTTATAACGCTCTTGTGCTATACGAAGCTCCTCTCGAATATGAGTTACATCACAATTCATCTCTTCAAGGGCTTCCGTACCTTACAACAGCCTCGCACCAACTTCAGCCCAAAACAAAGGAGTTCTATAATGCCTCCCATATAAGGCCTCAAACGGGGCCATCTGCAGACTCTCTGTATAACTATTATTATACACAAACTCCATGAGTCTGAGATGCTCGTCCAAAGCGCCACCATGATCAAAAATATAACACCAGATCATATCTTCCACGAAATGATTTACTCTTTCCGTTTGACCATTTGTCTACGGATGATAGGCGGTGGAATACCTTAAATCGGTACCCAACCCCTCCTGTAAACTCTTCCAAAAGCGAGACGTAAATCTAGAGTCTCGATTCGATACGATGCTAACTGGCAATCCATGTAATCTGATAACCACATCAAGGTATAATTCAGCTATCTTTTTCATAGAATATCCAATCTTAAAGAGAACAAAGTGAGCACACTTTGTCAATCTATCGACTATCACCCAAACAGAGTCGTTCCTACGGGGAGATTTGAGTAGACTGGTGTTGAAATCCATTGAAATACTCTCCCATTTCCAACTTGGAATATCAAGCAGTGTTAATTTACCTCCCGACCTTCTATGGTCAGCCTTGACACGCTGACACGTATAACATTCCGATACAAACTTCGCTGTTGAAGTTAGTGACCGGGCGGTCTGGCGGCCTATCTTGGCGGATTGAAGGCCGCGCGGTCTAGCAGTTTGTCTCTGGCGGCTTGGAGACCGAGCGGTCTAGCGGTCTCCCCTGGCGGCTTCTCTCTCTCTCTTTCTGGTGGTAGCCGAGCGGTTAGCCCTTCTTATCTAACCGCGCGGCTTGTGCGGTTTGTTTTGTGTATAGGCCGCTTAGTCCTTTAAATTTTTAGTCTCACATCTCTTATTTGTATTCTCTCTTCTCTCCTCCATTCTATAAAAGGGAGGCCATACCTTTGTAATAGATACCTTTTTCAGATAATAAAATTTTTGTTAAACCTCTCCGGTTTGTTTTTTGTTCGTTTCTTACATGGTATCAGAGGGAGGTTCCGATCCTCCGACCTATGGGTTATGGGCCCACCACGCTTCTGCTGCTGGAACTATGAGCTTCAACACAATGAGCTTCAACACAGATCTTTAGAGTAAATTTTCATGGGCCCACCACGGTTCTGATCCTCATTCTTCATCCCTGACCACCAAACAATTTTCTTTAGATCTTTATACATCTTTGTGGAACCAGGATGGAAGGCTACACTGGAACCATGAACTTCAACACAGATCTTAGCCCGAATGTCACTAAAGGCGGGGACGCAAAATCAACCCCGATACTTCAAGGTATCCAACTCATCTAAGGAGAAATCAGGTAGCTCTCCCTTCACAGTTCTATTCCGTAGGTGTAACAAATCCGGATCATCCTTCTGATGTGCTCGAGTAAGGGAAATCCAAGAGGGCTCTTCTGCTTCTAGACTAGCAGGCACAGTACTACTCCCAACCTCAATATCCATCAATAGGAATTCTTCCACCAAGGACTATACCGACAGATTAAAAATTTTGGCGGTCTTTCTACTCAAAGCATCAGCTACTACATTATCCTTTCCTGGATGATAAAAAATTTCCACTTCATAATCAGCCACATATTCTAACCACCGACGCTGGTGCAGATTAAGTTCCTTCTGAGTGAGGACGTACTTCAAACTCTTATGGTCCGTATAGATCTTGCATAGTGCGCCATACAATAAGTGTCGCCAAAGCTTCAAAGCATAAATTACAGCAGCGAACTCCAAATCGTGCGTAGGATAGTTTCTCTCTTGAATCTTTAGTTGCCTCGATCCATACACGATCACCTTACCATCTTACATTAAAACACAGCCAATTACGATGTGTGATGCATCAACATACATAGCATACTCAACTTCTTCAGTAGGTAAGGTTAAAATTGGAGAGGTACATAATCTCTTCTTCAGTTCTTAGAAAGCCTCTTCACACTTATCACTCCAAATGAATGTAGTATTCTTCTGAGTAAGTCTCGTTAAAGGAGCAGACAACACCAAAAATCCTTCCACGAATCTTCTATAATAGCCAGCCAGGCCTAAAAAAGCTCCTAATCTCCTTTGGCGTAGAAGGTCTATCCCATTCCATTACAACAGAAATCTTAGTCTGGTCCACGAAAACACCGTCCTTGCTTACAACATGACCCAGAAAGGACACCTGAGGTAGATAGAATTTGCACTTGCTTAACTTCGCATATAACTTATGCTCCCTCAGGTTCGACAAAACTAATCACAAATGCTGATTATGCTCCTCAACACTGCGAGAATACACCAGGATGCCATCTATAAACACAATAACAAATCGGTCCAAAAAATCCTTAAACATCCTATTCATCAAATCCATGAAAGCAGAGGGTGCATTGGTCAGACCGAAAGACATCACCAAAACTCATAATGCCCATACCGCGAATGGAAAGCACTCCGAGGGACATCTGCCTCACGAATTCTCAACTGGTGGTAGTCCTGAGCGAAGATCAATCTTTGAAAATATCGAGTTACCACGCAACTTATCGAACAGATCATCAATCCTTGGCAGGGGATATCTATTCTTAATGGTCACTTTATTCAATTCTCTGTAATCGATGCAAAGCTGCATCGATCCATCTTTATTTTTGACGAACAAAACAGGAGCACCCCACGGAGAAGAACTTGGTCAAATAAAACCGCACCTCAGCAACTCATCGAGCTAAGTACGCAACTCATCCAACTCACGCGGAGCCATACAGTATGGTGCTTTAGAAATAAGACGAGTACCTAGCTCGAGGTCTATCACAAACTCTATCTCCCTCACCGGAGGATGTCCTGGAAGATAGTAAGGAAAAACATCTGGAAACTCTCGCACCACCGAGATATCCTCAAGACGTAGTGTAACAAAAGCAGTTCCCAAAGAGGAAAGAAAAACAAAAAATTTCTCGCAACCAGACTCTATGGCACGACAAGCACATACAGCAGAATTAATAGGGGAAACTTTGTCCTGAAATCCATAGACGCTCGTAGGTTGGTCATTGTCCATCCTGAAGTCCTGTCTCTTTGCCTTGCACTGGATGACCGCATCATACTTAGATAGCCAGTCCTTGCCCAAAATCACGTCAAAGTACGCCAGATCCAACACCATCAAATCTGCAAAGGCTAGGAAATCGCCTATGTATATAGGGCATCTCAGAACTCCTTGATTAGATACCACCGAATCACCGAAGGGAAGCTTGACGTTGAAAGAGTCTCTTAATGGATCAACATCCAAACGATGTTTATCTACAAACCTCCTTGCCACAAAGGAATGGGTGGAACCCGAATCAAAAAGAACGCGCGCCCACTTATTCTGCACCTTAAACTCCCCTAAAACCGTAGAATACATAACTAAACGAACGATAACTAGGGCAACAAACGATAAATAATAAAGATAAATTAAACTGGGGCTAACCTGATATAACTTGCGTAGAGGTTTGAGCTTCCTGGCCACGTTCAGCTTTCCTTTGCCTTTGTCCTGGTTTGGTGGCGGCGGCAAAGCTCGAAGCGGGGCAGGCTGCAGTAGGGATTGAGCCTGGGGGCATGAAGACTTTAGATGCCCCTTCTGCCTGCACTGAAAGCAAGCCTTATCCTTTGTCCATCAACGAATCACGTCATGTCCCTTCCTAGAACAAAATGTGCACACCAAATCTCCCTTGGGTGCACCTTGGATGGCGTGCACCTGCTGCTGCTTCAGGGTGGCAGTCCTCTTGAAACACCTTTCATAAGTGTGGCCAGGTCGACCACAGAAGCTATATATTTCTCCACTTTTCTTTTTTAAAGAAGGGTCAGATGCCCTAGTGCTTCCATCCTCAACACCCTTCCTCTTCTCTTTCCTTGCCGCAGCACCTCGATTCTTGGCATTCTCGATCGCCTCGACTTTTAGTGTGGCTTCCACTGCCACAACATAACTGTCAGCTCCATAAGCGTATGCCAACTGCTAGACATCGCTTCTTAGTCCTCCCAGGAAACGTTTCACTCTACCCTCCTCCGAAGCTACCAAATCAGGAGCAAACCTACTCAATTTGCTAAACTCAATCTTATACTCGCTCACCGAGAGCTGTCTCTGCTTCAAATGTAGGAAGTTATTCATCAGGCGGTCCTGCTCGATCGAGGGTAGAAACTTCTTTAGTAGCATCTTCTTAAAAGATTCCCAAGAACAACCTTCCTTCAGACTCTCCCTTTCCTGAATCCACCAACTCTTTTCCAGGCCTTTTAACTGATAGGCTGCAATCATTACCTTCTGGGCTTTTAGAATTCCGGAATACGAAAACATCTCCTTGATGGAGATGATCCAATAATCTTAAATCATGAATTCAACACTCCCGTCATAAGTAGGGGGTCTCAATCGCTGGAAATGCGAGATGAAATTCATCTCTGGTGGTAGCATCACCGGGGGCACCAAAGGAGTGAGGGCATCAGGCACGGCTTGATTCATGGCAGGATCTTGCACTAAGGGTTGTTGCGTGGGAGCGGCAGACAACAAGGTCTTAATTTGTGATTGCATCGCAACTACTTGCCTCGACAAAGCCTCGTTGCTCTGGCGCAAACTCTCGATCAATGCATCACTCTACGCACCTGACGACTCACCCTCTGACTGGGGAGTCGACCTCATCGCAATACGCTTTGGCGGCATTTCTAAAAAAAGGCAAACGAACAACCCATAGAAATCCTAGATTACCACTAGGCCACACGACTAGTTCATACCATACTTAAAAGAAACTTGCTTATGCTGCAACTTGCTCTGAGATTTTATAATGATGCTATGTCCTACTTAGGATGACATCCTCTCATCCTATTTTCTCATGTGCCTATGATATGAATGCATGAATTCTTTATTCTTATTTAAAATCATGTGTGTACATGTGTCTTCCTGTAAACCTTAACTTAGCACGTGTGTTTATGTGGTGATATGCTATATATGCAGTATTATGGATTCTAGAAAGGCCTTAATGCATGCATGAGCGGCGTACACATGAAATGTTATGCATCCAATGCTACATAACATCACATGCAACGAGAAAAGAAAACGTGCTAATGGTCATCCATATGATGGTAGTTATGCATCCCATACTACATAACTGTCACATGTTGCCTCCTATGGTGGATGCATATACAAACACATATTATGCATCCCATACTACATAATATGCCCTATATACTTCTTATCATGCTATGAGTGTAGTGACTATGCTTCGGCTAAGACGTACTGATGACACATCGTTGTGTGTATGAAATGTCACTAAACAACTAACACTAACAAGGGAAGGTTGCCCGACCAATTGTCAAGCAACCTCCCTCTGATACCAACTGTCACAACCCGCATTTTCACCGCATTTAATAACTTATCAGAGTAAGGGAAAATGCGCGTCATGATGCCATGTCAGCAGGGGATAACTGCAGGCTCTTAGGCAAAACTCCTACTAGACTCAAAAAGAGAGATCTTTAAGTGATTTAGCAAAAATCCAATTTTAAGGCAATTTAACCGTATCCCTCGGCTTGGTGGCTCATCAAGTCAACGAAAGAAAATAGTTTATACGCTGTGGAGTAAATATACCTCATTCATGAGATTGAACATCCTACATGAGTGAAAACGTCCCCAAGGACAACTCATGCTATGCAAGACCCTAAATTTATAATTATAGTAAAGATAGCTTTTACGATCACTAAATATAACAAGTTAGAGTTTTAAAATATGCAAATGCATGAGGTAATAATAGTAGATTTTATACTTGGAAATACCTAACATGCATTCCTAGCATAAATCATCCCATAGAGCAAGTAATCCATAGAAAGAAAACTAAGAAGATAGCAAGTAACCAAAAATAACAATCATGTGGGCGTCAACAAACTGACACAAACCCACATACAATAAAGTATGTCTGAGCTAGTAAAACAAAATAAACAACTAACTACCTCGCTAAGATGAGGTAACAACCATGGCCAACACTGCCGCTCTAGCAATCCAAAACCAACACCGAACTCAGCTACAACTCTAAACCTGAGGCATTCCAAGACAGAACACCTCAACAAGAAAGTACAAGTAGTGGCAGAAAGATAAACCAAAATAAACAAAGGTCAAAAGGGGTACCAACCCAAGACCAACAGTACTGAAGTAAAGTACAAAAGTAAAGCATCAAATAGGAAAAGAACACTTACGTGAATCGTCACATACATCAACAAATACACCAGATGTACAAAGATATAAGGTGACTAAGATAAGTAAATCGTAAGGAAGAAATTGCACAACCATTATTAGGCACCTATGGATGACTCTACCCCAAAAAAACGGGCGAGGTGCTCACTCAACTGGACACACCCCTCACGAATATAACATCCGTCTAACTGCGGGGGAGTCTCAAACCCTCCACCATACACCGCAGATGCCCAAAAACCCGGTAGAATTCCACGAGGAACCAATAAAGGAAACAAACCTTGCGGAGGTGGTTACGTCCACTAACTCCCGCAATCAAGAAAACCCAAAGAAACCACAACACATATATCTCGAGACTTGACACGTTGAATTCTACTCAACATTCTAGATTAAAGACGCAGTGATCGACCTCTAGGAAGTGTTACAAGGCCTAGATCATTTCAAACACGATTAATAACGATGGATAATGCGATTAGAGCCGCTAATAAAACACTTCAAGAATGAATAAACATGGCCTGACAAAAGTGTAGAAATTTAACAAACATGATGAACTTAACAGTTACCATTAACCGAAGAAGAGGAAATGAGGGTAAACTACCACTTGCCTTGGTTTTACCAGAAATGTTCACCGAATTACTCCACATCGCAGATCGCGGCAAAAGAAGACGGGTGAGTCGAAATCTGAACAAAAATTGCCGAAATAGAGGTTAGGGCCAAAAAACCCTAATGAGGAAAACTCAAGGAAAGGGGAAGATTTTACCACGAGGGCGAAGCTCTCTCCAGGAGCTTTCTGGATCTACGATCGCTTCACGATTTCGAGTACTAGAGCACTGTCGGTGGCCACTAAATGAAGCACGAGAGAAACTTCTCTCTCTCGCTCACGCCGCTCTAGTTCGGGAGATGAACAGGAAAATTCGGTCCAAATGATGGAGGATGAAGTAGGGTATTTATATTTATATATATATATATATAATAAATATATTATAAAAACCTTTACACTTAGAAGAATGAACCAGGGTCAGCTGAACCGGTTTCCGGGATGAAGACTCGGAGTACTCGAGTACTATTAAGTTACTCGAGAACTGAAGGCAAAATCCTCCTGAGTAAATAAAGAGAGTACTCGAGTACTAGAGAGTTACTCGAGTACTAAAGGCAGCTTTAATCGAGTGTTAGGGAAGAATTACTCGAGTAATGGAGATGGATTTCTCGAGCACCGAAAGACTACTCGAGAACTGAAATACTTCTCGAGTACAACATCACCTCTTGAGAACAACAAAAGGACCTTCTCAAGAACACCAAAGACATTCCTCGAGAGCACTAGAAGACTACTCAAGAACGGAAGGCAGGACTACTCGAGTACTAGGGAAGAATTACTGGAGTACTAGAAGGTAGGATTTACTCGAGAGCTAAGACACTTCTCGAGTACAATCAGCACTTCTCGAGAACTACGGGGCTTCTCGAGAACAAGAGGAGGGTTTCTCGAGTACCACTGGACCACTCGAGAATAACGATGGCACTACTCGATAGCTAAAACCAGACATCTCAACTATAATCAGCGCTTCTCGAGAACAACTAGAAGGGCTTCTCGAAAACATCAATTCATGACTTCTCGAGAACAAACTGTGACTTCTAGAGAATGAAAGGGGGGATCTCGAGTACTAGCAAGACAAATTTCAGATGTTCCGATTCGAATAATATCCTAGAGTGAATTGCTGACTCTATGAATTAGCAGCATAGCCAACCTTAGAATCTGATGTACCATTCTCGAGACACAACATCGAATGCTCTCATAAGAAAAAGAAATCACTACAAGGATCCAAACACGCGCCGAGACTCCAAGATGCTCAGATTGCAACAAAACTTGACGAGCAAGTCCAAACTTACTTAACTTAATTTCCAAATGCAAAATTTTCCAATTACAACAAGAATTTGGCCGACTAGACCGCAAGGACTCAAAAATGCCTTAACGGCGATGCGCTGTCAACTCGATATTAAAAGTAACGCCATGACATCATAAATATGACGATACCAAACCCAAATAGAATTATCAAAAGAATCGGTGGCGTTACAATTGCTTACTGGGATATATCTCTAGAAATAGCCAGTATAATCGGGCGATATCGACAAAACTATAAATCTGTCACAATCTTGAATATATCCTAGAGTTGACCTCCAGTACTCTCTATAGTACCCTATAGTACCCAAAACCCAAAATATCATAAAATTTTTCACGGATATTTCTTCGACATGCAAAATTAAACATCGCCAATCAGGGCCAACTTATCGCAGATGGGTTTCACACAACCTGCCTACATTCGCACAGCAATCCAGACTCTATATGTAATTTTTACTGGGGATACTTAATATCGACCCGTTAGAAGTCTCATCTTCCACCAATTAGTGGGAACTTCCATACAATTATGCCAAAACAAGAGGTCTAGCATTTCCTAATGTTATGAAGTATAATTGTTACCCTTGATGATTTCTTTAGTGTCATGAACAAAAAACTTAGTCAGCTGGAAAGGACCATAATGAACTGCAAGTCGTGGTTTATGAAGGATCAAGCGCATACCCAACTGCACCAAAAGCCCGGACTGTTGGAGAGGGCGCTACTTAATTTTTTATATAAGTAGCAGAGCGCCACGGGTCAAGTGAAGGAACGCCGGACCCAACAATCCCCCCCCCCCCCGGCGTCCAGCACAACCCGTTGGCTCAGAGGTGGGGTTACCACATGGCCCACACAGCTCAGAGGTGGGGTTATCACATGTCCACGGTTGCCTGACCCACCGGACCCACACAGGTAGAAGGGAAAAATCGGGATTTAATAGCGCTCCCCCGGTCTTGAACCCGTGACCTCCTCTGATACCAATTGAAGGATCAAGCGCATACCCAACTGCACCAAAAGCCCGGACTATTGGAGAGGGCACTACTTAATTTTTTATATAAGTAGCAGAGCGCCACGGGTCAAGTGAAGGAACGCCGGACCCAACAATCCCCCTGGTATCAATTGAAAGTTAGGTGATAAGATCTATCTACCTCTAGAGGGGGGGTGAATAGAGTAAGTTCAAATAGATTGATGTATTTAAAACTTTTGATTTACTTAGTGTAGAAAGTGAGTTATGCAATGGTTAAATATATGATAAAGCAAACAGCACACAGCACACAGCAAGAAGTAAACATAAACCACAGAAGACACAAGGATATTATAGTGGTTCCCCAAACTTGGGTAGTCCACTCTTCTATCACCCTTTGATAGGAATCGGGGCATTGCAGGATGGTTGATCAGGTGTCCTGGGCACCACCAGATTTTTTGATAAGGTGTCTTGCCACCACTGATTTTGACAAGGTCTCAGCTAACCAAAAGGGTAACTTTTGAAGGGAGTTAAAACCCTATACAGATGGAATAAGGTAAAGAAAGGATGAGTATGCTTCTCTGTCAACTATCAGAGAGAAGCTTGTGGATTTTGATGTTGTCAGAGCTCCCCCTGAGATGTAGATGAGTTCAGGTAAAAGAAGCTTTGCACAAGGGTGACAGGCTCTTCACTGCTTGTCCTTCTTCAGCAATAGATAACTCAGAAACTGAGTGTTTGATGTCTGAAGGTAGAAGGCAGTCTGTAGAAGAGTTGATTGTAGAGTAGACGGGAATCAGAGAGTATTGATGATGATATTTCTCTGAGTGATGTTCTTCTCTTTTAATTCTCTGCAGCAGATTCTGTGAGAGAGAGATGATGAAGAATGTTCTCTGTAACAAATCTGAATAACTGTGTTACTGTCTCTCTCGAAAAAATCTCTAAGTAATAGAAATACTACTGTCTGATAGATAGCCGTTGGCAGGGCATTCAATGCATTCCTTAACTGTCCATGCCTTGGAAGGAAGTGCCTTAATTGATTTCCAATGAAAATTCCTTGAGATATGGACCAATTAAGTCTTGAAACGGCCAGGGGATCTCTTGCAATAACTGCTTTGATGATCTTTAATTTGAATTTCAAATGTCAACAGACTGGAGAACTCAAAACATCGAACTCATCATAAATCGTCGATCTGAGCTCGACTATCCGTCGATCAGAGAGTGATTAAGGATGCAGAGAGAATCACGCCAAAACATCGAGCTGAAGTCGACGTTACGTCGAACTGAGGACGACGCTGCGTCGAGCTGCGATCGACTATGCGTCGAGCAGCGGTCGACTACGCGTCGAGCTGAGGACGACGACACGTCGAGCTGGGGTCGACTATCCGTCGAGCTGAGCAGAACTAAATTCTCAAATATCCTAAGTTCTAAACTCACACTCAATGACAATTGCTATACAATGAGGTCATGAATCCTTAGCATAGTTATCCTGACCCAAATATAAAAAGGGTGTTCCAACAATCTCCCCTATTTGGATTAGGATTACTATTCACATGATTATAAGGAAATAAAATGCATACAGAAGATTAAAACACAGACAAAACCATAAACCACAGATAGGAGCAGGAGCAGATATATAAATATCAAAAGTGTTTATGGCAGTTGTAGAGAGGTAGAGCCATCTTACATTACTTCTTCTTTGGTTCTTCTTCAAAGCTTTTCTTGAACTTGATTTCTCTTTGAGGATTGGCAATATCTTTCCTGGATCTGTAATCCTCAGAAGTACCCAAGGAAGTTATGCTTTTTCCACTGGGAGGAACAGCAGCAGGATGCAATTCCATGTACCTATCAAATTCAAAGAATTTACTGGAGTTGTACTTATCCAATTCTTGTCTTCTCTGCTCAGACATAGTACTGATATTTGATGTGTCCAGTCCTCTTTCTTTATTCTTCTTAATCAGGTCTAGAGCAGCAAGCTCAGCCATTCTAGCTTTCCAAGCAGTAGGATTGTTGACTGGATCATCATAAGGGACAGGAGGTTCATATTTGTTGCTTTGATCTGAAGGAGGAGGTTTTTGCCTTACACCATCATTGAGCTTGAAGGGAAAAGGACCAGAGGCTGAAGCAATAGTCTTTCCTCCCCTTTGATATGGCTGGTGTCTAGCTTGACCTCTTGATTGGTTTCCTCTTGAAGATCCTCTTTGTTGATAACCTCTTGGTTGGCTACCTCTTTGTCCTCTCCTGGATTGATATGTCTTGCCTTGGAAGGAGGATGTGGGAGGTTTGCTGACAGGGTTAGCACTGCCTCCTGCACCTGGAGAAGATGGAGGAGGAGGAGGAAGAATAGATTTAGAGGGGCCTTTGAAATACTTCTTCTTCTGTTTCATAGCCTTGAGTTGGTTCTTGGAATATTGCATCCAGGGCTCTGTAATCTCACAGTTGTGAAGAATGTGATAGGGAGTATCATGGTCAGTGGCCCTTTCCATTGGAACTCTCTTTAGAGCTTTGCTTCTAGCTTTTCTCTTTTTAGCAATGGTGGCAGATGAATCATCTGAGCTAGTGGCAAACTCATCAGAGGAGCTGCTTTGCACATGATCATAAGGATCATAAAAATCCTTCTTGGAGGCAATTCCTGAAACAGGAACAGAAGCAGCTGAGTCACTGATAACTTCAGATATTACAACCTCAACTGAACTGGCTGGATAGATCTTATTAGCAGGAGCAGAAGCTACCACTGCATCAGAGACTTGAGAAACTATAGAACTGGCAGGAGCAACAGCTACCACTGCCTCTGGAACAACAGAACTAACAGGAGCATCAGCTACCACTGTTAAGAAAACAATATCAGAATCAACATCTTCAACTGATTTGGCAGGAGCTGAAGCTACCACTACAACTGAAACAACAACTTCAGGAACAATTGCAGGAGCAAGGGCTTCCACTGCATCAGAAGTGTTGGGCAACTCATCAACAGTCATATCATCAACAGAATGATCAACAGTACTAATATCAACATTAGAACAAGCAGGAGCAGCAACAGCACTATGATCAAGAGAATCATTTGCAGGAGCATCAGCTACCACTGCATCATCATCAAGGATCATTTCATCAAAAATAACAGCAGCAGCAGCAGAAAAGGGAACAATAGCCCTGGACAGATCTTCAGGAAGCAATAATCTGTATGGGCTGAAAGACCTTTGGAAAAAGCATGCTGGCACTGCCACTGTAAAGTCTTCAACTGGAGGCTGAACAAACTCTCTATCTGTAGGCTGAATTTCTGAAACTAACAGCTCTTCTCTATCAAAAGGAGGCAGCTCTTCTTCTACAAAAATCTCCCCCTGCCTAGAATCAGTAAGAACTGACTCTAGGCCCCTAGAAGAAGGGCCAGCCACAAGAGGAGTAAGGGAAGAGAGTTTAGATGAGATGGAGTTCAAAGAGAGGATTATTGGAGCTAGGGAAGCATCCAATAGAGAAGAAAGCCTTGGAGCCAAGAGCTCATAGAGCTTGTTGGCCAAGGGAAGCAAATCTACTTGCTCAAGGGGATGTTGAGCAGAGGTAGAGGGAGGAGAAACAGATGCAACAGGAGATGATGTTGGGATAGATGGAATGGGGATGGTAGGTTCAATGATGGATGACATGATGAGGTCAGAAAATGATGGTGTCTCAGATATGTCATCAGGAGAACCATCCAAGAAAGAATCATCTGGATTGTTGATCTCAATATCCATTGGAGGGAAGAAGTGAAGAGGATGAAAATCTTCATATGTGGTAATGGATGGAGGAATGGAAGAAGCAATTGTAGCAATTGATGATGTTGTTGGCATAGGGGATGAAAATTGAGATGTGGATGGAGTGAAGGTGGTTGGAAAGCTGAAGGAAGATGAAATGGTGATGGATGGCATGGCTTCTTCTACTAGGTCAGAAGGCTGAGGTGAAGTGACCACAACAGTCCTTGTTTCTGTAGAAGTTTTCATAGCTGCAGCAGCTCTGGGATTGGTGATTTTCCTGTCCCACTTACCAATGAGGGCACAGGTCAGTCTCTTAGAAGCATTGATATGCTTAGAGGATACCAGAAGCTGAGGGCAGATATGATGAAGCAGCAAACCCAGCACTCTTCCAAAATGGACATAGGTCTTGTTGACCTTCTTCTTCACTAAATCAAACAGAATTTCTCCCCAATTCAAGTGCTTTTTGTCCAGGAGAGCAGCCATGATGCAAAATTGATGCCTGGAAATGGCATCATGTGCTGTTCTCTTAGCACAGATAACCTTGCCTACCACATCAGCTAGAAGTCTGAATTCTATGGCAAGGTCTACTTTCAACAATTTGGAGGCATTCTCAGAGGAATGACCCATCCTGTCTAACATTACAGCATATTCTTCATTGGACAGCTCCATACTGTCATTGCCATTCTCCAATTCAAACACCTCAGTAAATATAGCAGAGGTTAAGGATACCTGAGTCCCTGAGATTGAACCAGTAATGGTGCTTTCATCTTGAGTGACTGCTGTATAAATCCATTCTTTGATTTCTATTTCTGCTATTGGCATTCTGGTTGTCATGAACTTCTCCAATTTCTGTTCCTTGAACAGCTCCAGAATTTCCAGAAAATTCTGAGATGATCCTTCAAAAGAATCCAAATCAATGTCGAAACCGCAATCAAATTTCATTGCCGCCAAGATTGCTGCTGGAATCGCCATTTCCTGTAGAATACCTCTCGAAAACAAGTGTAAAATCTTTGGAGGGAGAAAATACTTGCAGAAAATATGAAAGGGTAAATGAAATCGACGCCGAGAAGATGATTTTATACTAGGGTTCGACGCAAAAAAGGAAATAACGTCGAGCTTAGATCGACGCTAAGAAGCTCTAGGGGAAACGAAGAGACTCGGTGGCGTTCAGCTTAGATCGACGTTCGACGTTTTGAAGGTCGACGGTCGACGCTATTTGGGATGCTGAACGTCGAGCTCTGGTCGACGTCAATTAACGTCGTCGACCGAGACAGAAACTTAACAAACTCTAGACAGGGTCGATCTCTGGTCGACGCAAAGATGAGGTCGACGGTCGACGCTTTTTAGCGGTCGACGATCAGTCGATCTCCAGTCGACGTTTTCAAATGAAAAACGTCGAGCGTCGAGCAGAGTTCAGACAGAACCTCTAGACACTTAAGAAAGAGATACATTTGCCTAGACTTTGTCATTTTTATGGTTTCAAAATCTTGTAGATTAACTTATGCTATCTCCATCTATCATTCCCAACTGATTAAGGAAGAAGAAGTGCTTCTTTTCATCCAAAGGTTTGGTGAAAATATCTCCCCTTTGTAAATCAGTAGAAATGTACTCTAGTGCTATTTTATTCTTTTCTACATTATCCCTTAAGAAGTGATGTCTGATCTCTATGTGCTTTGTCCTACTATGGAGAACTGGATTTTGAGCAATGCAAATTGCACTAGTATTATCACAAAGAATTTTTGACTTCTCTAAGTTGTAGCCATAGTCTAGGAGCTGGTTTTGGATCCACAATATCTGTGAGCAGCAACTACCTGCAGCCATGTATTCAGCTTCAGCAGTTGATGTAGACACAGATGTTTGCTTTTTGCAAAACCAGGAGACAAGTCTATCACCAAGGAATTTACAAGTTCCACTGGTGCTTTTCCTGTCTACTCTACATCCAGCATAGTCAGCATCTGAAAATCCAGTGAGATCAAATCCTGAGTCATGTGGATACCAGAGACCTAGATTTGGACAGCTTTTTACATACCTAAGAATTCTCTTAACTAATGTGAGGTGTGACTCTCTAGGGCTCACTTGGAACCTAGCACATACACATGTAGCAAACATAATATCTGGTCTGCTAGCTGTAAGATATAAAAGAGAGCCAATGATTGCTCTATAGTTAGTCTGATCAACTGGTTTACCAGATTCATCAGCATCTAAAACAGCATTAGTAGGCATGGGTGTTTTCATAGAAGATGCATCTGACATACCAAATTTCTTAACCAATTCTTTTGTATACTTGGTTTGAGAAATAAATATGTCATCAGCATGTTGTTTGATTTGCAATCCCAAGAAGAAGGAAAGCTCACCCATGCTACTCATTTCAAACTTTGAGTGCATTAGTTGTGAGAACTTTTTGCACAAGCTTGAATCAGTAGACCCAAAAATTATGTCATCTACATATATTTGTACTAGTAGGATATGAGACTTATGGGTTCTAATAAAAAGAGTTTGGTCAACTCTACCCCTTTTAAAATCATTTTCAAGCAGAAAGGAGGCTAAGGTCTCATACCATGCTCTTGGAGCTTGCTTGAGACCATATAAAGCCTTATGTAATTTGAAAACATGTTCAGGAAAGGTTGGAGAGATAAAACCTGGAGGTTGCTTGACATAGACTTCTTCCTTGATGTCTCCATTGAGAAATGCACTTTTAACATCCATTTGGAATACCTTGAATTTCTTGTGTGCAGCATAAGCAAGGAAAATTCTTATGGCCTCCAACCTTGCAACTGGTGCAAAGGTTTGGTCATAATCAATCCCTTCTTCTTGACAATAGCCTTGAGCAACAAGCCTTGCCTTGTTTCTCACAATGATCCCTTGATCATCTAACTTGTTCCTGAATACCCATTTAGTTCCAACAATTTGCTGGTTTCTTGGTTTTGGAACCAATTCCCATACTTTGTTTCTTTCAAACTGGTTTAGCTCCTCTTGCATTGCAATGATCCAGTTTGGATCTTGCTCTGCATCTTGAATTGTTTGAGGCTCTATTTGGGAGAGAAAACAAGTGTGCATCAGATGTTGATTTATCTGATTTCTGGTTTGCACACCTTCTGAGATTTCTCCAATCACTTGAGAGATTGGATGATCTCTTATTGTTACTAAATCAACAATGGGTGTTGATTGTTCACCAACCTGTGTTGTTGTTTCCTCTTGTGGAACAACAACTGGTTCTTCAAGTTCTTCATTGTTTCCTTCCAAAATCTGATCAGTATCTTCATTGTTACTAACATTTAGTTCTTGTTGTGTAGTGGAAGATAAAGAACCATTATCCATGATGGTTAACTGATTTATATTTTCAGCTAGAGATTGTACCTGCAAATGATCTATGGTAGAAGAATTCTTCTCCTTATAAGACATATTAGACTCATCAAAGGTAATATGCATGGATTCTTCAATTTTATGGGATGACTTGTTATAAACCCTATAAGCTTTGCTGTTCAAAGAGTATCCCAGAAACACTCCTTCATCAGCCTTAGCTTCAAATTTTGCTAAATATCTCTTGTCATTATTATGAATGAAGCAAATGCAACCAAAAATCTTGAAAAAGCTAACTTTAGGTTTCTTCCCTTTGAGCAATTCATAGGGAGTCTTATCCTTTAGTTTATGTATCAGGCTTCTATTCAAAACATAATTGGAGGTGTTCACAGCCTCTGCCCAAAAGGTTAGAGGAAGATGAGCATCTGTCAATAATGTTGTGGCAGATTCAATTAAGGTTCTATTTTTCCTTTCAACTACCCCATTTTGTTGAGGAGTTCTAGGAGCTGAGAAAGTGTGCCTGATCCCTTCATTCTGACAGAACTCTTGCATAAGAAGAGAATCAAACTCTGTCCCATGATCACTTCTGATCAGGGCTATATGAGTATTGAACTCAATCTGTATGCTCTTGAGAAAATCTGTCAAAATTTTGAAGTTATCAGATTTCTTTCTCAGGAAGAACACCCAAGTGAATCTTGAGAAGTCATCTACAATCACTAAGGCATAAGATTTCCCCCCTAGGCTTTGTACTGTAGTGGGTCCAAAAAGATCCATGTGCAACAGATACAAAATTCTAGGTGAATCACTCTTATTAAGTGATTTGAAACTGTTTTTGGTTTGCTTTCCTAATTGACAAGCCTTGCAGAGTCTTTTCTTCTTGTAGGAACCAGAAGGTAGTCCTCTAACAAGGTTGAGTTTAGACAGCCTAGCAATAGTTCTAAGGTTAACATGTCCTAATCTTTTATGCCAAAGCTCATTTGGCTTACTAAGAGAATTGAAAAGGCATATATCTACTTTAGAAGAATTGAAATCAACTAAATATATATTATCTTGTCTATTTCCAATCAACACAATATTGTTATCTAAAGCAATATTACAAACCAAAACAGTGAACCAAACCTGATAACCAGCATCACAAAGTTGACTGATGCTGATTAAGTTGTGCTTTAGTCGTTCCACATAAGCTACCTTCTTGAAGGTGATTGATCCAATTTTGACTTGACCATATCTTTTGGTTTGTCCAAAGTTGGAATCACCAAAGATTACTCTTGGTCCAAGCTTTGCCTTGAAGGATGTAAGATTGCTTTTGGTCCCTGTCATATGTTTGGAGCAACCACTATCCAGGTACCAATGCTGGTTCACCACTGGATAGCTCTTCATCTACACATGTAACAGCTTAATTGTTTTTCACCCAGTTCACCTTGGGTTGAGGTTGATAACCAATGAAATCAGAAATGAAAGACATTTCAGGCTGACTCTTATAGCCTTCAGGATGATATCTCCTAGGAGGAATCACCATTCAGTATAAGGGTTAGGCTGAGATGTAGGATATTTATGATTTGATTTAGATTTATCCTGTGTAAATAAAACAAGGCTCTGAGCTTTATTCGACGATCGTCGATCTAAGTTCGACGCTGATGTTTCAGGACGTCGAGCTCCATTCGACGTTCGAACAAGCCTACCTTCAGGGACAACAGCCAGTCGACCTGAGTTCGACGTATGTCGACCTGAGTTCGACGCTTCAGCATGGTGTTGCTGATTCTTGTTAGAATGGCGTCGAGCTCTGGTCGAAGATCGTCGAGCTCTGTTCGACGTTTTCTGTTGTACTTGAAATGGCTTAGGTAGATCAGAATTTTTTCTGGCTACCACCATAATTTCTTTACCCTTGTTACTGGTAAACTTTATGGGAGTTGTTAGCACTATAGGTTGGCTTGAAGAGGCACCCAAACCTAGTGAACCATTCATTATTGAATTCACTATGCTTGTGATGTCTATTAACTTGAGACTCCTCCCATTGAGAGTTTCCTCAAGCTGTTTAGCCTTTGATAACTCACTCTTTAGTGAAGCTATCTCCTCCCTACAGCATTCTAACTCATCAGAAAGCTTGAGATTATTTGCACTTAATGTGCTGTAATCAGACAACTGACTTCTAAGAGAATCAATTGTTTTCTCAGCAGTCAGCAAGTCTATGCACATAGATTTAAATCTAAATTTGAAATCATCAGAAGAAAAATCAAAGGAGTCAAGTACCTGATCTTCACTTAATTCCTGATCAGTCACATATTCAGATTCATGCTCTGAATCTGAGCTGCTTTGTGATGCATTGATTGCCATCATGCAGAATCCTTTCTCAGTGGCATCATCCTCATCATCACTTGTGCTGGATGATTCTTCAGACTCTTCAGTATCACTCCATGTTTCAGCAACAAATCCTTTCCTTGTATGTTTGGTGTTGCTGGAGGAGGATTTATCATAGTATTTCTTGGAGTCTTTATCTCTTTTCTTGTCTCTTCTTTCTCTCTTGTCTTTCTTGTCTTTCTTGTCTTTGCCTTGATTTTTAGGACATTTTGGTGCAATGTGTCCTGGTTTCCTGCAGCCATAGCATATAATATCTTTATTATTGGATCTGTCATACCTTGGCTTATCTTGGTCTTTAGAAGACCATCTTCTGAAGTTCTTTCTAGCCATCTTGTTGAATCTTTTGGCTAGTAGGCTTAATAGTTCTTCATTGCCTATCTCCTTCTCTTTAGGTACTTCCTCTGAAGCTTTGAGAGCTATTGTCTTCTCCACTTTGGGTGCAGAAGAAGTTATGTTTTGCTCCCCTTCTCTATTTTTGACAAATAGCTCATAGGACTTGAGTTTGCCTAAGAGAGCTTCAGTGGATGTCTCAGTTTGACTTCTGCCATCTTTAATTGGCCAGATTCTTGAATCCCAAGTGCTAGGTAAGCACATGAGAATTTTATCATTTATCTCTGTGAGAGATATATCCTTGTCCAAAGTTTTCAGTTCACTGACAATCAGACTAAATCTGTTGTACATGTCAGCCACAGATTCAGCTTGAGCCATTTTGAAATTCTCATACTGTGTTATCAGCTGAGCTCTTCTATCTTTTCTTTCATCAGCTGAACCTGAGACTATCTCAGTTAGTTTGTCCCAGATTTCTTTGGCAGAGTTGCATTCAGCAACCTTCTGAAATATGTCATCTAACATTGTTTGGGCCAAGATGTTCATGGCCTTTGCATCAGCAACTTTCCATTTCTTTATATCAGTGTCTGTTCCTGCAGGTGGTGGAACAGCTGAGGTACTTGTTGTAGTAGGAGGCCTTGGACAATCTGTTAAGACACAGTTAAAAATGTCTTCATCAAAAGAGTTCATATATAATTTTATCCTTGCCTTCCAGAGTCCAAACTTAGATAGATTGCACACTGGAGGTCTTGTGCTTGCATAATCCTTGTTTTGTGCCATGAGTTTGTAAAAAAACAATATTTATCAAAACAAAATAAACCCTCTGTAGAGTTTGATCTTATCAAAGATCTTTGTGGTCCAGGTGTTAGCCTGAAGGAAAGACCAACCTCCCTCTGATACCAATTGAAAGTTAGGTGATAAGATCTATCTACCTCTAGAGGGGGGTGAATAGAGTAAGTTCAAATAGATTGATGTATTTAAAACTTTTGATTTACTTAGTGTAGAAAGTGAGTTATGCAATGGTTAAATATATGATAAAGCAAACAGCACACAGCACACAGCAAGAAGTAAACATAAACCACAGAAGACACAAGGAAATTATAGTGGTTCCCCAAACTTGGGTAGTCCACTCTTCTATCACCCTTTGATAGGAATCCACTGCAGGATGGTTGATCAGGTGTCCTGGGCACCACCAGATTTTTTGATAAGGTGTCTTGCCACCACTGATTTTGACAAGGTCTCAGCTAACCAAAAGGGTAACTTTTGAAGGGAGTTAAAACCCTGTACAGATGGAATAAGGTAAAGAAAGGATGAGTATGCTTCTCTGTCAACTATCAGAGAGAAGCTTGTGGATTTTGATGTTGTCAGAGCTCCCCCTGAGATGTAGATGAGTTCAGGTAGAAGAAGCTTTGCACAAGGGTGACAGGCTCTTCACTGCTTGTCCTTCTTCAACAATAGATAACTCAGAAACTGAGTGTTTGATGTCTGAAGGTAGAAGGCAGTCTGTAGAAGAGTTGATTGCAGAGCAGACGAGAATCAGAGAGTATTGATGATGATATTTCTCTGAGTGATGTTCTTCTCTTTTAATTCTCTGCAGCAGATTCTGTGAGAGAGAGATGATGAAGAATGTTCTCTGTAACAAATCTGAATAACTGTGTTACTGTCTCTCTCGAAAAAATCTCTAAGTAATAGAATTACTACTGTCTGATAGATAGCCGTTGGCAGGGCATTCAATGCATTCCTTAACTGTCCATGCCTTGGAAGGAAGTGCCTTAATTGATTTCCAATGAAAATTCCTTGAGATATGGACCAATTAAGTCTTGAAACGGCCAGGGGATCTCTTGCAATAACTGCTTTGATGATCTTTAATTTGAATTTCAAATGTCAACAGACTGGAGAACTCAAAACATCGAACTCATCATAAATCGTCGATCTGAGCTCGACTATCCGTCGATCAGAGAGTGATTAAGGATGCAGAGAGAATCACGCCAAAACGTCGAGCTGAAGTCGACGTTACGTCGAACTGAGGACGACGCTGCGTCGAGCTGCGATCGTGTAACGACCCCATCCGTTAAATGACGTATAGTAGAAGGTCCGGCCGGGGCCCCACACTATATGCCACAAACAGACGGTGAGGTCACAGGATAATACCAAACCAAATACGAATCCTAACTCAGAGCATTCTAGCGGAAGCTTTAAGTTACAACTTTGAACTCTTAACCGGAATGTCCAATATATAAAACCACATTTATATATATACCACGGAATGTACACAACCACAAGAGTTTGGCCTTAAGGCCTTACAGTTCCTCTGAACATACATCATGTTTTACAAACCTCGGCGCGCAGGCGGCCATACATGAGTACAAAGAGAAAACAAAACAATGGCTTAGCCTTCCAGGCTAGCCGCAGCAGCAGCAGCAACAGCAGTAGGGCTCTCCCGCCCATCACTTACCACTTGGCTCTCCAGCACCTGCACGGGACAATCCACCCAACCGGTGGCAAACAATGCAACGGTCAGCATTCAGCTGACCCAATTATAACAATCCTACCCCTTCCTCGGGGCATGAGCATTCTTTCCCTGCAAGCAAGGCATCATCAATAGCAACTATGTGCGCGCAGGCACATTCAAGCCATCACAACCATCGGCCACCCGGCCCGACAGTCCGTGCACTCAGGGCACATTTTCGGTGTACCGGAATACCAGGGTCAACACCACCGTCTACACGGTATTTGAGCATTTCTAGTCTTTCCGGCGCGCGGGCCTAAGACTCTCATTAGGCGCTCCAACAAAACCTATACCAGGCTTCCAAGTCGGACGGACCTAACGCAGGTACGGATCAGCCACCCCCCGTTGCTCAGTCGCCGAGCCACCTCGAATACGGAAGTATCCATGGCATTTTATAGGCGCGGGTCGGTTTCACCTTTCCTGTTCGGCACTCAGCCTTTTTATCGAGTTGCAACCCAACGGCTCAACTACTCACAAAGTGGCAACACACGGCCACAAGAGTTGCCGCCAACCCTCTTCATTTCCTGGACATCGTCCAGTACTTCCTGCCGCACCAAGCAACAGGTAGGAACAAGGCATCACAAGCCATAGGCATCACAAGACATTATCACGGAGCCTTCTCCGATATGCAAACAAGCATCACCAATCCAGATTCCATCCAGATGGGCTTCACACAGCATGCCTAGAGCCGTACTCCAATTCCGGCCTCTAACAAGGGGGACTTCACATATCTACCCCAAGGGACACCACAACCCACCGCACACTCGCGGGGAAGGGCTTTCCCTATGCAATGCAGAAAAGAAGGACTTCACATGTCCAAGGAGGGAGATCGTTACCCTTGTCGATCTCTTCGGTGCCATCGCAAACTAGCCGGTGAGAAAGAACCGCAGCAACCTTGCCGTCACAACGCCGGCTTCGGATCACGAATCGAACCACGGGAGCTCCGCCGGTGGCTTGGTCTCCTCCTCCTTCTTCCTCTCTTCCTCTCTCTTTAAGGATAAAAGAAGAATGGCTCTTCCTCCTGTTTTCACGACTTATCCAGCCCAAGAAACCACCTGAGCCTTTGGATCAAAAGAGAGGAAATTGAACGGCCAAGATTTCCCCAGAATTTCACTTTTTGGCCGACACGGCCTGTGACACGCCCGTGTCACAGGCCGTGTACCCCTTCAGCGGTGCACACAGCTTGAACCGACTGAACCACACGGGTCATCGACACGCCCGTGTCGGACCTGACACGCCCGTCTTTTTGGCCGACACGGCCTGTGACACGCCCGTGTCACAGGCCGTGTACCCCTTCAGCGGTGCACACAGCTTGAACCGACTGAACCACACGGGTCATCGACACGCCCGTGTCGGACCTGACATGCCCGTGTCAAACCTGAGACACGCCCGTGTCTCCTGCTCCATCGAGCTGCAACCAGAACACGGGTCGGAACACGGCAGCTGACACGCCCGTGTCCAGCCTGACACGCCCGTGTTCGGCCGTGTTCAAGGCCGTGTCCGGCTCTGCCCGGAATAGGCCAATTTTTCAAAATAAATAGAACACGCCCTGGGACACGCCCGTGTCCCAGGCCGTGTCACCCGACACGCCCTGGGACACGCCCGTGTCCCAGGCCGTGTAACCTGACCTGCTACTCAAATTTCAAGTTGAGTCTTTTGGGCCTTTTTGGGGTGTTACAGATCGACTATGCGTCGAGCAGCGGTCGACTACGCGTCGAGCTGAGGACGACGACACGTCGAGCTGGGGTCGACTATCCGTCGAGCTGAGCAGAACTAAATTCTCAAATATCCTAAGTTCTAAACTCACACTCAATGACCTATGCTATACAATGAGGTCATGAATCCTTAGCATAGTTATCCTGACCCAAATATAAAAAGGGTGTTCCAACAGTTTAGAAAACAACTTGCAAAGCGAAGCTTTAGAGATCCGTTAATTGGAGAAACTCGTCTTTTTCTTTCTCTTCCTTTCGGTCCCAAAATCTATCCAAAGCCTTGAAATGGCAAGATAAGTAAATCAAGTTACTGCTAAATCCTTTAATAATAAAGGACAAGCTATTTTAAAGCGGCGATCCTTTACCAAACCTACTTAGCCAAAAGCTTCGTATTCATCTAACAAACTCGACACAACATTGAATTGCACTCGATGCAATGTCGAGTTGCACTTCGATGTATTAGACATAATCAATGCATCAGAAAATATCGACGCATCACTGAATCTATGTTTACACACAAGGTGTTCTCGACGCAATGTTGAATTGATGTCGACGCAACGTCGAATTTATGTTAGCGCAATGTCGAGCAAAGTTCGATACCACCACTAGCTTTAGTAACCAAAAGCTTGTTGTTTTCTTCTACTATGAAAACCAGAGTGTTATACATCCCCTCTCCTTAAATAAATTTCATCCTGAAATTCCATAATAAAAAAACAACCCCAAAGAACAAAATTTTAAATTGTACCTAAGTGGAACAACTAGGGAAACTCCTCCAACATAGTTTGCGAGATCTAGGATATAGGGCTACCTGGAACGCCAATCATTTGATTTGAAATGCCCATCTCAATCACTTATGATGCTACAGGGCACGCCATGCAATCGTACTATGTTATCAACATATAGTTTGTCCAACTTTTCCTCTAAATCGTCCTATCAGTTTGGTATAAAGTACGTCACTTTCATCAAACGACCTACGATCACCTAAATGACATTGTTACCTTTTTGCGATCATGGAAAACCATTCCTAAAAATCATCAAAAATATTGTCAAACTTCCACTTCGGAATTGGTAATGGCTTCAGGAATCATCCTGGCCTCAGAAATTCTGCCTTCACTAGTGGCAAGTATGACACTTCGCCATATAGAGAGCTATGTCTTTATGTTCATGTCTTTTAACATATTTATGCTCCCTAGATCGATCAAGTACTTAGTATAATGTGCTTCGTACATCAATTACTCCAAAAATTTACCAATATTTGGGACGCACAACAGATTTTCTTTCCATTAAAGACGGTTTTCAAAGAAAAATTGGGCATTTGACCAATCCACAGTTTCTGCCACATAGCTCTTCATGCTTTCACCAAGTTCCAACGTAAACTCTGTCTATATAACTCGTAATTCATCGAGATAAAAATGACCGAGGATAGCCTAGAGGACCTCGCCCACCTAGAGGGATTGTATTAAAAGTCACTTCCTAGGTACATGATCCATGCTCTATGGGCGAGATCCAGGTTCCAATGGCAAGATCCAGACTCTAGTGAGAGATTAGGGCTCCTATAAGTGAGCTCGAGGCTTCCAAGGGCAAGATCAAGGATTGATTGGCGAGATCCAGGCTCTAGGGTCGAGATCAAATCTCCCATGTGCGAGATCCTAGCCCATATGGTCGAGAATCAAGCTCCAGGGGTGAGATACATGTTTCTAAGGGCAAGATCAAAGCTCCCAGGGATGATATCTAAGCTTTATGGGTGAGATCCAGGATCCTAATGGAGATATCTAGTCTCTAGAGGGTGAGATCCAGGCTCAAGTGGCGAGATCCAGCTCTAGGGGCGAGATCTTGTCTTCAATAGGCGAGATCCAGGCTCCCGGGGAGTTGGGGTTGAGTGGTGCGAGCCGGCCTACACTCGTGCCAAGCTTAGGGCAAGTTGATAGTTCAAGATTCACCAGACACTCGCCGCCCCTAGGTAACCCAGTTTAGACTGTTGATAGCCTCTCTAAACAACAGAGTTTCGCTATTGGTAGACAAATTTGAGCTGCGTGTAGTAAAAACAAAAAGTGAGATTCTGTTATCCACAGAGTAGTCTTGAAAAACTATAAATAGACCTAAAGGGCGCATTTATAGGGGTTACTTTTTCTTAGGCTTCTTCCTCCTCTGGTTGGTCCTGGTTGGCCCCAAGTGCCCTCCTGTTTAGGGATGGTAAGCTCTCTTTGATCTTCCGGTGCATGGCAAGACCTCTTTGCTGTAGCTCAAGGTCTATTTCATAATACCAAGTAGCTGGTCAAGTGCTCTTACTTGGGAGAAGTAGGTTAAAGTTACCACCCCTTGGGTACGAACTTCTCTTGGAACCATATTTGGATTTCAACATTGTCTGCAAGGTCATATTGCACCTCCGTAAAATTTAAACATGCATTCGTGCTTGCTCTCTTATCAACACAAGAGATATCTAAGACCACCATATCATGAATTAGATGTTTATCATGCATCTGAATCTAGTTTGCCTTTGCTAGAGCCTTACAACTTAACACATCAACGATTACATTTCCCTTTTTGATAGTATAATGAATTTTGATGGTGTAGTCCCAAAGGAAATCCATCTACCTCCTTTGTCGCATATTCAATTCCTTTTTATTTAATAGATATTTCAGGCTCTTGTGCTTAGTAAAGATATCAATCTTCATGCAATATAAGTAATACTAACATAGATTAAGGGTGAATCTCACGACTACCAACTCTAAGTCCTGGACTAGATAATTCCTCTCATGCTCCTTTAGTTGGCTAGAGCCTTAAGAAATAACCTTTCCAAACTGAAAAAGAATGCATCTTAAGCCGCTTCCTAAGGCATCACTGTATATCTCATATCCTCCTATACCACATGAAAAACCCAAAATTGACATCATGGTTAGACGACTATTCAACTCTTCAAAAGCTTGTGCGCATGTTGGCGACCAAATGAACTTCTAATCCTTCCTAGTCAAGGTAGTGAGTGGTAGAGCTATCCTCGAATAGTTCTCTACGAAGCACATATAAGGCCAAACAATCCCAGGAAACTCCTGACTTTCGCTATAGTAGTAAAAACAGGCCACTCTTGTATTACAACTATCTTTATCAGATCCACAACAATGCCCAATCCACTAATCACATTACCTAAGAAAGCCAAAACTCACGTTTAGAGAATTTTTCATATAGCTGACTCCTTCTTAGGGTGTCCCGAATTATACTTAAGTGAATCAGATGTTCTTCCTCTAACTGAGAGAAAACAAAAATATCATCAATAAAGATGATCACAAATTGATTCAAATACTCTCTAAAAGTTTTGTTCATTAGGTCTATGAATATCAATGGCACATTAGTTAGCTCAAACGGCATCACAGTGAACTCATAATACCCATAACAAAATGTCGTCTTCGGACAATAGCATTCCCTATACTCAATTGGTAATAATCAGACTTTAAATCCATTTTTGATTACACAGTTGATCCAACTAGCTGATCAAACAAATCATTGATTCCCCGAATCGAATACGTGTTATTCTTCGTCAACTTATTCAAATCACGGTAGTATATACATAGACATAAGCTTTTGTCCTTCTTCTTCTTCACAAAGAGGACCAACGCACTCTTAGGTGAAGAACTCGGACGTATATAGAATTATACTAGCAACTCTTGTAACTGAATTTTAACTCTGCCATTGCTTTTGGTTTATACAGTACAACGAGTATGATATGGGTTTCACACCTAGCACCAACTCAATAGTGAAGTCAATCTCTCACTAAGGTGGAGCTTTATGGAGAACTTTTGGAAACACATCTGCATACTCTAATACTATAGGAACATCACTCATACTAGGCTTATGGTCTACAACATCCAATAGCGTGAATAATAACTTTTCAGATTTTTGAATCACCTTGACCACTTGGATAGCAGACATCAATATCTTCCTCGATCCTCACATACAAGTAAACTTAGTCTCAGGTTCGATCATTTGACCTAGTGTGATTTCCTTTGAATTGCAATCAAAGCATGAACACTACTATAAAAGCCAGTCCATGACAAAGATCACATCACACTATGATATCAACAACATTGGCACTTCCAAGTCAAACTCGTGACTTCCTATTTGCACCTTAACACAACAAAATCTATTCACGTGCATCAAGCACCCATTAGGCATCCACACATATAATCTATCTTTCAATATTAAATAAGGCACTTTGATACGCAATACAAGTTCTTAGAAAAAAGGAGTGAGAAGCTCCTGTATCAAATAGTACTCTTGTCGGATAGTCCAGAATTAAGACAAAGCCTAATAAAAACAAGTTATTTCAGCAAAGCATAAGGTATCAAGTATATAAAGCAATAAAAGTTATATACTAAATCTTACCTGTCACCTCATCACTCTGTTTGATGACCACCTGCTCGCCAAGATTATAAACTGAAGGTTGAGCAATAGTATAATGGGATGTAGTTGACTCCACTACTTTCCCTTTCTTCGCATATGCCGCAACCACCTTTTCTCTATCTTTAGAGGACCATTGTGACTCTCTCAGGTAAAATGTCCTACCTTACTGTAAGTATTACAAGTGAGCAGACCTCGCCCAGTAGTCACTCCAGAAATAACAAAAGAAGTTGGCTCTGAAAACCTAGACTTCTTCTTTCATATATTGTGTCCAGACTTTACAGAGCTCAGTGCCTTGAACTCTAGATTTTTCATAGCTAAGTCCTTCTTATGTTGGAACCGCTTCATATCCTGTTCAAGGGATCGAGCAGTATTCACCAAGGTTAGAAAGCCTTGCGTCATCGGGCCTGATATAAGCAGTCTCAGATCATCTCACAGACCATCATAAAACCTATTGGTCTTTCTCTCCTCGTTAGCAAATGGGGAGCCTTCATATCGCCCAAGTCTTGTAAACTCATGTATATACTCATCTACCAAACTCTCACCCTAAGTCAAGCTCCGAAACTAGTTCTCCATCGTAATATCTTGTGCATAAGGGAGATATCTTGCTAAAATAGTCTTGAGAACTCCTCCATTGAGACCTCAATAACTTGCCTTCCTGTAAACTGATGCAACTTTATCTCATCCCACCAATTCCTTGCCTCTCCATCCAACAGGAAAGTAGTTAAGGTGAATTTCTATCCTTCATTCGTTTCTATTATCGTCAAGGTTCTTTTTATCCTAGAGAGCCAATATTTAGCTTAAGTTAGGGATCATGCTCCCTCAAATGTAGGAGGGTTGAAGCTCACAAAGTGCCTTAAAGCCTTACAAATAGTGTTAATATTTACACAACCAAGTAGTTTACATTCATCGACATACAAGCCGACATTACATGAAAATAGTAACTACAACACTTGGGATTTCAAGGGCTAGAACAGCAAAAGGACTTTAGCCTGCTATTTCCCACTCGTCTTGCCAACACCTATACAAGTATATTCCACCAAGACATGACACCACAAAACACCGATCAGCTTTAGTTGACCACAAATATAATGACCCCACCCCATTCCCGGGGTGATGGTACTCCTTCCCTAGAAGCAAGCAGTATGGAAACATATAATTAGGCAATTACCACAAACGGTGGCACACACAACCACACGCTTCGTACACTCATGGCACCCTTTCAGTGTACTGAATTTCAAGTCACACTTCCGTCCTAAGTAGCATTAACTTAGATGTTTCATTTGAGTTTTTATCGTAAAAGCCACCTTGCCTTATATACATCCCCAAGATTAAACGGTGCACCGAGGAGTTACCTATTCAATGACTAACATGGCATGGGTTCGAATTGGCTTTGCCCATGCTCAAATCATCGAAATCACACTCTCACGATACAGGTACAGCTTCAACTCGGCCCATTAACATGATAACTAACGTTATCTCTTATGGTCGGCACATAAGGCCACCAAGCTAGGCATAATAGGCCTTTCCTCTTCTGATTTTACGTAACCAATCCCTAGGACCTGGGATCAAATCCATCACAATTACTTACTGGGAGCTAGTGCTAGCGATAGCCATTATAGCCGGGCGATATCAACATGACCACAAATCTCTCACAATCTTTGGTATTTCCTGGAGTTGGCCTCCAATATTCTCCACAACACCCAATATTATCCAGAACCTGAAATATCATACATTTTTTCCACGGAGTCTTCTCCGGCAAGCAAAATTAAACATCACCAATTCAGACCAACTTGTCGCAGATGGGTTTCACAGAGCGTGCATACGTCTGTACATCGATCTAGACTATATATGCAATTTTTATCATGGATACTTCATATCGACCCGTTAGATGTCTCATCTTCAACCAATTAGTGGGAACTTCCTGTAATTATGCCAAAAAAAGTGCACTAACATGTCCTAGTGTTAAGAAGGGGTATCGTTACCCTTGATTATTTCTTTGGCCCTATAAACCAGAAACTTAGGTGGCTAGAAAGGACCACAATAGACTGCACCTCATAGATTATAAAATGGCTTGCAAAGCGGAACTTTAGAGCTCCGTTAACCGCAGAAACTCTTCTTTTTCTTTCTCTTCCTTTCTCTACAAAGCTATTCAATCCATTGAAATGGAAAGATAAGGAAATCAACTTGTTGCCAAATCCTTTAATTATAAATGACAAGCTATTTTAGAGCGATGATCCTTAACCACAATCGCTTAGCCAAAAAACATCATATGTTTGGTTTTGCTATAAGTCACAACACTTGTGCGCAATAGAAATTAGGAACAAGAAAACCCAAAAGATTTCAGATCTAGAGATGAACATTAATCAAGAAGAAAATATAGTAAATAAAATTACCTCTGTGGGATTGAGTATATACTCAACCCAGATGCTCCAGAAGATCTGCCAATCACTAAGCGGTTAGAGTCCTTAGTGCAAAATAGTGTCCGTACCTCTACAGGAAATCCATATGAACGGGAGCACCCGTAAACTCTTGTCGAACAAGATCTAGGTCAGGAGAAGTCACTCGGTGTCTTCACAAACTGCTAGGTCTGCTATAGAAGAGGCGGCGACGACGCTCTCCGGGATCGGTCTTAGCGACGTCTACGGGATCGCTGAAGGCAGAACA
Source organism: Platanthera zijinensis (assembly GCA_039513925.1). Classification (NCBI taxonomy): domain Eukaryota; kingdom Viridiplantae; phylum Streptophyta; class Magnoliopsida; order Asparagales; family Orchidaceae; genus Platanthera; species Platanthera zijinensis. The sequence continues at coordinate 142,732,235 of CM077086.1, forward strand.
GTTCCATTGGCCTTTTAGGTCTCGATTTTTTGCATAGTATGGCTCGTGTGTTTAGACAGACAACCCATCAATAAGATAATGAGAAACCCTAAAATCCTTCTATTTATACCAAAAGGAATAAACAGAACAACCCGTCGCTTTTTGAAGACCCAAGACTTGGAATACAAAAATTCAACTAGACAGCCCTTGTCTCGACGAATCGTCGAGTATCCATAACATATTCGACGAATCGTCGAGTATACAAAAACATACTCGACGAATCGTGGAGTATCCATATGATACACGACGAAGGAGTTGAGTGAACTCAACGCACTCAATGCTCTCAGCGCCAAACCCTTCGAATCAACATTTGACTCAACAAAGGCGTTGAGTGAATTCAACGCACTCAACGCCTAAGTTCCAGATTCGTTGAATCAACCTTTGACTCGACAAAGGAGTTGAGTGAACTCAACGCACTCAATGCTTAAGTGTAATACTCGACGAATCAACACTTTGACACGATGAATCGTTGAGTAAACTCAACACACTCAATGCCATCATTCGATGAGTCAACACTTGACTCGACGAAAGCGTTGAGTGTTCTCAACGCACTCGATGCTTTCCAATCCTGGTTGAGCTAAGTCATTTCCCCTCATCATATGAGTAAAACCATACTAATCCAATCTCCCAATTTCTCCAAACATTCTTATGTGCGACCCTAATAGGCTCATACTGCGTCGGTAGTGAGACTACATGCTTGATCACTTCCAGATCAAAATGGTAACACTAACATCATATTCATCCGACAAACTTGATACAATGTCAAATTGTACTTGACATAACGTTGATTTGCACTTCGAATTACTCGGTATAACATCGAGTTGTACTCGATGCATCAGATTTTGTCAATGCATAATCGAGTTTATGTCAACACACCAGGTTTTCTCAATGAAATGTTGAATTGATGTCGACCCAATATTGAGCAAAGTTCGATACTACAACTAACTCTTGTAACCAGAAGCTTTTTGTTTTCTTCTATATGGAAAACTGAAGTGTTACACCTCAAGCCTAATGCTAAGCCCTACACCCAGGCCTTCAAACAACCCTACACTCAGGCTATCAGCTAAGCCATACTTTTGATCTCGCAGAGATCTTACAACTCAGTAGTAAAAAAAGATTGTTACAAATTTCTAGACTCAAATGATATAACCATGAAGCTTTAGACTTCTAAGGCTTTTTAGTGAAAAGCCCTTCTTCACAGCAGCAACTATTGAGTAGATTATATTTGGAATGATGGTTGTGCTAGATCAGTAGACTATAAGTCTTCTTTCTCTTGAATAAATGGAATTGAGATATTGAGCAATACTTGAGTCTTCTTCTTCTTTTTCTCTTCAAAAAAGCATGCTTTTTACTGTTGTGCAGCTTTTGACGGCCAACAGAGCTTTTTTCAGTTCTCAAGATTTTTCTCTGTAGAAGGACTAGGGTTTGATGGCCCTCCCTTATCCTTTTATATTTCTGACTATTTTAACATTCAAAATATTAAGCCCTACTTTCAACTAAATCATAAACTTCTATAGCTCTATAACACAGTAGTTCCTTACCTCAGATCTGCTTCTCAGATCCTACCTTAGGTCTTCCCAAGACCCTACCTTACAGTGAACACACTCCTACAGCTCAGATTCACAACTAAATCACCTCAGCTCTTCCCAAGACCATACCTCAGGTTGTTAGCATAGCCATACCTTAGAGTGCAAGCAATCCTACAGCTTAGAGACCTAGCTGGTATCTAACCTCAGGTCTTCAACAAGATCCTATAACAAGCCTAAAGCTAAGCCCTACTTTCAGACCTTAAAATAGCCTAACACTCAAGCTGTTAACACAACCCAACTTTTGATCTCATAAATATCTTTCAACTTAATATTAAAACTAGATTGTTACAACTTTCTAGACTCAAATGGCATAACCTGGAAGCATGAGTCTTCTAAAGCTATTTATTCAAAAGCCCTTTTTCACAACTACATTAATTGAATAGATTTTCTTTGGAATAAAGGTTGTGATGGATTAGTAGAGTATTACTCTTCTTGCTCTTGAATAAATGAATTGAGAGCTTGAGCATTACTTGAGTCTTCTTCTTTTTGATTTCTTAAAAAAAGCTTGTTTTTTACTATTGTGTAGCTTTTTGACGGCCAACTGAGTGTTTTTAGTTCTTAAGGTTTTTCATTGTTAAAGGACAAGGGTTTGATGACACTCATTTATCCTTTTATACTTATGACTTTTTTAACATTTGAAACATTAGAAAAATAAAGTCAAATCACCTTTCTGAAAGGATTGATGTGACCTCTATTTTTGGCACCTCCGTTATTTGAAATCCTGCCTTTTCTTAAGAACAAAACAGTATAATTAGTAGTCAAGACGATATCATTTTGTGAATACTCCTCACAAAATGTTATTGTACTTTGCACAAGAAATCTGCTTCTCTGTTACTGCCAAAATAGTAGTGTTCTGTGCAACTTTCTATCACAACGATATCTTTTTGTGATCCTTATACACCAAAATGATATCTCTTTGACTTCAATTGTTCTGAACATAGAACAAATTAGAGTTCTGAATAAGTTCATTTTTTGTCTTAACTTATCTACTGACTTATTGAAGTTGACTACTAATATTAACTACTAAACTAACATATATTACACCAGACAAACATCAAATAGAAGATGTACTTATTATTATTTGAAGTATTTCTTCAAATCTAGAACATTGTGGGCAATTTTCCCAACAGGAGGTTCACTCAAGTTTGTGGTTTGTGCTAAGGAGTAAGATGGATTTGGAAGGGTACCACACCATACGTATCTACGATGAGTGCATTAGGGAAACTAAGGAGAAAAGGGACCAAAGCAAGGATCATGAAGGTTCCAACAAGGAACAACACATAGTGGATGTGTTAGAGTATGAGGTAATGTGGGATACTTACCTTAATTTACAATAGAAAGTGGAGAATATCGGTAAGTATTTTGATAATTTTTCATATGAAACAAGAGAAGATGCAAATGAATATTGAACTACTTAAAGAACATGCATTAGACAAGTAGGAATCCTCTCATAATTCTTTTGACACTATCATTAGTGGCTTTAAAGAGCGCTTAACAATCCTTGAAACATAAGTAGAAGACTTGTACAAACGAATTCCTAAAAATGGTGGAAACATTGGAGCTTTGGTGAACTAAAGGCTAGATGTGCCAAAACCCAAGAAGTGTGTTGGGAAGAGAGATGCTTTGGAGGTAGAGAATTTCCTTTGGAATATGGAGATAATTAAAGGGCTACGACATCACGGATGAGGCATTGAAGGTACGTCATGCTAGCTACTATCTAGAAGATATTTCTTCACTATGGTGGAAAAAATACAAGCAGATATTGCCAAAGGACTCTACCGGATCGACTCTCTGGAGACTTCAAGCAAGAGTTTAGATGGAACTTCATCCCTGAGAATGTGAAGGATAAGAGCTTGCGAAAGCTTGAGGAGCTACAATAGAAGGGTGTCATTGGATACTATATCAAAGACTTCCTAGCATTATCATTACAAGTATTTGATGACCCCAAACATATTCTCCATTTCAACTTCATTGATGAACTGCAAATTAAATTGGATCAAGCTAGTGGTTAAGAGGAAGGACCTAAGGACCACCAAAGATATCATTGATATCGTTAAGTCTCTAATTGAATTCCAACTGAAAGTCTTGATTTCAAGATCAACTAAACACCTAGAGGGGGGGGGGGGGTGAATAGGTCCAATTTAATTCTAGGCTACTTAAAGTTAATGAAATCTGATTCTCTATCTTTATTACTATCTCTGTCAAATAAGGCAAGAAAGCTATTTGGCAATTTTAACACAATCACAGCACAATAATCACAGCCCAATACTCACAGATTTATAGTGGTTCCCCGATTGATGTGTACATCCACTTTCCCCCTTCGCCTATCTAGCAATAGACTAGATTCGGCCAAACACTTTCTTCTTTCTTTCTCAGATCCTCAGATCTTACAGCTCAGAGCCCAAATGGCTCCTACTACTCAGACTATACAAGTCTTACCACTCAGATCACCAAGATCCCACTGCTCAAGTTCTTCCCAAGAACTCTACCTCAGAGTGAATCCACACTCCTACACCTCAGACAATCCTGCCCTACCTTAGAGTGATCCACACTCCTACATCTCAGGCAACTTTTTCCCTACCTCAGCCTTTATAACACAGGCTTACAGCTTAGGCACTTAGACTTACCACTCAGATTCAATATGAATCCTACACAGAATATTAGAGAAATGAATTACAGACAACAGAGAAAATTCTCTGAGTTTGTCTACCTGGACTGAGCAGATGTCAACCCTATCTTCGTCTTCACAACAATAATATGAGAAAGCGATCTTGAATTGAAGCCTGGATTATTCTGGAAGTGAATAGCAGAAACCTCTGCTTCTTCTTCTTCAGTAATCTATCCCGATCTGGACTGAGCAGATATCAGCCCTCTCTACTTCTTTTTCAAAGATTCAGCGAATAATCTTCAGATTTGGCACGACTTGGATCGTGAAGATACTTTCAGTTAGGGCTCGCCTAGACTGATTCGTCTTCATCGGAGAAATACTCTAAACTTGCTGTAACAGATGTTGAATGCCTCAGCGAACTAAGAACCCCTTCAGATTTTCAAATTGAATTTTTTGGCTCTATAATAATGGCGGAAGAAGACGACGAACACTGCTTCTCTTTTTTCAGAAAGAATTAATTCTTTAATGAGAACGCTATTTGATCTCGATCTCAGCTGCTATTTATAACTCTCTCAACTAGCGAGATGATCGAAACGTGTCCCATATTTAACAGCGGTTAACACCTCAGCTTAATCAAATTGAGATTCACTATAGACTGATGGTGACGTTAATGTCGATTTGCAATGAATCTGAAATTTGTTGACTTTGCTGATGTCAGCTTCATTATGGACTTAGCCAAAATAAACTATCTTTCCAGAAGTTATGCGTTCGATGAATTCCAAGCTCAGTTTCAAGAACCCTGAGCTCAGCTCAACAAAATAGTGAAAGAGATGAAAGCTGAGTTTGACGAATTCTGAACTTCGTTCGATGAAAGCAAAGCTTAGCTCGTCGAATATTAGATAAGTTGAGTTCGATGATTCTGAAGGCTGAGTTCTTCTTACAGATGAAAGCTGAGTTCGACGAATTCTGAAATCCGTTCGACAAAATCAAAGCTTAGCTCGACGAATAGTGGATAAGCAGAGTTCGACGATTCTGGAATTATAATTCTTCTAACAGATGAAAGCTGAGTTCGATGAATTCTGAACTCCGTTCAACGAAATCAAAGCTTAGCTCGACAAATAGTGGATAAGCTGAGTTCAACGATTCTGGACTTAGAAAATTTTTCCAACTCTGCTAGGCATTGAGTGTGTTGACCTCACTCAGCGCTAATTCCCATTAGCAATTCTTCAGCTATCTTCTTGATGATGTTGAGAGCGTTGAGTGTATATGCCTCACTCAACGCTATTTGCATAAGCCATATACTTCTTCTTTCCTTTCTGCTAAAAAGTGTTGAGAGCGTTTAGTGAGCTCGCCTCACTCAATGATTCTGGACAGCTGAATTCTGGTTTCTTCATAGAACGACAAGACTCAAAGCCTTTTAACTTGGCATTGAGTGAGTGAGCTTCACTCAACGCTTCTGTACTTAATCGACTTTTCTATCTACTTATACATTGGCGTAGATAGACTTAACATGACATTGAGTGATGAAGCTTCACTCAACGGTTCCAGACTTAGTCAATTATCTTGCTTCCACTGCTTAGGATTTGACATGATAACCTTGACTCAATGATTCTGGCCATATGGAAATGAGTGAGTTAGGGTCACTCAACGCCTGTGGACTTAGCCATATTTCTGCCTTTACAATACTATAAGCGTTAACTGCCCGCCTTCTCTCAGCACTATTTGCTGTATGGCGTTGAGTGAGCTTGCCTAACTCAACTCTTCAAGCCTCACCTTGAGTCCACCTGTCATTGTCTCTTGAACTATCTGTCAAATCATTGTGACAAAGACCAACCTGTATGCATGAACTTAAACATACATAGAATAAAACTATGTCTATCTCATTGACCTGTTTGAGATCATCAAATCAGGGCCATTGGAATTAATGTACCCAACACCATCTCCAACCCTATTCATCCAAGGAGAGGAAGAACAAGTTAACCAATAAAAATGGTTGGGTAGATTGGCGAGATAACATGGCCACTCACTTCAAAGAAGGAATGATGATTTTTCCCGACCCGCGGAAGGAGTTTAAAGAAAAGAAAAAGAACTTCACACCAAGAGGCGGATGTTATGTGTGAAAGGGGCCACATCCTATGTGTAGCTACCCAAAGTTAAGTTCATTATCTATCATGGTGGAGAGCCAAAACATCACCCCATCAAAAGAATGTACTTCACAAATGAGTTCATTACAATTACTAAATCTTTAAATATGCAACCAACAAAAGCTACATCAAGTAAAAGGCTAATGTATGTGGAAGCTATGGTCAATAGGAAGGCTACCGAGGCCATAATAGATATAAAAGCTTCACACCAATTCATGATAGAAGGAGAAGCCAAAGGAATCTACCGGATCAAGACAGTGACCAACCAAGCAAGGCCACTCAATGGAGTCATATGTAATGTGGAGTTGCACATAGGTACCTGGAAGGGCCATGTGGACTTATTCCTTGTACACATGGGTGGCTTCAATGCTGTGCTAGGGATGGCCTTCTTAGAGACTATCCAAGACATTGTCATACCAACACATCACTCAGTTTGTACTTTGGAAGAAGGAACTGCATGCATGGTCCTGACGATGCAAGGACCATCAAGTCTTGACATGGAAGGGACAAAACATCTATCGTCCATACAGATTGCAAAGGGGGTTCAAGAAGGGTGAACCAACATACTTTACCACCTTATAGGAAGAAGACAGAGACAATATAAGAAAGGAGGTGCCTCACCTCATTTAGGATGTTCTTGTTAAGAATGAAGACATCATGACTTCTTGAATACCTCTTAAGCTACCACCTTTGAGGGAGGTGAATCATAAGATTGAGTTGGAGCTAAGGTCAAAGTCACCCGCCAAAGCAGTATATAGAATGGCTCCCCTAAATCAGAGGAGTTAAAGAAGAAACTTTAAGTGATACTTGATTCGAGAATGATCAGGCCATCAAATGCACCATTTGTTGCCCGATGTTATTACAAAATAAAAAGGAAGGAACATTGCATATTTGCACAGACTATTGAGCACTAAATAAGGTGATGATGAATAACAAGTATGTTTTTCCTCTCATTTATGATTTCTTTTACATGCTTGGAAACACGACAATCTATTCCAAATTGGACTTGCAAATGGGGTAACATCAAGTGAAGATTGCAGAGGTAGATGAATGAAAGTATCTAGTTGTCTACCTAAATTACCTAGAGGGGATGAATAGGTGAGTTCTGTGTTTTTTTATGGAATAAAAATTACTAATAAACAAGCACACATAAGCACACAAGGATTTATAGTGGTTCTCCAGAAAGGGTACATCCACTCTCCCTCCTCGCCTATCTAGCACTTCGGGCTAGACTCGACTACCTCACCAAAACTAAGATTATACAAATCTTACACCTCAAAGCCTCAATTCTATGACTCAGATATAACTCTCCTACAACTCGGAGAACAACACTCCTACACTCGGAGAACAACCTCTCCTACAACTCGATCCAAAACACGGATCTACAAACTCAGAAGTAGAAACTTCCTACAATATGAAAATAGTTTTTACAACTTTCTAGATTGAAAATAATTTTTACAACTTTCTAGATTGAAAATAATTTTCTTCTTCAGATCAGAATGAATTCAATCTTCCTCCTTCTTAGTGATTAGAATTTGTAATGAAGTTGAAGGAGAAGACTTGAAATATTTAAAACCTTGATCTGAAATCATGAAATACGACTAGATCGAAACCACTGTTGAGGAATCTGAAAGGAATGATCTTATTGAATATATCTTTAAGAAGAATTGCTGATCGTGAACTCTAGGTCATTGGGAAGAACAATTTCGAGACTAATAGATCGAGAAATAAAGTTCGGCCGTTCATGAGTGTGAAATTAGGCCAAGCGATTTTTTTGTGATTCTTATCGATCTATTAGCAATTGATGTATCCGAAATGAATCCTTGATATATATATGAAATCCATCTCCAAAGGCTAGAAATTTCCTTCCAAAATAAGCTTCCACGTGCATTGTACATGACTGTCATTTGAAACAGAACCTGTCAAAAAAATTGACCAGAAAACGTTAAGTCCATTCGTCGAGATGAAACGAGTAATAGCTAGACCACTCGGCGAATTACTTAGATTGCACGAGAGCATTCGAAGAATTACACGAGTTCATTCGACAAATTTTAGTTAGAATTTTTTCTGTTAACAACCACTGGTCCACTCGAGTATATTCAACGAATTCCACGAGTATTCACATGATGTCTCGATGAATAACACGAGACTTCACGTATATACTTGATGAATTTAACTTAGCCGTTTCTGAAGACGTTTAAGACACTATCAGAAATTTCCCGAGTAAACTCGAAGAATTCTACGAGTATTCACGTGATGTCTCGACGAATGACATGAGACTTCACGTATATACTCGACGAATTTTACTTAGGAAATTTTATGATTCTTCCTGAACTCAGCAACCTTCCTTTTCCTTGATTCATATGCACTTGAAAATGAAGTACACCCAAATAGAGAGATTACTCATGAGCAACACCATATCCTACACAATGAGGGATTACATTGCATAGTCCTGTGTTACATGACTCATTGTAATCTGACATTGGTGTGTACTTGACAATTAAGTCATGCAAGCACACAACTTGAAAGTAAAGTCAAATAAAACTCAATTCATCTTATTTCAAGGGGGACTTCTTCAAATTAGAATTATTATGGAAACAATGCCCAACAATCTCCCCTATTTTGATATGGAAATAAGATACTGGGAAACAAGAAGTATGGAACTGTCAGCTCCAACAGAGTTTGTCCTATCAGAGCTTAGTTCGATATGGAAACAAGAAGTACTAGAACTCTACTTGAATGCTAAAATCGACTCCTCGTCGAACAAAATCAAGACTTGTATCAGTGGACACAAGATTAAGATCACTTCAAGGAGTCTGAACAAAGCTCTAAATTTGACAAAGTTAAGGTCATCAGATGAGGAAGTTGAACTATTTCTTGAAGATGAGAAATCAGCTCTCAAAGGGTGTGGCCTTTCAAAGAACACCACTGGCTCTATTCTGAGAAATGAAATGAATCTGAAAGGAAAGTTTTTAGATGATGTAATCGGCAAGGCCTTGATTTGCAAAACAGGGTCCGTTTGAGATAATGCCAAGGGTCATTCTATCCAAAAGGACTGATTGAGGAAGAATTTGTTGGAGCCGACTGTTCACATATCCTAAGTTTGATAATATCATTTCCCATGTTTTATTTGATAACATCTTGTGTTTGGTATAGTGTGCAGGTTTATAGGTTCAAGCAAAGCGAGAAACTCTTCTCTGGAACCTACCGTCGTGCATTAGCCATTACCGCCGGGCGGTACCCTGAATTAAAAGGACATAGCACTCGGGTTTCTACCACATCGTGCCAGTTCTACCTCCCATGCTTGCCTGAGCATTTATTTCAGCCAGACACTCTAGAAGCTAAAACGCAGCGCTAGCCTTAACAATGATCATTCAGATGGATTTGCGAGACGACAGGAGTACTGCCAGGCGATAACTTCTTACCACATTGCGCTAGCACAAAAAGTTGAATATAATATTCTCGGAATATTTTTTTCGAAATTCGTGTGACAGCTCTCACGTCGTGTAAAGACCTACTACTGGACTAAATTCACCTATGGGGGGGGGGGGGAATAGGTGCCATGCAGTCTTTTGCGGAATTAAATTTACCTGCACAAATTAACAAACAGAGCACAGAAAACACACGAAGAATTATAGTGGTTTCCCGATTTGGGTACGTCAACTTTCCCCCTTCAACCTATCTCCCAGCAAGGGACGACTCGGTCACTTCTCCTAACGGATTGAAATCAAGTCCTCATATAATGGAAGGAACCCTTCCAACAAAGGAGTCATAACTCCACCACCACGGGTTGCACCCAACCCTTACAACAAGGAATGAAAATTCCTTTACAAAAAAAAAAATTGAATGTAAAAGAAAATACAAACAAAGCTTTTGGAGATTCCGATGTCCTTCTTCGTTCGTTGTAACTTGCACGAAAAATACAAAGAGTCCACAACCAGATTTCTCTCTTGGAATGGGTCTTCTCAAGATCGGCGGCGGCAAATGATTGCGGCGGTAATACTTTGTAGATCCAAATTTCTTGACAAAGCAAACATGGTCTACGAACGATCTCAGTCGGATCAGTCGTCTCAACCAATTCAGAATGGAGAACAAATCTCGTTCAACGAATCGGAAGACAAGAGATCTCAAGAGAGATGCGTGAGACGCTTGGCTTGCCTCAGTACTGTCGTCGGAAGATCAAAGAAGCACTGAGATCAATGGCGGCGACGATCTTGCGAGCGGCTACAAATGATCGGTAGTTTCCGCGATCGGCTAGGGCACGACGTCGGCTGCTTTTCATTTCTGCGTGAATGTCTTTCTCTAGAAGTTCAAAATACGCGTATATATATACCAGGAGCCAAACCTAATGACCATTGTGGGGCCCACAAGGAGAAACCCTAGCCTCGGCCGAAACAGCGCACGGTAAGTTGGTTCAGTCCAGCGAACGAGGAAATTTTCCTAAGGCAAAATCGTCGGGAATCGTTTGTGATTCCCGTTGATGTCGGCGGGAATCACTCACGATTCCCGTCGATTCTGCCTCGGCAGAATCCCTGTCTGGAAAACTGTCAGCATGAAGAAGTCGGCGGGAGAGGCTAACTGATTCTCGGCGAATCGGGGGGAATCACTAACGATTCCCGTCGAAGTCGGCGGGAATCACTAGCGATTCCCGTCGAAGTCGGCGGGAATCACTTAGCGATTCCCGTCGATTTTGACTTAGAAGAATTTTCTCTTCCTTCCTTTGATGACTTGGTATTTGACCCATCTTTGCTCCTTCTTCTGCTCTTGATCTACCTTGACCCTGTACTTGAAAATAAGTACACTCCAATAGAGAGAGCACACGTGAGTCAACACACTGATCTACTCAACGAGGGATTATGTTGCGCAGACCAGTGTATTTTGACCCACTGCACCCTGACATTGGCGTGTACTTAGCATGGAATAGCTGCAAGCAACTCTTGATAGAATTGTCAAATATATTTTCAATTCAGCTTAGCTTGTTCAGGGGCTTCTTCAAATCAGGTCTATTGTGGATGCAATACCCAACAATCTCTCCCTATTTGAAGAAGCCTAAACCCTACAAGGTAAGGTGAATAGAACAGATGGGAATGAAAATCATAAACTGAAAGTTCAGTTGAGAGTGAGATTAATTACCATTTTCCTGATAGCAACATAGCCTTTGTGACCTACTTAGCATTGGCAGCCACCTTAGTCTTGGTCGAGAGGGAAATCTCCCCCTTTTCGGCTTCTAAAAATCAGGGATTTCACTTGGAGCAAAATGCTCCCCCTCTGTTCTTGCATCCGTGCTCGATCTTGAGTACCTAGCAGATGCTTTCCCTTGATCCAAGAGCCTTAAGCCCTTCAGACTTCAATCTTCGTAGTTCAGCATGCCGAGTTCAGTTTTGAAGAGACTGAACTTTGCCTCGTCTAGGGGCTTTGTGAAGATATCTGCAATCTGCTTATCCGTGGGGACATAGCAGAGAGATATATTATTGTTTTCCACATGCTCCCGAATGAAGTGGTAGCGCACTTCAATATGCTTTGTTCGGCTGTGCGATACTGGATTGTTCGCAATTGCAATTACGCTTGAAGAATCGCAATATATAGGAACTTCTCTGAACTGCAAGTCATAATCTTCGAGTTTATTTCTTATCCATAGAAGTGCGCAACAGCTGCCTGCTAAGATGTACTCAGATTCAGCCGTAGAGGTTGCGACACAGTTCTACTTTTTACTGTTCCACGATATAAGTCGTCTTCCTAGGAATTGGCACCTCCCGGAAGTGCTTTTCCTATCATCCCTGCTTCCTGCAAAGTCAGCATCTGAAAAGCCTATCAGCTCGACATCATTGTTTCTTGGGTACCACAAGCCAAGATTTGGTGTACCCTTAAGGTATCTAAGAATCCTCTTTGCAGCGACATAATGAGATTCCTTAGTATTCACCTGATATCTAGCACAAACGCATGTAGAAAACATAATATCCGGTCTACTAGCAGTAAGGTAGAGCAGGGATCCAATTATGCTTCTGTATTTGGTTTCATCAAAAGGTTTCCCTTTCTCATCCTTGTCCAGAGACACAGTGGATCCCATTGGAGTCCTCATAGAGGTTGCTCTCTCCATTCTGAATTTCTTGAGGAGTTCATTTGTGAACTTTGTATGAGAAATGAAAATTCCATCCTTAGACTGTTTCACTTGAAGTCCTAAGAAATACTTTAGCTCTCCCATGCTGCTCATTTCAAACTTTCCTTGCATAAGTTTAGAAAACTTTTTTCAAAGATTGTTGTCTGTAGAGCCGAAGATTATGTTATCGACATTGATTTGCACCAGCAAAATCTTGCTTCTAACTTCCCTAAGAAACAATGTCTTATCTATTTTTCCTCTCGAGAACTTATTCTCAAGAAGAAAACTAGACAGAGTCTCATACCAAGCTCGAGGAGCTTGTTTTAAGCCATATAATGCTTTATTAAGAAAGTAAACATGATTAGGGAATGTTGGATTAAAAAAACCTAGGGGTTGCGCGACATATACTTCCTCTTTTAAATTTCCATTGAGAAAAGCTGATTTCACGTCCGTTTGATGGACAGTGAATCCTTTGTGAGAGGCATACGCCAGGAACAATCTGATCGCTTCGAGCCTTGCAACTGGTGCAAAGGTTTGGTCGAAGTCAATCCCCTCCTCTTGTCTATAACCTTGAGCCACCAGTCTGGCCTTGTTCTTGATGATGACCCCGTGTTCATCCAGTTTGTTTCTTAAGATCCACTTAGTGTCAATCACATTCTGTTTCTTTGGTCTAGGAACTAGCGTCCAGACGTTGCATCGTTCGAATTGATGCAGTTCATCTTGCATTGCCAATATCCATAACGCATCTTTGTTCGCTACGTCAAACTTCTTTGGCTCAACCTGTGACAGAAAACTTAGGTGCAGAATCTCGTTAATTGTACCTCTGTGAGTTCTGACACCGTCCCGAGGATCTCCTATGATCTGATCTCTTGGGTGATCCCTCACGTGTCTGAGCTCTAAGTGTCTGGCATATGGAGCTCCAACAGCTTCTCGGGCTCCTCCCTCTTCTGGGAGAATTTCTCTATCCTGACCGTCATCTTCTCCAGATGGCGTTGAGGTGGAGACCTTGACGTACTTGGGAGTTTCATCTTTAGCAGTCTCATCTAAACATAGCTGTTCAAGCCTTGCACCTGCATCTTCAAGAATGCCACTGGAAGAATTGTTATGAGGCATGCTTCCTTCATCAAATACAACATTAATGGACTCCTCTAACACTAGGGTTTTCTTATTGAAAACCCTATATGCCCGACTATGGCTACTATAGCCCATGAAGATGCCTTCGAAGCATTTTTCTCTTAATTTAGTACGTGGGTACTTCCCATTATTGAGTACATAGCATCTGCAACCAAAAATCCTTAGATTTGACATGGTCGGTTTCCTGCTTTTAAATAGCTCATAAGGCGTCTTATGATGATTCTTGTTGATCAAGGCCCGGTTTTTCATGTGACAGGCTGTATTGACAGCCTCTGCCTAGAAGTACTCTGGGAGAGAAGCGTCATTCAACATTATCGTACATGCCTCAATGAGCGTTCTATTCCTCCTCTCCGCAACTCTGTTTTGTTGAGGAGTACGCGGGGAGGAATACTCTTGAAAGATACCATGTTCTTCACAGAATTATGTCATAGCTCTAGACTCGAACTATGTTCCATGGTCACTTCTGATTTTGACCACGGAGCAGTTAAGTTCGTTATGAATCTGCCTGATAAAATTAGTGAAGATGTCAAACGTATCTGACTTTCGTTTCAAGAAAAACACCCACGTAAATCGAGAGTGATCATCAACAATCACTAGTGTATAGGATTTGCATCCTAAGCTATGAACTTGCACTGGACCGAACAAGTCCACGTCCAGAAGATAAAGACATCTGGAAGAGTCTTTGTCAGCAATTCCCTTAAAGGTAGCCCGAGTCTGTTTTCCCTTCTGACATGCAGGACAAGGGTTATCTTTGATGCACTTAATAGTAGGGGCATCCCTTACTAAATTCTTAGAAAACAACATATTAATAGTTTTTAAATTAATATGTGCAGATCTCTTATTCCATTGTTCACAGAGAGATGCACTGTCTTTTGCTACTAGGCAAACGGGGGTAGAAGAGTTTAAGCTAAGAAAATCTAAGCAAAAAATATTTCTGCTCCTACTGCCAGTTAATACCATCTCCGAAGAGGCACACGATATTATCAAGCACTTTTCCTTGCAGAACTTAACATCGTATCCTTTATCACACAACTGGCTTACACTGATCAGGTTATGGTTTAACCCTTCAACATAGGCCACGTCTGTGATAGAGAATACACCGTTGGAAATCATACCATATCCCCTGGTGACTCCTCGATAAGATCATCCAAAGATGACTTTGGGTCCATTTTCGATTGGGGAGTAATCACGCAATAGGATTATTGTCCCGGTCATATGCCAGGAACATCCACTGTCCAAGTACCAGATTGCTGTTTTGGTGGCCTTTAGACATACCTGTAAAACAGAATAAGTTTCCCTTAGGAACCCAATCAAACTCTGGTCCTAGATTCCTTGTTAGCACACTCCCCCTCGGTTGGTTAACCCTACGAGTGGTCGACCTCGCATTGCAAACAAAAGGAGTCTCATTGTATCTTGGATTAAACCAACACTCCACGGTAAAGTGACCAACTTTGCCACAACACCAACATTCAAACATGTTGTACCGGTTCCTAGGCTCCTACTTCACCCTTGGAACGGTGGGTCCAGCCGGGGCCTTAGATCTGGAGGTGGAGGCATCATGATGACAGTAGTCACACAACTTCTTCACTTCCTGTTCCTTCAGTATGATAGGCTTGGCCTTTGGTGCCTGCTTCCTATTATGGCCGCTAGAGAAGTTGCCATAATTCTCCACTTGGATTTCCTCATAATGTGCCTTGAAGACACTCTCACCGTAGTTGCGGGGGAAGGTCCAAAAATCATACCGGCTCTTGGGATTTTCAACCGAGGGCCGGAAGAATTGGCCATAGGTTGACTCAAAGTCTTGCTCATTGCAAGGGAAGCCAGGCTTTTTGAATGAAACAGGACCGAGTGGGGCCTTTCCCTTTTCTGCAGCAGAGGTCTTCTTAGTAGACTTATTTTTCCTCTGATTTCTGTTTCTCCTGGATGATTTACCAGGCATAGCCATATGCCCTAAGCCAGCCCCCTTAGCCTGAGAAAAGAATTCATCAACAAGAGGAAGAACGGTCCTGGGCATAGAGAAGCTTTTGACAATCTTCCTCTCTGCCGCAAGCTGTTCTTCCAGGTTGTTGATTTCTTCCTGTTTTTGGTCAAGGAGCCTTAGAGAATCTGAGTGCTCAGAAGTAAGGTCCAGGTGTTCCTATCGGAGAGAAATTAAGCTAGTGATCTCTTCTTTTAGGGACACACCCTCAGCCATAAGTAAGTTGACTTCCTTTTTCTGAGCGTTCAACCTCTTTCGGCACTCTTCAAAAGTATTGAGCAGAAGCTCATACTTTTCGAGGAGTTCAGCCTCACGGGCAGATGGACTGTCCTCGTGGTCATCTTAAGGAGACTCAGAGTCAGAGTCAGAGTCAGAGAGGGGGGTGCGATCTTTTACCTTCCCAGTAAATGGGGGACAGTCTCTATCTGAGTCGGAGCGACCCATTAGCCCGAAGTAGGCTTCCTCATCATCACTGGAGTCTGAAGAGTCAGATTCACTCAGTGTCTTTGGCTTTTTAGCAATGTAGCTCCTCTCCTTCTTCTTATCTCTAGAGGACTTGTGCTCCTCTCCTTTCCCCTTATCTATCTTGCTTTGGTGGCAGTCAGCAATGACGTGACTTGGCTTATTGCATCCAAAGTAGATAATGTCAGTAGAATGATGTTTGTTCTGTTTAGACTCATACATGTCAGAAGAGTAATTCTTCTTCTGATGTCTGGAGGAGGAGCCATCCGTTTTTCTTTGATTCCTCAACTTTAGGAACTTCTTGAACTCTCGAGTGATGAAGGAGAATTCTTCCTCAGATAGCTCTGAGCCGGATGAGCATGGCTCAGAGTCTTCTTCCTCAACCTTTCTCCAAGAGGGGGACGAGGTTGCACCCTTGACTTTCATTGAGTGATTAGCTTTCAGGGCCATAGTCTTTTCTTTGGCTACGGCCTTATCGGCTTCTTGTTCAGATTTTCTGGTGTTCAGCTGAAGCTCGTAGGACATTAGCTTTCCAAACAGAATCTGGGGATCAGTTTCTGCCAGCTTCCCAAATTCTCTGATGGCGCAGATCTTGGTGTCCCATTCCTTAGTAAGGGATCTAATGAATTTGTCATTTAGTTCACCATCGGTGAACACTCTTCCATAACCCTTCAGGGCATTGACGATCTTCAGGAAGTTCTCGAATGTCACTCCGATTTCTTCCTTGGGACCTTGCCTGAAGGACTCATACTTCTGGTTCAGAAGGGATCTTCGATCATCCCTTACTTCATCTGTTCCTTCCATCAGAATGATCAGGCAGTGCCATATGTCTTTGGCAGTCCTGCAGTTGCTAAAATTCTGCATCATGGAATCATTGACGGCGCTTACTAAGATGTTTTGAGCTTTCTGGTCTAGTCCGACAAGCACCATCTCATCCTTATCCATTTCGGAGAGCTTCTATGGCACCATCTTGGTCGGATCAATGGTGGAGGCCTTAGTGGGGGATATAAGGGCCCTCCTCCACTATCATGAAGAGCCGGGGATCCACTGCTTCCATGTAGAACCTGATCCTTTCCTTCCAGATGGGAAAATTTAGCTTGGTGCATACTGGAATCTTTATTGAATACTTGAGTCTGTCCATTCCTGAGATCTTCTTTCTTATTGACACTAGACACAGGATCTTACTCAAGATGTTAACCTTACTGATGAGTAACATGCCTCTGATACCACTTGAAAGTCTCTAGTATCAACTAAATCCACCTATGGGGGGGGGGGAATAGGTGTCGTGCAGTCTTTTGTGAAATTAAATTTACCTGCACAAATTAACAAACAGAGCACAAAAAACACACGAAGAATTATAGTGGTTCCCCGATTTGGGTACGTCCACTTACCCCCTTCGACCTATCTCCCACCAAGGGACGACTAAGTCACTTCTCCAAACGGATTGAAATCCAATCCTTACACTATGGAAGGAACCCTTCCAACAAAGGAGTCACAACTCCACCACCACGGGTTGTACCCAACCCTTACAACAAGGAATGAAAATTCTCTTACAACAAACCAAAATTGAATGTAAAAGAAAATACAAACAAAGCTTTTGGAGATTCCGATGTCCTTCTTCGTTCGTTGTAACTTGCACGAAAAATACGCAGAGTCCACAACCGGATTTCTCTCTTGGAATGGGTCTTCTCAAGATCGGCGACGGCAAGTGATTGCGGCGGCAATACTTTGTATATCCAAATTTCTTGACGAAGCAAGCAAGATCTACGAACGATCTCAGTCGGATCAGTCGTCTCAACCAATTCGGAATGGAGAACAAATCTCGTTCAACGAATCGGAAGACAAGAGATCTCATGAGAGATGTGTGAGATGCTCGGCTTGCCTCGGTACTGTCTTCAGAAGATCAAAGAAGCACTGAGATCAATTGCGGCGACGAACTTGCGAGCGGCTACAGACGATCGGCGGTGTCCGCGATTGACTAGGGCACGACGTAGGCTACTTTTCGTTTCTGCGTGAATGTCTGTCTCTAGAAGTTCAAAATACGCGTATATATATACCAGGAGCCAACCCTAATGACCGTTGTGGGGCCCACAAGGAGAAACCCTAGCCTCGGCCGAAACAGCGCACGGTAAGTTGGTTCGGTCCAGCGAACGAGGAAATTTTCCTAAGGCAAAATCGGCGGGAATCGTTGGTGATTCCCGTCAATGTCGGCGGGAATCACTCACGATTCCCGTCGATTCTGCCTTGGCAGAATCCCTGTCTAGAAAACTGTCAGCCGGAAGAAGTCGGTGGGAGAGGCTAACTGATTCTCGACAAATCGGCGGGAATCACTAACGATTCCCGTCGAAGTCAGCGGGAATCACTAGCGATTCCCGTCGAAGTCGGCGGGAATCACTTAGTGATTCCCGTCGATTTTGACTTAGAAGAATTTTCTCTTCCTTCCTTTGATGACTTGGTCTTTGACCCATCTTTGCTCCTTCTTCTGCTCCTTATCTACCTTGACCCTATACTTGAAAATAAGTACACTCCAATAGAGATAGCACATGCGAGTCAACACACTTATCTACTCAACGAGGGATTACGTTGTGCAGACCCGTGTATATTGACCCACTGCACCCTAACATTGGCGTGTACTTAGCATGGAATAGCTGCAAGCACAACTTGATAGAATTATTAAATACATTTTCAATTCACCTTAGCTTGTTCAGGGGCTTCTTCAAATTAGGTCTATTGTGGATGCAATACCCAACAGACCTATTTCTCCTCGATCCAAGCGAATAACCAAATGAAGACTTACTCTTGGAGAAAGACATGGAAACCACATTACATGGAAGGGAAGATGAGATCTCAACATTGGATGAGGAGATACATGAAGGAGTCAAATAAACACCATGCTCCAATCCTATCTCATCCAAGAACACTGTAAGGCAGTAACATTCTTGTTTCTCGTATGACTCTATCTCTACATTGCGTGTGCTAAACAATGCTAAACATAGATTTAAGAATTTGATGAATATTAACTCAAAGTTACGTTTAGAAAATAAAAAAGATGAAAGCAAATGACAATATAAAATCTTCTAGTGATGTGCTTAGCTCATTCACATGCTCTTTAGATAACATTCCTATACCTTATATAGATTATAGCGAATTAGAAGAAAGATATAAGGTTCCTGAGGAAGAGCTTCATTTTGCAAAAGAACAAAACGATAAATTATGTTTTGAAAACTCATCATTGAAAAGTGATTGTGTTGAATGCAAGAATTATAAAGTTGAAATTGAAAAGATGAATGAGATGTTTGAGGAATTCAGGAGTAAGTACGAAGCTTATATTAAATCTATAGTCTTCACTCTCAAAAACAGCACAATCACATACAATAAAACTAGACATAACCTCAAAGTGAAAAATAAAGAACTAATTATAAAAATCAACATGCTTTGGGAAATTATGTTTAAAAACTCGCAAAACACAACTCTTAAGCGTCATGGACAGCCTGAAAGCATGTTCAATATGAACCATCATTTAAATGCTAAGCTGATGAAAGGGAGTAGAAAACCTCAAGGTAAATCAAGTGAAAGTCCTAACTATAGAAGTCACCCTCACTTGGAAAACAAAAGTACTCCCTACTTAAGAACAAATGAATATAGATTTCCCTTAAACAACTACTACAATATGAGTCATTATGTTAAGCAAGAGAATTTTAACTTGGAGAACCATTTTAACATATCTAAACCTCCAACACAGTATTTTTCAATTGAAGATCATTACATAGAGACTCATAGAAATCTCAATGGAAATCTGCAACATAAACATAAACTTAAACTGAAGTACGAATGGAGGCTCATAGTTAAAAATAATTCACCTATACTACTTGAAAGGGCACATCTATCATTACCACCCTATAAGCCGACACACAGTGTTTGGGTACCCAAGAAGTTTGCCATACACGATCTCACTTGGATACTAAAATATTTTCTCAGATAACACCCACCCATTGCGTGAATTAAGCTCAAAACAAACTCTACTATGTCTTACTTCACATTATGCTCACTAGTTTCAGTTTTTCCTCTAGTCTTCTATTCTACTACGTTGTTCTAGTTTTGGTATATGTTTGAACTAGCATGATAGATAGTTTAATAAAAATAAGGCGAACACTAGAAAATCTTGATAGGCAGGGTGTTAACATAAATCTAATCAAATGAAATAAAACTAATCGCATAATAGATATTAACTACTAGCAAATATTTTCAACCTATTTTAGTACAACAAAAAAAAAATAAAAAAATATAGGAAGCTACTCCTCAGAAGAATTCAATGAAATATTGGGCTTGTTCATAACCTTCTTAAGCATCTTCCTCGTGCACTTCACCTCTTTTACCGTCTTCCTAATCTCCCGACCTTGCTCCACCATACCGTAGATGTCCCGGTTAGTTTCCCTAAGGGATCCTGCTTGGGGTAATGGAGGTTGTGCAGTAGGTGGCCGCGCTCGTGATGTAGTAGGAATCTCACCTACTTTGTAGATTTGGGAGCAACTGTCAATTGTGTACGCCGACCAGTCGATGGCAGGGTACTTCTCCATGTTGATACTATGGATCACACTTCCCAATGGCAGAGTGTTCATATGCTGGTGGTCGGGATATTTGAGCTGATATGTGTAGCGCATCATCGATAGGATGAGATTAGTGATGCGGAAGTCCCTTACAGCTATGATACATAGCATCACCATGGAAAGTTTGGTCGTGATCTTCTTGGTATCCCAAGCCTTGAACATCAGGGAGTGATACAGAACGTCCTGGATTATGCGGGAATCTGGCGTGAGCGTGTCCACGGTTGTGATGAGATCTCGACATCCCTCCACACCATAGAGAACCCCGTTGACCCCACTTCAGTTCTTGTTATATTTAAAGGACTCAACGATGCCGAGGTGCATCCCTTTCGGAGTCCAGACATACTTCCAATAAAGATCCTCGTGGAGTATCATCGCAATCTCAGTCCCAATACATGATTGCACTCCTCCACCGAGTTGTGTATGGGTTGGATCCCTGAGATTATTGTAAAAATCATGCGTAAGCACTGATGAGAAAGGAGCACCATTCAAAATCATGGATAGAACTCCTGAATGATCTAGGTAACTGTAGATGTGAGCATAACAGTCATCAATGTCGATGACTATTGGGATGTTTATGGTTGCCTCATCTATTACAGGGAATGTGGATGCAGGTACTCGAGACCTCTTTGAGAAACTTCACCGTTGTGGTTGGGAGTTGGAAGAGGCCATAACCTGGAAGACCATGAAGAAGAAAGTTTATTCATTAAAGCCAAACAAATGGTTTTCTGGAGGCTACTGCGGCGCGATAATCTGCTTCCACCGCGCAGTAGCATGAAGGACTGCACTTTATCTTCTTCCGCTGGATCTCCCCCAAAACCTATTTTCTACGGTTTTCACTTAAAAATGTGTAGGGGAAGATATATACATACAAGGTAGATCTGTGAGAACAAACAAGATCCGTGGCAAAAAATCTCAAATCTTGCTCAAAAACTTTGTGAAATTACAACGGATCATGCCCAAAACAACTAGTACTCTACAAATTCCACTTCTAAACTAATCCAACTTGAAACTAAAGAGAAAAAGGGGAGGAGATTGCCTAGATCTCGGAAGCGCCGACAGAAACATTGTACGCGGAGGTGAGAAAGTGAACGAGCAGGAATGAAGAATTCGTCCTGAACTGTCAAATATATATTTTCGGGCTACCGCGCCGCGGTATCTCTACCGCCGACGACATGACTTTTTCCCGTACTGAATTCTGATTTCAGCGCTGGTATCTTTATTGCTTCTTAGTTTATATGAATTACAACAAAAGACTCATTGTGATGTGCCTCACAATAGTAGGGGCATAGGTTTGTGTGCATTAGGAATGCTACCTTGTAATTCACGTCTTGTCCTTTACCAGGGAAGGGTTCTTGTAGGTTTTTGTGTGTCATTGGTGGGGAAAGAGTGTTAGGTTGAGCGGATCCTTATGTGTGCATATGGGATTAAAACCCCACCCTACGACACTTATGCAACTTCTCATGCCCATCAGTCACTTAGTACAGGGCTAGGGTGATGACACATTGCTTGGGTCAATTGTGTCTTGAGCATTCTCATAGTTATTCATTCATAGCATGAACGTTATTTCATGCCTCATTGTGATTAGTCTCATGCATAATACTCTATCGTGTTTTCCTATTTATTTTTGCATTTTCCTTCATTTGTTTTATTTGATTTGATTCATCGTTCTTTTAAAAAATTAAAAACATTTCTTCTGTTTGATTTGCTTGCTTCGTTTAATCGTTTTTCAGAACATATATATATATATATATATATATATATATATAAACCAAAATAAAAAAAACTATGGATCGTTCAATCCTAGGACACACATGATTAGAACCTAGAGCATAATGATTATGTATAATGTTTGATTTAGGATTGTTAATCCCCGTGGCCATTAAATTCTTATTTCATGATGTGTCAAATCTATAGGTGATTAGCTACTGAGTGCGACTAGACATGTTAGTGTATGTTGAATATGCCTCTAGGTATGTGTAAGGATTTAGGTACTGTAATGACTTTACATTGTTTGCACATCCCTAGAAGAAGCACTCATGTAGAAAATATATGCTTACATGATATAACTCGTTATATTGTGTCTAACACGTTAGGAATAACTTGAAAAATCAATGTCACGATATACATTTGTTTATGTAAAGGTTAGAACTTCAAGCAAAATATCTAGTGGTCAAGTCTTGTGTGTACAAGTTAAAGTGTATCTATATATGTGGATAGATTTCGATTGATTCTGGGTCCTTGAAATCAAAAATATAATATTGATAGTATAAAACAAATACATGAAAAAAAACTATGCATGCTATCAAATCATGCGTCAAGGATACCCCCCAAGAACTATTCACTCTTCTTGATAAGTCTTCATAAGCATTGTGGGGATGGGAACCTTGGTCAACATAATCATTTTGATCTTGTGCAAAGACTAAACATTAAGCATAGTGCAACATGTTCCAATCTTGGTATGACGTAGATAGAAACGTGACATGATTTTTCACTCTATTACTCTCGTGATAGCCTATTGAAGTATTGAGATAAAACATGTAATAAATGTTATTTCTACTTGGCATTTTCTCTTTTGATGCTACACGTTCACACATCATTACTCTATCTAATGCTTCCATGCATAAGAATTTACCTGAAGCTGCATTGTATGTCTATAGCACAGAAGTACTAGTACACGATTTCTATTCTTGACGTGTACAATGTTCCACTATATTAGTTCTATAAATCTCTTAGCATTGTTCTCTAAATCATTGTGTGCTTAGTTTAACCTGTGATGTCCAATTCTTTTTACTCTAAACACTCATTTAAATGGCTTCTGTGCACTCCTCTCATCTGTTTGGCATGTATGCTTCATATTCTCTGATTTACATTTTTTGGTCACCCCTATTATTTTCACCACGCACATCACTTTATATAGTGCATTGTTTGCTATTTTTATCACGCTTATCATACACTGCATTTTTTTCTCGTACATGCATATGGTTTATTTTGATCTCGCCCACCACCATTCTTTAATATAAAGGGGGGGGGGGAATAAAATGTTTATGAGTCATGGGTTATGGAAGATCACGTAAAGGGTGAGCACTTAGAACACGTAGAGAGGGGGAGCACGTAGAATACGTATATAGGGGTAGCGTGTGTGTAGGGGAAGTTATATGCGCGTGTGTAGGGAAGTAATATGTAACTTGAAACCTGATATTTTTAATGATTATCTCTTATATGCGTTCTATTATGCATCTCATTGTTATATCTCATGAATGGGATTTGATATTATCAAAAGGTGGAGTTTGTTGGAGCCGACAGTTCACATATCCTAAGTTTGATAATATCAATTCCCATATTGTATTTGATCACATCTTGTGTTTGGTAGAGTGTGCATGTTTACAGGTTCAAACAAAGTGAGAAACTCTTCTCTGGCACCTACCATCGCGCATTAGCTATTACCACCTGGCGGTAGCCTGAATTAAAAAGACAAGGCACTCGGGTTACTACCGCATCATGCTAGTTCTACCGCTCATGCTAGCCTGAGGATTTATTTTAGCCAGGAGTTCTAGACGCTAAAGCGCAGCGCTATCTTCCTACTGCTCAGCTCAAGGCCACTCAACAATCATTCAGATGGATTCATTGAGACGATAGGAGTACCGCCAGGCGATAACTTCTTACCGCTCCATGCTAGCATGAAAAAGCAGAAAATAATACTCTTGGAATATTTTTTCCAAATTCGTGTGACAGCTTTCATGCTACATAAAGACCTACCGACGTGCACTAGTCTTACCGCTGGTGGTAGCCAATTTTTACAAAGACGTATAAAAGGCATCTCATTTTCTGATTTCCAAAAAGAGACGAATAGAGACTCAGAATTTTCATTCCTATGGTTCGGTAGCTGCCTCTGAGCACTTTTCCACCGTCTCTGTCGAAGGAAGAGAAAATCTCCTCCCTCCCATTCACACACGAAGATCTCCAGCGATCCAAAGACTACAACGACTATGAGGAGTTGATCGGTTGCATCCACACAAAGATCTCAAGCAGCGGTAATAGATCGCTCAACGGAGAAATCGTCTTGAGGGAGATTCAAACTTTAATCTTTTATACTTGTACTTTTTCTCTTTTCTGTATTCTTGTGGTAAGGGAAATCGACAGCTAAAGGTCGTTGGAATCCGGGGAGGATTCCGTGAGAAATTTTCTCGGGGATGGGAAGTCTAGATCAGGGGATCTAGTGAGGATCTAATACATTTCCTTGCATGAAGGTGAAGAGATGGCTCGAAGACCTCTCTTGGAGGGAAAGGGAGAGAGCCAACCGGTCCGAGTAGTAGGACGGTAAAGAAAACCAAAAGGGATTTGACTTTCACCGCCTCCGATCTCCGGCGTCATGGACATCAAGAACTTGTAATTGTAAAACAAGTTTTGATCTTGATTGAATAAAGTTATTTGTGTTTCTATTTTTTATGTATATCATTCTAGTTTCTCTCTTGCATATCTCTGATGGGGGTGTATTTCTCCAAGGAGAAATTTTCCCAGGAAAACAAGGTCTGTGACCTACAGCCGAGCACTAGCTAGTTAGCGCCTCGCGATAGCTTCCAGAACTAGTTTTTCTGGACAAAGTATTTCGAATTTCTAATTAACGTGTCAAACCTTATTCACCCCGCCCCCCCCTAAGGTAGACAACACGATCCAACAAAATTTTTTTTGAAATAATAGTGGAATGTGTTCTAGAGTGAAACTTAGGAAGAATTCTATCTTTGTACTTGCATGGTTGTGTTCTAGGGATCATCAATGTGAGGCTAGGAATAAAGAAACATCACATGAGGAAGATGGACTCAAAGATGTTTGATAGATAGGATAGGGTGTTGCTTCTACACCAACAGACAACTGATAAGAAAAAAAACAAAAGCAGTTATCATCACTGAAGAAATTTCTGAGAGCAGCTCTTCAGAGAGCAGAGGTGAAGAACCTCATGACCCACAATTGTCTGACTCTTCTGCAGACACTAGAAGAAATATGAGTGCTCAGATTTCTATGTCCTCAAAACCTACAGCAAGGACTATATAAGGTAGCAGTTCTCAATCTGAATACATTCCAGCAGAAACTACAGAACAACTAGCTAGAAATGTGGTGGATGGGATATGTGCAGTAATTGAGGGGAAGGCTCCCAAGTTAGATGCTCCTGTTGAGGGGGAGCAAGTTTTTTCATTATAGTTCAGATTGATTCCTTCTTAGACAATCTATAGAAAATGATAGATCAGACTACAGATGTATCTTAGTTGATATTATCTAGTACTCCTGTTGAGGAGGAAAAAGTTCCAGTTATAGTAGAAGAAGATATGTTGAACATAGTTGATGAAGACCAACACGTTACTATGGAAAGTGTATAAGTTGAGGGGAGATTCCAATAGAGCTCCCTGCTCAGGCAATTGAAAATTTCACTGACATATCTGAGGATGGTGAGCCAAAGCATGATACTGCTGATCACTCATCTAAATTAAAGAGGGATGACTCAGAAATATAGGGAGATACAAGGAAAGAGGATGAGGATTCTTGCTTCCCAGAAGCTCTCATCAACCTGATACTATGTCCTCTACATTCCTAACACAACTGAAAGGACTTCTAGATGATCAATCGAGATAACTAGAGAATTATGTTGGGTATTCTATAAAAGTGTTAAGACAAGATCTTGTTGGGTACATTGGAAAATGTGTACCTGATTTGGATAAGCCTCACTTAGCTCAATGATATACATCAAGGTGTATTTGATGTTATTTTGAGTTTATAAGTTCAGGTTAAGTATTGGCTAATTTGCAGAGAAAAGTTTCTAAGTCCATGTGTCAACACTTAAGAAAACCTGTGTCGACACTTGGGGAAGCTGTGTCGACACCAGAAGAAACTATGTTGACACACAAGAAGATTATAGTCGATATCAAATGTGTCGACACTGGGAGGCTGTGTCGACACACAGAAGCAGAGTCGACATCAACTGTGTCGACACCTGAAGGTAGTGTCGACACACAGAATTCTTAGTCTACATCAACTGTGTCGACACACAGGACTTGTGTCGACACTAGCAGAGTTTCTATAATGTCGAGTGCTGAAAAGTGAAGAAGTGATTGTGTCTACACAAATAATCAGTGTCGACACATTCTCTAGATGAAGTGTCAAGAAGCTGTGTCGACATCAAGACAGCTATGTCGACATCACCAAAGTCTGTGTCGACACTTAAGTCACATGTGTCGACACATATTGACAGATTGTCTCGACACTTTATGTCAGTCAGTCTCGACGCTTTGTTGACAGAGACAAAGGCTCAACAACTATTTGAAGACTTGACAGCTATGAGTTACAATAGATTTACTGAAGCTGTCAGACTTGTCAGAAGTTTGTTAGAAACCGGATCAGCCGATTACCATGGATGAAGTCTATATATAGATGGATTCAGAAGAAGTAAGATGAAGAATTTGGCACAACTAACACAACTATTGTGAGATTGATCTCTGATCAAGAAATTACAAGTCACAAAGAAGAAGATCTTCGTGAGAAGATCTAAGAAGACGTTCTGAAGTAGTTATCTATTCAGATTCTGTCTAAGTGGAATTCAATCAAGAATTCAGAAGTATCTTCAAGAGGTTTGGAGAGAGAGAGATCCAGCTATTTGAAGTCAAGAAGGAGACAATCACAGGTCTCTCAAGAAGTATATACTGAACTAATCTGTCAAGAAGATTCAGATCTATTTCTGGAATCTAAGGAGGAAACTGTCAGTCAGTTATATTCAAAGGAAATCAACCCAACTAAGTTCAGATTCAAGAAGCTTTGAAGAAAGCTAAGATCAAGTTGATTTCAGCCATCAGCCTCTTCAAGAAGCTGATCAAGAAAGTTCGTATCCCTTCTCTCTCAACAGGGGTAAGAGATTATAAAATTCCTTATCAAATTCTGTAGGATCTATTCATAGATCTGAGTTGTAAGCCTGTTTTATAAAGGCTGAGTGTAGGAGATTTGTTCTCTGAGTGGTAGGGCTGTTTGTGCCTGAGTTGTAGGAGAAGGTATTCTCTGAGTTTTAGGCCTTGTGGCAAGGCTGAGGTAGGGCTTGTTAGCCTGAGTTGTAGGAATATGGAAACATTCTGAGTTGTAGGAATCCTTCTTGATTCTAAGCTGTAGGAATTGAGGATCTGAGATAAAGGAAGAAGTTAGGCCAAATCTAGCATACTGCTGGATAGGTGAAGGGGGAAAGTGGATGTACCCAGACCTTGGGGAACCACTATAAATACTATTTGCAATCTGTGAATTGTGTAGCTGTAGAATCTGTGATTTTGTGTGCTGAGTTTGCTGCAGAATTTTCTATTTTATATTATAGCGTTGAAGTGATATTCTGTCTTAATTTTAAAACAAGAATTAGAACCTATTCACCCCCCCTCTAGGTGTTCAGGTAGTCTTGAAAGTAAAACTATCAAGTGGTATCAGAGGGAGGTTGCTCAAAGAAGGACTTAACAGTCTGAGTTAGATCCCTAATGCAGAATCAATAATCAAGAAAATGGGTTCTGGAGAGAATCACAAGGAACTCGGTTCAATGAAATTACCCATCTGCAGGAAAGAGATTTTTGGAATCTGGAAAGAAAAGGTTACGTTGTTTATAGAGGCCTCTGACCCAAGAATATATATCACAG
The DNA here is from genome assembly GCA_039513925.1 of Platanthera zijinensis. Lineage (NCBI taxonomy): Eukaryota > Viridiplantae > Streptophyta > Magnoliopsida > Asparagales > Orchidaceae > Platanthera > Platanthera zijinensis. The sequence goes on from CM077086.1 coordinate 142,760,545, forward strand.
TATAAGAAGGTCCATATATCCCAATGAATGTGTCTGTTCTAGATGCAAATCAAAGAACTCCTAAAGATTTTTCTAAAATGACAAAGGATGAGATTATACTGGCAACTATGGATAAAAGAGCTCAGAATATCATAGTGAGTGTCATAGATGATTCTACTTTCCAAAATTTGATTCACTACAAAACCTCCAAGGAAATGTGGGACACTTTGATTGTCTACATGGAGGGTTCTGAAGAAGTTAGAAAAGATAGAAAGTCTATGCTCAATCAAGAATATGTGAGTTTCAGACAAGGGAAGTCTGATAGCAAATCTGAATGCTATAAGAAATTCTACAGGACAGTGAATGAACTGATGTCCTATGGAAGGGTCTTCAGTACATATGAGCTGAATGACAAATTCCTAAGATCCTTGACAAAGGATTCAGATACTAAGATTTGTGTCATTAGAGAAGTGGCCAAACTAGCAGACATTTCTCCTCCAATCTTATTTGGAAAGTTGCTATCATATGAAATGCAACTAATGGCTAGGAAGGAGGAAGAAAGAAATACAAAAGGAGAGCATAGAGAAAGGTCTGTGGCCTTCAAGGTTGAAGCCACTAGAAAGAATAGAAGGATATCTCCATCACCTCCTAAGGAAGTTGGTGAAGTTATCTCAGAGAATTAAGATAATAAGAACTCAGATAGCAGTGATTCAGATGCAGATTTTGCTGCCTTTACAAGGCAGTTTCAGAGGTTCTTGAAGAAGAAGCAGTGGAAGTCAAGGCCCTCCACATCACAGCCAGTTGATGACTACTATCAAAAGAGAAAATCATCAAAAAAGGAAAGGAGCAGGTCTAAGCCCAGCAAAGCTACAACATCAAAAATTGTTTGCTATTGCTGCAATAGGCCTAGACATGTGGTGACAGAGTGTCCAGAAAAGAGGAAGGAGTCAGTAGACAGAAAGAAGACTCAACAAAAGGGCAAGAAGGAGAAATCCTTTATTGCTAAGAAGGAGAAGAGTCTTGCAGATGAATCCTCCTCAGAGTAAGAATCTGAAGCTGAAGCATACATTGGACTGTATGCAGCTAGTAAAGAAGATGAGTTTATGACATTGCTGAACTCCATCTATGAACAAGAAGACCATCAGTGCATGAGACTGATGGCTGAATCAGAAGACAACAAGTGCCAGGATCAGCCTGGTCCCAGTAAGGTACAAAGTAATTCTAGAATTTCTGATTACAGTACTGGTTCAGAGTCAGATTCATCTGCATCAAGTGATGAGGATGGATCGGAATCTGAAGGAGATATTCATCAGTTGATAGATGAATATGGGGACTTATTGTACGCACTTAAGAAAAGCAAAAACCTGGCCAAAACTCAGGCTAAGGAAATTGCAGATCTTAAGATGACTGCATCTTGTTTAGAGAAAGAATTAGATCAAAAAATGAATGAGGTTGCCAAGCTGAAAACTATAACTGTTATTCAGATGGGTACAATCACATATAAAAATGATCTAATTAAAAGTCTGGAAGTCAGACTTCAAAAGGATAAAGATCTAGTGTCTAGTTACTCTAATCCAAAATCAGTCTTACCCTTAATAGATGAGTTTGTGGCTCAAAAGGGTAAGGCAGAATTAGGCTTTAAAGGTAACACCAGGGCTGCCCAATTCAAGAGAAAAGGCAAAGCACTAGTCCAGCCAGTAAATTTTAAAGTTCCTGTAATGTTTAGAAAGGTACAAGTGCCTTGTAACAAATATGATCTTGAAAACATTCATGGTCATAATAAGACTGATGTTCTGAATAATAAGGGTGTTAATGCCAATAAGTCAGCTCATGTCAATAAACCCCATGTTCCAAGGAAAATAGTGGGTGTAGCTGCAGCAGAACCAGCACAGAACAAAAATTTTTCTGCCAAAAATGTATCTATACCTAGATACAACAAGTATGAATGCTAGTGCTGTGGTAAGACAAGCCATTTTGCCTTAGACTGCTGGCATAACATAAGTTTCAGGAAGAACAACAGTCTACCAGTTAGAAGTGTTGCTGGTAGATGTGATATGAATGGTGCTAAATTGAACCAAGGACCCAAGACTTTCTTGGGATCTAAGGTTAGGTAATTCTGTATTGCAGGAAAGTCCAAGTTGTCATGCCCCTATATGGTACTTTGACAGTGGATGTTCCAGGCACATGAATGGAACAAAGGGGCTGCTGAAGGAGTACTCACCTATCATGGATGGGCCTAAAGTAATCTTTGGTGGATCTGAAAGAGGAATCATCAAAGGATTTGGTAACATTTCTTCAAACCAAATTACCATCACTCAAGTGGCTTATGTAAAAGGTTTGAAACACAAACTGATAAGCATAAGTCAGCTGAGTGATCTAGGATATGACATTTCATTTGTTAAGAATGGATGTCATATCAAAAGGTCAAGTGATTAAAAGGTCATATTGACTGGGTATAGAAAAATAAATGTTTATTATTTTGACTTTGTGTGTGAGAACAAGGTTTCTACTATTTGTCTTGTAGCTAATGAGAGAGCATTTCATTGTGTCAAATGGCACAAGAGGCTGGCTCATCTTAACTACAAAATAATTAGCCAACTCTTTAGCAAAGAGTTAGTGAGGAATGGTCCTCAGGTTAAGTGTATAAAGGATGAGATATGTTCAGCTTGTCAAAAGGGCAAGCAGACAAAATCCTCCTTTCATAGCCTTGAAAACAAGGATTCAGTCAGGTGTCTATACCTACTGCATATGGATTTATTTGGTCCTATGCCAGTTCATAGTCTAGGTAGGAAGGTCTACACTTTTGTGGTTGTAGATTACTATTCTAGATATTCCCGGGTGTTCTTTCTGAGACAGAAATCTGAAACCCCAAGTGTTTTACATAGTTTTATCAAACAAATTCAGAATGAACTGAACAGTACAGTGGTCAAAATCAGAAGTGACCATGGCACTGAATTTCAATCTGAAAGTATGACAAGATTATGTGAAGAATTTGGGATTTTTCAAGAGTTCTCCTCACCTAGAACACCTCAGCAAAAAGGTATTGCTGAAAGGAAGAATAGGACATTGATTGAAGCTGGTAGAACTCTTTTGAGTGGCACTTCTCTCCCAGAATACTTCTGGGCTGAGGCAGTTAGTACTGCATGTCATGTGATCAATAGGGCCTCTATTACCAAAAGCCACAAAAAGACACCCTATAAGATCATGAAAGATAGAAAACCAAATTTATCCTATTTTAGAATCTTTTGTTGCAAGTGTTATATCCTTAACAATGGCAAGTCTTATCTAACTAAGTTTGCTGCCAAATCCCAAGAGGGTATATTTGTTGGGTACAACATCAATAGTAAGGCTTATAGGGTCTACAACTTCATTACACAGGTTGTAGAAGAGTCTGTACATGTTGTATTTGATGACACTAGATTAATCAACAGTGAGTTGCCTTGTAGTTCATGCATCAAATAGGTATAAGCAATAGAATGGACAAGCTTTCCATTGCAGAAGGCTCAACTGCAGATGAAGAATTGGAAAATGATGGCTACTGTCCAGGGGGAGTACAAGACTCTCTAGAAGCTAATGAAAACCAAGAGGTGCAGCATAATGAAGAAACTGGAGGTGTTTAGCTAGAAGGAAGTCTACCTCCAGCTATAAGACATCTAAAGGATCATCCAGCAAATCAAATAATTGGTGATCCAAGACATGGAGTGCAAACCAGAAGCAGATATCTGAATACAGTCCTGCACTTAAGTTTTTTATCTCAACTGGAGCCAAAGAAATTTGAAGAAGCTATCCATGACCAACACTGGATTAATGCTATACAAGAGGAGCTTAATTAGTTTAGAAGATGCAAGGTCTGGGAGTTAGTTCCTAAACCAAAAGACCACAACATCATTGGTACAAAGTGGATTTTTAGGAACAAGTTGGATGAGAGTGGAGTTATTGTGAAGAAAAAAGCAAGATTTGTTGCAAAAGGATACATGCAGGAAGAGGGAATAGACTTTGATCAAACATTTGCCCCAGTAGCAAGACTGGAAGCAATCAGGATGTTCTTTGCCTATGCAGTATATCAAGGCTTCAAGGTATACCAAATGGATGTGAAATCAGCATTCCTGAATGGTGATCTAAAAGAAGATGTCTATGTAGAGCAGCAATCAGGTTTTGTAGATTCTCTTAAACCTGGTTATGTCTATAGACTTAGGAAAGCATTGTATGGGTTAAAGCAATCCCCAAGGGCTTGGTATGAAATCCTGTCTACTTTCCTTATTGAGAACAAATTCTCAAGAGGTAAAATAGACAAAACTCTATTCCTAAGGGAATCTAAAGGTAAGATAATCTTAGTTCAGATCTATGTAGATGACATAATTTTTGGGTCTACAGAGAACAACCTTTGTAAGAAGTTTGCCAAACTTATGCAAGGGAAGTTTGAAATGAGCAGTATGAGGGAACTTAAGTTCTTCTTGGGACTCCAAGTAAGACAGATTGAAGATGGCTTGTCCATATCCCAGTCTAAGTTCACCAAGGAGTTAATTAAGAAGTATGGTATGGAATAATCCTCCACCATGAGAACTCCTATGAGAACAAGTATTCCTATATGCAAAGATGATGCAGGTAATCTTGTAGATGAGTCTTTGTATAGAGGAATAATTGGCTCTCTATTATATCTCACTGCTAGTAGACCATACATTATGTATGCTACATGTGTCTGTGGTAGGTACCAAGCATGCCCTAAAGAATCACATTATACTGCAGTCAAGAGGATTTTGAGATATCTAAAGGGCACACCTTATCTAGGGCTTTGGTACCCTAAGAATGGAGATTTTCTACTAACAGGTTATTCAGATGCAGATTTTGCAGGCTGTAAAGAAGATAGAAAAAGTACTATAGGTACATGCCAATTCTTGGGAGGAAGGTTGATATCCTGGAGCAGTAAGAAGCAGACTAGTGTGGTAATATCCACAGCTGAGTCTGAATATGTGGCAGCAAGAAGTTGCTGTGCACAACTGTTGTGGATTCAGCATCAGCTAAGGGACTATGGTATTCAAGTAAGTAGAACACCTTTATTGTGTGATTATAAAATTGCCATTTTTATTGCAAACAATCCTGTTTCATATAGTAGGACTAAGCATATAGAGATAAGATACCATTTTCTTAGAGAACATGTAGAAAAAGAAGACATCTCATAAGAATTTGTTAAAACTGATTTTCAAATTGCAGATGCATTTACTAAGCCTCTGGATGAAACTAAATTCAATAGATTTAAAATTGAATTAGGAATGCTGACCATAGGTTAGTTTACCAAAAATTTGCTATGTAAAATGGTGTCGACACATTCAGTAATAATGTGTCGACACAGAGAAGTTATGTCGACAATTAAGGGAAATTGTGTTGACACAGAGTAAAAGTGTCGACACCTAAGGGACTATATGTCGACACATCCAGACAAGCAATGTCGACACATCCAGAAGAGTTGTGTCGACACATCTAGAGAAGTGGTGTCCTCACATTAAGACTTTGTGTCGACACTTCGAATAAGTGTCGACACAGAATTTCTTTTCCTCGTCTTCGTAAGTCAACTGTCGACACATCATCTATTTGTGTCGACACATAGAGGTCATCTTTGTTGTCGAGACATTAGGAGTTTGTGTCAACACATTCCAACTGTGTCGACACATTTAGACTATTTTTTCCCGCCTTTTGACCTTCTTTGATTAGAAGGGTCTAAATAGGTCAAGAACATATTCTGTCGACACGCTCACCAGGGTTTCGAGAAAAAAACCTTGTGTCGACAAACTCTCTTCTCTCTAAACAAGCTTTCTCTTCATTCCAATGGCGCCCAAGGTTGAAGACAACATCAATGAAGGGTATGAGTTGGTTAGGCATGCATTCGACGATGCCGCAATGGAGATCAAACAGGTCATTTCTCTTCTTGCAGAAAACTGATTAGAATATCTTGTCTCTGAACCTACAAAGATATGGAAGAAAGAAGTATTCGAGTTCTATACTGCTGCATCAATGGACTCAACAGGATTGAAGATCAAATCCACTGTACATGGAGAAATAGTCAAGCTGTCTCAGAAGAGGTTGAGCAAGATTCTCCATCTTCCTTGAATACATTATGAGGAAGAGGTCCCAGCCTCAAGGACCAGGGAGGCGCTTCAATGGTGTGGATTGGATCCAACCTTAAAGATAGGCGCAGCCATCAACAGAAAAGGCATGAATCATCAAGGGAAATTCCTGTCTGAAATAGTAGGAAAAGTGATCTTATGTAAACCAGGTGGCCATGATAGGATATCAGCCTATATGTTCAGCCTGCTGACAAGGATAATCTTTAAGATTCACACCAATTGGTCTGCAGTACTGTTTGATAAGATAAAAGAAGGAATCAAGAAGCCAAACTTGGCTAGGATCATGAGTCTGAACCTGGCTGGATTAATTTCAGAGGCTCTGCAACAGATTCCTTGATCAAAGATAAATCACATGAGGAGAATTGACATAAGGTTATTCTCAAGATGGGATAGAGTTTTTTCAAAGGAGATTCCTGATGTGGACAGGCAAGAGCTAATGGCAAAAACACCAGCACATGACCTTTCTGAGCATGGTCATGAAGATGCACAAGAACAGGTAGCACAAGTTAGAGAACAAGTTAAGGATCAGACTGAGACTACCCAAGTCCAGGAAGAGACTATATCTGCATAGGTGCAGGGGGAGCCAATTACTGCAAAGTTGCAGGGGGAGCCACATTCTGAACCGGTGCAGGAGGAAGAAAGAATCAATTTATTAGAAGACATAGTTTCTCAAACTGGTCTTGATATTTCTGGAGTTGCTGCTGCTGCTGAGAAAGTATTATCTCTTGCTCACACTCAACAAGAATTCACTCTTGAAGAGTTGTTTCCTGATCTTAAAGGAGCAGCAGATAAAATGGAGACCCTAAGATTTGAGGGGGAGCAAGTAAGGATTGAGGGGGAGCAGGTTAATATTGAGGAGGAGCAACATGGAGCTGAGAAAGAAATTTCTTCCACTCCTCAAGAAAGAGTTAATATTGAAAGTTCTTCAGAGTCTTAGCATGAAAAAGTCAGGGAGGCTAAGAAAAGAAAACTAATGGTCTTTAAGAGAAGAAGTCAAAGCTATAAGACGGCTCTCCAAACAACTACTTCACAATCTACTTCTGATTTTGATTATAGTAAGCTTATGGTGAATTTACAAATAATGCTGGATGAGCAAAGACTTGCCTTGGAAAAATATGTAGATGAAAGTCATAAGACACTTCGTTTGATCTGGCACAAGTCATAAAATATATCAGATTTGAGGTCAACTAGAATAAGAAAGAGATTACAGATTGCTTCAACAAGGGGGGCAATGCTGTGGTATTTCATGCAAAGCAACAAGCAGAGATAAAGAAGCAGGTGGATGATATTGCTATCAAACAAGGCTATGTCCTTGAAAATCAAATAAGAATGAATGACAATCTGACTGAATCTCATAATGAGATAGTCACTAAGTTAAAAAATGTTGTTACTGGAATGACTGCTGCAAGGACTAAAGAAATGGAAGACTATGATAAGAAGCTATAGGCTGCCCTAGATTCAGTTAAAACTGCCATCACTTCATCTCAGAAGTTCATTACTGACAAGCTTCAAAAGTTAAAGCCATTCTTTAAAGATGGAATCAATTACCTGGATGGGCAAATCAGATTTCAAAAAGAGGACTTAAGAGATCATATGACCAGAGAAGTCATAAAGGGGGAGAGGGTGTTAGTATATGCTGGCTATGATCATGCTAATGGGTAACCAACAGCATTAGAGCCATTTTGGGATATCCAACCATATGTGATGATGATAATGTGGCTGAGTCAGGTGTGCAAACAGCTCTACTTGAAGGTGATCAACCTGAGGTTGCCCAAGTCATTTACCCCTGTAGATATTGAAATGATACATCAACAAGTTCAGTCTATGTACAACCCTCCTCTACCAGTTAATAATGTTATTATTGAAAAGGTAGATATGCCAGAAGCTGGTCTGAAATCTCAGCAAGATGCTCAATTATCAAAGAAAAGATTTAGAGAGCAGGCAGAATTAAAACCTGATTTTGAGCAATGGAGCCCCACTTCCAGAAATATCATATTAACTGCATGGAAAGCTGTCAAAGACCAAGTTCATGTAAGGGGTAAATGGTATAATGAGCAGGAGTGGCAGAAGTATGAGGCTTGGCAAGAAGCCATAGTTCAATACAGAAGGAAGGCCAAGATTGGGAAGCTACCTCCTGATGCACAGGAGCCTAACAAGTATTTCCCTAAGCCTTTTCATTACTTTGGAAGGCAAAGGATTAAGGTTGAAGCTCAAAAGAAGGCTTATTTGAAAGGCAAGAAGCTCATTGAAGATACAGAACCTTCTATGCAGGCTCAGATTAAACCAGGGATAGGAATAGTCATAAATGAGCCAGCCCAGCCTTAGTCTAAGTTTTACTAGTTTTTGTCCAAGAACTATGTAATTGCTAGTTTGTTAAAGAAACCAATGTAAACAACTTGTAACAAACATTTTTGAGTTAATATACAAAACATTGTTCTGTGATCATTTTCTTTTACATCTTTGTTCTGTGATGTAACTATGATATGTGTTTTGTTTATAAAATACCCTGTAATATAATGCTTATGTACATCATCATGTTTATTTTCTAAGTGGTGTATATCATTTGCTAAAGGGTTATGACTTCTCCAAATAGGGGGAGATTGTTGGGTACATTGGAAAATGTGTACCTGATTTGGAGAAGCCTCACTTAGCTCAATGATATACATCAAGGTGTATTTGATGTTATTTTGAGTTTATATGTGCAGGTTAAGTATTGGCTAATATGCAGAGAAAAGTTTCTAAGTCCATGTGTCGACACTTAAGAAAGCCTGTGTCGACACTTGGGGAAGCAGTGTCGACACCATAAGAAAATGTGTCGACACACAGAAGATTATAGTCGACATCAAATGTGTCGACACTGGGAGGCTGTGTCGACACACAAAAGCAGAGTCGACATCAACTGTGTCGACACCTGAAGGTAGTGTCGACACACAGAATTCTTAGTCTACATTAACTGTGTCGACACACAGGACTTGTGTCGACACTCAGTAGAGTTTCTACAATGTCTAGTGCTGAAAAGTGAAGAAGTGATTGTGTCGACACAAATAATAAGTGTCGACATAATCTCTAGATACAGTGTCAAGAAGCTGTGTCGACATCAAGGCAACTATGTCGACATCACCAAAGTCGGTGTCGACACTTAAGTCACATGTGTCGACACATATTGACAGATTGTCTCGACACTTTATGTCAGTCAGTCTCGAGGCTTTGTTGATAGAGACAAAGGCTCAACAACTATTTGAAGACTTGACAGCTGTGAGTTACAACAGGTTTACTGAAGCTGTCAGACTTGTCAAAAGTTAGTTAGAAACCAGATCAGCCGGTTACCATGGATGAAGTCTATATATAGATTGATTCAGAAGAAGGAAGATGATAAATTTGACACAACTAACACAACTATTGTGAGATTGATCTCTGATCAAGAAAGTACAAGTCACAAAGAAGAAGATCTTCGTGAGAAGATCTAAGAAGACGTTCTGAAGTAGTTATATATTCAGATTTTGTCTAAGTTGAATTCAATCAAGAATTCAGAAGTATCTTCAAGAGGTTTGGAGAGAGAGAGATCCAGCTATTTGAAGTTAAGAAGGAGACAATCACAGGTATCTCAAGAAGCAGACACTGAACTAATCTGTCAAGAAGATTCAGATCTATTTCTAGAATCTAAGGAGGAAGCTGCCAGTAAGTTATATTCAAAGGAAATAAACCCAACTAAGTTCAGATTCAAGAAGCTTTAAAGAAAGCTAAGATCAAGTTGATTTCAGCCATCAGCCTCTTCAAGAAGCTGATCAAGAAAGTTCTTATCCCTTCTCTCTCAATAGGGGTAAGAGATTATAAAATTCCTTATCAAATTCTGTAGGATCTATTCATAGATCTGAGTTGTAAGCCTGTTTTGTAAAGACTGAGTGTAGGAGATTTGTTCTCTGAGTGGTAGGGCTGTTTGTGCCTGAGTTGTAGGAGAAGGTATTCTCTGAGTTGTAGGCCTTGTGGCAAGGCTGAGGTAGGGCTTGTTAGCCTGAGTTGTAAGAATGTGGAAACATTCTGAGTTGTAGGAATCCTTCTGGATTCTGAGCTATAGGATTCAAGGATCTGAGATAAAGGAAGAAGTTAAGCCGAATCTAGCATACTGCTGGATAAGTGAAGGGGGAAAGTGGATGTACCCAGACCTTGGGGAACCACTATAAATACTGTGTGCAATCTGTGAATTGTGTAGGCTTAGAATCTATTATTGTGTGTGCTGAGTTTGCTGCAGAATTTTCTGTTTTATATTACAGCGTTAAAGTGATATTCTGTCTTAATTTTAAAACAAGAATTAGAACCTATTCACCCCCCTCTAGGTGTTCAGGTAGTCTTGAAAGTAAAACTATCAAGTGGTATTATTAGAGGGAGGTTGCTCAAAGAAGGACTTAACAGTCTGAGTTAGATCCTTAAGGCAGAATCAAGAATCAAGAAAATGGGTTCTGAGGAGAATCACAAGGAACTAGGGTCAATTAAATTACCCATCTATAGGAAAGAGATTTTTGGAATCTGGAAAGAAAGGGTTAGGTTGTTTATGGAGGCCTCTGACCCAAGGATATATATCACAGTAAAAGAAGGTCCATATATCCCAATGAATGTGTCTGTTCTAGATGCAAATCAAAGAACTCCTAAAGATTTTTCTAAAATGACTAAGGATGAGATTATACTGGCAACTATGGATAAAAGAGCTTAGAATATCATAGTGAGTGCCATAGATGATTCTACTTTCCAAAATTTGATTCACTGCAAAACCTCCAAGGAAATGTGGGACACTTTGATTGTTTATATAGAGGGTTTTGAAGAAGTTAGACAAGACAGAAAGTCTATGCTCAATCAAGAATATGAGAGTTTCAGACAAGGGAAGTCTGATAGCATATCTGAATGCTACAAGAAATTCTACAGGATAGTGAATGAACTGATTTCCTATGGAAGGGTCTTCAGTACATATAAGCTGAATGACAAATTCCTAAGATCCTTTACAAAGGATTGGGATACCAAGATTTGTGCCATTAGAGAAGTGGTCAAACTAGCAGACATTTCTCCTCCAACCTTATTTGGAAAGTTGCTATCATATGAAATGCAACTAATGGCTAGGAAGGAGGAAGAAAGAAATACAAAAGGAGAGCATAGAGAAAGGTCTGTGGCCTTCAAGGTTGAAGCCACTATAAAGAATAGAAAGATATCTCCATCACCTCCTAAGGAAGTTGCTGAAGTTATCTCAGAGAATTCAGACAATCAGAACTCAGATAGCAGTGATTCAGATGCAGATTTTGCTGCCTTTACAAGGCAGTTTCAGAGGTTCTTGAAGAAGAAGCAGTGGAAGTCAAGGCCCTCCACATCACAGCCAGTTGATGACTACTATCAAAAGAGAAAATCATCAAGAAAGGAAAGGAGCAGGTCTAAGCCCAGCAAAGCTACAACATCAAAAATTGTTTGCTATTGCTGCAATAGGCATGGACATGTGGTGGCTGAGTGTCCAGAAAAGAGGAAGGAGTCAGCAGACAGAAAGAAGACTCAACAAAAGGGCAAGAAGGAGAAATCCTTTGTTACTAAGAAGGAGAAGAGTCTTACAGATCAATCCTCCTCAGAGTCAGAATCTAAAGCTGAAGCATACATTGGACTGTATGCAGCTAGTGAAGAAGATGAGTTTATGCAATTGCTGAACTCCATCTATGAACAAGAAGACCATCAGTGCATGGGACTGATGGCTAAATCAGAAGACAACAAGTGGCAGGATCAGCCTGGTCCTAGTAAGGTACAAAGTAATTCTAGAATTTCTGATTACAGTACTGGTTCAGAGTCAGATTTGAGAGGACTTAGCGCTACCAACTGCACCAAAAGACCGGCCTTAAGGTCAAAGGCGCATACTAATCTTTATATCAAAGATTTTGACCTGGGACGGGGCAGCCAGTTAAGCCATTACCGCATAGCGCCGCAACGCGGGGGCGATTCCGGACCGCAGCCCCAACAAGATTCATCTGCATCAAGTGATGAGGATGGATCTGAATCTGAAGGAGATATTCATCAGTTGATAGATGAATATGGGGACTTATTGCAGACACTTAAGAAAAGAAAAAACCTGGCCAAAACTCAGGCTAAGGAAATTGCAGATCTTAAGATGACTGCATCTGGTTTAGAGAAAGAATTGGATCAAAAAATGAATGAGCTTGCCAAGCTGAAAACTATAACTGTTATTCAGATGGGTACAATCACATAAAAAAATGATCTAATTAAAATTCTGGAAGTCAGACTTCAAAAGGAGAAAGATCTAGTGGCTAGTTACTCTAAGCCAAAATCAGTCTTACCCTTAATAGATGAGTTTGTGGCTCAAAAGGGTAAGGCAGGATTAGGCTTTAAAGGTAACACCAGGGCTGTCCAATTCAAGAGAAAAGGCAAAGCACCAGTCCATCCAGTAAATTTTAAAGTTCCTGTAATGTTTAGAAAGGTACAAGTGCCTTCTAACAAATATGATCTTGAAAACATTCATGGTCATAATAAGACTGATGTTCTGAATAACAAGGGTGTTAATGCCAATAAGTCAGCCCATGTCAATAAACCCCATGTTCCAAGGAAAATAGTGGGTGTAGCTGTAGCAGCACCAGCACAGAACAAAAATTTTTCTGCCAAAAATATATGTAGACCTAGATACAACAAGTATGAATGCTGGTGCTGTGGCAAGACATGCCATTTTGCCTTAGACTACTGACATAACATAAGTGTCAGGAAGAATAACAGTCTACCAGTAAGAAGAGCTGCTGGTAGATGTGATATGAATGGTGCTTACTTGAACCAAGGACCCAAGACTTTCTTGGGATCTAAGGTTAGGTAATTCTGTATTGCAGGAAAGTCCAAGTTGCCATGCCCCTATATGGTACTTGGACAGTGGATGTTCCAGGCACAAGACTGGTACAAAGGGGCTGCTAAAAGAGTACTCACCTATCAAGGATGGGCCTAAAGTAATCTTTGGTGGATCTGAAAGAGGAATCATCAAAGGATTTGGTAATATTTATTCAAACCAAATTACCATCACTCAAGTGGCTTATGTAAAAGGTTTGAAACACAACCTGATAAGCATAAGTCAGTTGAGTGATCTAGGATATGACATTTCATTTGTTAAGAATGGATGTCATATCAAAAGGTCAAGTGATTAAAAGGTCATAATGACTGGGTATAGAAAAAGAAATGTTTATTGTCTTGACTTTGTGTATGAGAACAAGGTTTCTCCTATTTGTCTTGTAGCTGATGATAGAGCATATCATTGTGTCAAATGGCACAAGAGGCTGGCTCATCTTAACTACAAAACAATTGGCCAACTCTTTAGCAAAGAGTTAGTGAGGAATGGTCCTCAGGTTAAGTGTATACAGGATGGGATATGTTCAGCTTGTCAAAAGGGCAAGCAGACAAAATCCTCCTTTCATATCCTTGAAAACAAGGATTCAGTCAGGTGTCTATACCTACTGCATATGGATTTATTTGGTCCTATGCCAGTTCATAGTCTAGGTAGGAAGGTCTACACTTTTGTGATTGTAGATGACTATTCTAGATATTCCTGAGTGTTCTTTCTGAGACAGAAATCTGAAACCCCAAGTGTTTTACATAGTTTTGTCAAACAAATTCAGAATGAACTGAACAGTACAGTAGTCAAAATTAGAAGTGACCATGACACTGAATTTCAATCTGAAAGTATGACAAGATTATGTGAAGAATTTGGGATTTTTCAAGAGTTCTTCTAACGTAGAACACCTCAGCAAAATGGTATTGCTGAAAGGAAGAATAAGACATTGATTGAAGCTGGTAGAACTCTATTGAGTGACACTTCTCTCCCAGAATACTTCTGGGCTGAGACAGTTAGTACTGCATGTCATGTGATCAATAGGGCCTCTATTACCAAAAGCCACAAAAAGACACCCTATGAGATCATGAAAGGTAGAAAACCAAATCTATCCTATTTTAGAAACTTTGGTTGCAAGTGTTATATCCTTAACAATGGCAAGTATTATCTAACTAAGTTTGCTGCCAAATCCCAAGATGGGATATTTGTTGGGTACAATATCAATAGTAAGGCTTATAGGGTCTACAACTTGATTATACATGTTGTAGAAGAATCTGTACATGTTGCATTTGATGAAACTAGATTAATCAATAGTGAATTGCCTTGTAGTTCATACAGTCCAACAGGTATAAGTAATATAATGGACAAGCTTTCCATTACAGAAGGCTCAACTGCAGATTAAGAATTTGAAAATGATGGCTACTGTCTAGGGGGAGTACAAGACTCTCTAGAAGCTGATGACAACCAAGAGGTGTAGCATAATGAAGAAACTGGAGGTGTTCAGCCAGAAGGAAGTCTACCTACAGCTGTAAGACATCTAAAGGATCATCCAGCAAATAAAATAATTGGTGATCAAAGACATGGAGTGCAAACCAGAAGCAGAAATCTGAATACTGTCCTGCACTCAAGTTTTCTATCTCAAATTGAGCCAAAGAAATTTGAAGAAGCTATCTAAGACCAACACTAGATTAATGCTATGCAAGAGGAGCTTAATCAGTTTAGAGGATGCAAGGTCTGGGAGTTAGTTCCTAAACCAAAAGACCACAACATCATTGGTACAAATTGGATTTTTAGGAATAAGTTAGATGAGAGTGGAGTTATTATGAAGAACAAAGCAAGATTGGTTGCAAAAGGATACAAGCAGGAAGAGGGAATAGACTTTCATCAAACATTTTCCCCAGTAGCAAGACTTGAAGAAATCAGGATGTTCCTTGCCTATGCAGCATATCAAGGCTTCAAGGTATACCAAATGGATGTGAAATCAGCATTCCTGAATGGTGATCTAAAAGAAGAAGTCTATGTAGAGCAGCCATCAGGTTTTGTAGATTATCTTAAACCTGGTTATGTCTATAGACTTAGGGAAGCATTATATGGGTTAAAGCAATCCCCAAGGGCTTGGTATTAAACCCTGTCTACTTTCCTTATTGAGAACAAATTCTCAAGAGGTAAAATAGACAAAACTCTATTCCTAAGGGAATCTAAAGATAAGATAATCTTAGTTCAAATCTATGAAGATGACATAATTTTTGGATCTACAGAGAACAACCTTTGCAAGAAGTTTGCCAAACTTATGCAAGGGAAGTTTGAAATGAGCAGTATGGGGGAACTTAAGTTCTTCTTGGGACTCCAAGTAAGACAGACTGAAGATGGCTTGTCCATATCCCAGTCTAAGTTCACCAAGGACTTAATTAAGAAGTATGGATGGAATCATCCTCCACCATGAGAACTCCTATGGGAACAAGTATGCCTATATGCAAAGATGATGCAGGTAATCCTGTAGATGAGTCTTTGTATAGAGGAATAATTGGCTCTCTATTATATCTCACTGTTAGTAGACCAGACATTATGTATGCTACATGTGTCTGTGCTAGGTACCAAGCATGCCCTAAAGAATCACATTATACTGCAGTCAAGAGAATTTATAGATATCTAAAGGGCACACCTAATCTAGGCCTTTGGTACCCTAGGAATGGAGATTTTCTACTAACAGGTTATTCAGATGCAGATTTTGTAGGCTGTAGAGAAGATAAAAAAGTACTATAGGTACATGCCAATTCTTGGGAGGAAGGTTGATATCCTGGAGCAGTAAGAAGCAGACTAGTGTGGCAATATCCACAGCTGAGTCTGAATATGTGGCAGCAGGAAGTTGCTGTGCACAGCTGTTGTGGATTCAGCATCAGCTAAGGGACTATGGTATTCAAGTAAGTAGAACACCTTTATTGTGTGATTCTAAAAGTGACATTTATATTGCAAACAATCGTGTTTCATATAGTAGGACTAAGCATATAAAGATAAGATACCATTTTCTTAGAGAACATGTAGAAAAAGAAGACATCTCATTAGAATTTGTTAAAACTGATTTTCAAATTGCAGATGTATTTACTAAGCCTCTGGATGAAACTAAATTAAATAGATTTAAAATTGAATTAGGAATACTGACCATAGGTTAGTTTACCAAAAATTGGCTAAGTAAAATGGTGTCGACACATTCAGTAATAATGTGTCGACACAGAGAAGTTATGTCGACAATTCAGGGAAATTGTGTCGACACAGAGTAAAAGTGTCGACACCTAAGGGATTATATGTCGACACATCCAGACAAGCAGTGTCGACACATCCAGAAGAGTTGTGTCGACACATCCAGAGAAGTGGTGTCCTCACATTCAGACTTTGTGTCGACACTTCGAATAAGTGTCGACACAGAATTTTTGTTCCTCATCTTCATAAGTCAAGTGTCGACACATCATTAATTTGTGTCGACACATAGACGTCATCTTTGTTGTCGAGACATTAGGAGTTTGTGTCGACACATTCCAACTGTATCGACACATTTAGACTGTTTTGCCCGCCTTTTGACCTTCTTTGATTAGAAGGGTATAAATAGGTCAAGAACATATTCTATCGACACGCTCACCAGGGTTTCGAGAAGAATACCTTGTGTCGACAAACTCTCTTCTCTCTAACCAAGCTTTCTCTTCATTCCAGTGGCACCCAAGGTTGAATACAACATCAATGAAGGGTATGAGTTGGTTAGGTATGCATTCGACGATGCCGCAACGGAGATCAAACAGGTCATTTCTCTTCTTGCAGACAACGGATTTGAATATCTTGTCTCTGAACCTACAAAGATATGGAGGAAATAAGTATTCGAGTTCTATACTGCTGCATCAATGGACTCAACAGGATTGAAGATCAAATCCACTGTACATGGAGAAAAAGTCAAGCTGTCTCAGAAGAGGTATAGCAATATTCTCCATCTTCCTAGAATACATGATGAGGAAGAGGTCCCAACCTCAAGGACTAGGGAGGCGCTTCAATGGTGTGGATTGGATCCAACCTTAAAGATAGGAGCAGCCATCAATAGAAAAGGCATGAATCATCAAGGGAAATTCCTGTCTGAAATAGTAGGAAAAGTGATCTTATGTGAACCAGGTGGCCATGATAGGATATCAGCCTATATGTTCAGCCTGCGGACAAGGATAATCTTTAAGATTCACACCAATTGGTCTGCAGTACTGTTTGATAAGATAAAAGAAGGAATCAAGAAGCCAAACTTGGCTAGGATCATGAGTCTGTACCTGGATGGAATAATTCCAGAGGTACTGCAATAGATTCCTGGATCAAAGATAAATCAAATGAGGAGAATGGACATAAGGTTATTCTCAAGATGGGATAGAGTTCTTTCAAAGGAGATGCCTGATGTGGACAGGCAAGAGCTAACGGCAAAAACACCAGCACATGACCTTTCTGAGCATGGTCATGAAGATGCACAAGAACAGGTAGCACAAGTTAAAGAACAAGTTAAGGATCAGACTGAGACTACCCAAGTCCAGGAAGAGACTATATCTGCATAGGTGCTGGGGGAGCCAATTACTGCAAAGTTGCAGGGGGAGCCATATTCTTAACAGGTGCAGGAGGAAGAAAGAATCAATTTATCAGAAGACATAGTTTCTCAAACTGGTCTTGATATTTCTGGAGTTGCTGCTGCTGCTGAGAAAGTATTATCTCCTGCTTACACTCAATAAGAATTCACTCTTGAAGAGTTGTTTCCTGATCTTGAAGGAGCAGCAGATAAAATGGAGACCCTAAGATTTGAGGGGGAGCAAGTAAGGATTGAGGGGGAGCAGGTTAATATTGAGGAGGAGCAACATGGAGCTGAGAAAGAAATTTCTTCCACTCCTCAAGAGAGAGTTTATATTGAAAGTTCTTCAGAGTCTGAGCATGAAGAAGTCAGGGAGGCCAAGAAAAGATAACAAATGGTCTTTAAGATAAGAAGTCAAAGCTATAAGAAGGCTCTCCAAACAACTACTTCATCATCTACTTCTGATTTTGATTATAGCAAGCTTATGGTGAATTTACAAATGAAGCTGGATGAGCAAAGACAGGCCTTGGAAAAATATATAGATGAAAGTCATAAGACACTCCAGTTTGATCTGGCACAAGACATAAAATCTATCAGATTTGAGGTCAACTAGAATAAGAAAGAGATGACAGATTGCTTCCACAAGGGGGGCAATACTGTGGTATTTCTTGCAAAGCAACAAGCAGAGATAAAGAAGCAGGTGGATGATATTGCTATCAAACAAGGCTATGTCCTTGAAAATCAAATAAGAATGAATGACAATCTGACTGAATCTCACAATGAGATAGTAACTGAGTTAAAAAAGGCTGTTACTGGAATGACTGCTGCAAGGACTAAAGAAATGGAAGACTATGATAAGAAGCTACAGGCTGCCCTAGATTCAGTTAAAACTGCCATCACTTCATCTCGAAGTTAATTACTGACAAGCTTCAAAAGTTAAAGCCCTTCTTTAAAGATGGAATCAATTACCTGGATGGGCAAATCAGATTTCAAAAAGAGGACTTAAGAGATCATATGACAAGAGAAGTCATAAAGGGGGAGAGGGTGTTAGTATATGCTGGCTCTGATCATGCCAAATGGGTAACCAATAGCATTAGAGCCACTTTGGGATATCCACCCTTATGTGATGATGATAATGTGGCTGAGTCAGGTGTGCAAACAACTCTACTTGAAGGTGATCAACCTGAGGTTGCCCAAGTCATTTACCCCACTGTAGATATTGAAATGATACATCAACAAGTTCAGTCTATGTACAGCCCTCCTCTACCAGTTACTAATGTTATTATTGAAAAGGTAGATATGCCAGAAGCTGGTCTGAAAGCTCAGCAAGATGCTCAATTATCAAAGAAAAGATTTAGAGAGCAGGCAGAATTAAAACTTGATTTTTAGCAATGGAGCCCCACTTCCAGAAATATCATATTAACTGCCTGGAAAGCTGTCAAAGACCAAGTTCATGAAAGGGGTAAATGGTATAATGAGCAGGAGTGGCAGAAGTATAAGGCTAGGCAAGAAGCCATAGTTCAATACAGAAGGAAGGCCAAGATTGAGAAGTTACCTCCTGATGCACAGGAGCCTAGCAAGTATTTCCCTAAGCCTTTTCATTACTTTGAAAGGCAAAGGATTAAGGCTGAAGCTCAAAAGAAGGCTGATTTGAAAGGCAAGAAGCTCATTGAAGATACAGAAACTTTTGTGCAGGCTCAAATTAAACCAGGGAAAGGAATAGTCATAAAGGAGCCAGCCCAGCCTTAGTCTAAGTTTTACTAGTTTTTGTCCAAGAACTATGTAATTGCTAGTTTGTTAAAGAAATCAATGTAAACAACTTGTAACAAACATTTTTGAGTTAATATACAAAACATTGTTCTGTGATCATTTTCTTTTACATCTTTGTTCTGTGATGTAACTATGATATGTGTTTTGTTTATAAAGTACCCTGTAATATAATGCTTATGTACATCATCATGTTTATTTTCTAAGTGGTGTATATCATTTGCTAAAGGGTTATGACTTCTCCAAATAGGGGGAGATTGTTGGGTACATTGAAAAATGTGTACCTGATTTGGAGAAGCCTCACTTAGCTCAATGATATACATCAATGTGTATTTGATGTTATTTTGAGTTTATATGTGCAGGTTAAGTATTGGATAATATGCAGAGAAAAGTTTCTAAGTCCATGTGTCGATACTTAAGAAAGCCTATGTCGACACTTGGGGAGCAGTGTCGACACCAGAAGAAACTGTGTCGACACACAGAAGATTATAGTCGACATCAAATGTGTCCACACTGGGAGGCTGTGTCGACACACAGAAGCAGAGTCGACATCAACTATGTCGACACCTGAAGGCAGTGTCGACACACAGAATTCTTAGTCTACATCAACTGTGTCGACACACAGGACTTGTGTCGACACTAAGCAGAATTTCTACAATGTCGAGTGCTGAAAAGTGAAGAAGTGATTGTGTCGACACAAATAATCAGTGTCGATACATTCTCTAGATGCAGTGTCAAGAAGTTGTGTCGACATCAAGGAAGCTATGTCGACATCACCAAAGTCTGTGTCGACACTTAAGTCACATGTGTCGACACATATTGACAGATTGTCTCGACACTTTATGTCAGTCAGTCTCGACGCTTTGTTGACAGAGACAAAGGCTCAACAACTATTTGAAGACTTGACAGCTTTGAGTTACAATAGGTTTACTGAAGCTGTCAGACTTATCAGAAGTTAGTTAGAAACTGGATCAGCCGATTATCTTGGATAAAGTCTATATATAGATGGATTCAGAAGAAGGAAGATGATGAATTTGACACAACTAACACAACTATTATGAGATTGATTTCTGATCAAGAAAGTACAAGTCACAAAGAAGAAGATCTTCGTGTGAAGATCTAAGAAGACATTTTGAAGTAGTTATCTATTCAGATTCTATCTAAGTTGAATTCAATCAAGAATTCAGAAGAATCTTCAAGAGGTTTGGAGAGAGAGAGAGATCTATCTATTTGAAGTCAAAAAGGAGACAATCACAGGTCTCTCAAGAAGTAGATACTGAACTAATCTGTCAAGAAGATTCAGATCTATTTCTGGAATTTAAGGAGGAAGCTGTCAGTCAGTTATATTCAAAGGAAATCAACCCACCTGAGTTAAAATACAAGAAGCTTTGAAAAAAGCTAAGATCAAGTTGATTTCAGCCATCAGCCTCTTCAAGAAGCTGATCAAGAAAGTTCTTATCCCTTCTCTCTCAACAGGGGTAAGAGATTATAAAATTCCGTATAAAATTCTGTAGGATCTATTCATAGATCTGAGTTGTAAGCCTGTTTTATAAAGGCTGAGTGTAGGAGATTTTTTTTTTGAGTGGTAGGGCTGTTTGTGCCTGAGTTATAGGAGAAGGGATTCTCTGAGTTGTAGGCCTTGTTGCAAGGCTGAGGTAGGGCTTGTTAGCCTGAGTTGTAGGAATGTGGAAACATTCTTAGTTGTAGGAATCCTTCCGGATTCTGAGCTGTAGGATCTGAGGATCTGAGATAAAGGAAGAAGTTAGGCCGAATCTAGCATACTGCTGGATAGGTGAAGGGGTAAAGTGGATGTACCCAGACCTTAGGGAACCACTATAAATACTGTGTGCTATCGGTGAATTGTGTAGCTGTAGAATCTGTGATTGTGTGTTGAGTTTGCTGCAGAATTTTCTGTTTTATATTACAACGTTGAAGTGATATTCTGTCTTAATTTTAAAACAAGAATTAAAACCTATTCACCCCCCTCTAGGTGTTTAGGTAGTATTGAAAGTAAAACTATCAGATCTCTCTACTGAGATCAAGTCTATCATATTTTAGGTAAACTTGCTCAGGGCCAACACAGCTGCATTCTTCAAAATGGTTGCTCCTGCTGTGACATTTACTAAAAGAAAACTTGAGGAGATCAGACAAAAGCAGAATGATATAATAGAGAATCAAAACATAACCTCTAGCAGTATGGAAATGGTGCACAATGTGCAAAATATCTGATGGAAACACACAAGATCACTCTAGAGACAAGGATGGATACATGCCCATAGATTCTTGATGATCACATGCTAGAGGTTAAGAATCATATTACTAAAGGGGTAAATTTTCTGGATGAAAAGATCTCTTTGGACAAGAACTCACTGACTACATCTATGTCTGAAGAAGTCATGAAGGATCTGAAAGCAATGATCAAAGCAAACACTAATAATGATGTTTGGGTCAAAAATGTCATCAGGGGATCATTGGGACTAGAACAATATACATATAACAATGTTCCTATTCCTCCTCCAGAAGAATAGACTGATGGTGATCAGTGGGCTGAATTCTCTAGTGCTGATAATCCTACCTTCAACCCCACTACTAAACAAATATAAAAGGTCAAAGGCAAGTATGCTGCTGAAGAAGATGAAGAGATCAAGAAAAGCAAAGATAGATATAGAGAAGTGATTGAAACTAGTTCTGACTTTGAAAGATGGAGTTCTCAATCAAGGATTATTATTCTGTCTGCCTGGGATCAAATTAAAGAAAACAAAACTAAAAGGGAAAATCTATACAGCTCCTTAGAATGGGCCAAGATGGAAAGGAATGAAGAGCTAAGAAGAAAGTTCAAAAGGGACAAGAGGATAGGGGCAGGGCAATCATATGCTCCAGAGCCAAGCAAGTACTTTCCAAAGCCTTACAACTACTTTGAAAGACAAAGGAAAAAGCAGATTGAAGCTGATGAGAAATCAAGGAAATAGGTTTTATGAAATAGGTTTCTTAGGGCCCTAGGGATATGAACTTTATATTAAGCACTTTTGTTAAGCATAGGTTACAGTTTATCTCTTCCATATGGCATATATATCTTGACTAGGGTTCTGACTTCTTCAAATAGAGAAAGATTATTGGGTCCATTGATCATAATGTCCCAGATTTGAAGAAGGCCCACAGGCAAATAGTATACACATGATTGTATTTTATATACGTTTAAAGTTCAATATATTTAGGTAGTCATGTTCCTTGATTAGATAGGTTGTCAGGGTCATAATGTTAATTGGACTCAAAGGATGCTGAAAAAGCAGAAATAGGCTAAGTCCAAAAGCATTGCACTTCAGCTCTTTTGTCAAAGGGATCTCAAGCTAAGTCTTGAAAGGTAGTACACTCAATGCCTACTCAAAAGTCTATCGTTCTTACTGCCTCATCAGCAGATACATAAGAGAAAGGTTCACTTTAATGAATAAGTCTTTGATTCACTTAATGCTTTATCAGAAGTCAGAGAGTGATGTGGAGCCATGTCAAACAAGTTGCCTGTGTTGGCTGAAAAATACTTCCACAAGCACTGAGTCCTGACGTGCATGTACTAACGAATTCATGCTAACTTTACCAATATAGATCAAAGAGCTGTAAGACTACAGAGCTCAGTGCATTTCAGCTCTTCTACTAGCTTAACACTAAGTAGAAATCCATGAAATGACAACACTGTAACACCAAAAGCTTGAAGATACAGAGCTCTGCATCAGTTCTTCTCAGCACAAGTAGAACTAAACTGAAGATCTAAAGTCTTATTGTTGTGAAGAGTTTGACTGTGTTTCCTCAGTTTAGAAAGGTGACTCAGAGAACTATTTTTATGGAGTCAATCAACGACAAACCTTAACTCAATCTGTACGATCATCTGTTTATCTGATTTGTAAGCTTGTGCTATAAAGGCTGAGTGTAGGAGCAGAGTCTCTGAGTTGTAGGATCATGTTTAGGATCTGAGGTAAGGCTTGTGCCTGAGGTAAGATCTCTATATAGATGTGAGGTAGGAGATTTGATATCTCTGAGTGTAGGGTTATCTAGCATGATGTAGGAGTTGCTATACTCTGAGTAGTAGGAGTGAGTTTCACTCTGAGGTGTAGGATCCTGTGGGATCTGAAGTGTAAGCTCAAGGAGCTGAGATAAAGGAGGTGTTAGCTGAATTTAGCTCATTGCTAGATAGGTGAAGGGGGAAAGTGTATGCATACTAGATAGGGGTATGACTATAAATTCTGGTGTTTTGTTGTGTCTCTTGAAAGCTAACATTAAAATCTAACACACAACTCAACCAAAGTTAAAAGAGTTCAAAAAGACTTGAAAACCTATTCACACCCCTAGGTGTGTAGCTACTCTAGAACAAAGACATTTAACTATGTCTTATGACACTAAGTTTAGCCCTATACGGGTCTTATATTGTTATGTACATGTCTTCATCACAACAAGAATACACATTCATCAAATATTAGTGTGTTCATCTATATTGTAAGGACTTCTTAAGATTAGGAACATTGTGGGCACTATTCCCAATACCTTACTTGTACACATTTGTTGTGATGTACTTGGATGAAATAGTGGTCTACAACAATACCATATAGGTGTTGAAATCGGGAACCGGCTCTATGGAGTTTGAACCCTTGGGGAAGGGGTGGCTGCACACTTACTTCTCCTAGCAAGCTCAGCTAACAAAAAACTTAGAGCTCAAAACTTACACAAGGCTCCAGCACAGAGGTCCCACCACACACCCGCAAGATCTTAGAGCGCTTCCCCTCCTTAGACAGTGTTGAGATAAGGGCACCTCAGAGAAGAGCAAGAAGATCTGGGAATTAGAAAACTAGGAAAGCTTCTAAAGATCTCTTCTGAGTTACCCCCTTGGGTCTATTTATAGTTTTTGAAACCTGTCCTGCAAAAAATGCAACTCCGTTGTTCTGAACAGATAAATGCAGCCCAAATCGGTCTGCCAACTGCGTAACTCCGCAGTTTGAGAGGGATACTGGCAGACCAGCAAGGGGAATTGTAAAACATATTACTGGGCGAGTAGTCCTTGAAGCTCCCACTCTCTTAGGACGGCGAGTGCTAGATGGGGCCATCACTCCCCGCCTCTACAGGGCCTGGGGCAAGTGCGGGCCTGGCTTCCCCCACTCTTCCATTCCTACGGGGAGCCAAGGGCGAGTCCGATCCCACCTAATCCACTCGCCTGACACCCGTTTTACCCCAATTTGGGCGAGCCGAGCTACCCCAATGCACTCGCACTCCCTGGCTGACCTTCCTGAGATTTGAACTGCGCCAAATGGCTGGGCTGGCTCTTGTCGATCCCGCTCACCGGGTATGGGATTATACACAATCCTTACTCTTTGCGAGGTTGCCCCAACCTCAGGAAGAATCATCCAACCCCAAGAGATTCGGCAAGCATGGTAGGAGCTGGAGGGAATCTTTTGGTGGAATCCACAAGCTACTATATATATGCCTGTATGCATGGGAGAGCATTGCCAATTCTCCCACTTTTCTACCCTTTTCCATCTTGCCTTTTTTTAAGAAGTTCTAAGAAAGGCTCAACTGTGCAAGGGCGATCAATGCCTCCAGTGCTGCCGAGCTGAGCCCCTGGCTCTCAAACCCCTCACCGAGCGATTTGCTAAAACCTAACCTGCCAAAAAGGCCCAATCTGACCTAAAAGACAGCAAGGCCATTCCAGACAACGTGACTTCTACTCTGGATTGTGGAAACACCTCTTCTTCCAAGACGGCCATCGAAACCAAAGGGAAGGGGATTAACGACACCCTTTGTTGATCCCGGTATCAACCTGGGCGATGCGGGCACCCCTCCAGCATAAGTCGATTTCCCTCAGACGAACTCGGGCTTTCAAGCTGCCATAGGCTCCTGCGCAAAGAGCCCGACGCCCACCTTTGGGACCATTGGGCTGGTCTAGCCGTTGTAGAACTCACCGGCTCGCGAACACCTTCAAAATCCTACCCCCACCCCCACGCTTGTGTGGGGAGGTGTTAGGGAAATCCCTGTCCCCAGCTTTGATCTTGTCACCTCTCTAGGCACTTATCTTCTGGGTCATGGAAAGACCCTGATCTCTCCTCCTGCTCTGCCTCATCAGGGACAACCGAGTTCCTCCCACTAGACACACCTCTAGGGGGCATCCATATCGTATGGTTAGTTGAAGTATTCGACATATTTAGGACCCTTAGTTCCCTTATTTAGACAGATTATCATCGCAGGACTTCCTATTCAATTTGAAGCTGAAGAATCCTCTGACCCTGGACTCCACTCACAACCTCCTTTTCCCAACACGCTAGAAGACTTCTTGGATGCCTTAGTATAGCCTATCGAGCTGAGGAGGTGAACTATTGGGATCCTCAGGAAATATGGGCTCGCCCTACGCGAGATCTAGGGGGAGTGGGTCGCTGACGAGCAGCGTTTGCGCACGCTGGAACGTGACTATGTGCTGCTGGCAGATGAGATGAGGCGCAACTCGGCCAGCGAGATGACTTCCCCAGGACCACTCATGGATCAGATATAGGAGAACTTGTACTTCATCCACCAGGAGCTGGAATTGGTTCGCCAGTTCAACAACCCTCACCGACCACCGGGGAAGGGGGAGCGAGGCCTGGGTAGATGTAAATAGCTCCCGAGTTGAGCCTACCGACGCTCGCCCCTTCGGCCCCTTTAGTTCTCGCCTTGTAATAATTTCTCCCCCGGCTGCATTTCTAAAGAACATTGGTGCCGCGCTGTAATAATTTGAACAATGCTTTATCTATTATTATTTTTTATCCATTGGTCTCGCATGAATAGTACTATGCTTCATATTTAGCTTGATTTAGGATAGAACAGGTCGCGAGAAACTCGCGAGGCGGGTCAGCGAGCTGGGCTGAATGGGCGGCTCGGCAGGCACTAATTCATTTTTTATAAAAAGGTCCCCTTACCTACCCTCAGTTGTTGGGTATTGTATCCACAATAACACAGATTTTTGTGAAGTCACCCTTGAACTAAGATGAATTAAGTTTGTATTTTATGTTATTCTGTGGTTAAGTGCTTGAAGGTCATAATTGCTAAGTGTAGACCAATGTCAGTTTACAGTGAGTCACCAAACACAGGACCATACGATGTAATTCCTCATTGTGTGATCCACAATGTTGACTAATGTGTAACCTCTCTATTAGCATGCACTTCATCTTCAAGTACTAAGGAAATGGAAGAATTCAAGGGTAGCTATTTTTAATATAGAAGCAAAGTAAATTTTTCAGAAAATTTCCCCAAGTACATTTCTTGAGAAATCTAAGATGTTTTTCTCGAGAAGCCTAGTCAAGTTCTCGAGAAAGCCTTGATGTTCTCGAGATACTATATGAATTCTCGGGAAATTGTCTGGAAGGTTTCTAAGTCTTTTACTTGAGAAATGTCATGTAAATTTCTCGAAAGCCAAGTTAGTTCTCAAATAATGCATTGGAATTCTCGAGAAGTCTAATTTATTTCTCGAGAAGCCGAAACTTCTTTCTCGAGAAACCCACTCCTCGAGAAATCATTGGCTCAAGTTTCAGAAGTTCTGTTAAGGAAATTTCTCGAAAGCCTTGGATATTTTCTTGAGAAACCATTCTCTTCTAGAGAACTCTGGGTCCTACTCTAGGATTCCACAAAGTATCTTTCTCGAGAAATAAGGTTCTCCTCGAGAAATCGGTATTCCCTCTTACAGAATTTTCTTCAAGATCTTTTCTCGAGAAGACAAGTTCATCTCTCGATAAAACAAGTTCTTCTCTCATGAAGACAAGTTCTTTTCTCAGGAAGTCTTATTCTACTCGAGAAATGCAGTTGCATATTCTGAAGATTAAACAGTCAGATAGAATTTCAAATTCAGATCTAAGTTTAGAAAGCTTAATCCACTTGGATCATCTCTTAATGACGTTTGACCTTTGAGTGATGTCCTATATAAAGTCACTTCAAGAATTTCCCAAACCCTAATAATTCTTCACTGCTAATCTTGTTCTAAATCCGAATCGCCGCATTTCAAGATCTGGAAAAAGCCGTCGCCGACATCTTCGTTCTTCACTGATGTTTGTTCCTCGATCTAGTGATACGAAAGCAGAAGGAAGAATCGATATATCCCTGGTTTTTATATTCTCAATCTCTCATTTTATCTTGTCGGATTCAAGAAAATTTAGATCATGTTTATCTCAAGAATTCTTCCTCAAATTCTTCTCCAAGCTCTCAGTTTTTCAAGAAGGAAGAAATCTGAAAAATTCAGATCTGAAGTGTGGTTTTTCATTACTATCGTAAAATCTTATTTCAACTTTTGTAGGAGATTTGTCTGCGAGTTTGTAGGAATATTTTTATTCCGAGTGTACATCCTGTTTTGGGGGATTGAGTTGTAGGAGCGTTGCTCCGAGGTGTAGGATTGTTTAATCCGAGATATAGTGAAGATCCAAGTCTAGCATGGTCCTAGATTGGTGAGATGGAGAGTGGACATACCAAATATTGGGGAACCACTATAATTCCTTATGTCGTCTGGATCGTGCTTGCTTAATTTATGTGCTAATATTTTTTTTATTCCGCAAAAGACGCAGATCTAACCTATTCACCCCCTCTAGGTCATTTAGGTAGTCAACAAGATACTTTCAATTGCTATGTCCCGACGGATAAGCAAGTGGCAGATATTTTCACGAAGCCACTAGACGAGACAAAATTCTCCTTTTTCAAGATAGAACCTGGCATGCTCAATATGGGATCCTGAAGTCAAGGAATTAATCATAGGTTATGGATTTCTTGGGAACTCAAGTGGTTTTCTCGAGAATAAGTTAATCTCACGAGAAAAGTCATTTCACGAGAAAAGACTAACTCCACTTCTCGGAAAAAGATGACTCCATTTCTCAAAAGCAGGCTCTCTGGACTTCTCGAAAAACTGACTCTATTTCTCGAGAAAAGCCAAGTGGATTTTACGAGAAAGACTCTTGAATTTCTCGAAAGGCATCTTCTTTATCGCGAAATACCCAAGTGCCAGGATGATTTTCTGAAGAATTTTACTGCCGATTCCATATTTGTTTTTTAATTTCTATTCTTAATTTACAAAATTATATAAATAGAAAAGTCCATAGAAATCCAAAACCCGACTTTCAAATCGTCTCTCCCGAGAAAACCCTTCAGTTCCCCGAAGCCTTCCTCCGTCTCTATCGCAAATCCACCGCTTCATCTCCAGCAAATCTGATATTTCGGTACTTCAAGAACTCTCTGCATTCAATGGCTCCTTCTTTCATGATCGATATGGGCAGCGAATTTCTTCGTGCTGGCATAGGGGATGTTTCTGATGACTTCAAGAATGTTCTGCACCTCCTGGATGCCACCGGCCTCACATTTGTCTTGGAACATCCGTGTAAAGTGTTGTTACTTGATGTTGAATTTTTTTCCCAATGTAAAGATCAAGAAGTCTGGAAAATTGCTGAAAAGCTCAGTCAGGGAGATTGTAATCAAAATCAAGCCTTCTTCCTTTATAGAGTTTCTTCGACTTCCTTCAGTGGACGAAGAAGATTATCTGGAAGCAGATGACTATTCCAGAGCTTATTCCTTCTGTTGTATTCCCCAGTCTGCCACTACAATTAGAAGGCAGTAGATGTCTGATGAAAGACAAACTTTTGACTGACATTCTATGGAAGGTACTTCAATGCAAAACTGGATCAATTGGTTATATTTCTGCAGATTTCTTTGATATGATGACTGATGTGGTTTGTAGTAAGAGATTCCGTTGGGGACACATGATGTTTGGTAAGATAAAGGAGAGTCTGAAAGCTCAAAATTTTGGGAGAATCCTTTCTCTATATCTAAATCAAGCTCACCCAGAGGTCTTTGACCTGTTCAGAGGTGTGTCCATCCACCACCTAAAGAAGTTCACCATCTCTACCATCAGCAGATGGAAGATCAGAATTCATAAGCCAGGGCAAGATCCTGTAGTTCTTAGATATATTGTTGATGAGGACAGGACCCCATCTCCTCCTCACACTGATACAGTTGGAACGTCTAGTACAGCTGCTGAGGGGGAGCCTGCTCCTTCAGTTCAGGAAGAAGATCAGTCAGCTGAAATTATAGAAATAGTTAATCAGTCAGATGCTCCCACAGAGCAGATTCCAGAGCAAGTTGCTGCAGTTGATGATTCTGTTGAGAAGAGCACCTCTTTGCATGAGGATGGCTTAGGTATGAACAATGATCCTTCCTCTGATCAAGAAGAATTCACTGATGAGTAAGTGACTTCTAGAGTCACTTCCACTGATGCTTAGATATCAAAGATGGTAGAGGAACTCATCTCCGATGATCCCCTATTCATATCCCCTGAAAAAGTTTCGAATGCTCCACCCTCCTCCTCTCCTGCAAATACTCCAGAATAGATTCCCGATGTTCCTCTCTCCCCAGAACATTTTGAGGGGGAGAATGAGAAAATTCTATCTGATGATGATGATGAGATCATTCCAGACCTAGTTGACCCCCTCTCAGAAGCTTAGACTTCTCCCTCCCTACTATTATTGGTGAGGAAGGGGAGGTCATGACTCATACCATTAGAGGCTAGAGCTCGATTGTCATTGAAGAAATTCCTATTTGGTCAGCTCAGGCTCTACCTCCTCCACCTCCTCCAGCTATAGCCATTCCTAAATATACCCTTCTGGGTAAGATTGAATCTCTGTTAGTTCAACAAAGACAATATTTTGATGACTCTCTCAAAGATGTCACAGACAAAGTCATTGCTCTAGAGAAAGAGACGAGCAGAGGCTTCGCTGAAATTCAGCATAATACTGATAACCTCAAACATATATTTCAAATAGATGGAAAAGCCTTAGATCATACCATCACTAGCATTGGTCACGTAATGGACCAAGCAGTCACATTGGCAAATAATAAGATTCAGTTGGAAAAGAAAGCCCAAGAGCACAATTTCAAGACGTGTGAAGAAGTTGGCAAGTTCAAAGAAGATGCTATAACCACCCTTTCTATAGAAATATGAAAGGGGGAGGACAAAGTCAAAGAATATCTATTAAAAGCCTCTACAGACATGAAAAACCTATGTGATGCTCAATTGAAAGAAATGAATGCAGATGTTCAGGCACACATTCATGAGGTATAGCTGCACACATATGCTACTGCAGTTTGGATGAACAATCAGATCTTTCCCAACTTCCAAGTCGATCCAAATGCAGCTCCACCTCCTCATCTAGACCCTATTGTCCAGTAGCCTACTGCCCAGATGCCCACATTCTCTCCCAGACCTGAAGATTATGAAGCCACTGCTGCAGATTACTCCCAAGTTTGGTCTGAACAAGTGATGCCTCAAAATCCACCTCCAGAAATTCAAGCTCCTAAGAAAAAGAAATATGGTGATGGTGCTTCTGCAAGCCGATCCATTCCAAATCTAGAAGCTAAAAGAAGAAGAGCATAAGAATTTGCTGAAAGTATGGAGCCCAACCTCCAATTCACTAATTCTTGAGACTCTAAAACTGGTTATAGATTTTAATGAAGATAAAAATGATCAATACAGTTCCCAGGTGTAAGACCCCTTTTTTTTTCTTTTCAACCACCGGGGTCTTATGCCCAGAATTGCCGCTTTGCGGTGGCACCGACACTCGGGAAGGCCGCCACTACAAAACGCCAATTCTGCCGGCCTTTTTCGATCATAAAGAGAGAGAAGTAAATGCAACATGTCCACATAATCATATATGAATAAAAATCACAGCAAGTCCATCAATATATAGACGGGCTCAAGCCCAATACATCAGAGTCCTCACTACAAATCACTCAATCTCGGAAGCTATAAAAAAGACTAATCACTCATGGAGCTGGTCAAAGGTACTCCATAACTAGACTGGCCCACCTCCATGTGCACCGTACTCCGCTGGTGCTGGTCCTTGGACTGCAGGTCCCTGTCTCCCATCCGGAGCTCCTGTAATGTTGTGGTTTGAAAACAATTAGTCATAAAGACTAAGTCCTATCATCCCCTACCCCTCCCCCCACGGCTCCTTAGGCACCGAGCGGAGAGGAGGAAAGGAAATCTTCAATGGTGGAGAATACGAAATGCGGGTGACAATGAAACTCGTCTAGCAGTAAATATACATTGTATAAGCAGCTAAGTATGAAAGGTACATCTAGCAGTCCTAAAATAGTGAGCAGTAAGGTAAACATGTAGTAAATCAATATATATATGAAAGGACAAGTACAAATTAAATATGTAATCTTAACTTATATGAATGCCCATACAAACTTATAAGTTAAGAGGTCTTCGGCAAGGCTCCCAACGTATAAAAAGTACCATACCGATTTATACGTTGGGGTGTCGGTTGTATGCAAATATGAGTGTAGTGATATGCTATGCCATGATTCATGCAAGTGAAACTCACGCACACGACTCTATGCGCACAAACCTTTAGTTCCCCCAGTTCGGGCAGCTAGCTTCACTCCCAGGAACCTCTGTAGTGGCAAACGGAGATAGTGGGTCGGGCCCCCCACTCCTAGGCGGGTATCCACACTATCAGGACTAGCCCTTCCGTACTCCCCTAGAAGAACAAAACCTAGAGTATCCGCATACTAGTGCTGGCTGTATCCACCAGAATTTCTTTGGCTAAGTGTCCCACACCGCTAAGTCTACGTACCGACGTCGGTGTGAACGACAGTCAAATATTGAAGACCACCACCTTATTCTGTATTTAAACCCTCGAGCCCTCGGCACCCGGACTGTCCCGTCCGTTGCATCTACCTTCAAAAGCTACCGACTGAAAGACAATTAAACCAACCTACTCAACCTCCCTAACTACCGGGGTGTGTGAATGTTAAACTCTAGTTATACTAGTTGCTCTTTTTGTTTATTATTCCTACAGTTTACGTTAGCCCAGGACTGCCCCCGGTATACCCCATGAAGGGCTCTCAAAGGGCACTAGGAACAATGATGGTAGCTGAAGCCCATCGTTCCCTTTCGCAAGGCACTTACTTTTATTGGTTATTACTCATTACCCGATCCTTTTAAATTACTTTGGATCTAACCCTAGTGTATTAAGACTCTTCCTCTTCTACCGGGGAGGACGATCTTTTGTCGGTCCCGAGCACCTCTTATGACTAGAAAACCTACCCACCTATATCCTCATCTTTGCTACTGAGGATGTATTCATACACATTTCCAAGTGGATTTACCGTCCGCCCAGCCATCTTCCTGGCCGGCCACCACCACCTCCGTTGAGGTGAGGGCTACCGTTAGGTGGCGGCACGGCCGCCGGAGAGGTGGTTTCCGGCGAAACCGACCACCATGAATTTCAGAAAAACCATGGAAATGCTCACCCGATCCAACTCTTTTGAGCCCGATATCTCTCTTAATAATTCCTAAGATCTATCCATAGAAGAAGAGGTAGAGGAGGACCTTGTTCACGGGCTGGAGGCGTGCAGATCGACGGAAAGCCACTAGTGGTGGAGGTGTCGCCGGTGCTCTTCAACAACACGCAGAATTCTCTCGTCTCCTTCGGGCAAGGTGTGGAAACGAATGCTTGAGGTCTAGGGAAGCTTTTAAACAAGTAAAAGGGGGAGGGGGAATGCCTAACTGATGGTGGCCATTAATTATCCATAAAGGCAATTTTGGCTATGGTGGAGGGGGGCTGAACACAGCTTAATCCAGCCAAGTAACGGATGGAAACTCCTCCTCTTCCCTAGAGGAGTTGAATCCAGTCCGTTAAAGAGGAGGGGAAGGGGGCCACAACATCAAGTTCCATTACTGGCTGTGAAAGCTGGCTCTCGGCCATGGCCATGACTGTTCATAACCATCGGCAAGGTGGCATTTCCTCCATTGACCGGTCAACATTTTAAAATAAGACCTAATTAGGTCTTAATAAAAAAAATGGATAATTTTAAGACATCCTGGCCCACTTCCCGAAACGGCCCGGTTCAATTGAACCAGCAACCAAGCCAAAATTATCGAAAAAAATTCTAAGTAAAATGGCGTTTAGTGAGCTCAGCTCACTCAACGCCATCCAACATACGGCAATGAGTAAGCTTAGCTCACTCAACTCCGTCCCGCCTACGACGTTGAGTGAGCCCAGCTCGCTCAACGCCATCGAAACTACAACGTTGAGTGAGCTCAGCTCACTCAATGTCCATCCATACTATGGCGTTGAGTGAGCTCAGCTCACTCAACGCCATCCAGACTACAGCATTGAGTGAGCTCAGCTCACTCAACACCATCCAGACTACGGCGTTGAGTGAGGTCAGCTCACTCAATGCCATCCAGACTATGGCGTTGAGTGAGCTCAGCTCACTCAACGCAATCCAGTCTACACAGGATGGCGTTGAGTGCAGTTAGTGCACTCAACTCCGTTCAGCTTATGGCGTTGAGTGCACTCGATGCACTCAATGACATCTAGCCTAAGTAAGGTGGCATTGAGTGCAGTCAGTGCACTCAACGCCGCACAGCTTATGGCGTTGAGTGCACTCGACGCACTCAACGCCATCCAACATGTGAGATGGCGTTGAGTGCAGTCAGTGCACTCAACGCAATTCTGCTTATGGCATTGAGTGCACTCGATGCACTCAACGCCAGCCAGCCTTTGGCGTTGAGTGCACTCGACGCACTCAATGCCCGAGCCCAAATCCTGTTTTAAGTAAATTCTGACCTACTATTTGCAGACCAAGGTGATTTTGACCTTGAGCCCGAGTCACTTGGCCTCCTTGGGCTTCTTAGGGTTTTGTCATGGTTTGGTCATGACAAAACCTCTCCTAGGGGTCTGGTCAGAAATGGGATGTTACACCAAGAATGGGAGTTGTATGAGAAATCTTTGACCAAGAGGAGAATCTATGATAGGGAATATGGCAGTAATAATCCCAAGGCTCCTCCCAAACCTGCTAAGTACAACCCCAAGCCTTATAGCTATCAAAAGAGGCAGCAAGAATAGAAATAAAGGGAGCAACATCATCAATTCAAATGAGTGAAGTTTAGCCATAGTATAGAATGTTGTGGATCTCAATTCATCTATGGACAATTTATCTATATATTTTTATTTGATTTTGAATTTTGCTGA
The DNA here is from genome assembly GCA_039513925.1 of Platanthera zijinensis. Classification (NCBI taxonomy): domain Eukaryota; kingdom Viridiplantae; phylum Streptophyta; class Magnoliopsida; order Asparagales; family Orchidaceae; genus Platanthera; species Platanthera zijinensis. The sequence goes on from CM077086.1 coordinate 142,794,868, forward strand.
TATGCTATTTCTCAATCATCATTGTTATCATTACTATGTTTTGTCATTTATTATTTTATTATTTTGATGTAATTCACCTTTGTTTAGAGGGTTCTTACTTCTACAAATAAGGAGAGATTGTTGGGTATTATATCCATAATAACCCAGATTTGTGTGATGCCACCCTTGAACTAAGATGAATTAAGTTTGTATTTGATATTATTTTGTGGTTAAGTGCTTGCAGGTCATAATTGCTGTGTGTAGATCAATGTTAGTTTACAGTGAGTCACCAAACACGGGACCATATGATGTAATCCCTCATTGTGTGATCCACAATGTTGACTCATGTGTAACCTTTCTATTGGCATGCACTTCATTTTAAAGTATTAAGGAAATGGAAGAATTCAAGGGTAGCTATTTTCAACAAAGAAGCAAAGTAAATTTTTTAGAAAATTTCCCCAAGTACATTTGTCGAGAAATCTAAGATGTTTTTCTCGAGAAGCCTAGTCTAGTTCTCGAGATACTATATGAATTCTCGGGAAATTGTCTGAAAGATTTCTAAGACTTTTACTCGAGAAATGTCATGTAGATTTCTCGAAAGCTAAGTCTGTTCTCGGATAATGCATTGGAATTCTCGAGAAGTCTAATTTATTTCTCGAGAAGCCGAAACTTCTTCCTCGAGAAACCCACTCCTTCTCGAGAAATAATTGGCTCAGGTTTTAGAAGTTTTGTTAAGGAAATTTCTCGAAAGGCTTGGATGTTTTCTCAAGAAACCATTCTCTTCTCGAGAACTCTAGCTCCTGCTCTAGGATTCCACCTTGTCACTTTCTCGAGAAATAAGGCTCTTCTTGAGAAATCGGTATTCCCTCTCACAGAATTTTCTTCAAGATCTTTTCTCGAGAAGACAAGTTCTTCTCTCGAGAAAACAAGTTCTTCTCTCGTGAAGACAAGTTCTTTTCTCGGGAAGTCTTCTTCTTCTTCTCGAGATATATAGTTGCAGATTCTGAAGATTAAACTTTCAGGCGGAATTTCAAATTCAGATCTAAGTTTAGAAAGTTTAATCCACGTGGATCATCTCTTAATGTCGTTTGACCGTTGGGTGATGTCCTATATAAAGTCACTTCAAGAATTTCCCAAACCCTAATAAATCTTCACTGCTAATCTTATTCCAAATTAAAATCGCTGCATTTCCAGATCGGGAAAAGCTGCCGCCGACATCTTCATTCTTCACCGAAGTTTGTTCCTCAATCCAGTGATTCGAAAGTAGAAGGAAGAATCAATATATCCCTAGTTTTTATATTCTCAATCTCTCATTTGATCGTGTCGGATTAGAGAAATTTCAGATCGTGTTTATCTCAAGAATTCTTCCTCAACTTCTTCTCCAAGCTCTCAGTTTTTCAAGAAGGAATAAATCTAAAAAATTCAGATCTGAAGTGTAGTTGTTTTTCATTACTGTTGTAAAACTTATTTCAACTTTTGTAGGAGATTTGTCTCCGAGTTTGTGGAAGATTTTTCTTCCAAGTGTAAATCTTGTTTTAGAGGATCGAGTTATAGGAGCGTTGCTCCGAGGTGTAGGATTGTTTAATCCGAGATATAGTGAAGTAGCCAAGTCTAGAGTGGGTCTAGATTAGTGAGGTGGAGAGTGGACGTACCCAAGATTGGGGAACCACTATAATACATTGTGTCGTCTGGATTGTGCTTGCTTAATTTTCGTGCTAATATTTTTTTTTATTCTGCAAAAGATGCAGATCTCACTTATTCACCCCCTCTAGGTGATTTAGGTAGACAACTAAATACTTTCATCAGTCTATCACATTTACTGCAGACACGTACTCCCTAGTCACACTTCTCGCCACTTGCGCTCGCACAAGGATCAACTAAGATGGGCAAGACGCAAGCTGACGATGACGAAAGGTCCAAGTTTGCTAAGCAATTTCTCGAATATTCCTTCGACGGGAATACCTCGGAGGAGGAGTATCTCGCATTTATTGCGTACTATGTTCCACTAGGGTTCATTGTGCGTCGGCCTAGGCGAGGCGAGGTGATAAACACTTTCTTCACTGATGAACTCGACTTCCCCATCTCACACTTCGAGGTGGGGCTGCGCCTGCCTCTCTAGGTCGGAGGTCTGCGAAGCCCTAAAGTACTTTGGGGCTATCTCAACACAGCTGAACCCTAACGCGATCTCCATGCTAGTTGGCATTCACATGCTTCCTCAGAAGGGAATGTATTGAGTTCAACCTCACCGTTTTTCGAAAGTTGTTCATCTACCATGCCACCAATGACGGGGTCGCCTTCTTCGTTGTCTCGCAGTTCAAGTTGCGCAAGACGACCAACATGAACCACAACTGGTTCACAAAGTTCGTCATCATGAAGGACGAGCTCGATAACATCCCCTTCTCGCCCATCCAGCATTGCGAGAACGTATACCAGCCACTGACCTTGATGGGAGACAAATCTAACCTCCACAGTTCTTCCTCCACAAGGACTTTGAGGTCGCCTTCCTACAAAGTGGCCTTTACTCGCTCCTATCGGTTCATCTCGGTGAAGGTATATTCTATCTTTCCCTTATCTTGGGCTCGCCGAAAGGATCAACCTTCTAACGATAAGTATATTCTATACAGGGGAGCGACTGATCCCAGAGAACTCTCCTTTCGCGGACTCAGGGCTGCATCCTGACCTACTCGCGCGAGAGAGTGCAGCTGTAGTGGCTCACCGAATGGATTAGAAATCCACCAGGCCTTCCTCCAGCCATAAGCGGACTGAGCTCGCAGGCTTTAGCTCGCCTCGTCTACCACCACCGCCAAAAATGGAAAAAAGACGGTCGTCTCTAGGGAAAAGCTTATCCGTCTCAACTTGCCAGAAATGGAACGAGGCGATGACAACCACCCCACCTCCCCAACTGCCGAGGGGCTCATGGTCCGCGAGCTGAGCCTATCGAAGGACCATTGGAACTATGGTCTTCACTGGGAAGGCTAAGGACTAGCTCGGCGAGCCGATGGTCTAGTAGGATGAGAAGTCCCACAGGGTGTCCATCTCTTTCCTCCTCCCTTCTTTGTCTGAGTGGTGCCATCCCAGCGGGCATGCCTTTGCTCTAAGCTTCGGGCTCTAGGGTCGTGAGGACGTCGAAGCCTTTTATGACCAGACCCTTCAGAAGCTCGTCCACAAATGCATGCAAGCCCAAATGCGCTACATGGAACTCGCGCACATTTCCGTCCGTTGCAGCTTCAACCTCAACCACAATTTGGCGAGTGCTGAAGAAGCCCGAGATCTCGCTCGAGATGAGGTGGAGGACTTGAAGAAGAAGCTGGAGGTCACCGAGTCTCTCCTCGCGAAGAGCGTCAGTGGGGTGGTAAGTGTTAGTACATTTCTTCCCCCTTTCTTTCGCTTGCTTTGTTCTTTGGCCTGTGCTTTTCTCCTTGCAGGATGTCGAGACCGCCGACCGTCTGCGCACTCGTGCGACTGACATCGAGGAAAGGAATAAGAACCTAGAGGAACAAAACAAGCTTCTCCATGGCGAGGTCAGCTGCCTAATGACTCCCTCCTCCCTCCAGCTCGCAGCGAGCCAAGCATCCCAACCAAGAAACCAAAGTCTTTCAGCGAGGCAGAGGTCAATGAAATGTTGCAGGTCCTCCATCAAAGTAGCTGATCATACACTACAGGTCATGCGAGATCTATAGTTACTGACGGCAGACTGCGAGGAGGTGACTGCCAAAGACTTGGTCCTGGAGCTGTTCCTCCCCATTCCCACCCCTGGCGAGGATGAGGACGACTTCGACTCTTTGTTTGACGAAGTGGAGGGATTTCAAGAAGATCCTTCTGGGGACGGAGATGAGAGCTGAGTGCATATGTAAACATTTTTTTGTAATGATTCTTTTCCCTTTCTCTCTGTAATCTCGTCGCGAGGTGAGTTAATTTTGTAATAATATATATATCAATGAATTTTTGACTTAAGCAAATTTTATCCATTCGATGTTTATTCACAGTATTGCAATCGCACGCGCATATCTCCCCCTGAGGCATGAATTCCATTGGATAGAGCTCGCCACTAGAATATATCAGAGTTAGGTTAGAATTCATACTCTTCTCGGGACGCCGAGACCTCGCCATCCCTCAGTAGTAGGAGCTAGACCACTCACAGCGCTGGACCTGCGACCTCCCTGCTCGCTTGCGGGATCACTTCCCCTCCCTAGGGGTTTGTTTATGTCCTGATTTTTCCAAGTAAAAACTCAATGCGGTGGACCATAGTTGTCGAGGACAGCCCCATGCACTCGCATTCACTTGGTAGTTCTTGCATCTCCTTGGGGTTTGAACGCTAGAAGAGGGATAGGTTCAGCTCGACTTCTCATGGTTGATGTATGTGACTCACTAGCCGGCGAGACACACCCTAGACTAATATGACTCGCCCACTTTTAATATTTATTTGCCTTGTGATTGTCACCCTTACTGCTTCGCGAGATCCCAGCTCGCCACAACCTAACCATCTGAATATTGCTGGGACTGACACTTAATCCCTTTGTGATCTTCTATTCTTCCAATTACTGGCAGTGGGATATTCTAGAGGTAAATTTGGGAAGCGCCATCGAGTGACGTCCTATCCCTGCCAGCTAGTGGGAGCCTCACAGCAAGATCTTCTCGGGGTCTGGGTAGACACCATCGAGTGACAACCAGCCGTGCCAGCTAGTGGGAGCCTGGTAGCGGGATCTGCTCTAGGTCTGGGTAGACAACATCGAGTGACATTCAGCCATGCCATCTAGTAGGAGCCTAGTAGCGGGATCTGCTCGGGGTCAACTTGGTGAACTCTCCACCTATTCACACAGTTCATTGCAACAGGAAATTTCATATTAGAAAAATATATCACATACATTGTTCAAGGATAGAAATGCTTCAAGTCATCACCGCTCCAGGTGTGACTTAGGGTCTAACCTTCCACATTCTGGAGGCGATACCCCCTAACTTCAATGCCTCCTTGAAAATAAACGGACCCTCCCAATTTGGATTGAGCTTCCCCACAGCAGCTGATCTTCCTGCATCATCTACCTTTTTTTGGACCAAGTCCCCTTCTGCAAACTGTTTGATTCTAACATGTTTGTCAAAATACTTGGACATCCGCCATTTAATTTCTTCTTGCTTGACGACGACCACATCTCAGAGTTCCTCTGTCAGGTCCAAGGAGAGTCGCAAATTGTTCTCGTTCTCGACCCTCCATCCTTTTCTTCCATCCTCTGCTTCCACTATCCTCGGTGTCCGGACATCAAAATCTATCGAAATCACAGCTTCGCAGCCGTGGGAGAGTTTGAAGGGGTTCTCCCCTGTGGTTGTGTTAGGTGTAGTTCTCGGGGCCCAAAGGATATATGGGAGTTACTCCACCCAGCTCCCCTTCAGGTTTTCGACATTCTTTTTCAACAAGTTCACAATGGTCTTGTTTGCCGCCTGCACCTGCCTATTACTCTTTGGGTGATGGGCCGATGCGAACCGAAGATCAATCCCGAGCTGGCCATAGAAACTGATGAACTCTGCGTTGGCAAACTGTGGCCCATTGTCCGTGACGATGGCCTGAGGCAACCCATGTGTAAGATCCCATTTTATTTTACCACCCAGTCTTATGCCCAAAACCGATGCCTTACGGTGACTCCAACTACAAAGTTAGATGCCACCACATGACGCTGATCCTTCCGGCTAAAACGGTCACACCACAGTAGACCAACAAAAGAGAAGTAAGATGAGTAACACAAGTCCACAGATCACAGCTCACTATCAATATATATAAAAGAGCAATTGTCCACAATGAGTACAAAGTATGAAAAAGAGTAGAAAATGGGCTTAAGGCCGGTACATGTCTAATGCAAAAAATCTCTCAAGTACAACTCACAACATCTAAGCTGAAGCAAACTGAAATTTTCCTCGACCTGTCGTCTTGTGTAGTGGTAATGCGCAACAATTACTCCTCAAGTCCTGCCATCCTCTTGCAACTTGTACATCACCACAAATTCCTAAAATGATGTAGTCCACTGACCGTTAGTAAAAATACTAAGCCACTATCGTCCTCGCCTCACCCCCGTGACTCCTAGGCACCGTGCGGGAAGGATGAAAGCGGAGGACAATAAAGTAGAGTGGATCAAGTTGTTGACAACTACCCTAGCAGGTGTATGCACAAAAGAACTATAACAAGTAAGCAGTAATGTAAACAAGTAAAGTAGAGCAGTAAGTACATGTAATGTAAACTATGGAATTAGTAACCTTAACTTATATGAATGCCCCTACAAACTTATAAGTTAAGGGGTCTTTTGCAAGGCTCTCATCATATTATCTATCCTATACTAGTTTATACGATTGGGTGTCAGGTTATATACAGGTATATGTGTAGTGATATGTTATGCCATGATTCATGCAAGTGCAACACACGTACACGACTCTATGTGCACAGACCTTTAGTTCCCCGATTTTGGAAGCTAGCTTCACTTCTAGGAGCCTCCGTAGTGGCCAACAGAGATAGTGGGTTGGGCCACCCGACTCCTAGGATGGTAATCGCACTACCAGGCCTAGACCTTACGTATGTCCTCTGAAGGCTACACTAGAGTCACCACGTAGTAATGCTGACAAACCCGCTAGTCTTTCATGGTCAAGTGTAGGGTCACTAGGTAAGCGTCTCCACAGACAATGACAAGCAAGTACCAACCACTACACTCTCTAGAGTCATCATTCCTCTGTCGGTGAGATGACCAGAGCAAACTGAAGACCCTCCACTTTTATGCACATGCAACAATGAATTCTCGAGCCATTGACTCCCTGGACTAACCCGTCTATCACAATAACCTTCCGAGCCACTTGCTTCCTAGACTAACAAGTCCATACCTATCACTACAAAGCCTACTGCTCGTGAGTCTAAACCAAACTATCCTCCCGTGACCATGGGGTGAGTGAAAGTGAAGCACTTAGAATTACTAGTTACTCTTTAATCATTTTAGTCTTATGGTTTAAGGTTAAACTTGGACTGCCCAGGGCATTCCCTATGAAGCGCTCTCGAGGGTACTAGGAGATATTAGCATTAATCATCCAAAAATTATGGCAAATTTACCATATATTAAAAGTGACTAGAAAAGTTTCCGACCAAAAATAATAATTTTCTAACACCATTAAATTCCTTAAATAACTTATTTAAAGATGTTCAATCTAGGACATCTGTGAATGATCCTACATGAAGATTCTTCCAAAAATTTCATAAAACTTCACAGAATATTAGAATGCCCAAAAAATTCATCTGACCAAGTTTCATAAATTTTCCTGTGAGTAACAAACTCATAGTAAATTTTCTTGAAATTTGGGCAAACATTGGGGTTGTGAATAAAGTACCAAATATATCAATCCAAAATTCATAACTAAATTATCAGAGAACAATAACATCAATATAAGATCACTGCTAAAGTTTCATGAACATACAAGGTTATATAACATGAAATCTCATTTTGAAATAAGTGCCCTAATTAATCCTTAATTAATTCAGAGGGGATAAATGTTCCTAAAAATTCCAGTAAAATTATCCAAGGCTTATTACCACACTATGAAGTAGACTACTAAATTTTTCAAGTTAATCCAAGGACAAAAGACCCTATGTCCTTCTCAATACTCAAAGGGCAACCCTAGGGTTTGTACTAGGGTTTGTGGGCATAACCATCCCAACCCACCCTAAACCACTTATGAGGGGGTTATATGTGACTACAAGTCAGTGACCAAAGTTTCACCACATTTGGACGAGGATTGGTCACTCACTCCACCAAGTGCACTTTTGACCTAATTTTTCCCTTATGAGACCAAACTTTGGTCACACCAATACCTAATCAAATCAACCCTAAATGGGCTGAGATTTTTGCAAGGGTCATACCACTACCATAATGGTCAACCACCAAAATATTGGAGGTATTTGATGTGAATAGACCCTCTAATTAAATCTACATGATTTATTAAATTTTTACAAAAATAATAGACGAATATTATCCAAAAATTCACATTTTTGGATATGTTGGAGGTATAGGTAAGAGTGACCCCCAGTCCAAATATCAAGTCATTTGGATGGCTGGATTGATGTGGGAACTCAATTTAGTCTCTAGCTAACCCTATGTATAGACTACACCATTTTGAGTGATGCAGGTCAGACCACTAACTCAAATGGGTTGAAATCAATTTTAAATTAAACTAGACCAAAAGGCCTACAACTTTTGTGACTGACTTTTTTTCCTAAAACAGCATCTAAGGGCCTCATTTAACAGCATCAAAGTGTGCATGATAAAAGGTAATTTATTCACTATATTATATAAATAATTATAATTATATATTAAGACGGCACTGTTCATCTTCTCCAAACCAAACAGAACGTCGCCCGAATAAAACCTCCTGTAGCTTTTTCACAAGCAATGTGTCGGACACCCGCCCACTTTCCCTGGCCAGCCGCCGCCACGACCACCTTTGTCGAGGTGGTGGCTATCGCCCGACGTTGTTTTGTCCACCGGAGGTGCTTGGTTTCCGGCGAACCCACCACCATGAAAAGCCGTACAAACTCGATTTTTTCTCACTTGGATTGCCTCGTTTGAGCCCGATTTCTCACCCTAATTTGATCTATATCTATCACAAGGGGAGAGGAGGAGAAGCGGACCTTATTTGGGGTTCAACGGAGGCGGCGGTTGGCCGTGGCTTCTCCTTTCTCCTGCGAACTTGTCCAATTTCTCGATCCTCCACCAAAACCATTGATCCAATACATCATTTTGAATGTCAAGGATGCTTTTAAGGTGATGGATTGGTTAAAAGGGGGAATGGGGGGCTGTATAGGGGGATTTATAATTTTTTCATTGGAGGAGAGGTGAAGGGGTGGTCGGCCATGGTGGTTGGGTTAACGTAAGTTAATTTCACCCAATTTAGGGTTGAGTTGACTTTGGTCAATTTGACCTTTTGAGGGTTCCCCAATGGGTCCTTAGTGACCCATTGGACTCCCCTAAGGTCTAGGGAGACTTGGGTAGGGTTGATTTGACACCTTGGTGGTCACTTGACCCTTATTAGGGTACTTTGACCATTTTAGAGTTTAGGTTGACTTTGGTCAACTTGACCTTTTGGGTTGACCCCAATGGGTGGTTAGTGACCCATTGGACTCCCTTTAGGGTTAAGAAGGTTTAGGTGGAAACACTTTAGGCAAGTTGGAGGTCCATTGACCCTAGGTAGACCACTTTGACCATTTTAGGGTTAGCGTTGACTTTGGTCAACTTGACCACTTTAGTTGACCCTAATGGGTTCTAGATGATCCAAGGGACCCCCTAATGGGTTGGGTATGTTATGGTGGGGTCAAAGAGTCAAGGTGAGGCCTTAAAGTCAAACCCTAGGTTAGGTAAATTGGAATGTGTTATTTGTAGACCATAGTGATCTTCACCTTCATCCCTAAGTTCACTTGGTCTCTTTGAACATCCTAGGGTTTTGTCATGACCTAGTCATGACAAAATAACTCCTATAGGTCTAGTTGTTTAAGTGATGTTACACAATGCCTGCAAATGATCTCCCCCCACACAAAATTCCGAACTATTTGGGAGGTCACCTTGGCCAGCGCCTTCACCTCCAACCACTTAGAGAAATAATCAATCATTACCAACAAGAACCTCCTCTGCCCACTGTCCTAGGGGAAGGGTCCCACAAGATCCACTCCCCAAATAGCGAAGGGCCAGGGCACAGTGAAGTTCATGAGTCTTTAAACCGGTAGCAGTTGGTAGCAGTTTGAGAGGGGCGAGTAACTAGCACTTCTTTGCGAACTTAGTAGCATCCCAGCCCAGAATCCGCAAAGTACCCTTGCCTAACAATCCTCCCCTCCAGGGTCCTGCTCCCTAAGTGACTCCTACACTCCTCGGAGTGAACATCCTCCAAGACCCTCGGGACCTCCTCTTCGGCCACGCAACATGCTAGAAGTCCCGAGAGAGTCTTCTGATACAGCTTTCCATCGCATACCAGATATTATGCTGACTTATACTTGAAACGATTTTTATCTAGGCCCTCCGGGAACTCACCTGTGGATAAGAAGATTAAGAAGGGGTCCATCCAGGAAGGGCCCCGATCCACTTACATCAGCTCACTCTCTTTTCGATGGAAGGGCGAAAGTGGTCAGTTAGGGTTCCCCCGCACGGGGTCCGAACTTGGCCAGCTGATCCACTTGCTCATTTTCCTCCCGCGGCACATGTCTGATGGAGAATGTTTGGAACATGTCGATGACCCCTTTTACCTTTATCAGGTACAACTGGAGAGTGGGCTCCCTCACTTAAAACTCGTCGTTGATCTGGGAGGACACCATAATGGAGTCTGTTAGTACCTCCACATCCTGCACCCCCACCTTCCTAGCTAGCTCAAGCCCTACGATCAATGCCTCATACTCTGCTCGATTTTTGGCGATGGGGAAATGGATGACCACCGTTTTCTCTATCTTCATCCCCTGAGGGCTCTCTAGGATCACTCCCACGCCCAAGGAGTGCCTTCCCGACGCACCATCCACCTTCACCCTCATAGGGGCTGGATGAGTGAGCTTGGCCTCCGCCACATCAACCACATAGTCGGTTAGGAAATAGGTCATTGCCTGGGCCTTGATTGAGATGTGAGGGTCAAAGGAAATGTAAAAATTGCTCAACTTTACAGCCACTTTGCAAGCATTCCTTAGTGCTCCACCCGTTCGAAGATGTTACGAAGGGGGTGGTCAGTCACCACCCATATAGAGTGTGCCTGGAAGTACGGACAGAGCCTCCAGGCTGAGATGACCAGGGTGAAGGACAACTTTTCCAAAATAGGGTAATCGGAGATCTGCCTTCCTTAAGACCCTACTCATATAGTAGATTTACAACTACTTCTTGCACTCTTCCCAGACCAAGACGAAGCTAAGGGACTCGATCGTGACCCCAAGGTATAGGGATAGATATTCTCCCTCCTTCAGTCCCTAGAGAAGAGGGGCCTTGGGTTAGTTGCCTCTTCAAGGCCTTCTCGTACTCCTCGGTCCATTCAAACTTTTTGCCTCCTCTCAGTGCCCTAAAGAAAGGCAAGCACTTCTCACTAGCAAGAGAGAGGAACCTGCTCAGCCCTCCCAGCTTCCCTATCAGTCACTGGACTTCTTTAGCATTCTGAGGCAACCCAAACTCCATGATTGCCCTCACCTTATCAGGGTTGGGCTCCACCCCCGCTGGAGTACGGAGATGACCTAGGAACTTGCCCCTGCTCGCCTCCAAGACATACTTCATGGGGTTCAGCCTTATTTTTTACCTTCAAAGGGTGTTGAAGGTCTCTTCCAGATCCTGGAGGTGAGAGTCCATGCCCTGAATCTTGATCATGAGGTCGTCTACGTATACCTCTAGGTTCCTTCCCTTCTGCTCATGGAAGACTCGGTCCATCATACTCTGGTATGTTACCCCTGTATTCTTCTGCCAAAAAGGCATCATTCTATAGCAGTAGTACCACTCCCATATAATGAAGGAGACATCTTTCATGTCTAGCGGGTGCATCCTGATCTTGTGATAACCTGAAAATGCATCTAGAAATCTCATCAGAGAAAAACTGACGGCTTAATAAACCAGCACGTCGATCCGAGGCAAGGGGTAAAAATCTTTAGGACATGCTTTATTTAAAAGAGAGAATTCAATACACATCCTCCAGCAGCCGTCCCCCTTCTTGACCATCACTGTATTGGAGATCCAGCCTGAATACTAGATCCCCGATAACAAACCCTGCTTTTAGGAGCTTCTCCACATCCTCTCGTATTGGCTCGGCTAGCTTGTCGGCGGTGGACCTTTTCTTCTATCGAATGGGGCAGACCTCAGCGACGAGGTTGAAGCGGTGGCAAGCCACATCCGTATCGATCCCTGGCATATCCTCTGTGCTCAAGGTGAAGATGTCGATATTCTTTTGGATGCACTCCAGCATCCTCCCTAGTCCTCCGGTCTTAGACCCACACTGATCCGCACTTTCTCCACCCTTCCTTCCTGGGTGAGAACTTCCATCTCCACAACCTCCTCCGCTGCCTCAAGCTAGGAGTGGTCTTCCCACTCACCGACATCCCCCTTGCATGTGGCATGAACCTCCTCCTCAGCTTTCTCCATGGCCATCACCTCAGCCGACTCCTCCAACACTTCCTCCGTCACCTCCATACGGGCATGGACCTCTTTCTCCACCACGTCCATCTCCTCAGCTCCTCCCATGGCCTCTTGGCTAGACAGCTCCTTCATCCTCCTTTTCATCTATGTGATTCCTCCTTGCCATGAGAAGGAGTTGACTGCGGTCATGTAGCACTCCCTTGCCATCTTGGGGTCTCCCTGGACCCGGACCTGGATTCCCTCGGCGTTTAACTTGAGGAACTGGTGGAACGAGGAGGGCAAGCAGCGGAAGGCGTAGATTAGGGGCCATCCGAATATGGCATTGTAGCTTCTGGGAGCGTCCACGAATGATGGACATGTAGTTTCAGGACTGGCCCTCCAAAATAATATGGATCCCTACTCCTCCTTCTACCTCCATCCTCTCCCCAGAGAATCCAAACAGTGGACCGTCCGAAGGCAAAAACTCTCCTGGCCTCCAACTTCATTGCGTCGAATGCCTTTTGAAGACGATTTTGAAAGAGCTCCCATTGCCCATGAGGATCTGGGAGACAGTGAAGTTCTTGATGGTGGCCTAAACAACTATCGCATCGCAGAACGGGTCCTCGTGGTCCGACATATCTTTTTGGGAGAAGGTAATCTTCTCTTCTGGGGAGGGGTTAGGGATGAGGAGGCAACGCTCTGGCGGTACATGGTGTGGAGGCCTGCCATGCATGCAGCATTGAATCCTATACCCCATAGATCACTCTGATCCCTCCTCGGCCTCTGATATCATCCCGGTCTTTGCACCTGTCCTCCTCTGCCCTCGATAGGATCTCCTTTATTTGAACCTCCTTGAAGCATTGTTGTTGCTGCTGGGATTGCCCCTAGCTCCCTTCATCTCTAGGAACTCCAGGTAGGTAGTCGTTGCATGCCCCTCTTCCTAGTGGAATTCATAGTAGGGCAGCTCTGCTCTATCTTTCGGCCTCCTCCTCTAGGGGCCTCTCCACCTCCTCCCTAGAGCTATTTCCAAAGCCTAGTGTTACTCGGGGATGGGGCCCTCTTGCCCTGCCTCCAACTTAGAGGGTTGAAATGGCCTTGCCCCCTTAGAGGTTGTCTCCTTCATGGAAACCTCTCCTCGAGCCCTGGTCATGCCACTCTGGCTGCCTCAAGCCTAGCCGATTATTCGGCTCTTGGCGCCCCCTACCTCGGATACTGCTGCTGCTCCCTCTGACTGAGCTCTGCCCTCCTGGCCTCCTACCCCTTTCCACCTCATGGCTCCATATTCCTCCTCTACAACCCACCTGGCTAGTTACCTGGCAAATGCCGGGTTCAATGCCTCTCCCTCGACTTCCCAGGCAGCCCTCTCCATCACCTCTTTAAAGGACAGCGGAGGCACCAGCTTCAGCTCCATCTTGAAGAACCCCTACTGTAGTCCCATGGTAAAGGCCTCTATGAAAGTACGCTCAGGCATCTCTTGAACCTGGAGGACCCCCTCCTGGAACTTATCCACGTAGATCCCTAGAGTCTCATTCGCTCCCTACTTGATGAGAAATAGGGAATCCGACTCCCTCTTCCTCTTTTTTGAAGTTGTGAACCTCAGCAAAAAGCCACAATGAAGGTCCTCGAAGCAGTAAATGGAGCTGGCAGGAAGATAATGGAACCAATCACTTGCCTTCTCCTTAAGGGTTATATCGAAGAGTTGACACATAATGTGATCTGACATCTGTCGGATCGAAACCACGTCCTCGAACCATTGGATGTGCTGGACTGGATCATCCCTTCCGGTGTAGTAGGACATTTCTGGCTCGCATAACCCCTCTAAAACTGGGGAGGATGAGACCAGTTCGCTGAAGGGACTTCCTTTCCCTGCCAGGCAAGCTCTATGATCTCGCACCTCTACCTTGCCGAAACTTCCCGCACACGCCGAGCCAGGTAACAAGGCTTTCCCTGGTAGATCTCGCCCGCTACCTTCCGCCGCCGCTTCCTTCCCAGGTCGCCATATAAGGGCGTTCTCTCTTAGGTCCAGGGCTGTAACCACTTGGACTGAAGGTGTCGAGCACTTGCCACGAGCCGCGACTGCAATTGTGAGTAGGTTCCGCTTCTCCTGCCGAAAGTTCTCGAAAATGCCGAGAGTGGCATGAGGGGGGGGGGGGGGAGGTGGCGAGTCGGCCAGGTCAGATCCTTGCCCTTCGCCTCCGGTCATTGAGCTCATTATGTTTTTCGGTGTTGATCACTTTCCAAACTCACCGTACCAAAATGTTGAAACCGAGAATCGGATTTTGTTGAGTTCGAACCCATTTGGAAGGGGTGACCACACACTTACTTCTCCTAGCAAGCTTGGCTGACCGAAAACTTAGAGCTCAAAACTGACCCAAGGCTCTAGCAAAGAGGTCCCACCACACACCCGAAAGGTCTTAGAGCGTTTCCCCTCCTTAGTCAGTGTTGAGCTAAGGGCACCTCAAATAAGTGCAAGAAGATCTGGGAATTAGAAAACTTGGAAAGCTTCCAAAGATCTCTTCTAAGGTACCCTCTTGGGTCTATTTATAGTTTTTGAAATCTGGCCTACAAATAGCACAACTCTGCTATTCTGAACAGATAAATGCAACCCAAATCGGTCTACAAACAACGCAACTCCGGTGTTTGAGAGGGATACTGGAAGACCAGCAGGGGAATTGGTAAAACATATCACTTGGAGAGTTGGTCCTTGAAGCTCCCACTCACCTGGGACGGCGAGTGCTCAATGGGGCTAGCACTCACCACCTCTACAGGGCCTGGGGCGAGTGCGGTCCTGGTTTCCCCCACTCGCCCATTCTTATGGAGAGTTAGGGGCGAGTGCGAGCCCACCTGCTCCACTCGCCCCGCACCAGCTTTACACCAATTTGGGTGAGTCGAGCCACCCCAATGCACTCGCACCCCCTGACTGACCTGCTTGAGATTCGAACTGCGCCAAATGGCTAGGCTGGCTCCTGTGGATCCCGTTCGCCGGGTATGAGGTTCTTCACAATAGGAGCATTCCAAACTCCTTAGTTTGGTATTCCAAGTATTGCTAGAGAACGAGCTATATGCGAAGAAGTTCAATTGCTTAATTGGACAAGAGGATATACAATTTATTGATATGTCATTGGACATGGGAAACTAAAGATGGATATGGTCAAATTACAATCCATCAATAGAAGGGAGCCACCAATGAAGGTGACCAATCTGCGATCATTTCTTGTCTTGGTGAGCTACTTTCGTTCATCAAAGATTACTTAAAGAGGGTTGTAATATTTATAGACTTGTTGAAGGATAATAAAGCTTGGCTATGGATGGATGAATGCCAAAGTTGTTGGGTTTTGCTATACGTCACAACACTTTTGCGCAGCGAAAATAGGAACAAAAAAACACAAAACAGTTAGGATCTAGCGATGAATATTAATCAAGAAGTAAAATGCGGAAAATAAAATTTTACCTTTGAGGGATTGAGTCAATACTCAACCAAGGCGCTCCGATTGATTCCAACGAATGACAATGGCTTGAGTTTCCGAGCATAGAATAATGTCCACGCCTCTACAGATATCTACACAAGCACGGAGAACCCTAGACTCTTATCACACAAGATCTAGGTCGGAAGGGGATTTGCCCTCAACGTCTCCACGGACCGCTAGATCCATTCAAGGATAGGCAGCATAGATGAATATGGCGCTTAGGAAATGATTTTTGGCGACGTACATGAATGGTGTACGATCGGTGACGAGATCGGCGTAATCGGCCTTGGCACAACAGTTCTGTCTTGAGGGAATACGAGCCGACTCGCGATTAGGTCAAAACTATATCGTCTTTCCTAACTCAGTAACTTTCTCGCTCGGTTTACTGTACATAACATTTATATACTGAATACCGAGCCAATCGATACCAACAGATCGTGCTGAACTAGACCTAGGGGAATTAAACCGAACGAAACAGAATTTGTCGAGTATTCATGTCGATGTTCGACGAATTGTTGAGTATATACGTCGATATTCGATGAATCAACACTTGACTCGACGAATCATTGAATGCACTCAACACACTGAACGACTCAATGCCAGACACATTGAATCAACACTTGACTCGATGAATCGTTAAATGAACTCAATGTACTCAATGCCATCATTTGAAAAGTCAACATTTAACTGGACGAAGGCGTCGAATGACCTCGACGCTCTCAGCATCTAATTCGATAAGTCAATGTTTGACTCAACGAAGCCATTGAGTGGTCTCGACGCACTTAATGCCTAGCTGAGTAGACTTGATACACTCAGTGCCATCATTCGACGAATCGATGATTGATTTGATGAATCATCGAGTGGTCTCAACACTCTCAACATTAACTCGATGAATCAACACTTGACTCAATGAAAGCTTTGAGTGATCTCGACGCACTCAATGCATGGCAGAGTCCTGTCCTTCACTCATCTCATGTCAGTGCTTTGTACTTCACTCATCACATTCGCAAGACCAACATAATCAAATCTTCCAAATTCTCCAAACGCTCTTATGTGCGACCCCATAGGCTCATATTGTGTTGGTAGTGAGGCTACATTTTTGATCACTTCCAGATCACCATGGTAACACTAACAAAAGTTCCTTCGAATACTTGAAGGTAACAGTCTGCACTTAATAAGTGCTTGCCTTACCCGACTTCCACCTCATTGAGTTTGCAACTTTCAAATGCCAAGCAGTGACTTTATTGTATTAGCACTCCACCAATTGCAAAGTCTAATGCAGAACATCATACATTGCTTACAAGTTTGGAGACATTATCTACTTGGAGAACAATTTTTATTCAAGATGGATAATATTGCCACCACATATTTTCAAATGTAGAAGAAGTTGACGACAAAGCAAGTACGATGTTGAGACTTCTTAGTAGAGTTTGACTTCATTCTGGAGCATAAGACAGGGGAGACCAGTTTGTGGAAGATGTACTAAGCTGCAAAGCCAAGTTAGCCGAGATTTTCATGGCTAATGGAGGAATACTGGATCGCATAAAGGAAGGGTTGAAAAAGGACCCTCTTGCCTTACAACCCACATAGTTGGCCAAAGAGGACCAAGACAAAATATTTTGGGTAGTGGATGAGCTACTCTGCACCAAAAGAAGATGACTATTCATCCTAAAGTGGGAAAACCTACGAAGGGATCTCATCAGAGAATGTCATTACACAAAATAGGTCGGATATCCTAGATATAAATTTTTTCTTGTCTTTTATGGAGGACTCATAATTATGGCTAAAAGTCTTTAGTTTTTAAGGGAAGCTAAACACCTAGGGGGGGGGGTGAATAGGTTTTTGGGCACTTTTGAGATTTCCTTCTTTTGTGTGAGTTGTGAGTTAGTTGTTAACACTTTCAAGATACACTACAAAGCACACACAAGGTTTATAGTGGTTCCCTAGATTATGGGTACATCCATTATTCCTCCCACCTCTCTAATAGTGTGTTTGATAAGGCACTTCTACAAATCTCAGCTCCTTAGAGCTTATAATACAGATCCATCAAGATCTCTCAATATCCTCCAAGACATACCTCTGACACAAAGCCCTACCTCAGAGCAAGCTTGCTCCTACAACTCAGAGATAAGCAGATCACCTACCACAGACTAAATCAATAGTGCTACACTAAGGCTAGGAGGGTATCCCTACACTCAGAGAGTAAAACTCTCCTACAACTCAAATCTGAACCAGATCCTACCTCATAGAAAAAGCCCTACCTCAGGCATACAAGCCCAACAACTCAAATCCATACAGGATCCTACATCAGCCTTTATAAATCAAGCCTACACTCAGATCTGTTAAGATCCTATAGAAAAGAAAGTGTTTTGTTGTTGATGATATGACTCCAGAAAAGTTCTCTGAGTCAACTTCTTCCTGAGCTGAGTAAATCGCATCACTAACTTCATCCCAGCAATAAGGATAAAGAACCTCTGAAAACTTTTGCTTGTGCTGGAAGAAACTAAGAAACCAAGTTACAGATCTTGTTGATGAAGACAATGAATTGACAGTTCTTTATACACTTCAATCAGCTAACCTTGATTGCAAAAATTTGAAGGCTTTGCTCAGTCTTCTTTGTCAGAATGCTTTTTTGAACTTGTTGTAGCTGATGAAGACTGTTATAGCTAACTGTAAGAACTTTTAGTTCAGCGGGTTTGAAACTTCAGCTTCAAGCTCTACAACAATGGCGAGGAAGAAGACGATGAAGTTCCGCATCATTGCAAAATGAGAAAACCCTAAAATTTGTTTTCCATCCACTGAACTTATCCCTTTTATCTTTTGTCATCCAACAGCTATTTGACCACTGAAGTTGTTGGCGGCAACTTTGCTTTTATAGGAAAAGTCATACAGTAGGCATGCGACGCCATTTATTGTGTATTGTAGCTTTCCTGCGACAATTTGAAACTTTGTTGACTCATGTTGACGTCAGCATCTGTGGACTTAGACATTTTCTCAGTTTTATCTCAAGCATTGAGTGCGTTGAGTGAACTTGCTTCACTCAACAAATCTTGACTTAGCCAATTCCTTCTGCGCTGCCAGGCATTGAGTGCGTTGTGTGAACCTTCATCACTCATTTCCCCAGGACCTAGTTGCTTCTCTGAATGCCTGCCTTCTAATTGAAGCGTTGAGAGAACTGGCTTCACTCGATGCTTCTTTTCTTAGCCGCAAATTTCTTTATGAATGCATTGAGTGAGCCTTCATCACTCAACGCTTCTACCTTTGCCCGGCTCCTTATTGATGAGGCATTGAGTGAACTGCCTTCACTCAACGCTTCTGTACTTAGAAGATTTTTTTGATGAGCTTGCGTTGAGTGAGCTATCCTCACTAAATGCATTTGGACTTAGACAGATTTTTCTGTCTATCTCTCTTTAGGCTTTGACTGATCATTGCTCTTATCGATGCCTTCAACTTTGGCATTGAGTGAGCTATCCTCACTCAATGATTCTAGACTTGGGCAGAATTCTTGATTGAATCTTAAAGTGCTTGAGCTTGACTCAACGCTTCTCTTCAGGTGATGAGTGAGCTGTCCTCAATCAATGATTCTAGAATTAGTCGATTTTTTTTGCTTTCCAGTACTGAGACTTTGAGAAACTATGATGTACTCGATTCCTCTTGTTATAGGCATTGAGTGAACTGCCTTCACTCAACTCCTGTGGACTTAGCTGCATTTCTATCTTGTAGGCTGCTGGGCTTTGACTAACCACACCTTACTCAGTGCTTTTTGGAAACTGGCGTTGAGTGAACTATCTTCACTCAACGCTTATGGACTTAGATGATTTTCAGTCTTTCCAGCATCCTTCCTTGGCATCTGGCGTTGAGTTAACGTGCTTCACTCGACACCTGTGGACTTAGACAAATTTCTTTCTCTCCACCTTTCTACCTTCTGACCACCTGTCACAACAACTTAGACAACCTGTCTAAACTTATTCCAAAGATCATCCTGCATATGATGAGCTTAAATAACATCAAATACAACTATGCTCTTAGTGTTGATAGTGATGCCTCTTCAAATCAATATTTAGGGAACATTGAGGGCAATATTCTCAACAATCCCCCTATTTGAAGAAGGCAGAACACCCGACAATACTAAGAAGAATTTTCTCATAAAGTGTATAAATTCAAAAGTAGTTGTAAGCCTTCTCATAATAATTGAAAATTTGAAGCATCTTACAACACTCCTCACCACTTAACACTTAAGTGGAGGGCTTTCCTCAAACCACTTGAGGGTGGAAACATAATATGCAATGGCTTAACATTGCTCTCTTCATATTACTTGAATGTTTTCAAGTAATATGCACTTACTTAACATGACCTGGTCATATGAAGTATTGCTTCTACATCTACCCCTGGGCATTCCATCCCCCCTTATCTGGCAAGTAATGCTCTACTCAGTAAGCTCTACTCCTTCCCCTTTAGGGTTTAGGGTATTTCCTACTTCTCCCCCTTTTTGGCATTCTTCAAAAAAAACATTTTTCTAATGAGGGAGGTGATATGATCAAGGGAGAAATTTCTCTTGATCCTAGCCAACATCTTATGTTGATGCCACTTAAGAAATTATCCTAGTGATCAAATTTCTTGACTAGATGTCCATACCTTTTGTGTTGATACCACTGATACAACACATTACTACAGCCACTTGACTCTTGAGAGGACCATTGATCCACCAGAGCTGGTTGCTATCAGTTGTCCACTTGTGCTAATGCCATTCCTCACACCACTGAAACTTATGCAGAATGCAGTTGTAGTCAGGGAGGTGTTGGATTTTATTCTTCTCCTATAACAGTATGTATTTTTAGCAGCAATAGTTACTTCATAGCAGCAACCATCCACTATGGTTGATCTCCCCCTCAGACTGTGCATAGTCCTAAGGACCTGCTAATCAGTAGTGAAAATCTTTGATTCACTACTGCAGCTGCTGGCTGCAACTTAACAGGAAGCTGAACTTGTTCCTGCAACTTACTGGATTTGCTCCCCCTCAATAAGAGCGTCAGCTCTCTTCTCTTTACTGGACACTTGAGTCCATCTTAGTATTGATACCACTTGATATCACTTGAGAGTTTTATCTACCTACAATAAAGGTGAGTTCTGCAATAGAAATATTATATGGAGCAACTGAAGTTATACCAAGTTCAACATACCCAATTCAGACTTGAAGGTGTTGAACTTGACTTCATCTAGTGGCTTAGTAAAGAAAACAACCACTTGCTTTTCTGTGGGGACAAACTCAAGACAGATATCTTCCTTTTCCACATGCTCCCTAATAAAATGATACCTAATATCAATATGCTTAGTCCTTCTGTGAGAGATAGGATTCCTAGCAATTGAGATTTCACTAGTAGAATAACAGAACATGGGGGTTCTACTTATAAGAAGGGTATAGTCCTAGAGCTAATGCTAGATCCATAACAACTGTGTTATAGAAGCTACCTTCTAAGATATGCTCAGACTCATCTATTGAGATAACAAAACTGGTCTGCTTCTTGCTGCTCCAAGACACTAGTCTTCCTCCCAAGAACTTATAAGTGCCTGATGTGCTCTTCATGTCCTCTTTGCAGCCTGTAAAATCTGCATCTTAACATCCTGTTTGTTTAAAATCCCTATTTCTAGAGAACTAGAGGCCAATATCTTGTGTGCCCTTAAGATACCTAAAAATCCTCTTTGCAGCAGAATAATGAGATTTTTAGGGCTTGCCTGATACCTAGAACAAACACATATAACATACATGATGTCCGGCCTACTTGTAGTAAGATATAGAAGGGAGCCAATTATCAATCTATATAAAGTTTCATCAACAACTTTCCCTGCCTCATCTTTGTCTATAGGCATACTTGACCCCATGAGAGTTTTCATGGTGGAGGCATTCTCTATTCTAAACTTTTAAATCAACTCCCTAGTGAACTTAGACTATATGATGGACAATCCATCTTCAGTCCTGCCTTACTTGGAGGCCCAAGAAGTACTTAAGCTCAGCCATACTGCTCATCTCAAACTTCCCTTGCATAGGTTTAGCAAACTTCCTGCAAAGGTTATCATCAGTAGACCCAAAAATTATGTCATCTACATAAATTTGGACTAGGATAATCTTTCCCTTAGATTCCCTTAGGAATAGGGCCTTGTCTATCTTCTCTCCTGAGAATTTTTTCTTAATGAGGAAGCTAGAAAAAGTCTCATATCATGCTCTAGGGGCTTGCTTTAACCCATATAAAGCTTTCCTAAGTCTATAAACAAATTCAGGTGAGTTAGAATGAACAAAACCTGGAGGCATTTCAACCATAGGCTTCTTCCTTTAAGTCACCATTCAGGAAGGCTAACTTCACATCCATCTATTAGACTTTAAATATTTTGTATGCAACATATGTAAGGAAGAGTCTGATGGCTTCCAATCTTACTACATGGGCAAAGGTTTGATCAAAGTCAATACCTTCTTCTTGTCTGTACACCTTCGCGACCAGTCTGGCCTTGTTCTTGATTATAATGTCATTTTCATCAAGTTTATTTCTTGTAAATCTACTTGACTACAATGACATTATGTCCTTATGGTCTGAAAACTAGCTTTCAGGCCTTACATCTCTTAAACTAGTTCAATTCCTCTTGCATTACAACAATCAAGAACTGATCTATGTTGGCCTCTTCAAATCTCCTGGGCTCAACCTGTGATAGGAAACTTACATACATTATTGTATTAAGGCTCTTGCTTATTGCCACAAAACCTTGGTTTGCATCACCAATAATCTGGTGTCTCTGATGATCTCTTAGATTCCTGACAGCTAGTAGTAATCTTCTTTCAGCATCAGCTTCAGTGGTAGCATCTTACTGATCTTCATCCACTTCAAGTGTGTATTTCCCTTCTTCTAGAATATCCACTCCATCTTGGACTAATGAAGCAGCATCTTTGATGGTTAGCTTGTCCATCAACAACTCTCAGAACTAGAAAAGGAGCTTGAGAGCTAACTGTTAATCATAGTTGATTCATAAAAAACTACATTAACAGACTCTTCTAAAACTTGACTTTTCAAGTTGTAGACCCTATAGAATTTACTATGATTGTTGTACCTAACAAAGATCCCATCATAGTACTTTACAGTAAACTTAGTAACATAAGACTTCCAATTATTAAGCACATAGCACTTGCAACCAAAGGTCTTGAGATAGGATAGGTTTGGTTTTCTGCCCTTCGTAATCTCATAGGGAGTCTTCTTGTGGCTCTTGGTGATAAAGGCCCTATTAAGGATATGGCATGCAATATTAACTGCCTCAACCCAAAAATATTCTGGGAGATATGTGTCATTCAGCAAGGTCCTTCCAGCCTCTATGAGAGTTCTATTTTTCGTCTAAATAATCCCATTTTGCTAGGGTATTTTTGGAGAAGAAAATTCTTGATGAATCCCATGTTCTTTATAGAACTTTGTCATGCTATTAGACTGGAATTCAGTCCCATGGTCACTTCTGATTTTGACCACAGTGATGTCTAGCTCATTCTGAATTTGCTTGAAAAAGTCTTGAAGATATCAAGGGTTTCAGACTTTTCTTAAGAAAGAAAACCTAAGCAAACCTGGAATAGTCATCAACCACCACAAGGGTGTAGACTTTCCTACCTAGACTATGAACTAGAATAAGACAAAATAAGTCCATATGCAAGTGGTATAAACACCTCACAGAGTCTTTATTCCTAATGCTCATGAAGGAAGCTCTGGTCTGCTTGCCCTTTTGGCAAGCAGAACAAATGCCCACCTTGGTGCATTTCATTTTGGGAGCATTCCTAACTAGCTCTTCACTAAAGAGCTTGCCAATAGTCTTATAATTTAAATAATATAGTCTCTTGTGCCATGTGCAGAATATGAGACTTTCTCATTTACAACTAGATAAATAGGAGAGTCTTTATTAAGACAAAGGAAATTTAATCAATAAACATTTCCACTCCTAGTGCATGTCAAGATGACCTCTTGGTCACTTGACATCTTAATTTGGAACTGATCCTTGTGCAAAGAAATGATATAGCCAAGATCACAGAGTTTGCATATGCTTATGAGGTTGTGTTGCAACCCTTCAATATAAGCCACTTTTGATATAGTGACTATGTCATTTGTAATCTTACCATAACCTCTTGTAACTCCTCTATCTGAACCACGAAAGATAACTTTGGGTCCATCCATCACTGGAGTGTACTCCTTTAAGTTGCTCCTTGTTCCAGTCATGTGCCTAGAATAACCACTGTCCAAGTACCATATAGGGGTATGGGAACTTGGACTAACCTGCAAAACATAATTTATCTTCCCTTAGGACTCCAATAATTATTGAGTCCTAGGTTCTTATTAGCCTGAAAATAAACATGTCTTTCTACAGATTTTCTAACAGGAGGACTAACACTAGCTTTCAACACAGTAGGATTGTGCCAATAATCTAAGGCAAAATGTCCCACTTTCCCACAACAGCAACACTAATGAATATTGTATCTTCTTTTCTGAGTAGGTCCTACAGTATGGTAAATTGCTGACTGAACAGAAGGAAGAGGTGCAACAGCCTTCTTCAAGTTCCTTTCAGCAAGGATCTGACTGAAGGTAAGACTTTTAGCAGTCTTTCTTGGCTTGTTTTAACTGCTATTTGCAGCAGTCTTCTTTGTAGATGACATGTTATTTATAGCACAAGAGATAGCTAGAATTGACCAGCTAATAGACTTACCCTTGGTCTGAACCTTTGGTGGATGAGCTTGAGTTAAGGCTACTGCCATGTTATTGAGAGTGGGGGCTGGGGTACCAAAAACAAATGGTCCAGGATGGTCCATTTGAATTTCCTCATGGGGAGCCATAAAGGCACTCATTCCCATACTATACCTTCCACCATAGTTGTGAACATCTTTGTTCACACTAGTTGATCTACCATTCATCCAGCGACTATAGATGCTTTTTTGTTCATACCTGTTTGAAGGCAACATCATCTTCTTAAAAGGGATGGGAGGCTTAGATGTAAGACCCTTTTTTTTGCTTCACCTTCGGGTATTATGCCCAGAATCGCCGTTTTGTGGTGACACAAACACTCGGGAAGGTCGCCACTACAAAACATCTACCCTATTGATAACAACGATCACCAAAGAAGTAGAAGTACATTATTTAGAACAATTAAGTCTAAGTCTACAATCACATGTAGTATAAAGAAAGCTAAATCACAACACAGTCCAAATAGAAATGAAACGGAAATGGAAGCAGTAAAAAGACAAAGATAAAACAGGATCTTGCCCGGTACATCATGTCCTCACTACAACACTCTCGCGAAAGCAAACTATACTAATCACTCACGGATCCTGAGGCTAGTTCTCTTGTAATAGACTGACCCACCTCCATGTGCACCATACTCCGTTGGTGCTGCATCTCCTACTACTGCTCCCTATCTCCCATCCGGAGCTCCTGAAATGTTTGGTCCACCGACCGTTAGTCAAAAATACTAAGCTTGGTTTTCCCCCACCCATCCCCAAGTGGCTCCTAGGAACCGTACGGGAGGAATGATAGGAAAGCTATGATAGTGGAGAGTAAATAACAGCAGGTGATGCTGGAACTAATCTAGCAGTTATATTGTAATATTCACAGTGCTATAAAAATAAATGCAAGCTAGCAATAATAAGGTAATAGAGAATTAAAGGGTCGAATGTAAAGTGCATCATAAAGAAAGGTAACAGTTAACCATAGAGAAAGTAACCTTAGCTTATAAGCATGCCCACACAAGATTATAAAATAAGGGATCATTTTATAAGTCCTAACGTATAAAAAGTCACATACTTATTTATACGTTAGGGGTAAGAGTTGAAAAATAATGATGATATGATATACTATTTTATGTGAGTTTTATGGTAATGATTCATACAAGTGCAACACACACACACAACTCTATGCGCAAAGACCTTTAGTTTCCCCATTTGGAGTTAGCTAAACTCTCAGGTACCCGCCGTCATGGAAAATTGAGGCAGTGGGTTGGGCCACTCCACCTCTAGGTTGGCATTCACACCCCCTAACTTAGACCTTCATACGCCTCAATGCGAAGAACACACCGCGGAGACTCTGGGTATTCTGTTGGCAAATCCACTAGTCTTTTCTTTGGCTAAGTGTAAACCACACCCGCCGAGTCATCATATCTATGTCGGTGTGAACGACTGTCAAATACTGAAGACCCACTACCTTATGCACATGCAACCATGAATTCCCGAGCCATCGGCTCCCAAGACTAACCTGTCTGTTACAACTACCTTCTAACTTGCCCATTTCCACAACCACCTTGCCTACCGCTCGGGTAACCAAACCAAGCTAACCTCCCGAGTCATCGGAGTGAGTGAAAGTGAAGCCCTAGTATTTACTAATTGCTCTTTGACAATTTAGTCTTACGATTTAAGGTTAACCTTCGACTACCCAGGGCATTCCCTGTGAAGGGCTCTTGAGGGTACTAGTAACTATAATGGGCTGAAGCCCAAAGATCTCTTTCGTAAGGTACTTATTATTATTGGTATATACTCATGTCCCAACTCTCCTAATATTACACTTGAACTAAACCTATGTGTATTTAGACTTCCTCCAAGGGAACGTCGATCCATCGTCGATCCCGAGCACGACCTTAACTTAGCCAACTAGGCTCTCACAACCTGACTCCTCTTTCATATCTAAATCAGACCGAGTACACCATCTATCCCACCTTCCCATTCCAAGGCTTACATGTTATCTTATTTCAACAGCTTTACTATGTGCAGACTTAATGAGCTACTTGATGTGCATGAATGATGACCCCCTCTAAATATTCATCCAAATGACCTAAGATTTTTACTAGGGGTCTAACATGATATTTTAAAGATAAATCCAGAATATAATATTTTTCCTAATTTATTTGGCACTTATTTAATTTTCAGCAAAATCAGTCCAGCTATGCTTTTGAACATTAAGTATACTTTTCTGACATGGTATGACCTCAACAAAATTATGACAATTTTATATCATCAAAAATAACAATAAATACTGAAATTCATATTTTTTACAAAAAGCTTTGGCCTCAAGACTAATTATTGATTAAATAACCTCATTATAGGGCAAAGTAGGAAATAATAGAAATAATCATAAAAATTTATATAAAACTTACCAGATGTTAAAAGTGACTAGAAAAGACAACTGACCAAATTTAGTAATTTTCCAAACTCATTTGGCTACATAAATAAATCATTTAAGAATATTCTACACAAGGCACTTTGTGAAGCATCCTATATGAAAAGGCTTTCAATAAATTTATAAACATTCACAGAGCATGATGAAGCCTTAAGATGTCCTCAAACA
Organism: Platanthera zijinensis; assembly: GCA_039513925.1. Taxonomy (NCBI): domain Eukaryota; kingdom Viridiplantae; phylum Streptophyta; class Magnoliopsida; order Asparagales; family Orchidaceae; genus Platanthera; species Platanthera zijinensis. The sequence continues at coordinate 142,821,739 of CM077086.1, forward strand.
AAATTTCATAATTTTCTAGTAAGTTAATAACTCATAATAATTTTTCTTACTAATAGGGCAATTACTAGGTTTGTGAATGAAGTACTATAAATATTATTCCAAAATACATACCAAAATTGCTAGAGATTACAAACCATTATATAAGATCACTGCCTAAGTTTCCTAAACATCCAAGATCATATAATCATACAGTAAAATTATGAGTAAAAGTACCCTAATTGGTCTTAATCTATTTCCAAGGGAATGTAAGTTCCTCAAAATTCTAAAATCATTTACTAGGGCTTATTTCCACCCTAGGAACTCACCTACCAAGTCTCAATACATTCCAAAGATATATGGTCCCATGTCCTTCTTTGAGCTCAAAACTCAAACCTAGGGTTCACATTAGGGTTCTAGGGCATTCCAATCCTGAGCCACCCAAAATCTCTTGTGGGGGTGTTTTAATTGACATTAAGTCAGTGGCTATGGTTTCATTCCTTTTCGACGGGGATTGGCCACTAAACCCATCAAACACACATTTGCCCTATTTTGCCCCTTAGGGACCAAACTTTTGTCACACAAATACCTACTCAAATCAAACCCAAATGGGCTGATATTTTTACCAGTGACTTATCGTGACCTTATGGGTCATCTACCAAAATTTTGGGGGATTGTGAGGTCATTAGACCCTCTAATTAACCCATACATGAATTATTAGATATTTACAAAAACTATAGAAATTATTTTCCAAAAATTCCCATTTTTAGGTATGTTAGAGGTAAAGGTAAGAGTGACCTCTAGTCCAAATCTCAAGTCATTTGGATGGACGGATTGATGGGGGCACTCAATTTAGTCTCTAGCTAACCCTATATATAGACTGCACCATTTTGAGTGTTGTGGTCAGACCACTGACATAATGAAATAATAATAGTCCTTTATATAATCGGGCATCATGAATTTTGATGCGCTAAAGGACGGAATACGTTCATCTTCCCCAGAGCGCAAATGGCCCTGATTAACATGTCCTGGGCCACTTTGGCTGGTGATTTCTTGGCCACCCACGCCCCTTCCCGGTCGGCCACTACCACCACCTCCTTCGTTGAAGTGGTGGTCAGCGATTCGTGGTGGTAGACTGGCAAGAGATGGCCGGAACAATGAATGGTGGATGGAAGAAAAGCTTGAAAAACCAAGCTCTCGGCTCCCTTGGTATGGGGCCAATGGGACCTAAATCTTGGGGCCAATAGATAGAGATATATCCATAGAGAGAGAGAAGGAAGAAATGACCTTCTGGGGTGGATAGAGTCGGGTTGATCGCGGTGTCTCCATTGCCGATGGTGGTGATTTCGGGTACTCTGAACCCACACTACCAGAGTGCTCGAAATCTTCAAGGGAAAGTTGGAACCGATTACTGGAGGTCTAGGAAAGCTTTTAAAAGGATCAATTGGGGGGAGAGGAGGGGTCTAAGCTTTAATGGCCATTAATGGCCATGAAAGCTCTTTTCGGCCACCCTTGGATCCACTGAACTCATCCTCTGATTTACCCTGAGAGGCTCTTAGTCTCCTCAAAAATGAAGGGGGAATGAATCTACAGTAATTGGGGAGGCCCTTGGCCTTCCTAGCCATGAATGGCCTCTTCCTCTCCCTTTCTCTCTCCTCCATTAAAGGGAAAATGTGGTTTCTCTCTCCTAGTCACCCCCTCCGGAATTTGAGTGGCATTTTAGGTAAATATCAGCCTCCTAAAGCTAGTGGGCCACTCAACTTGGGCTTAGCCCAAGTGAGTTGGGCTAGGTTGGGTCAACTTGAGCTAATTTGACCCAATTTAGGGTTGAGTTGAAGAGAATCTGGTTCAAATGTGCTATCAAAACATATCCAAAAAACCCGGTTCAGTTATACAGGTGAACCGGATGAAAATACTCTAAGTCCAAAAGCGTTGAGTGGTGTCGAGACCACTCAACTCCGCATTGAGTGGCTTTAAGACCACTCAACGCCGCGTTGAGTTGCGTGGAGTGGTGTTGAGACCACTCAATGTAGTGTTGAGTGGCATCGAGTGGTGTTGAGACCACTCAATGCCTTGTTGAGTGACGTTGAGACAACTAAATGTCGCGTTGAGTCCACTCAATGCCTCACCATCCAAAATGTTTCTAAGTAAAAAGCGTTGTGTGTAATTGAGACCACTCAACGCCGCATTGAGTACCCTCAATGCCTCATTGAATGGCATCGAGTGCACTCAATGCACTCGACGCCTTGTCGAATGGCGCCGAATGCACTCAACGCACTCAATTCCTATTGACTATAAAATATTCTTTTCCTACGTTAGAGTTGATTGAAACCCATAGTGGGTCCTATGTGAATCCACCCTAACCCTTGGATCAAACCTAGTATATCCCCAATTCATCCACCACATGTCCCACCCTAATCTTAGTTAAGGTGTCTAGTTGCTTGAGGGATGTTACAAATCCCAATACATAAAAATAAAAATTTCGTCCCCAAAATTAAGGTTAGGCCTATGGGGTTTTACTTAAATTAAAGCATGTAACATCCCTTAGAATGTTAAAGGTATACCAAACTCGAAGAGATTAGGGTATTTCTGCTGCATTAGATCCCGTGTCTCCTAGGTATGCTCCTCCTGCCCATGATTTCTCCACGGGACCTTGACCAGAGGAACCTTCTTGCGCCACAAGACCTGCACTATCGTATCGTCAATCCTGACCGGCTCCAGGCTGACCGATCGATCAGATGCTACTAGGCCATCTGTGACAGAAATTTGCTGCTCCGGCTATAGTAGAGCCCTCCGAAGGGTGGATACGTGGAAGACGTTGTGAAATACCCCCAACTCTCGAGGTAGTTCTATTCTGTAATCTAGGGGACCGATCCTCTCCAGGATCCTGTAGGGCCCCATATATCTCTGACTGAGCTTCTTCTGCCCGCGTACCCGCGAGACTCCATGCATCGGATGTATCTTCAAGAACACCCAGTCTCCAACCTAGAACTCCACGTGACGATGCCAAGCATCGTAATATTTGGCATGTCTGCTCTGGTCCTACAACATCCTATCCCGGATAAGTCTCACCTGAGCATCGGTGTCCTCTACAAAATCTGAGCAAAGTTCCTTTGGATCCTCATCCTAGATCCAAGATAAGGGGGTCCTGCACCTTCGTCCGTATAATGCCTCGTAAGGGGCCCTGCCTATATTTGAATGATTACTGTTGTTATAGGAGAACTCGATCAATGACAACCATCTCTCCCATGGCTCCCCGCAGTTAAAGATGCATAAGAGGAAAAGAACCTCCAGTGTCTGGTTGGTACGCTTGATCTGTCCGTCCGCTTTGAGGGTGGAAGGCCATACTGAATGTCAACTGGGACCCTAGATAAGCTTGGACTAATCTCCACTCTCTTTGACATAAACCACCCATCTTGATCCGACACGATCGACCTCGGAACGCCATGATAGCGGAAAAACTGCTCCATGAACTTCCGCACCAAATCACCAACCGAAGCGTCCTTCCTGATCAGAATGAACCTTGCCACCTTCGTCAACTTGTCGATGATCACCCATTTCGTATCGTTTCCTGCATGTGATCGAGGGAAACAATGAATGAAATCCATAGCTATGTCGTCGAACTTCCACTCCGGCACCAGTAGTGGCTACAATAATCCGGCTTGACTCTTACACTCGGCCTTTACGAGAAGGCATGACTTGCAATGTGTTACAAATTATGCGATATTCTTCTTCATGCTCGGCCAATACATTGTCCTCTTTAGGTCAGTTGTCATCTTCGTAATCCCCGGGAGTACTGAGTACCAACTACTGTGTGACTCTGCCATAATATCTTCCCGTATCTGGCCTCCGGCTGGTATATAAACTCTGCCTCTAAAATACAGAAGCCCATAACTCAGCGAGTAGTCCCCAGCCAAGCCTTCCTCCAAGGCCCTGAATATCAGCTCCATCCTCGCATCCAGCCTTTATCCCTCTCTGATTTTATCTCGTATGTCGTTAGTGGAAGTCATTAATGCCATGTAATCTCCATAAAGCTCTGGACCATCCTCGGATACCAGAGATATCTTCATGTCCTCCAGCTGGGGCTCTTCTCTTGATGTGGTGGCTCTCTGTCTTAGTGCATCCACCACTATATTTGACTTCCTGGGTGGTAATGCATGTTTTACTGATAATATGACAAGAACTCCACCCATCGTCTCTGTCGGATGTTCAGCTCATTCTACGTATCTACATACTTCAAATTCTTGTGGTCCGAGAAAATGTCGCAGTGAACGCTGTAGAGGTAGTGCCGCAAGATCTTGAGAGCGAAGATAACCTCTCCCATCTCCAAGTTATGTACCGGGTAGTTTTGATCGTGTTTCTTTAACTAGCAGGAGGAATAAGCTATCACGCGCCCATTCTGCATTAGAATGACACCCATCCCCTGATACGACGCATCAGTATAAACCTGAAATACTTCCTTCCCAGATGGAAGGGCAAGGATAGGGGCTGAGTTTAGCTGACCCTTAAGCTCCTGGAAAGCAGCCTCGCACTACGGTGCCCAAATAAAAGGAGTCTCCTTTTTCAGGGGTGTAAGAGGAAGGGAAATCTTGGAGAATCCCTCCAGGATCTTCCGGTAGTAACGGCAAGTCCTAGGAACCTCCGTACGTTAGTGGCCATCTTCAGCAGTGGCCAATCTCGTATCGCCTGGATCTTCACTGGGTCCACTGCTAGTCTTGCTCCACTGATAATGTGGCCCAAGAAGGCCACCTCCTTCAGCCAAAACTGGCACTTACTGAACTTAGCATACAAATGGTGCTCTCGGAGCCTCTCTAGAGTCAGTGCCAAATGACGAGCATGCTCCTCCTCCATCTCAATTAAATGAGGATGTCATCAATAAAAATGATGACGAATACGATGAGATAGTCCTTGAACACCCGGTTCATCAGAATCATGAACGTAGACGGTGGATTCGTGAGCCCGAAGGGCATCACGGTGAGCTCATAAAGTCTATATCTACTGATGAAAGAGGTCTTCGGGATGTCCTCCTTAATCCGCAATTAATAATAACCCGGCATTAGATACAACTTCGAAAACCAGTGAGCTCCCTCCAACTAGTCAAATAGCTCATCGATCCTCGATAGAGGATACGTGTTCCGGACCATCAGCCTGTTCAGTGCTCTATAATCAATGCACAATCTGAGCGTCCCATCCTTCTTCTTCATAAATAATACTGGAGCTCCCCATGACGAGGAGCTCGGCCTGAAAAACCCAGCTTCCATGAACTCCTATAACTGGCTCCGAAACTCTACCAAATCCTTCGGGGCCATACGATACGAAGCTCTTGATACCAGCTTAGCCCGGACACGAGATATATCTGAAATTCTTTTCCCAATGAGGTTGTAGCTCTGGTAACTTCTCTGGAAACACATTTGAAAAATCCCGTACTACTTGAATGCTAACCATAGGGTCCTAGGTCTCGGTCATCTCAAACAACACCTGATAGACCTCGTCGCCCTGCAGGTGGGCCTTGACGACCTGAATTGAAGAAAGTATATGGCGGGAGACCAGAATAGTACATTCAAAGGTCGCATAAGTGTTGTCATATCAAAGTACGACCTTCATCGCCGGGAAATCAATCTAAGCATGGTTCCAAGCGAGCCATGATATTCTCAAAACAAGATCAAAATCCGGCAAGCTCAAGATCATCATTGGAGCTTCGAGGGTTAACCTATCAATGGTCACCCTTAAAATGTATTTGGCCATAGACTGGACCTCTATCCTATAGGGGAGACGCTCCCTCCTACTAACCCCTTCATAAAATTGAATCCCTTCTAGGTCTATGATAAAGTCCTCTGAGACGAAGTTGTGCGATGCCCCTGTGTCGAATAGGGTATGGGCAGGCTTGCCACACACCATCACTACCCTTGAGTTTATTAAATATCTTAGATATCTAATAATTTCTTTATTATTTCTAGCGATTCTATATTCATATAGCTTCTAGGAAAGAATTTAAAAAATATTATTATACCTGCTATCACCCTCTTTGGGTTCCAGAGCTGAGCCAAGTCCAGGGCATGCATCTTCCCTCTGTCGTGTCTACACTTACCGCCCTGAAATCTACGTCCCCGGCCACGTCCTCGACCTCCAAGCTACCGAGCAGGTGGGACATCCTGTAATGCTAGAGGTGGAGCTTCCCTCATGGGGGCAGTTCCTCCGAAAATGTCCTGGATGGTTGCATCGATATCATGACGTGACTCCTCCACTGGCCTCGGCATCCTCCGTATCTTTAATGGCTGCGGAGCCAGCACCACCGGGTTCCTCTTCTCCTGCCGGTCCTTTGAGCGGGGCTGGTCCCCGTTCCTCCTTTCTCCAATGACCCGACCTCTCTGCTGGTCTCTCCTGACACCGATCACGGCATCGTTCTCCGATCTTTTCCTGCCCTGAACTGTGAGCTGGTCTTCCTCCAGCTTCTTGGCCATCTCCAAGATCCTGGCCAAGCTCCCATTAGAAACAAAAAGGAGGGCCTGCCTCATGTCATCGTGAAGGCCCTTATAGAACCTCTTCGCGTAGCCCACATCGTACAGTTAGTATGCGTCCGCAATGCGGGCTAAACGTGTAAACTATAGATAATACTCCAATATTGTCCTGATATATTGCCTCAACTGCAGGAATCTATCCTCCAACTCATCCCTTGTCGACTCTGGTACAAAATGCTCTAGTAGCGCTGCCCTGAACTCCTCCCAAGAAATGTCTGCATACTCCATCCCCGCGAGGGTAGTATCTAATAGTGACTTCCACCATCTCTTCGCATGGGACTCCAAGCAAGAGAGTGCTAATGCCACTACCTCCTCCATCGGGCATCGAATCCCGGCCAGCATCTCGTAAATGATATCCAACCACTCCTCTATACAAAATCTTGACTCAGTCCCGAGGTAGTGATAGTTTTACTTTCAAGACAGCCTAAACACCTAGAGGGGGGGGGGGGGGGGGTGAATAGGTTCTACTTCTGTATAAAAACTTTTAGGCAGAACTTAATTTAATGGCTAACACAATAATCACAGCAATCACAGAAAAAAAAACATCACAGATTGCACAATGTTTTATAGTGGTTCCCCAAGGTCTGGGTACATCCACTTTCCCCCTTCACCTATCTAGCAGTATGCTAGATTCAGCCAAACTTCCACTAATCTCAGATCAACAGATCCTACAACTCAGAACCCAACTAGTTCCTACAACTCAGGCACAACAGCCCTACCTCAGCCTTGCCCCAAGGCCTACAACTCAGAGAAGACCCTTCTCCTACACTCAGGCAAACAGCCCTACCACTCAGAGTTCAACACTCCTACACTCAGCCTTTATAACACAGGCTTACAACTCAGATCTGTGTAAACAGATCCTACAGAAATATAGAAAAGATTATTTAACTGTCTTGCCTAAATTGAGAGAGAAAAGGCCAAGACAATTCTTGATCAGCTGATGAAATCAACTGTATCTGAGCTTTCTTCAAAGCTTCTTGAATATGAACTTAGCTGAGTTGATTTCCAAACAGCTTCTGGAGAATCCATTGGTGGTTTCTTTCTTCTTCTTCAAATTCTGGCTTGATCTCTCTCTATCCAGCACTTTGAATGATTCTTCTGAATTCTGATTAGAACTCTTCTTTGATCTATCCTTAGATAGTCTTCTTAGATCTTCGGAGAAGATCTTCTTAAGTGCCTAGCACTTTCTTGAAATGAATTGGATTGTAATCCTTCTCAACTTTTTGATTCTTATTAATGTTTTTTCAAAGTTACTTTCTCCTTCTGAATCTGTCTATTTATAGACTTTCTTCATGGTAACCAGCTGATCCGGTTTCTAACTGTTTTCTGACAAGTCTGACAGCTTCAGTTAACCGGTGGCAACCCACAGCTGTCAAGTCTTCAAACAAGTCCTGTGCCTTAGTCTTGAACCACAAGTTGTCGAGACAGTCTGTCAGAAAGTGTCGAGACCATCTGTCTATCTGTGTCGACACAATTGACCTTGGTGTCGACACAGTCTTCAGTGATGTCGACTAAGTTGCCTTTGAGTCGATACAGCTTCTTCTGAAAATAACTTGGTCTTGACTCTTCAGTGTGTCGACACAAGTCCTGTGTGTCGACACAGTTGTTGTATAATCATAACTTAGTAAGTGTCGACTTAGCCTTCAGGTGTCGACACAGTCTTCTTCTAACTCTGCTATAATGTGTCGACTCAATCACAATGTGTCGACACATTCTGCTGGTGTAGACAAACTTGAGGTCGACTATCTTCTTCTGTGTCGACACATTTTCCCAATGTTGAGGTCGACGCTTTTCTTCTGTGTCGACACAAATTCCCAGTGTTGTGTCGACTTACTTCTTCTGTGTCGACACACTTTCCCAGTATTTGTTGTAGACTAACTGCTATGTGTCGACACACTTCCTCTGTGTCGACACTTTTTCCCAGTGTAGTTGTAGACTTCCTGCTATGTGTCGACACTGCTTCCCAGTGTTGTGTCGACTACTTTCTTCTATGTGTTGACACATCCTTCTCTGTGTCGACACTTGGACTTAGAATTTTTTTTTCTGCATACTTTATCAATTCTTCACCTGCACATGTCAACTCAAAACAACATCAAATACACCTTGATGTATATCATTGAGCTAGGTTGGGCTTCTTCAAATCAAGTACACATTTTCCAATGTACCCAACAATCTCCCCCTATTTGGAGAAGTCATAACCCTATAGCCAATGATATACACCATTTATAAACAGTACTAAATGATGATATATGACAAAAACACAGGGATACTTAATTATAAACAAAATAATAAAAACATCATAGATAAAAAAATTTATCACAGATTTAAACAATATTTTGTTTATTACTGGGTAATGTTTGACTACATTGTTTTACATTTAATGATCACATCACAACATTACAAAACATTATGAAGGAACTAAAACATAATCAGGATTGATCAGGCTCTCTAATGATAATCCCTTTGCCAGATTGAATTTTAGCTGTCACAGGAGCTTCTGATTCTTCAGCTATCTTCTTTCCTTTTAGATCAGCTTTCTTCTTAGCTTCTTCCTTGAGCCTTTGCCTTTCAAAATAGTGAAAAGGCTTTGGGAAGTACTTGCTTGGCTCCTTAGCATCTGGTGGCAGCCTCCCCAGCTTAGCTTTCCTTCTGAATTGTACTATTGCTTCCTGTCTTGCCTCATACTTCTGCCATTCTATCTCATTGTACCACTTCCCTCTTTCATGAACTTTGTCTTGTACAGCTTTCCATGCATTGAGTATTATGTTCCTTGAAGTAGGACTCCACTGCTCATAATCTGGCTTGAGTGCAGCCTGCTCTCTAAATCTCTTCTTTGCTAATAGAGCATCTTGCTGTTCTTTCAGGAAGGCCTCTGGCATCTCAACTTTCTCAATCACAACATTATGCACATCCTTTGGAGGACTATACATATCCTGCACTTGCTTATCCAGAATTTCAAAATCAGAAGGGGGGTAAATAACTTGGGCAACCTCAGGTTGGTTGCCTTCAAGTAGTCCTGCTTGAATGCTTGATTCAGCCATCATATCATCATCACACAAGGGTGGACATCCCAAGGTGGCTCTTATACTATTTGTCACCCATTTAGAGTGCTCTTGACCTGCATGAATCAATAACCTCTCCCCCTTTATGACTTCTCTTGTCATATGATCTCTAAGGTCATCCTTCTGAAACCTTATCTGGCCATCGAGATAATTTATACCTTCTTTGAAAAATGGTTTCAACTTTTGCAGCTTGGTTGATATTTCCTGTTGGCAGGTGGAGATATCAGTTTGTACTGAGGCAATGGCATCTTGAAATTGCTTATTAAACTCTTCCTTTTCTTTTGTTTTGTCTGCAGGCAGGCCTGGAACAATCTTTTTCACTTCCTCTATTATCTCATGATGAGATTCAGTTAAATTATCATTCATTCTTAACTGATTCTCCAAGACATAGCTTTGCTTCAGGACAATATCATCTACCTTTTTAGTAATAGCCTCCTGTTGTTGAGCAAGATAAATCACAGCATGGCCTCCCTTTTGAAAGCAATCTGTCATTTCTATCTTATGCATGTTGACTTGAAACTGGATGGACTTTATATCCTGAGCTAAGTCAAACTGCATAGACTTGCTATTTTCATCAACATACTTTTCCAGAGCCATTCTTTGTTCATCCAATTTCACTTGTAGATCTATCATAAACTTGTTATGATCAAAGGCAGGAGATGCTTGTTGAGGTGTTGTCTGTAAAGCCTGCTTATAATTCTTGCTTCTTCTCTTAAAGACAACACGTTTTCTTTTCTTGGCCAGCCTGGCTTCTTCAGTTTCAGTATCAGATGAAGTATCTAGGTGAATTCTTTCTTGAGGAGGATGAAGTGTATCTGTCCTAGTGACCTGTTGCTCAGTCTCAACATTCACTGGCTCCCCTTCAACCTGTGGCTCAACTTCAGCTTCCTGATCAATTTCCATACCTATGGACTTCTCAATTTCTTGTCCTCCTCTTTCTTTATCTGTAGTAGTATCAGCATCAGGGAATAACTCCTCCAGAGTAAATTCCAGTTGAGCTGTAACTTCAGCAGCAGTTAAATCTTGAGATAAGTCTAACTGTGCTTCCTCTTGCACTTGTACTGACAACAGCTCCCCCTGAACCTGTGCAGTAATAAGAATATGAGCAATGTCTTTTATAGTAAAATACATTAGCTCCCCCTACACTTGTACCTGATCAGGAGTAGATACATTTTGAGCTGGAGAGTGAACTGGCTCCCCCTGTATCTGTGCAGGTGTTGACACTTGCTGTAGTATAGTTGAGTCAGGCTATTCTTCAACCTGTGTCCTGAGTGGGTCTTCTTGTTGTTGTTCAGTTTCTTGAGTTTGAGAAGGGGATTTCACAGGGGTGTCTGTCCTGCTCTCTTCAGGCACATCCTTGGACAGCACCCTATCCCACCTAGAGAACAGTCTCATATCCATCCTTCTCATATGATTGATCTTAGTCCCTGGCAGTTGTTGCATCACTTCAGGGATCACTCCAATGAGATATAAGCTCATGATTCTAGCCATGTTGGGCTTCTTGATTCCTTCTGTGATCTTGTCAAAGAGTACTCCTGACCAATCAGTAGGAATTGTAAAAACAATCCTGGTCATAAGGCTGAACATATAGGCAGAAATCCTATCATGTCCACCTGTCTTGCAGAGGATTACTTTCCCAACAACTTCAGACAAGAATTTCCCTTGCTGATTCATACCCTTCCTGTTGAATGCAGCTCCAATCTTCATACTCGAGTCCAGTCCACACCATTGAAGGGCTTCCCTTGTCTTAGAACTAGGAACTTCCTCTTCATTCTCAACTACTTGTAATTGAAAGATCTTTCTTAAATTTCTTTGAGTAATCTTTACCTTAGTCCCTTGTACATTGGACTTAATCTTGAGGCCATTTGAGTGGACTGATGCAGAGATAAAGAACTCGTGCACCTCCTTCTTCCAGATTTTAGTTGGCTCTGAGATTAGAAATTCTAACCCTGACTCGGAGAGGAGGGTGATAACCCCTTGAACATCTGGCGGCGCATCTGCAAAGGCCTGGCGCACCAACTCATACCCCTCATTGACGTTGTCTTCCATCCTTGGCGCCATCGATTCGTCGAGAAAGCTTGAGAGAAGAGAGAAAGATAGACTGTCGACACAGGGTTTTAGTCTCGAAAACCTTGGAAGCGTGTCGACAGAAAGCGTTTTTCACCTATTTATACCTTCTGTTGAAAGAAGTTCAAAAGGCGCCAAACACAGACTAAATGTGTCGACACAGACGGAATGTGTCGACACAAACTTCTATTGTCTCGACATTACTTCAGCCTACTATGTGTCGACACCAATTTGTGGTTATGTCGACACCTTGGATACATAGTAGATAGACAGAAGTTCTGTGTCGACTCAAAGGATAAGTGTCGACACATATTCTGTAAGTGTCGACACCATTTTCCTGGTTGAGTCGACATTACATTTCTGATTAAGTCGACAATATAACTCTTAAGTGTCGACACATATTCTCTGTGTCGACACAATATTTCTGACTTGTCGACATTATTTCTCTGAGTCGACACATAATTACTGAATGTGTCGACACATTCTTACTTAGCCAATTTCTGTTGGTTCAACACCACTTGTAAGTGTTACTTCAATGTGTCCTTTTTTAACACTTAATTATGTTGTTATTACTTTAACTTACTTAAATACCACTTCAATTGCATTGTTAATGATTTTGTTAATACATTAATCAATGGTTAACATACCTAATTCAATTTTGAATTTATTGAATTTGGTTTCATCTAAAGGCTTAGTAAATACATCTGCTATTTGATAATCTGTTTTTACAAATTCCAATGAGATGTCTCCTTTTTCTACATGTTCTCTAAGAAAATGGTATTTGATTTCTATATGCTTAGTTCTACTATGAGAAACTGGATTATTAGTAATAGAAATAGCACTCTTAGAATCACATAAAAGGGGTGTTCTACTTACCTGAATACCATAATCCTTAAGTTGATGCTGCATCCACAATAGCTGTGCACAGCAGCTTCCAGCAGCAACATACTCTGACTCAGCTGTGGAAATTGCCACACTGGTCTGCTTCTTACTACTCCATGATATTAGTCTTCCTCCCAGGAATTTACAAGTACCTGTAGTACTTTTCCTGTCCTCTCTACATCCTGCAAAATCTGCATCTGAATAGCCTGTTAGTAGAAAATCTCTATTCCTAGGGTACCAAAGGCCTAGATTAGGAGTGCCCTTTAGATATCTCAGAATCCTTTTGACTGCAGTATAATGAGATTCTTTAGGGCAGGCTTGGTACCTAGCACAGACACATGTTGCATACATAATGTCTGGTCTACTAGCAGTAAGATATAGTAGAGACCCAACTATTCCTCTATACAATGACTCATCAACAGGTTTACCTGCCTCATCTTTGCATATAGGGATGCTTGTTCCCATAGGAGTTCTCATGGTGGAGGATGACTCCATACCATATTTCTTAATTAATTCTTTGGTGAACTTAGACTGGGATATGGACAATCCATCATCAGTCTGTCTTACTTGGAGTCCCAAGAAGAACTTAAGTTCTCCCATACTGCTCATCTCAAACTTCCCTTGCATAAGTTTGGCAAACTTTTTACAAAGGTTGTTTTCAGTAGATCCAAAGATTATGTCATCAACATAGATCTGAACTAAGATGATCTAACCTTTGGATTCCCTAAGGAATAGAGTTTTGTCTATCTTTCCTCTTGAGAATTTATTCTCAATGAGGAAGGTAGATAGGGTTTCATACCAAGCCCTTGGAGCTTGTTTTAACCCATACAAAGCTTTCCTAAGCTTATACACAGAATCAGGTTTAAGAGGATCTACAAAACCTGATGGCTGCTCTACATATACTTCTTCTTTAAGATCACCATTCAGAAATGCTGACTTCACATCCATCTGGTATACTTTGAAGTCTTGATAGGCTGCATAGGCAAGGAATATTCTGATAGCCTCCAGCCTTGCTACTGGAGCAAAGGTTTGATCAAAGTCAATCCCTTCTTCCTGCCTGTATCCTTTTGCAACCAATCTTGCTTTATTCTTCACTATTATCCCACTTTCATCTAGCTTGTTCCTATAGATCCACTTAGTGCCAATTATGTTGTGGCCTCTTGGTTTAGGAACAAGCTCCCAGACTTTGCACCTTCTGAATTGATTCAGCTCCTCTTGCATAGCATCAATCCAGTGCAGGTCTTGGATAGCTTCTTCAAACTTCTTAGGTTCCATTTGAGACAAGAAACTTGAATGCAAAACTGTGCTTTGATTTTTGCTTCTAGTTTGCACTCCTTGTCTTGGATCACCAATTATCTGATCAGCAGGATGATCTCTTAGATATCTTATAGCTGGAGGAAGATTCCCTTCAGGTTGAGCATCTCCAGCTTCTTCATTCTGCTGAACCTCTTGGTTTTCATCAGCTTCCATTATCTCTTGTACTCCCCCTGGACAGCAGCCTTCATTTTCCAATGCTCCATCTTCCTTTGAAGCTTCAGCAATGGAGAGCTTGTCCATCCTCTTGCTTATACCTGTTGAGTCATTTGATCTACAAGACAACTCACAATTGATTAATCTTGTTTCATCAAATACAACATGCACAGATTCCTCAACAACTTGAGTAGTTAAGTTGAAGACTCTATAGGCCTTACTATTTGTGCTGTACCCAACAAATATCCCATCCTGGGATTTGGCAGCAAACTTAGTCAAATATGACTTGCCATTGTTAAGTATATAGCACTTGCAACCAAAGATCCTAAAATAGGATAGATTTGGTATTCTGCCTTTCACAATCTCATAGGGAGTCTTTCTGTGGCTTTTGGTGATAGAAGCCCTATTGATGACATGACAAGCAGTGTTAACTGCCTCAGCCCAAAAATATTCTGGGAGAGAGGTGTCACTCAATAGAGTTCTACCAGCTTCAATTAATGTTCTATTCTTTCTTTCAGCAATTCCATTTTGCTTAGGTGTTCTAGGTGAGGAGAATTCTTGGAAAATCCCAAAGTCTTTACACAAGTTTGTTATGCTTTCAGATTGAAACTCAGTACCATGGTCACTTCTGATTTTGACCACTGTACTATTCAGTTCATTCTGAATTTGCTTTACAAAATTAAGTAATACACTTGGGGTTTCAGATTTTTGTCTCAGAAAGAACACCCATGTAAATCTAGAATAGTCATCTACAACCACAAAAGTGTAAACCTTCCTACCTAGACTATGAACTGGCATAGGACCAAAAAGATCCATATGCAAGAGGTATAAGCACCTCACAGAATCCTTGTTTTCAAGGCTTTGAAAGGAGGATTTTGTCTGCTTTCCCTTTTGACAAGCTGAGCATATCCCTTCCTTCATACACTTAATTTGAGGTCCATTCCTCACTAGCTCTTTGCTAAAGAGTTGGCCAATTGTCTTGTAGTTTAGATGAGCCAATCTCTTGTGCCACTTAACACAATGAGAAGCATTGTCATCAGCTACAAGACAGATGGGAGAAGCCTTATTCTCACATTCAAAATTAAGACAATATACATTTCTCTTCCTATACCCAGTCAATATGATCTTTTGATCACTTGACCTCTTGATATGACATCCATCTTTAACAAATGAAATGTCATATCCTAAATCACTTAGCTGGCTTATGCTTATTAGATTATGTTTCAAACCTTTTACATAAGCCACTTGAGTGATAGTAATTAGGTTAGAAGAAATGTTACCAAACCCTTTGATGACTCCTTTTTCAGATCCACCAAAGATCACTTTAGGTCCATCTTTGACAGATGAATACTCCTTCAGCAGCCCCTTTGTTCCAGTCATGTGCCTGGAACAACCACTATCCAAGTACCATATAGGGGCATGGTTACTTGGATTCACCTGCAATACAGAATTACTTTCCCTTAGAACCCAAGTAAGTCTTGGGTCCTTGGTTCAGGTTAGCATTAATAAAGCTATCATAACCTCTTCTAACAGGTAGACTCTTATTCTTTATAACACTTGTGTTATACCAGCAGTCTAATGCAAAATGGCCTCTTTTGCCACAGCACCAACATTCAAACTTATTGTATCTAGATCTAGATACATCCTTGTCAGAAGAATTTCTGTTTATTGCTGGTGCTGTTGCAACTTCACCTACTGATTTCTTAAAACCATTGGGTTTATGACCATAGGTAGGCCTGCTTGCATTTACACCCTTGTTCTTCAGAACATTAGTCTTAATATGACCTTGAATGTCTTCATGATCATATCTGTTAGAAGGCACTTTCACCTTACTAAACTTTATGGGGACTGAAAGGTTTAGTGGCTGAACAGGAGCTTTGCCTTTCCTCTTGAATCTGCCAGCCCTGGAGTTACCTTTAAATCCTAATCCAGCCTTACCCTTTTGAGTGACAAATTCATCTATCAAGGGTAAGACAGATTTTGGCTTAGAGTAACTAGCCACTAAATCCCTTTCAATTCTAAGTCTGGCCTCCAGACTCTTCACTTGATCATTAGTATAATTAATTGTGCCCATCTGAATAATAGTTATATTCTTCAGCTTGGCAATTTCATTTAATTTTTGATCAAGGACTTTTTCTAACTCAGTTGTTGCAACCCTTAGTTCAGCAATTTCCTGAGCCTGAGATTTAACCAGGTTCTTGCTTTTCTTAAGGGCCTGCAACAAGTCCCCATACTTATCTATCAATTGATAGACATCTCCTTCAGATTCAGATGCATCTTCATCACTTGATGCAGATGTAGCTGATTCTTCACTTGTACTACAAACAGATGTACTGGAAGGACATTTTACCTCATTAGGACCAGACTGATTCTGGCATATGTCCTCTTCTGATCTTGTCATCAACCCCATGCATTGATGTTCATTGATGGAGTCTAGCAACTGCATAAACTCCTCTTCCTCAGATGCAGCATATAGTCCAATATATGCTTCAGCTTCAGATCCTGATTCTGAAGTTGACTGGTCTGACAGACTCTTATCTTTCTTTGCTACAAAGGATTTCTCCTTCTTGCCTTTCTGATAAGTCTTCTTCTTTTCTGAAGATTCCTTTCTCTTGTCAGGACAATCAGCCACTACATGTCCAGGCCTATTGCAACAATAACAGACAATCTTTGAAGTAGTGGCTTTGCTGGGTTTTGATCTGCTCTTCTCTTTCCTTGATGACCTTTTCTTCTTATAATAGTCATCAACTTACTGTGATGGGGAAGGCCTAGACTTCCACTGCTTCTTCTTCAAGAACCTCTGGAATTGTCTTGTGAATGCAGCAAAATCTGCATCTGAATCACAGCTTTCAGAACCCTTGTTTGAACTTTCAGAACTATCTTCTGTAACTTCCTTAGGAGGAGATGGTGATTTCCCCCTATTCTTTCTAGTGGCTTCTGCATTGAATGCCACAGTCTTTTCTCTATGCTCTCCTCTTGAGTTTCTTTCCTCCTCCTTCCTCACCATAAGTTGCATTTCATAGGATAACAACTTTCCAAACAGGGTTGGAGGAGATATCTCTGCCAATTTAGCCACTTCTCTTATGGCACAGATCTTTGTATCCCAATCCTTTGATAAGGATCTTAAGAATTTGTCATTCAGTTCATAGGTACTGAAGACTCTTCCATAGGATATTAGCTCATTCACAATTCTATAGAATTTCTTATAGCACTCAGTTATGCTATCAGATTTTCCTTGTCTAAAGCTTTCATACTCCTGATTTAGCATAGACTTCCTGTCCAGCCTTACTTCTTCAGATCCCTCCATGTAGACAATCAATGTGTCCCACATTTCCTTGGAGGTCTTGCAGTGAATCAGATTCTGAAATGTTGAATCATCTATGGCACTCACAATAATGTTCTGAGCTCTTTTATCCATGGTTGCCAAGATGATTTCATCCTTGGTCATTTCTGAATAACTCTTTGGAGTTTGGATATTTGCATCAAGAACTGATACCTTCATTGGAATGAAGGGGCCTTCCTGTACTGTGATGTAAATTCTTGGGTCAAATGCTTCCATAAACAGTCTGACTCTTTCTTTCCAAATTCCAAAAATTTCTTTCTTGCATATGGGTAATTTCATAGACCCTAGCTCCTTATGATTCTCTCCAGAACCCATCTTCTTGAATCTTGAATTTGTCTTTCAGATCTACCTCAGACTGTTAAGTCCTTTTTGAGGAACCTCGCTCTGATACCACTTGATAGTTTTACTTTCAAGACAGCCTAAACACCTAGAGGGGGGGGGGGGGGTGAATAGGTTCTACTTCTGTATAAAAACATCTAGGCAGAATTCAATTTAATGGCTAACACAATAATCACAGCAATCACAGAAAATAAAACATCACAGATTGCACAATGTTTTATAGTGGTTCCCCAAGGTCTGGGTACATCCACTTTCCCCCTTCACCTATCTAGCAGTATGCTAGATTCGGCCAAACTTCCACTAATCTCAGATCAACAGATCCTACAACTCAGAACCCAACTGGTTCCTACAACTCAGGCACAACAGCCCTACCTCAGCCTTGCCCCAAGGCCTACAACTCAGAGAAGACCCTTCTCCTACACTCAGGCAAACAGCCCTACCACTCAGAGTTCAACACTCCTACACTCAGCCTTTATAACACAGGCTTACAACTCAGATCTGTGTAAACAGATCCTACAGAAATATAGAAAAGATTATTTAACTGTCTTTCCTAAATTGAGAGAGAAAAGGCCAAGACAATTCTTCATCAGCTGATGAAATCAACTGTATCTGAGCTTTCTTCAAAGCTTCTTGAATATGAACTTAGCTGAGTTGATTTCCAAACAGCTTCTTGAGAATCCACTGGTGGTTTCTTTCTTCTTCTTCAAATTCTGGCTTGATCTCTCTCTATCGAGCACTTTGAATGATTCTTCTGAATTCTGATTAGAACTCTTCTTTGATCTATCCTTAGATAGTCTTCTTAGATCTTCCGGAGAAGATCTTCTTAAGTGCCTAGCACTTTCTTGAAATGAATTGGATTGTAATCCTTCTCAACTTTTTGATTCTTATTAATGTTTTTTCAAAGTTACTTTCTCCTTCTGAATCTGTCTATTTATAGACTTTCTTCATGGTAACCAGCTGATCCGGTTTCTAACTGTTTTCTGACAAGTCTGACAGCTTTAGTTAACCGATGGCAACCCACAGCTGTCAAGTCTTCAAACAAGTCCTGTGCCTTAGTCTTGAACCACAAGTTGTCGAGACAGTCTGTCAGAAAGTGTCGAGACCATCTGTCTATCTGTGTCGACACAATTGACCTTGGTGTCGACACAGTCTTCAGTGATGTCGACTAAGTTGCCTTTGAGTCGACACAGCTTCTTCTGAAAATAACTTGGTCTTGACTCTTCAGTGTGTCGACACAAGTCCTGTGTGTCGACACAGTTGTTGTAGAATCATAACTTAGTAAGTGTCGACTTAGCCTTCAGGTGTCGACACAGTCTTCTTCTAACTCTGCTATAATGTGTCGACTCAATCACAATGTGTCGACACATTCTGCTGGTGTAGACAAACTTGAGGTCGACTATCTTCTTCTGTGTCGACACATTTTCCCAATGTTGAGGTCGACGCTTTTCTTCTGTGTCGACACAAATTCCCAGTGTTGTGTCGACTTACTTCTTCTGTGTCGACACACTTTCCCAGTATTTGTTGTAGACTAACTGCTATGTGTCGACACACTTCCTCTGTGTCGACACTTTTTCCCAGTGTAGTTGTAGACTTCCTGCTATGTGTCGACACTGCTTCCCAGTGTTGTGTCGACTACTTTCTTCTATGTGTCGACACATCCTTCTCTGTGTCGACACTTGGACTTAGAATTTTTTTTTCTGCATACTTTATCAATTCTTCACCTGCACATGTCAACTCAAAACAACATCAAATACACCTTGATGTATATCATTGAGCTAGGTTGGGCTTCTTCAAATCAGGTACACATTTTCCAATGTACCCAACAGGTAGGATGGCGGAGAAAGACCTCAAAAGATGCTCAACCAGTTTGCCCCGGGGTTTGGCTGAGGAGCCGGAGCCTGCTGAGTTCTGAATGCCTCCAAGATGGCCCTCAATGTCTATCCCATCTCCATTTGCTGAAACGGAGAAGGGGCTGGAAGAGGTGGATCAACATTTTGGTCCTAAGGTATACCATGCAGTGGGGTAGGGTTCGTCGTAGGCTACACAAGGGAAAAGCTAATTGTCACGTGATTTACCCATAAATTTGCTGAAAAGTGAACTACTCCATGTGATTTCCACTATAGGCACACCATTGCTCCACTGCTTGTTTTTCCTCAAACTAAACTCGTGCGGGGTGTCTCAGGGTTTTTGTGGACTTCTTTTCTTCATATTATAGTGATCCAGTGGAAGCGTAGTGGGCCCATAATCAACATGTCAGAGGATCGAAACCTCCTTCTGAAACCAGTTTGTAAGACCCTTTTTTTTGCTTCGCCTCTCGGTCTTATGACCAGAATCGCCGTTTTGAGGTGACACCAACACTCAGGAAAGTCTCCACTACAAAACACTGATCCTTCTGGCAGTAACGATCACCAAAGAAGTAGAAGTACATAATTTAGAACAATTAATTTTAAGTCCACAATCACATGTTGTTTAAAGAAAGCTGAATCACAGCACAATCCACATAGAAATGAAATAGAAACGGAAGCAGTAAAATGACAAAGATAAAATGGGCTCTTTCCCGGTATATCTTGTCCTCACTACAACACTCTCGCGGAAGCAAACTATACTAATCACTCACGGATCCTAAGGCTGGTGCACCTGTACTAGCCTGGCCCACCTCCATGTGCACCATACTCCGCTGGTGCTGCATCTCCTACTACTGCTCCCTATCTCCCATTCAGAGCCCCCGAAATGTTTGGTCCACCGTCCATTAGTCAAAAATACTAAGCTTGGTTTCCCCCCACCCCTCCCCTAGTAGCTCCTAGGCACCATGCAGGAGGAATGATAGGAGAGCCATGATGGTGGAGAATAAGACCAGGTGACAGGGACCTAATCTAGTAGTTATATTTTAATATTCACAGTGCTATAAAAAGAAATTCAAGCTAACTATACTAAGGTAATAGAGCAGTAAAGAGTAGAAAGTAAAGTGCACTATAAAGAAATGTAACAGTTAAACACAGAAAAGTAACCTTAGCTTACAAGCATGCCCACACAAGCATATAAAATAAGGGGTCATTTTACAAGGCGTAACATATAAAAAGTTTCATACCAATTTATACGTTCGGGGTAAGGGTTGAAATGTGATGATGATATGATATGCTATGTTATGTGGGTTTGATGGTAATGATTAATACAAGTGCAACACACACACACACAATGCAATGCGCACAGACCTTTAGTTCCCCCATTTAGAGTTACCTAAACTCTTAGGTACCTGCCATTATGGCAAATGGAGGCAGTTAGTTGGGCCACCCATCTTCTAGACTGGCATTCACACTATCTAGCCTAGACCTTTGTATGTCTCAACATGAAGAACACACCGCGGAGACTCTGCGTACTCTGCTTGCAAATCCACCAGTCTTTTCCTTGGCTAAGTATAAATAACACCATCCGAGTCAACATATCAATGCTGGTGTGAACGACTGTCAAATACCAAAGACCCACCACCTTATGCACATGTAGCCATGAATTCCCGAGCCATCGGCTCCCCGGACTAACCTATCTATTACAACTACTTTCCGATCATTCAGCTCGCCGGGCTAACTTTCCCATTTTCACAACCACCGAGCCTACGGCTCGGGTAACCAAACTAAGCTAACCTCCCGAGTCATCGGGGTGAGAGAAAGTGAAGCCCTAGTATTTATTAATTGCTCTTTCACATTTTAGTCTTACGATTTAAGGTTCACCTTTGACTGCCTAGGGCATTCTTTGTGAAGGGCTCTCGAGGGAACTAGGAACTACGATGGGCTGAAGCCCAAAGCTCCCTTTCACAAGGTACTTATTATCATTGGTATATACCCATGTCCCAACTCTCCTAATCTTTCACTTGAACTAAACCTAAGTGTATTTAGACTTCCTCCAAGGGAACGACGATCCATCATCGATCCCGAGCACGACCTTAACTTAGCCAACCAGGCTCTCACAACTTGTCTCCTCTTTCATATCTAAATCAGACCAAATTCACCATCTATCCCACATTCCCATTCCAAGGCTTACATGTTATCTTATTTCTACAACTTTACTATGTGTAGACCTAATGAGCTACATGATGTGCATGAATGATGACTCTCTCCAAATATTCATCCAAATGACCTAAGATTTTTATTAGGGGTATAACATGATATTTTATAGATAAATGCAGAAAATAATATTTTTCCTAATTTATTTGGTACTTATTTAATTATCAGCAAAATCAGGCAAGCTATGCATTTGAACATCAAGTATACTTTTCTGACAAGGTATGGCCTCAATAAAATTATGACAAGTGTATATAATCAAAATAATAGTAAATATAGAAATTAACAAGTTTTCAAAAAAGTTTTGACCTGTAGACTAATTATTGATTAAATAACCTCATTATAGGGCAAAGCAGGAAATAATAGAAATAATCATCCAAAAATTATATAAAAATTATTATATGTTAAAAGTGACCAGAAAAGACAACTGACCAAATTTAGTAATTTTCTAAACAAATTTGGCCACATAAATAAATCATTTAATAATATTCTACATAAGGCACTTTGTGAAGCATCCTATATGAAAAGGATTCCAATAATTTTATAAGCACTCACAGAGCATGATGAAGCCATAAGATGTACTCAAACCAAATTTCATAATTTTTCAGTGAGTAAATAACTCATAATAATTTTTCTTACTAATAGGGCAATTACTAGGTTTGTGAATGAAGTACTATAAATATTATTACAAAATACATACAAAAATTTCTAGAGATTATTAACCATTATATAAGATCACTACCTAAGTTTCCTGAACATCCAAGATCATATAATTACGCAATAAAATTATGAGTAAAAGTACCCTAATTGGTCCTTAACTATTTCCAAGGGAATGTTAGTTATTAAAAATTCTAAAATCATTTACTATGGCTTATTTCTACACTAGGAACTCACCTATCAAGTTTCAATACATTTCAAGGACATATGGTCCTATGTCCTTCTTTGAGCTCAAAACTCAACCCTAGGATTCACACTAGGGTTGTAGGGCATTCCAACCCTAAACCACCCAAAATATCTTGTGGGGGGAGTTTTATATGACATTAAGTCAGTGGCCAAGGTTTCATCCCTTTTGAATGGGGATTTACCACTCAACCAATCAAACACACATTTTCCCTAATTTACCCCTTAGGGTCCAAACTTTGGTCACACCAATACCTACTCAAATCATAGACAAATAGGCTGAGATTTTTATCAATGACTTATCATGACCATAAGGGTCATCCACCAAAATTTTGGGGGATTGTGAGGTCATTAGACACTCTAATTAACCCATACATGAATTATTAGATATTTACACAAACCATAGAAAAATGTTTTCCAAAAATTCTCATTTTTAGATATGTTAGAGGTATAGGTAAGACTGACCCGTAGTATAAATCTCAAGTCATTTGGATGGCTAGATTGATGGAGGCACTCAATTTAGTTTATGGCTAACCCTATGTATAGACTGCACCATTTAGATTTCTGTGGTCAGACCACTGAGCCAAATGGATTGAAACAAATTTTAAAATAATCGGGCAGCACGAATCTTGACGTACTAACAGACGGAATCCGTGCATCTTCCACAACATGTCAACGGGCCAGATTAACATGTCTTGGGCCACTTTGGCTGGTGATTTCCCGGCCACCCACATCCCTTCCCAGTCGGCCACTACCACCACCACCTTCGTTGAAGTGGTGGTCGGCAATTCGCGGTGGTAGACTGGCCGGAGATGGACAGAATAGTGAATGGTGCATGGAAGAGAAGTTTGAAAAACCAAGCTCTCGGCTCCCTTGATCTGGGACCAATTGGATCCAAACCTTGGGGCCAATAGATGGAGATTTATCCACAAAGAAAGAAGGAAGACAGGACCTTCAAGGGTGGCTAGAGTCGGGCCGATCGCCGCATCGCCATTGCTAGTGTCGGTGATTTCAGGTGCTCTGCAACCACACTACCAGAGGGCTCGAAATCTTCAAGGGAAAGTTGTAACCGATTGTTGGGGGTCTAGGGAAGATTTTAAAAGGATCAGTTGGTGGAGAGGAGGGGTCTACGCTTCAATGGACATTATTGGGCATGAAAGCTCTTTTCGGCCACCTTGTATCAATTGAACTCAGCCTCTGATTTGCCCTGATAGGCTCTTGGTGTCCTCAAAACTAAAGGGGGGATGAATCTATAGCAATTGGGGAGGCCCTTGGCCTTCCTAGCCATGAATGGACTCTTCCTCTCACTTTCTCTCTCATCCATTAAAGGGAAAATGAGGTTTCTCTCTCCCTATCACCCCCTCCAGTATTTGAGTGACATTGTGGGTAAATATCAGCCTCCTAAAGCTAGAGGGCCACTCAACTTGGGCATAGCCCAAGTGAGTTGGGCTAGGCTGGGTCAACTTGAGCTAATTTGACCCAATTTAGGGTTGAGTTGAAGAGAAACAGGTTCAAATTTACAATTAACACGTATCCAAAAAACCCAGTTCAGTTATATAGGTGAAGCAGATGAAAATACCGCGTTGAGTGGCATTGAGACCACTCAACGCCGCATTTAGTGGCTTTGATTGGTGTTCAGACCACTCAGCGTCGTGTTGAGTGGCATTGAGTGGTGTTGAGTGGTGTTGAGACCACTCAACGCCACATTAAGTAGCGTTGAGACCACTCAACACTACATTGAGTCCACTTAATGCCTCAGCATCCAGAATGTTTCTATGTAAAAAGCGTTGAGTGGCGTTGAGACCACTAAATGCCGCGTTGAGTCCACTCAATGCCTCGTTGAATGGCACCGAGTGCACTCGATGCCTTGTTAAATGGCGTCGAGTGCACTCAATGAACTCGACGCCTTTTAAATCTAGAACATTATTTTCCTAAGTTAAAGTTGATTGAACCCCATAGTGGGTCCTATGTGAATAAACCCTAACCGTTGGGTCAAACCTAGTCTATCCCCATTCATCCACCACATGTCCAATCCTAATTTTAGTTTATGGGTCTAGTTGTATGAGGGATGTTACATAGAAGCCAGAGGCTAGACTGGAGCTTTCCCTTTCCCTTTAGAAGGGGAAACTCTAGTGTTTCCCTTAAATCCCAACCCCTTCTTACCCTTTTGAGAGGAGAAGGAGTTTATCAAGGGCAACATAGTATTGGTCTTAGAGTAACTAGCCATAATTCTCTTCTCCCTCTAGAGCTTCTCTTTTAGATCTTTAATGAGACAATTCTTGTACTTGATGGTGCCAATCTGGATGAGAGTAATGTTCCTGAGTTGGCTGTCTTCCCTAGCCTTCTGATCTAGCAAGGATGTTGTCTCAGCCTATTGTGAAGCAGCTAGCTGAATAGAGGTTATCTCCTCAGCCTGCTTATTAATCAACTTCTTGCTTTTCTTAAAGGCATCTAGAAGGTCACCATACCTGCCAATCAATTGATTAACCTCTTCAGATTTAGAGCACTCTTCATCACTGGATGAAGATACACTTGAATGGGGACTAGTCTCATAGCCAGACCTAGAAGAAGAACTAGATAGAGAATGTACCGTCTTTAGACCAGGCTGATCTTGGCTGGGTTCTTCATCTGACATTGCCATCATCCCATAGCAGTTGTAGGCATCTTCATCCTGATCATCCTCCTCTGAGTCACTATCTGAATGTGATAGAGGGGCCCTATTACTTATCCTAGCATCAGGATTGACATCAGCTTCATCTTCCATTACAGCCAACAACACAATGAATGCTTCTTCTTCTTTAGATTCTAAAGTAGATGAGTCACTCTCACTCCAGCTCTTTTACTTCTTTGCAAAGAAGGTCTTCTCCTTCTTGCCCTTGTGCTGGTGGACATTTTTATCACCTGCCTCTCTTTTTTTGACTTGGCAGTCAGCTATCGCATGCCCATGTTTGATGTAACAGTAACAAATAACTTTAGTAGAAACATGTTTACTGGGTTTTGAGTCATACCTGTCTCCCTTGGAGTGGTTCTTCATGTGATGAGAGGAGAAGGAAGATCTGCTCCTCCACTGCTTCCTCTTCATCGGCTTCTGAAACTGCCTAGAGAAGACAGCAAAGTCATCATCAGACATGATGCAGTCTTATGAGCTTGGCCCTATGCTGTCTGAATCAACAAGCCTTCTTGGAGGAGTGGGAATCCTCTCCTTGGTCTTCCTGGTGCTTTTTGCTTTGAAGGCCAAAGAATTTTCCTTGGCTTTGGATTTTTTGATGGTCTCCTCCTCTTTCCTGGCAGCTAGCTGCATCTCCTAAGAGAGTTGCTTTCCAAACAATATATGAGGTGGAGTGTCTGCTTGATTTGCCACCTCTCTGATGGCACAGATCTTGGTTTCCCAGTCACTAGTGAGAGACCTTATGAACTTATCATTAATCTCATAATGAATGAAGACTCTCCCATAGGTCTTCAGCTCATTCACTATC
Organism: Platanthera zijinensis; assembly: GCA_039513925.1. Taxonomy (NCBI): domain Eukaryota; kingdom Viridiplantae; phylum Streptophyta; class Magnoliopsida; order Asparagales; family Orchidaceae; genus Platanthera; species Platanthera zijinensis. The sequence continues at coordinate 142,847,827 of CM077086.1, forward strand.
CTGAAGAATCTTTCATAGCAATCAACTATGCATTTTCCCTTGGACTACCTGAAAGCCTCATACTCCTGGTTGAGCATGGACTTCCTATCATCTCTGACCTCTTCAGTTCCCTCTATGTAAATCACTAGAGTGTCCCATATCTCTTTGGCGGTCTTGTAGTGGACCAGATTATGAAAGGTAGAATCATCTATGACACTCACTATTATGTTTTGTGCCCTCTTGTCTAGTGTAGACAATATGACCTCATCCTTGGTCATTTTAGAATATTTATTTGGTGTTTGGACTATTTCATCTAGAATTGAGCCTTTCATGTAGATGAAAGGTCCCTCTTTAATAGTGAAAAAGATCCTTGGGTTTGATGATTCCATGAACAGTCTAGCCCTCTCCTTCTAGATTCCAAAACTCTCCTTTCTATAGATAGGAAGTATCATGGAATCCAAATCCTAATGGTTCTCTCCTGAACCCATATGTATACTTATTTTAGCTACCCTTTGAGATCTACACTGACTGTTAAGTACTTCTTGAGCAACCTCCCTCTAATACCACTTAAACGTCTTTAGTTTTCAAGGGCAGCTAAACACCTAGATGGGGTGAATAGGTTTTTGGTCTCTTTTGAGATTTTCTTCTTTTATGTGAGTTGTGAGTTAGTTGTTAATAGCTTTCAAGATACACCACAAAGCACACACAAGGTTTATAGTTTTTCCCCAGATTATGGGTACATCCACTGTCCCTCCCATCTCCCTAATAGTGTGTTAAGATAAGACACTTCTCTAAATCTCGGCTCCTTAGAGATTACAACACAGATCCCTCTGGATCTCCCAGTCTCCTTCAAGACTTACCTCAGGCACAAAGCCCTACCTCAGAGCAATCTTCCTCCTATAACTCAGTGATCAGCAGATCACCACCTCAAACTAAATCAATAGTCCTACACTCAGGCTAGGAGGATAGCCCTATAGTCAAAGAGTAAAAATCCCCTACAGCTCAGATCTGAACCAGATCCTACCACAGGACAAAAGCCCTACCTCAGGCACACAAGCCTTACAACTTAGATCCACACAGGATGTCAAGACCCGCATTTTCTCCGAATTTAAATGTATATCAGAGTAAGAGAAAACACATGTCGTGATGCCACGTCGTACAAGGGATAACTGCAAACATTCAGGCAAACACCAATCCAAATATAGTTTATGAAAATACAAAGTTATGATGTGAGAAAATAATGTTTTAAGTTAAGTTTTGGATGGTCGTATCACTCGACTCAGTGGATCAACTAGTCCACAAGTGAAATTATAGTTATATGTTGCGGAAAATAGGTTGTTTATATTATTTGACATCCTACATGAGTAAAAACATCCATATAAGACAACTCATGGTATGCAAGACTCTAGATTTAGTACAAGTATAGAAATTAGTTTGTACGTTCAAAAAGATATAGTGACCTTAGCTTTTAGAAAATGATATGCATGAGATAGAATTAATACTTCTATAATTTAAAATATCTAACATACAACCTAGCATAAAACCTTCCTAGAGAGCAAATAAAAACAATTTAATCACATAAAAATGACTTACCAGCTAGCAAGTACTTAATATTAAACAAAATCCTATGGGCGTCAACATCCTGACACGAACACACAAAAATAAAGTATGTCAGAACTAAAGGAAAAACAAACAACTACCTCACAACTGGTGAAGAAAAGTCAGCTGCAGAACACCAGCCAAAAACCAAAACTCTTAGCCGTTTAACTGGCTACTGCTCCAAACCTGACGAATTCACAAGAAAAGAATAACTCAGCAAGATTATAGAAGTGGTGATCAAAGATGAAAAGGTTAGCAATAAACCAAACAGGAATAAGAGTTACCAACCCAAATATATGGAAGCTGTCAGAACACAGCAAAATAGCTATAGACAGGGATAAAAGTTTTAACTTATAATGTCCAAGAGTAAGGAAATTGCACTAAGTGCGAAACAAAGCCATGCTTCTGGAATACCTGCCAGAGTAAGCAGAGCAACATATATCTATATAATACAAGGAAAAGACTTAACAATTCTACTCAGATGAATAATTAACACTGGAAGGAAATGGTCCCTAGTCGGTGGCCACATAGTCCAACCCGAACTTACAGACCCAAAACATTTCAAAAAGGTACTGTAGTGGTGGCATCATTGTCCAACACAACCACTCAGTCCAACTGTCTCAACAGGAAAATAGGGTGGTGGCCTCAATATCCAACTCAACCCATCAATCCAAACATATTAACAAGGTACTGTGGTGATGGCCACTTTGTCCAACTTAACACTACAGTCCAAAAATATATCCAGCAGTGTAATGATTCACAATTTGCCACTAGGTTGGAGGTCATGTATCCACTACCAACCAAAGGCCACACTTATCATCCATAAACACCTATAACCTCAACTAAGCCATAGGAACTCTCCTTTGACATAAAGGAAGGTAGTTCCCAAAAATCATTCTAAGCAATACCCGACGAATTCCACTTAATTCGGCGAGAAATTTCTAAGTCCAAGCTGATTCATCGAGTATACTCGACGAATACAATAGATACACGAAGAATCGGCCTAAAATACTAAGTCTAGGGACAAGCGTTGAGTATACTCGACGTCGCGTTGAGTGCATTCAACGCACTCAACGCCATGCAAGATAACTAAACGAATACACTTTCACTCAATGTCGCGTTGAGTCTACTCAACTCTTTTGACTTAGCTCCAAAACTACTCAATGCCAAGGTTACACTAAACGCTGTCTCACTCAACACCGCATTGAGTGTATTTAGCGCACTCAACACTTTTTACTTAGTCTCATAGACACCCAACGTCACTCAATGCCAAGGCTATGCACTCAACGCCACTGGCATTACTCGACTAGTTCGTCGAGTTTACTCGATGAATTTAACTTAGGCTCAAGGATCACTAAATGCTCTCAACTCCATGCCTAATCCACTCAACGCCAAGCCTCATACTCGACGAACTGAACGCCTGTTACTCGGCAATTTTAACTTAGTATATTACATCACTCAACGCCAGGCTAATATTCGTCGACTCAATGCCAAATACTCGACAAATTGGACTTAACTCAATGTTATAATTTACTCGACGAATTTACCTCGGATACTCGACGAATTTGACTTTGCTCCTACTGATACTCGCCGAATTTTACTTAGACAAGTTCTAATTATATCTGACAAATTTTATTCCCTTTTATATGAATACTTTTCCTTAAATTAACTTAACATAAACTCGATGGGTTTTGCCTAGACTAACAGTCAAATAGGACGAAATTACCTTAGATTAGCAATTATACAACGAAAATTTTACTTAAAATACTTGTTATACCACGAAAAGAAATTGGCTTACACCTACTGTTCTAAACTTGACCAATTACCCTAGTCCAACAACAAAAAACCAACGTATAACCTAATGAAATTAATTCTTTAATCAACAAGTTTTACGCGGCTCTACCACAAGATCGACTAAGCAATTCCTAGATGGAAAAATCTATATGGTCTAGCAGATCGGCAAAGGCCAAACCTGATGTTACCCTACTCCTATAACCAGGGAGAAAAGAAAGGTATTGAATCATACAATGGGAATAAAGAAACTTGGCAAGCAGAAGAAGTCACCACTTGCCTCGATCTGGCCGAAAATAGGCCACACAATGCTCCTCCTCACGGGTTTGGCCGCAAGAATGCCTAAGTAACAAAACCTAAAACTATTTGATAGAAAAGAAGGTCAAAACTGCATACCTTGTTGAAATTGTGAAGTGAAAGTGGGGGCTGATCAGAAAGACTGTGTGGCCAAGGCGGATAGTCCTACAGACTGATGGTACGGCATGGGCGGTCTGATGTTATGGATTGGTGATGATGACCAGCCAGTTCGGCTAGTTGTTCAGCAGTTGGCTAGTTCCCTGGAGTAAATGTGTAGATAGGCGGTGTATCCATGGTAGGGGTGGACTCATTCTGAGTTCTCGGAGTTCGCTTGATGCGGACTACTTTTGGAGATCGGTAGATCAGCTTTGGCCTATTCCCTTGCTCTGGTGGTTCAGTTAGGAGGAAACCACAAAGTTCGCAGTTAGGCAAGTTGTATTGGAGCTGGTGCACTGGGTGGTCGTTTGTTCTTGCCCGCAGAGCTCGTGCCAGAGGTTCTCCGGTTTGGGACTTGGTCACGTTTTGTGACAAGTTCAGTTTGATTGCAGAGTCTACAATGTCCGCAGGTTGATCGGGCAGCTTATGCCTTTGGTGGTGGATATTGTCCATTGCGGGCTGGTACGGTGTCCGCTGGCATAAGGACTTGCTTCCTGTCTAGCCTCCTTTGATAGCAAGCGGATAGGCTGGTGTCCGGCTTTGTCCATGCGGACTGGGCAGACTGCTCTTTGCTAGCTGCTGGCTGGGCTGGTGTTTCTATCTACAAGGGCGGTGACCACACTCCTACATGTGCCTATAAATAGGACCCCCTTGTGACATCATAAATAACTGAATGAACAGTAAGTTTAACGTGGGTTAATAACTGCGGCCTCAGATTTTCTGTCCATGCGGTTTGAAGAAGGTTAACCGGTTTGGTGTTTGCAGGTTGTGCGACAAACACTAAGAAGCCAGGATTTTGGTTCTGACTACGGTCAGGGATCAGTGAAGTTTGCGGTTAACAATCAGCGGTTTTGCAACAGGTTGCATTTGCGGCTAGCCAGTCTTCTCTCCAGCTTTCCAGTTCAATAACTTGTCCGCCAGTTTAGGCGGTCTGTTCTTCAGTTCGGCAACGACTCTTGTTCGCAGAATCTTGTAGCTAGGCAACCTCTGCAGTTAGGCGGCTTGCAAAGAGCAGACAAGGTGTTCATTAGAATAACGAGTAGTCCTCGCGACCTCGTGGTCTCAGCGAACTTCGCTATTCAGTTCGGTAAAGGCGACGGTCTCGGCGGTCTCAGCTTCTATCTGCCCGGCTTGTTTTTTGTGGTTTCTTGCTTCCTTATTTTACTTGGCGAAATCTTATCTCGCCATGTATACTTCTTGCTGTAATTAAGATTGTTAATACTTGACCTACTTGTTGCTTTCCTTGCATCTGGTTTATTGAGCTCGGTTTATGGTTTGAGTGTTCCTGCACCTGGTTCCCGCTTTCCGCTTAATCAAGTTCCATCTTGATAGCTCTGAAAGTTTTACTTGGTATCAGAGCTATCTACTGGTAATCTTGAGAAATTTAACATAGTATCAAAGGGAACAGAGGCTTTAGTAGTGATAAACCTCAGTTGTTCTCAGTGCTTCTTGAAGTTAATAGATCAGTGGTTGTTGCAATGGAAGGTGGTTACGTAAGGGGTCTTTGTATTGAGCTTCTTACATCGACTAATTTTAAAGAGTGGTAGTCGTATATGAAGAGCTATCTTCTGGGTGAAGAGTTGTGTGAAGTCGTCGGTGGTGACGACAAGCAAGAAGTTACTACTGCAACTGGTACTGCTGAATAGGTGAGAGCTTGGAGAAAAACCAACGCAAAAGCAGAGTTTGCTCTCAAGCAGTCTATCTCACCTGAACTCTTTGATCACATCTTAGGATGTGAGACTGCTGCTAAGATTTTGACATCCATTGATGGATTGTTCAACATGAAGAATGTAGTAAGGCTATAATTCCTGGAAAATGAGTTGGCTAGAGCAACTCAAGAAGATCTACCCATCTCAAAGTTCTTTCTTAAGATGAAGAACCTGTGCGCTAATATCTCAGTGTTGGACCCTGATGAGCCCATTTCTGAAGCCAAGTTTAAGAGGCACATAATTCACAATTTGCGGAAGGAATATGTGGCCTTCATGATGTCTGTTTAAGGATGGTCTACTCAGCCACCCTTGCAGGAGCTGGAGAACCTGCTGGCTTCGCAGGAGAGCCTGGCTAGATAGATGGCTGGGGTCACTATCTCTGAAGGTGGTAGTGAGGCTCTCTTCATAGGTAAGAATAAGAAGACTGTTGCTGAGGATGGGCCTTCAACTTCCTATCAGCAAGTGAGCAATGCTGCTCCTAAGAAGAGCTGGAAGAAGGAGTTAAAGTGCTACAGGTGCAATCAGCTTGGTCATTTCAAATGAGACTGCAAGGTCAAGTTGCAGCCAGAGCATGTTGCAGATAAGGAAGGAGATGGTTCCAGTGCTAGGGAAGCTGGGTGGGAGGAGCTTTTATGACAAGCACGTATGTCCTGGCTATTTCCACCGTTGACTACCAAGATGACTGGATTGTTGACTCGGGGTGTGGTCATCACCTCACTGGAGACGAGTCAAAGTTCTCATCACTGCACACATTCTCGGGTAATGAAGCAACCATAACCATTGATGATACTGTTCATACTGTAGAAAAGGAGGGTGTAGTGTCTTTGGGTAGTGCTCAGGGTCAACTCACATTAAGGAGTGTCTAACATGTACCTGGCATGAAGAAGAACCTCTTCTCTATGACCAATGCGGTTGACACAGGCTATCACATTCTGTTCAGTCCAGTAGAAGTGAAATTTCTCAGCAAAGTATCAGCGGGAAAGGCTGATGTTGCTCATGTATGGAGAAGAGTTAGAGACTTATTTGTTTTATCAACAAGTTTTTATATTGATTAGATGAGGGCCAACGATAGCGATGTTATATGACATGAATGACTAGGACACATCGGGATGGACAAGTTGAAAGCTATGGCAGATAAATGTCTTGTGAAAGGCTTGCCTAAGTTATCATCCGTCGGCGATGGATATGTTTGTGTGGGGTGTTAGTATAGAAAGGCTCATCGCCTTCCATTTGACAAGTCACAAACAAGGAGTAAAGTACCATTGGAGTGTATCCATTGTGATCTGATTGGGCCAACTATCAGTGCTAGTCTTGGAGGAAGAAGATACATGTTGGTGCTGATTGATGACTATTCAAGATACACTTGGGTGTATTTCTTGAAGGAGTAGTCAGATGCTTTTCGATTGATTGTGGAGTTCAAGGAGCTAGTGGAGGGTCCGGCTTGGCCTGCGGATTAAGAAGTTTAGAACGGACAACGGAGGTGAGTTTGTTTTATCTGAGTTCTTTAACTTCTATAGGAAGCATGAAATCCAAAGAGAGCTCACTTGTGCTCATACTCCATAACAAAATGGAGTAGCAGAGCGGAAGATCCGTATTTTGACAGAAACCTGCAAGTGTTTGCTTCATAGGAAAGGCATTCCTAGGTCCTTATTGGCAGAGGGAATGTCGTGCGCATCTTATGTCATCAATTAGATGCCTCTGCGTCCGATCAACACGAAGTCTCCCGTTGAGATGATGTTAAAGGATAAGCCTAGCCGTAAAACACCTTGAATGGTTTTGCTCAATTTGTTACGTACACGTCCCGGATGCTCTCAGAACTAAGCTGGATGCGAAGGCAAGGAAGCTTTTCTTTGTGGGCTATGATGAGCAGAAGAAGGGATGGAAGTGTATGGATCCAATGACAAGGAAGTTTGTCGTTTTCCAGGGATGTGGTCTTCGATGAGCTAACATCATATGGAGGTATCTCATCTGTGGAGCTACTAGAGAGCAGGTTAGGATGAAGGGCAGAAGGAGGCTACTGAAGATCTTCAAGTGGAGCTTCCTGTATCACCAGGAGCTCCAATTGTTTCAAGATCTGGGGCAGAGTCTTCTGGTTCAGGAAGTAGGGGGAGCGATGCTCCAAGTGTGCCCGAGAATGGAGCTAATTATAAAGAAGCTTGTGGAGGTGGTGAGCAAGGGTCAGACTCTTTAGAGATCGAAGAGGATCTTAAAGCCCACAAGCTCGTTATAGCGAAGGAAATATGGTGAGCTTTGTCTCCTGTTTCTTTGCAGGCCCTCTAGATGAGTGATAGCCTTCTAGCTTTAATGAAGCAACTGGAGTCAAGTAGTGGGAAGATGCTATGGATTAGTAGATGGCTGCTCTCAAGAAGAATGAGACCTGGGACCTTGTGCCCAAGGTGGATGACATTACTCCTGTGACTTGCAAGTGGGTATATAAGCTGAAGAAGAAGGCAGATGGAAGCATCGAGTGGCAAAAGGCTCTCCTTGTAGCTCAATGTTTTTGAAAGTGAGGGATAGATCTTATGATTACTCTAGAGGGGGGTGAATAGAGTATTAAAATGTTTTACTGGTTTTTATAGCAGGATTAAATAAAGTGATATATATAAGTATAAAACAGGAAATATTACAGCACACAAGCAAAGAAATAATCAACACAGACGACACAAGAATTATAGTTGTTTCCCAATAAACCTGGGTACATCCACTCTTCTACCACCTTGGTAGGAATCCACTACAGGTTTTTGATTAGGTGCCCTGCCACCACAGGTTTTTTCTCAGGTGCCCTTTCACCACAAGATCTATTTTTCTAAGGGAGATCTAGCAATCCCTTTGAGCTTTTGATCAGGTGCGCCAAAAACCAATCTAAGTCTTTTGATTAGGAGACTTAATAACCAAAAGTCTAACTTTTGAAGGGAGTTAAAACCCTGTACATAGTTGGATGAAATAAACAAAAAGGTTGAAGATATTCTTCTCTATCAATAATCTAAGAGAAGACTAGTGGATTCTGATGAAGAAGAAAGCTCCCTCTGATATGAATAAAGTTGATGATCAGGTGAGGGAGTCCTTTTCTCTTCAGGGTGTAGGCCTTTAAATGATGTTGCTCTTCAAGCTTTTAGACTGATTTTGATTGTTTGTCCCTCAAAAGCCTGAAGCAGATGAAGAACAATGAGTGTGTGAAAGCTGTATAGTTCTTCACTGTCTGCTAATACTTTTTCACTAATTCACTTCTCTTGTGATTGTTATTTTTGATCTGTCTATCTCTATATTCTTCTGAAAGAAAATTACTTTATATGTGTTTTCAGATTCAAGACCATTTGAATTTTAAATCTTTCTTTTGAAATTCTCTACATAATTCTGGAATTCTGAACGGCTAATATTTGTCTTGAATGTATTTCCCTAACTGTCCCAGTAAATAAGGTAGAGTAATAACTCTGTGAAAACCATAATTAATGCTGCCCGGAATGGCTATATTCTTGAGAATATTGAGCATTAATTATCAGAGCATTACTGACTTAATATAATAGAATTTTAAATCAAACAGATAGTCGAGCTGAGAAACTGCAGAGAAGAATAGTCGAACAGAATCTGGAAGGAGTTAGTCGAACTCAACAATGATTTCGTCGACCTGAACTCCAAGTTCATCGCGTTAAGAATTCTCGTTCGTCGAGCTGAGCTCGAAGATCGTCGAACTGAAAATATACTTGCCAATCTGAGCTCCAAGTTCGTCGAACTGAGATAGTCCTTCGTCGAGCTGAACTTCTGATATGAGATCATAGTTCGTCGATCTTAACTAGGCATTCGTTGAGCTCAACTCAGAGAAGGAAGTCTAAGTTCATCAATCTGAGATCGACGATCGTCGAGGTGAGTTCAGCTATCGTCGAACGACTTTCCTGCAATCAATTTAACTTATTTTCCTTTGAGGTCTTCTATCTCTAAAGTCTTCTGAAGGGTGCCGACAGTCTAAGTATGTGCTACTGACTTTTACCCTTGAAAAAACCTATGACCCTAGACTATACATGTTGGGTCATCTAAAAAACCTAGTAGTGAACCTAACCCAAATCACAAGTATGGTTCCAACAGTTTTTCACAACAGTACGGTGAAGATTATGAAGAGACATTCAGTCCCGTGGAAAAGATGACTTCAGTTTGGGTGGTGATGGCCTTGGCGGCTTACTAGGGTTGGAAGATGTGGAAGCTAGACGTAAAGAATGCCTTCCTTTACGGAGAAATTGACAAAGACATCTTCATGGATCAGCCATTGGGATACATATCTGAAGAACATCTAGACTACGTCTGCAAGCTCCGGGAAGCCCTTTATGATCTGAAGCAGGCTCTTCGAGCTTGGTACAGGAAGATCGCACAATACCTCCATTTCTGCGGTTATCTTGCTTCTAATTCATACTCGAGCTTATTCATCAAGAAGAAGGGGGAGCTTCTGGACTTGGTGCTGCTTATACGTGGATGATATGATCATCACTGGTAACTCCAAGGAGGAGGAAGCTAGGCTCAGGGCAGAGCTACCTATAAGATTCGAGATGAAGGACCTGGGTGAGCTCCATCAGTTCCATGGACTCGAGGTGGAGAGGAAAGAGAACAGCATACTCGTTTCCCAAAAGGGCTATATAGAGCAAATTGTTCATCGATTTGACATATGGGAAGGGAAGAGTAGCTCTACTCTATTTGACTCTGGCATCAAACTTTGGCGAGATGAGGGGAGGATTCTTCCAGATCCTCTTGTGTTCCGGGCTCTGGGTTGGAGCCTTATCTACTTAACGATTACAAGGCCAGACATTGCTTATGCGGGTTGCCGAGTAAGTCGGTAAATGGCGAACACAGGAAGCCTCATCTGATGGCGGCAATGAATATTCTGAAATATGTGAATTCCACTTCTGATATGGGTCTCCTTTATGGGAGAGATACGGTTTTTACTTTTCAAGGATATTCAGGATGCTTATTATGGGGGAGATTCAGAAGACCGGAAGTCAACATCCAGTTATGTCTTCGGATGTGGATCAGCCAGTATCTCTTGGTGTAGCAAAAAGCAAGACTCGGTGTCCATCTCTACTACGGAAGCTGAGTACAAGGCTTCGACTTTGGCAGCTTGGGAAGCCATCTGGATTAGGAAGCTAGTAGATGACGTCTATGAAGAAGTGCATGGTCCAACTCTTCTTTGCGCAGAGACAATGAGAGTGCCCTGAAACTTGTTAATAATCCAGTTTGTCACGTGCGAACCAAGTATATAGAGATTGTGCACCACTTTATTTGACAGAAAGTGTTGGAGGGATCTCTTATGGTTGAGCATGTGCGGAGTGAGGACAACATCGCAGACATCTTCACGAATTTGCTATCGAAGGGTCCATTTACTCGGTTACGGGGACTGCTGGGTTTGGTCACCACTACTCAATTCAAGGGGGAGTGTTGAAATTATGAAGTGAATGTGGGGGTTTATCAGGTATACCGCGCGGCTTGGGAAGACAGTCCTGCGAACTGATGGTACGGCTTGGGCAGGTCTGATATTGCGGCCTAGGTGATGAAGACCAGCCAGTTCGGCTAGTTGTTTAGAAGTTGGCTAGTTCCCCGGAGTAACCGTGCGGATAGGCGGTGTTTCCGCGGCAGGGGCGGTCTCATTCTTAGTTCGCCGAGTTCGCTTGATGCGGACTGCTTTTGGAGATGGGGAGATCATCTTTGGCCTGTGTCTTAGCTGTGGTGGTGCGGTTAGGAGGTAACCGCAAGGTTCGCGGTTAGGAAAGCTATATTGGAGCTGGTAGACTGGGTGGTCGTTTGTTCTTGTCCACAGAGATCGCGCCAAAGGTTCTCTGGTTTAGTACTTGGTCACGTTTTGTGACAAGTTCAGTTTGATTGTAGAGTCTGTAATGTCTGTAGGTTGATAGGCGGCTTGTGCCTTTGGTCATGGATATTGTCTATTGCAGGCTGGTGTAGTGTCCGCTGGCATGCAGACTAGCTTCCTGTCCGACCTCCTTTCATAGCAGGCAGATAGGCTGGTGTCCGGCCTTGTCCATACGTACTGGGTGGACTACTCTTTGCTAGCTGCTGGTTGGGGAGGTATTTATATATACTAGGGAGGTGACCACACTCCTCCCCGAGCCTATAAATAGGACCACCCCAAGTTGAATGTGGATTAATAGATGTGGCCTCAGATTTTCTGTCCACACGGTTTGAAGAAGGTTAACTGGTTTGCTGTTTGCAGGTTGTGCGGCTAGCACTGAGAAGCCAGGATTTTTGTGTTGATTGTTATCAGGGATCAGTGAAGCTTGTGGTTAACAATCAACGGTTTTATAGTAGGTTGCATTTGCGGCTAGCCGGTCTTCTCTCCAGCTTTCCAGTTCAATAACTTGTCCGCCGGTTTCGGCGGTCTGTTCTTCACTTCGATAGCAGCTCTTGTCCACAGACTCTAGGTAGCTAGGCAACCTCTGCAGTTCGGTAGCTTGCATTGAGCGAACAAGGTGTTTAGCAGAATAATGGGTAGTCCACGCGACCTCGCGGTCTTAGCAGACTTCACTGTTCAATTTGGCAAGGGAGGCGGTCTCGACGGTCTCAGCTTCTGTCCTCCCGGCTTGTTTTTTATTATTTCCTGCTTCCTTGTTTTACTTAGCGAAATCATGTCTCGCCATGTATACCTCTTGCTGTAATGAAGATTTTAATACTTTACCTGCTTGTTTCTTTCCTTGCATCTGGTTTATTGAGCTCGGTTTATGGTTGGACAATTCCTGCGCCTAGTTCCTGCTTTCCGCATGATCAAGTTGTCATCTTGATAGCTCTGAAAGTTTTACTTGGTATCAGAGCTATCTCCTGGTCATTTTGAGAAATTTTAACATACCTTAATCCCTAAAAATCCAAGAAATAAGAAAAACTCACCGTAGAAACGTAGATTGCGGCGAGAGCAATCCGAATCTACCCTCAAACAACGGTTTCATGCACCAGAGCTCCTAAAATCGACGGTCAAAGGCACATCAAAGACTGCATCTTTCTCTCTTTCGCAAAACAGTCGGCGGTTTCATAAAGAACACGATAAATAGGGTTTATGTCTAATCAGAGGATATTTATATGCAATAGATAATATAATAATATATTATTATTATAATTAAAACGTCCAAATGACCAAAACACACACTAACTCAGATTTCTACGAAAATTACACCGTAGCTAATCATCGATGCTACAAATCCAACAACGAAGTCAGAACTAAGATCCGGCAAACCAAACTCGGGTAAAAAACTCCCGAAGTCAAATCACCATCATTCCCAAAAATGCTCCACCGTGTTCCAAAATGAACCCCGACTCGCAAAAGAATATCAAAAATCACATGAATTTAGCCATGCTAACATTCTAAGTTAAAACCTCGGGTAGCAATGTGTAAAAAGCCACGCACCAATAACAAAACCCATTAAACAAGCATCAAAATAACTCCCTGACGTCAAAATACGTCACTAAAGGAATTTAAATAAACCTTAGGAAAATCACGGGTGTTACAACCACTCCCCCTAAAAGAAAGTTTCATCTCAAAACTTTACGCATCAAAAGATTCCACTATGGAAGAAAAATAATCAAAGATTATAGAATGGAAACACATACCGAAAGAAACTAGGAGAACAGATGAGGATGAGCCTCCCTCATAGTTGACTCCAACTCCCAAGTCGTGCTTTCACGTCTTGGTTCCGCCGCAAAACTTTAACCATATGTAAGGTCTTCCTCCGCAACACTCGATCTTCAGTATCAAGAGTGTGGGTAGTCATCTCGACATAGGAAATATTAGGCTCATACTGGGGCACAGAATCAAGAATCTGCCAGTTATTAAGCACATATTTCCAGAATTGGCTCACGTGAAACACATCGTTCACACCCCGAAAACTTGCGGGCAACTCTAGCCTATAGGATTCCATTCCAATACGCTCAACAACCTTAAAAGGTCCTATGTACCTAGAATCCAACTTGTGATTCTTTCCAAATCTCTTTACACCAGACATCGGGAAAACCTTAAGAAACAATAAGTCCCCAACAGTAAATTCCAAATCAGTCCTTCGACAATTAGCATTCCTTTCATAATGCTCCTGAGCTATACGAAGCTTTTCTCAAATATGCTTCACAGAAATCTAAATTCTTCTAAGGCTTCTGGACCCAACAACGGCCTTTTGCCAACCTCTGCCCAAAATAAGGGAGTTCTGCAATGTTTCCCATATAAAGCCTCAAACGGGGTCATCTGCAAACTCTCTTGAAAGTTGTTATTATAAGAAAACTCCATCAATCTGAGTCGCTCATCCCACGCTCCTCTGTGGTCAAAAATATAACATCTGATCATATACTCCAAAATCTGATTTACCCTTTAGGTTTGACCATTTGTCTGTGGATGATAAGCGGTGGAATACCTCAGATCGGTACCCAATCCTTCTTGTAAACTTTTCCAAAAGCGAGACGTAAATCTTGAGTCTCGATCTGACACAATACTTACAGGTACTTCATGTAGTCTGATGACCTCATCCAAGTATAACTCTGTTATCTTATTCATGGCGTAATAAATCTTAAAATGCACGAAGTGAGCACACTTCGTCAGTTTATCAACAATAACCCACACTGAATCATGTCTACGGGGAGATCTCGGCAAACTAGTAATAAAATCCATGTAAATACTCTCCCATTTCCAACTTGGAATCTCTAAAGGCATCAATTTGCCACCCAACCTTCCATGATCTGCCTTTACTCGCTTACAAGTGAAGCACTCAGACATGAACTTAGCTATATCCTTCTTCATATCATTCCACCAAATGATCTACTTAAGATCTCTATACATCTTTATAGATCCAGGGTGGTAGGCAACACTGGAACACTGCACCGCACCGCATAACTTAAAGCGGATATCTTCAACAACGGGGATATAATATCTACCGCGATACCTCAAAGTACCCGTGTCATCAATAAAAAAAGTCTGGTAACTCCCCTTTCTAAGTTCTTTTATAAAGGTGAAGTAAATCAGGATCATACTTTTGATGAAGCTTTATGAGCGTAATCCATGAAAGCTCTGTCACCTCCAAACTGCTCGATGAGTCGCTACTTATGAATGAGATACCTATTAATAGAAACTCATCTACTAAGGATTACACTAAAAGCCCAAAAATTTGCGCGGTCTTCCTACTCAGGGAGTTGGCTACCACATTAGCTTTGCCCGGATGGTATTGGATCTCAACATCATAATCCGCGACATATTCTAACCATCTCCGCTGGAACAAATTCAACTCCTTCTGAGTGAAAACGTACTTCAAAATCTTATGGTCTTTATAGATCTTGCAGAAGGTGCCATACAATTGATGCCTCAACAGCTTCAAGGAATAAATCACAGTGGCAAACTCTAAATCATGCGTAGGGTAATTTCTTTCATGAGTATTTAACTGCCTCGACCCATACGCAATCACATTTCCTTCTTGCATCAAAACTCAACCAAGTCTAATGTGCAATGCATCTACATACACAGCATATTCTATCCCTTTGGTAGGCAAGGTCAACACCGGAGTAGTGCACAGTCTCCTCTTCAATTCCTAAAAAACTTCTTCACACTTATTGCTCCAAATGAACATCGCGTTCTTTTGCATAAGCTTAGTCAACGGCACAGACAACAAAGAGAAACCTTCCACAAACCTTCTATAATATCCTGCCAACCCTAGGAAACTTCTTATCTCTTTGGGTGTGGTAGGTCTATTCCAATCCATTACAGCAAAAATCTTCTCTTGGTCAATAGAAATTCCATCTGTATTAACCACATGACCTAGAAAGGATACTTGAGGAAGCCAAAACTCATACTTGCTCATCTTAGCAAACAACTTATGCTCTCTCAAAGCAGATAGAACAAAATGCAATTGTTGGGCATGCTCCTAAGCACTGCGGGAATAAGCTAGAACATCGTTTATAAACACGACCACAAAATGGTCCAAAAAAATCCTTGAACACTCTGTTCATCATGTCCATGAAGACAGGGGTGCATTAGTCAAACCAAAGGACATCACCATGAAATCAAAATGTCCATGCTGAGAATGGAAAGCAGTCTGTGGAATATCCGTCTCATGAATCCTCAACTGATGGTATCCTGAACGATGGTCAATTTTCGAAAACACCATACTACCACGCAACTTATCAAATAAATCATCTATTCGCGGCAAGGGATATCTGTTCTTGATAGTCACTTTATTCAGTTCCCTATATTCAATGCACAGCCTCATAGATCCATCCTTCTTCTTTACAAACAACATGGGAGCACCCCAAGGTAAAAAACTCGGCCAAATAAATCCTCTCTATAATAAATCATCTAGCTGGGTACGCAACTCCTCCAGCTCAAGAGGGGCCATACTGTACGATGCCTTAGCAATAGGACGAGTACCCGGCTAAAGGTATATAACAAACTCTACATCTCTCTCAGGTTGAAGATCGGGAAGATTATCTGGGAAAACATCAAGAAACTCACGCACCACCGGAACATCCTCAACATGCAACATACTACTAACAGTTCCCAAAATACAAACCAAATAAGCAAAATAGCCAGAATCTAAAAGCTTTTGAGCACATACCGCTGAAACAATCGGGGAATCTTGTCACGGATAACCACAAACACTCCCTCGTTGGCCATTGTACATCTTAAAATCCAAGAGCTTGACCTTGCACTAAATGACCGCATAATATCTGGACAACCATTTCATGCTCAAGATCACATCGAAATCTTCCAGGTCTATCACCTTCAAATAAGCAACAGCTAGGAAATCGCCTAATAGAATCGTACAACTCTGAATACCTTGGTCCGACACCACAGAATCACTAGAGGGAAACTTGACACAAAACGCGCCACAAGCACAATTGAGGGTCAAATGATGACGCTCAACAAAGGCCCTAGCCACAAACGAGTGGGTAGCACAAGAATTAAAGAGAATGCATGCCCAACGGTTCTTTACCTTAAAACTTCCTATAAAATCGCATATGTAACTAGCAGAACAACATCGATACTACAGCTACGAGCTAAAAAAAGGATGAAAAAAAACTAGGTTAGAATCTAACCTGAAATCACTTGAGTAGACATCTACGCTTCCTCCAATATCACCACATTCAGCTTGCCTTTCCCTTTGTCCAAATGTTGCGGCAGCGGCAGAGCCTGAAGTGGAACTGGATGCACCGTGGGATGAGTTTGCAGACACTTTGACTTTAGATGTCCATTCTATCCACACTGAAAGCAGACCTTATCTTTAAACTAGCAATGGGCAGCATCGTGCCCCTTCTGCTTGCACAGAGTACATACCAGATCTCCTTTGGGAGTGCCCTGAATAACATGCACTTGATCCTTCTTTTGAGCTCCTATTCTCTTGAAACATTTATCAAACGGGTGGCCAAATCGGCCATAGAAACCGTACACCTCCTTTCTTCTCTTCCTTGAAGAAGGACTAGATTCATTATAGTCATTACATCCTTCAGACATCCTCTTATCATTCCCCATCTGCTGGCCTCGATTCTTAGTATTGTCTATTGCTTCGATATTTAGTGAGGCTTCTACTATAGCAGCATAACTTTTCGATCCATAAGCACTGGTCAGCTGTTGGATGTCATTCCTCAGACCACACAAAAAATGCATAACTCTATTAGCTTCAGAGGATACCAGGTCAAGGGCAAACCGACACATCTTACTAAATTCTACCTCATACTCACTCACTGTGAGCTTCCTCTGCTTCAGGTACAGAAAATTGTTCATCAAGCGGTCCTGCTCGACCGATGGCAGAAACTTTCTCAGCAATATCTCCTTGAAGGCTTCCCACGAACATCCATCCTTCAAGTTCTCCTTTTCTCTCAACCATCAGCTCTTTGCCAAACCCTTTAGCTTGTAGGCATCGAACATCACTCTCTGGTCGGCAGAAACTCCTGAGTAAGAGAACATCTCCTCGATAGTTATAATCCAGTCATCCAAAGCCATGAAGTCTGCCCTACCATCATATGTAGGAGGTCCTAATCGCTGTAAATGCGAGATGAAGTTCATCTCTGGTGGTAACACAGCTGGGGGCACCATAGGAGCTGGGGGGGGACAGGAATAGCTTGACCCACAGAAGGGTCTTGCATTCTAATCAGTTTCCCAAAAACAACAGACAGCAAGTCCTGGATCTGCGACTGCATCTCCAACATTTTGCTATACAGAGCCTCATTTCTCTATCGCAGTCCTTTTATCATGGCCTCATTCTGAGCTCCAAATGACTCACGCTCAGATTGGGGAGTCGTCTTAATCGCATGATGTCTCGACATTCTAATAACATAATTAACAACTAATCAAAACCTATCTTATTATTAGAACTACAAAACTTTATTCAGACAATACATGTACAAATACCTTCTTAAGATGCTAACTTGCTCTGGGAATTTCATTAATGTTGTCATGCCTAAACTTAGGATGAGATACCATCATCCTACTGACTCATGTGCCTAAACCATGAATGCATGAATTCTTATTCTTTTTGACTCAAAACCATGTGTGTACGCATGTCATCATGTAAATCTTTAGCTTGGCACATGTGCTAATGCAATGTCATGTTGAAAGTGAGGGATATATCTAACTTAACTCTAGAGGGGGGGTGAATAGAGTATTTTAAAATTTATTCACTTGTTTTTATAGTAGATTAAGAGTTAGTGATATATATAAGTATAAGAAGAAAATCACAGCACACAAACATAAAAGGTAAAGGCAATCCAGACGACACAAGGAATTTATAGTGGTTCCCCAATAAACCTAGGTACATCCACTCTTCTACCACCCTGGTAGGAATCCACTATAGGTTTTTCATAAGGTGCCCTGCCACCACAGGTTTTTGCACAGGTTCCCTGTCACCACAAGATCAATTTTTCTAAGGGAGATCTAGCAACCCTTTGAGATTTTGATCAGGTGCCCAAAAACCAATCCCAAGTCTTTTGATCATGTGACTTGTGAAATAAAAAGGTTAACTTTTGAAGAGAGTTAAAACCCTATACACAGTGAATGGAAAATGTAAAAAGATGTTGTCTTCTCTGTCTCAAATCTATGAGAAAACTAGCGGATTTTTGATAATGTCAAAGCTCCCCTGAATTGTGTAGATGATCAGGAGTGGAAGCTTTGCTTTAGGGTGTAGGCCTTAAAAAAACTTTCAGATTAATTTTTGATTTTGTTGTCTTTTGAAAGTTTGAAGCAGATGATGAAGAACGCTGCAATAACTGACAGAATATGAAATCTGTAAACAATTATGTATCTCAAGAATTGTAACCCTTAGGCAGAAAACTTCATAACATATATATCTGGAATGCTTGAGGAATTCAAATATTTGAATTCATTCTAAAAAGCTGGAGCATTCCATAAAATAGTAACTACCTTGGAAAAGTATTAACATTTAACTCTGTGATTAAGTCCGTATTTAATGCTGCCTCCAAACGGCTATATTCATAAGAATATTTAAGCATTAAATATCAGAGTTGTAACTGACTGCAATTAAGCCTTGATAAAAAGTTCTGCCTTCAGAATATAAAATATCCTGAAATTAAGCCTTGAAAATAATCTGCTTCTGGAAAGAATAACTTCCTAAAATACTGCCTGGAAAACGTCAAACTGAGCAAGAAATTCATCGACCTGAGCTTGGAAATCATCGAGCTGAAACTGCTTATTCGTCGACTTGAGCTCAAAGATCATCGAGCTGAGCTTGGATTTCATCGAGATGAGATCGTAGAGTTGAGGTAGAAGATCATCGACCGGAGCTCAGCTTTCGTCGAGCTCAACTCAGAGTTGGAACTATGAGTTCTTCGAGCTGAGCTTGACTTTCATTGAACTGAATTTCAGAACTCCAAAATCTTCTAAGGCATCTAACCCTAGAAAAACCTATGACCCAGATTATACATATTGGGTCAGTCTAAGCATCCTAATAGTAGTCCTTGCCCAAATCCAAACTGGGGTTCCAATAATCTCCCCCTATTTGGGTGAGGATACTATTTATACAAAATATAAAGCAAGATATATATCTAGTAGAAATAAAACATTCAGTAGATATAAGTAATTGTGCCTTGTGGAAATATATACAACAATAATAAAGTTCAGAAGGCATAATCAGAAAATTATGAATCTTTCTTTGGAGCATCTGAAGGATCTGAAGCAGGTTTTGTAAAAATCATCTTTCTTTTTGGATCAGCAGCTTTCTGTTGAGTCATCTTCATATCTTGAGCACCAAGAATCTTCACAGATGCATCTATGGGCACTACTGCTTCTGGATGCAAATTCATATAAGTATCAACATTAAAAAAGATTTTTTACCTGATATTTATCCAATTCCTTCTTTCTATAAGATGACATGGTTGAAAATTGAGAGGAATCTTTTCCTTCTTCCTTGACCTTCCTTATCTGAGAGAGAGCTATCAGCTCATTAAACCTTGCCATTCTGTAGTTGGATCTAACTCTAGATCATAAGTAGGAGGAGGCCTCTCTGGACTTGATTTTTCTTCCTGAACACATTAATCTATCTGCTGGCTGCTTTGATTATCATACTATTGTTGCTGTTTTCTTTGTTGGCTGCTGGACTAAGATCTTGACCTTGAAGACCTGTCTTTGCTGCTATGAGTAAGTCTTGATTGATGAGAATGAGAAGTAGACCTTTGAACTGTAGAAGCACTTCCTGCTGATCCTACTGCAGGAGTAGGAGGAGGTCCTCTCGTAAATTAAGGGGGTGGAGAGTATCTCCTGCTCTTCTTTCTAGCTTTCAGCTCATTCTTAGAGTACCTAATCCAGTGAGGAGAGTCTTGAGTAAGAGTAATATTGTGCAGAATGTAATAGGGGGTATCTACTGTAGGAGAAGGTTTAGGAGCAGCCCTAGAGGGAACCTTCTTCTTAGAATTTCTTTTCTTAGTTCCAAAATTTCATGAATCATCTGATTCATCATCATCAGATTCATCTGCTGGATTGTCATAGAGAACATCTAATTGTTTTATTAACTTTGAATTGTCCTTAGCTAGAGTTGTTGGATATACATGCTCAATTTCTGTAATAGCTTATTGAATGTGTACATTCTCTTGTTCCATATCTTATAGAATGATGTCATCAATATTTGACATAGGATTTTCATCCATCATATAAGTGGGAGGTGATAAACCTTGCTTTATAGCATCCATTGAATTATCAACTATTGTATCCACAGAAACTGAAGAGATACTAGTAGAAGAATTTATGAAGCTAGATTTAATCTTTTCTATAACTGAAATATCTGTAGGTGCAGAATAGCATACTATAGCTTTTTGATAGACTGAAAATGCTAGGAGATAACTAGGAATAACACTGTTTAGTGAACTAGAAGCTGAAATTAGAGAAAACAAATAAACAATGGGATTAATAAATACATCACCATCGGTGATAACCTCTAAAACTTAAAAATCTGTTGTTTATTCATCTGAACATACTGTAATCATTTCTATATCTAAAATTTTTGCTGTTGTAACTACGTCTATAACTGCCTCTGGAATTGAAACTGCTATTTGAGGAGCTTCTTCATCAGACATCTCCCCCTGCCTAGATCCAGGAAGACCTGAATCTTGGCAACTAGAAGAAGGGAGAAAGGAGGAAGAGGCAGTTTTGGAAGAAAAATCAGCAATAGAAGAAATAAGAGGGGAAACTGCTTCTTCTATTAGCTTTTTGAGTGTAATAGTGATGAGTTCCAAGTTGCTGGAAGAGATGGAGGAGAAATCCATAGACATAAACTCAGAGGGGTCTTGAGCAGATATAGAAGGTGGATTGGAAGAATATGGAATTGAAGAAGAACAGTTTTGACACAGATAAAATGTCTGAGGAACATCCTAAGGATTTATGGAAGGAGGGATGAGTTCAGGGATGAGTTCATCCTGGAGAGTAGTAAGAGGTGGAGTTGGAGGAGGTGTAGAAGGTTGATGTTGTTGAGGAGATAACTGATGTTGAGGAGATGAGTGAGGTGGAGATGGAGAGGAGAGAAGAGTGAATGAAGGAAAAGGAGAGGAAGGAATGTCCTCAATGAGATGAGATGGTAGAGGAGATTAAGGAGCTGGAGAATGAGGAGATGATGGCATGTCTTAAATAACCATGGATGGTAGAGGTGATTGAGGTAGAGATGGAAAATGAGTAGGAGAGGGAGGAAGAGTAGGAACTTTTTCAGGGGTTGAGTGAGTGGATGTTATAGCCCTTCTATTTTCTAAAGCTATCCTAGAAGATGAAGGCCTGGAGGGCTTAGGGATGACCTTCTCCCTTCTACCGATTAGGGCAGAGGTAAGCCTCTTAGAGGCATTGATGAAAATGGTCGGGGAGACCAAAAGTTCTGGAACCATTACCTAGAGGAAGATACCCAGAACTCTACCAAAACTAAAATCCTTCTTACTAATCTTCTTCTTAATTAAATCAAACACAATTTCTCCCCATTTCATTGATTTCTGATTTACCAGGGCACTCATCAGAAGAAATTGGTGTCTGGTTATGTAGTCATGGGCAGAGTGCTTACCCAAGATTACCTTTCAAACCACATCTGCTAGGAACTTTTATTCAACAGACAAGTTCTTTTTATGCAATTTGTTAGGGTTTCCCTTGGAGTGACCCATTATAACTAGCATATCCTCATACTCAGTACTAGATAATTCAATATCATCTTACCCATGGATAAAACCAAAAAATTCAGTTAGAGTAGCAGGGGTAAGAGAAACCTGGTGTCAAGAAATCGATCCAATAATGGTGGTTTGATCTGGAAAAGTTGCTATGAATACCCATTCCTTTATTTCCTACACTGGAAGTTTAATCCTGAAGTTCATGAACTTCCATAACTATGGAGCCTCAAACAACTGTAAGATGTCATTGAAGATTTGATCAGAATGGCTGAATGATTCGATATCAATGTCAAATCCTGCATCAAATTTCATTCCAGAGAGGGTCGCCGCTGAAATCTCCATTGCCTACAAAAAAAAGAGATCAAGTGCAAAAGAACTAGAAAGCACGAGATGGAGTTCGATGAAAACCTAATTATAGGTTTTCAGAAGTTGAAGCGGTGAAATCCGTCAAACGAGAAAAGAAAAGCTACGAACTCAGTTCGACGAAAAATCTCATAAAGAAATAAAAATCGTCGACCTAAGTTTGAAGAGGGGGAAAACAAATCATCGTTCACCGTTCGACGAACAATTTTCTGAAACAAATTTGTCGATCTCCGTTCGATGAAAAGTTTCGCAAAGAGATTTCGTCGATCTCCGTTCGACGAAAAACTCAAGAAGTGTTCACAGATCATCGATCTCCGTTCGACGAAAGGTGACCAATTCGTCATTCTCAGACCAAAAAATAAATTTATAAGTCTCCATTTATCATGCCCAGGGTATTTATAAAGAAAAGATGTTTCTTTTCATCTAAGGGTTTAGTGAAAATATCTTCCCTTTGTAAATTAGTGGAAATAAAGACAATATTAATTTTATTTTTGTCTACATTATCTCTGAGAAAATGATGTCTAACCCTTATATGCTTAATTCTACTATGCAATACTAGATTTTGTGCAATTGAAATTGCACTAGTTTTCACAAAAGATAGTTGAATTATTTAGGTTGAAACCATAATCCAGGAGTTGGTTTTAAATCCACAAAATCTCTGAACACCAACTACCTACTGCAATATATTCAGCTTCAGCAGTTTATGTGGACATAAAAGTTTGCTTCTTGCACAACCCAGACACAAGCCTATCACCAAGAAACTAACAAGTTCCTGATGTTCTTTTCCTAGTCAACTCTATATCCAGTATAGTCAGCATCTGAGAAACCAGTTAAGTCAAATTCTAACTTTGTTGGATACCAAAGTTCTAGATTAAGACAACCCTTTATATATCTTGAAATCTTTTTTAATAAAATAAGGTGAGATTCTTTAGGATTTATTTGAAACCTAGCACAAATATAAGTAGCAAACAAAATATCTTGCCTACTAGCTATAAGATACAATAAGGATCCAACAATAGCCCTATATGTTTTCTGATCAACTGGTTTGCCCTGTTCATCAGAATCAACTACAACATTGGATGGCATAGGTGTTTCCATTATTAAGGCATCAGACATCCCTAATATTTTTATAAGCTCCTTAGCTTATTTAGACTGGGATATAAAGATACCATCAGGGGATTGCTTCACTTGGAGACCAAGGAAGTAGGATAGTTCACCCATGCTACTCATTTCAAACATTGAATGCATCAAGTCAGAAAACCTTTTGCAAAGTTTGGAATCAATAGATCCAAATATTATGTCATCTATATATATTTATAATAGCAAAATTTTATGCTTATGATGTCTAATAAATAAAGTCATATCTACAATGCCTCTACTGAAATTATGCTCTAAGAGAAAACTAGTCAGGGTCTCATACCAAGCTATTGGAGCTTGCTTTAAACCATAAAGGGCTTTATGGAACTTAAAAACATAAGAGGGATGTGTTGAAGAAATAAAACCTGGAGGTTATTCAACATTTACTTCCTCTTTAAGTTATCCATTGAGAAAGGCACTTTTGACATCCATTTGATATACTTTGAAGTTCTTGTATACAACATAGGCAAGAAAGATTCTGATAGCCTTTATCCTTGCAACATGGGCAAAGGTTTGGTCATAATCAATGCCTTCCTCCTGTGAATAGCCTCGGGATACCAATCTGGCCTTGTTTCTTACTATTATACCTTGTGCATCAAACTTATTCTTGAAGACCTACTTGGTTCCAATGACTGGGTAGTCTTAGGGTCTTGGAATTAATTCCAAACTCTACATCTTTCAAATCGATTAAGCTCCTCTTGCATTGAAGTAATCCAGTGGGGATCTTGCTCTGCATCTTTAATTGATTGAGGTTCAATCTGAGAAAGAAAGCAAGCATGCATCTGATCATGATTTAATTGATGTCTTATTTGCACATCAGCTGACATGTTTCCAATCACTTGAGATATGGGATGATCTCTAAGTTTGACAAGATCAGTGAGTAGAGTTGGTTCTTCAATAACAATTATGGTACTAATTCCTTTGATGGAATTTCATTAGCCACAATGTTTTCAGTAATCTGTTCCTGAATTTCTTCTTCACTATCTTCATCAATAATCTATTGAGAAGGATGTGGTATATCCTCTTTTGTTAGGATTAAATCATCCATTTTCTCACACAGATTTGGTACCTGCAAATTTTCTATGGTAGAAGAATCCTTCTCCTTATAAAATATGTTAGTCTCATTAATAGTTACATGTACAGATTCTTCCATTTTGAGAGTTGATTTATTATACACCCAATAAGCCTTGCTAACTTGGGAATATCCAAGAAAAATTCCCTCTGCAGCTTTGACTTCAAACTTTTTAAGATATTTCTTGTCATTATTGTGAATATAATATATACAACCAAATACTTTAAAATAGTTTATTTTAGGTTTATTCCACTTAAGTAATTCATAGGGGGTCTTACCCTTTAGCTTATGAATTAGACTTCTATTTAGAATATAATTTGCTGTGCTTACTACCTCTGCCCAAAAGGATAGGAGCAAGTGAGCATCTACAAGTAATGTCCTTGTAGATTCAATCAGGGTTCTATTTTCCTTTCAGCTACCCCATTTTGTTGAGGAGTTCTAGGAGCAGAAAAATTATATCTGATACCTTCCTTATCACAAAATTCTTACATGAGAAGAGATTCAAACTCTGTGCCATGATCACTTCTGATTAATGCAACTTGAGTAGAGTACTCAATCTGGATGCTCTTAAGAAAGTCTGTAAGAACTTAAAAGTTATCTAACTTTTTTCTAAGAAAGAAAACCCAAGTGAATCTAGAGAAGTCATCAACAATAACTAAGGTATATGACTTCCCTCCCAAACTATGTACTGCAATAGGTCCAAAAAGGTTCATATGTATCAAGTACAAGATTCTGGGTGAATCACTTTTATTAATGGATTTGAAATTATTTTTAGTTTGCTTCCCTAATTGACAAGCCCTACAGAATCCTTCCTTCTTGTAGGAGCCATAAGGTAGTCCTCTAACAAGGTTGTCCTTAGATAATTTAGCTATGGTCCTAAGGTATACATGTCCTAATATTTTATGCAAGAGTTCACTAGTTTTACTAATCTTATTGAAAAAACAGATTTCTGATTTAGTAGAATTAAAATTAACTAGATAAAGGTTACCTTATCAAATTCCAGTTAAAACAGTTTTGTTTTTATCAGAAGTAATTGAACATAAACACTTATTAAATGTTACCTGATAACCTTCATCACATAGTTGGTTGATAGAGATGAGGTTATGCTTTAGACCATTTACATATGCCACCTTCTTGAATGTGACTGCTCCAATCTTGACATTACCATATCCTTATGTTTGTCCATAATTGGAGTCTCCAAAAATAACTTTGGGTCCAAGCTTTGCTTTGAAGTCACTTAGGTTGTCCTTTGAACCTGTCATGTGTTTTTAGCAACCACTATCCAAATACCATTGTTCCTCTGTGATAGGATAGTCCTTTACTTGTATAAAAACAAATTAGTTATATTTGACCCAGGTTATCTTGGGTACTTTATTTCTTTCAAAAGAATAACTAGTAATATAAGAGCAATCAGGTTGATCCTTATAACCTAATGGATGATATATCCTAGGAGGTATTATTCACTGAGTAAAAGGATTAACAAATTTTGGTCTGTGATTATTATTTTGATAAGGATTAAAGTTTTCATTTTAAAAATTTTAGTTCGACAAATTTAGTTGAGTTCGTCTATCTGAGTTCGACGAAAAGTATTGATTTCGTCGATCTCGGTTCATAGAATGATAATACTCATTCCCTGCATTCCACGATCGTCGATCTCTGTTCCACAAAACATGTTGTTTTCGTCGAGCACCCTTTGTTGAGTTATCATACCCCAATTTTGGGTTCAGAGAGCGTCGATCTCTGTTCGACGAATAATGTTGATTTCATCGGTCTCAGTTTGACGAATTTTGTTGAACATTATTTTTATGAGATTTTTTATTTTTCTTTGATTTAGTCTTTGGTAAAGTTTTAGTATCTTTATTTGTAAGTTGTAATGCTTCTGTCTCTTTTCCTTTAGCAGATATGAATTCAATTGGTTTTGATAAGATATTTTTCTCAAGAATATAAGGCTGACTAGATGAAGCTCCCAAGCCCAGTTTTCCATTTAGCCTGACATTTACTATACTTGTGATATTCATAAATTTGATACTTCTCCCATTAAGGCATTCTTCAAATCACTTAGCCTCAAATAATTTAGCTTCTAAGGAAAATATTTGATTATTAGCAACTTTTAAATCTTCTTTAAGTTTTAAGTTTTCAGATGAAACATTTTCAAATTCAATTATTTTCTCTCAGAGAAGTCTGATTTCCTTCTCAGATTTAATCAAATCTTTACATAAAAATTTGAAATCAATTTTAAATTGTTCTGAATGAAATTCAAAGGTTAAGATTACCTGATCTTCTTCTGATTAAGATTCAGATTCAGATTCTTCTTCAGAATTATTGCATGAGGAATTAATTGCCATAAAACAAAATTCATTTGCTTTTGTTTCTTCTTCATCTTCACTAGAACTAGATGAAGATTCTGACTCAGATTCACTCTATGTTTTAGCAATAAAGCCTCTTTCCTTCTTCTTATATTTGCTGGAGGAGGGCTTGTGTGAATGCTTCTTAGAGTGCATCTCCTTCTTCTTTTCTTTCTTCTGGTTCTCTGGACATTCTGGTAGTATGTGTCTAGGTTTCCTACATCCATAATAAACTATTTCTTTAGTTGGAGTCTTGTCATACCTTGACTTATCTTCTTTTCTGAAAGATCTTCTCCTGAAGTACTTCCTTGTCATATTATAGAATCTCTTAGCCAAGAGACTCAATAAATCTTCATTGTCTGGAATGTCTTCTGTTTCTTCAGTTGCTTTAAAAGCAATGGTTTGCTCTTTCCTTACAAAAGAAGGGGTTCTTTGTTCAACTTCTCTTGTCTTGATGAGCTGCTCATAGGATTTGAGCTTGCCCAATAAGGTCTCTATAGAGATTTCATTAAGGCTTTTTGATTCTTTGATTGCTAGATCCTAGAGTCCCATGTGCTAGGGAAGTGGTGGTTAAAATGCCGGCTCTTATTTAGGTGTGAAAGTGGAGGTTTTTATTTATAAAAAGAAGAGCGTTTTGTTTTGTTAGAAACCGAGTTTTAACGAGAGGGAGGCAAGTGCACCTATCGCGTGTAGTATAGGATATTCCAGTGTGGAATATCGGGGTCGTATTGTTCTCGGGGCCGGCTTAGCTATATCTACTCTTTCCCTGAAAGCCTATTATTCTACCGATAATATTTTAGTTTGGTTTAAAAATATAAAAATGCATAATAATAATAAGCATAAAAAGAAAGCAGAAAAAATGCAGTAAATTAGTGCGGAAGTCCGATGACCAACTTAGCGCGACGCTATCAAAAAGAGAATTGAACTAAAGTAAACTTTTAATAAAAAGAGATCCTAATTTTCAAATTAATTAAGGTGGAGACTCGGCCGTGGAGGTTCCTTAGATATGAGCTCACCTTGGTCTAGGGATATCGCTAACCTGAACGCTAAGACTATTCGACCGATCGCTAGACCGGCGAAGGATTCCTCTTAACGCCTGCATTACGCTGAGAACCCCGCTATTGGTTGGGGAACCCAATCCGGTAGAGTCACGCGCCTCCTCTCTCGAGGGTTAGCGCAGAGCTCTCTTTACCCAAGGGCGATCGGTCCATACGTGCGGCCTCTCGGCGTTGCGTATGGATAACGGAAATAGGGCCCGCACATCGATATGCGGTCCTACGCGTCGTTAACCCGGGGCAAACCTTAAGAAATTTAATTAAATAGAAAACAGGACCTTTAATTATTTAAAGCTACTTTATCTGTCCCAATGCTCTTCGATATTGAGGGCTAAGGGCGGTTAGCCACTCATCGGAATGGGGACACTTACGCTAGAAAGCAGAAAAGAAAGCTGTAAAGAAAGCAGTAAAGAAAGCTGAAAATTGCAAGTCCTACCCAAACGAGTAGGACTGAAGAAAGCAATAAATGCGAATCCCGGCTCGAGCGAGTGGGCGGGGGTAAATTTATACTCATACACACACACTCTCTACAGAAATGAAACGCACTCACGCACTCTACTTGAAAGAAAACACACGCACGCACTCTAAGTTTTCCTACTCAAGTGAGTAGGAAGAAAATGAAAGCAGTAAAAGACAAGTCCCACTCAAACGATTGGGCGGAAAATGAAAGCAGAGCGTCATTTAACTCTTAACGAGTAGGCGAAAATAAATGCATACGCACACACTCTACAGAAATTGAAATAAAGCAATAAAGTCTAACTCATACACGCACGCACACTTGCAAAAATAAGAAAAATAAAGTTACTGAAAAATTAAAACAACTGCATTTCTACCGCTAGAATGCGGTAGAAATGCAAAAAGAGTGAAAATAAAAATTAACCGGACAAAAAGTTTTGAAAATTAAAACGAAAAGCTAAGTGCTCGGTAAATTAAAACGACTGCATTTCTACCGCTAGAATGCGGTAGAAATGCATAAAAAGAGAAAATAAAAATTAAACGGAGCGAAAAGTTTCGCAAATAAACGCAAAATGGAAGTTGGCGAAAAATTAAAACAAGTGCATTTCTACCGCTAGAATGCGGTAGAAATGCATAAAAAATGAAAATAAAAATAAACTAAAGCTAAACGGGTGCGGAAAATGAAAGTAAAATGGGCATTATAACGGCTAGAAAGTGCGGAAAATCCTAAACTAAGCTAAGTTATAAAAGCTATAATTGAAAACAAAGATAAAATGCACAAAAAGGAACGAAAAATCACTTAAGAATAGGCGCTTCCAAATGAACATTCATACTATGTAAGGAGAGAAAAACTAACATTTCATTTATGAAAAAGCTGTTACATGAAAGCTAAAGCTAGAAAGCTAAAACAAACTAAGGGAGGGGGAGAAAATTCTCTTACATAAGCATTTGGATCCATTTGGGCAGCATAACCCCTAAGTGAAGTGGCCAAAAAAAGAGACCAAATGAGCTTCCTGGACTGGAGCTTTGACTTCGGCTGAAAACGTGGCGGTCACGCCCCAGGTCACGGGCGTGACAGGTGTCAGACACGGGCATGACTAGGGCGTGACGGGGAGCTGGCTCTATGGATTTGACGCGCGCTTTGACTTCGGGGCGGTCGACGTGGCGGTCACGGGCGTGACAGAATTGTCACGGGCGTGTAGGTGGGGCGTGACCGGGACAGCTGGCATCCTGATGTCGGCTGCATTGACTGTTTGACTAAGCTTGCGGGTCGGCCTCGACACGGGCGTGACAAGCCTTGACACGGGCGTGACGTTGGGCGGGTAGGGCACGGGTTAGTGAAATTGTTGTTTTGACTGGCTGATTGCGTTTGAGAGCCTGACACGCCCGTGTCGGGGGGTGACACGGGCGTGACAGGGCCGAAAATAATATTTTTCTGGAAAAATCAGAAAACAAAAAACTAAGTTAGAAAAATAAAAAATTACAAAAAAGAAATAATTTATTAACGAAAATAAACTAAAAAAGACAAAAATAAAGTAAAACAACAAAATAAATACACTATAAAATGGGTATATTTACAACTCATCAAATACCCCCATACTTAAGCTTTTGCTATTCCAAAGCAAAAGTTGGAGATGAACCTATAAGGAATTAAAAAGAATCCTAAATTTAACTACCGCTTGATTTAATTGTACGAAAGATCGAAATGAATTTCCGGGGTCTCGGAATTAAAACCTAAATTATGAAAATGTTATAAATAGTGGAACTGTTTCAAAAAATACTTCTAAATGGAAAAAAAGAAAGCGAAAATTATTTTTGTTAGTTTAACAAAAATGGATTTGGATTATCGAAAAAACTTTAGCTAAAAAGAATTTGATAGGAAATAATTCAATTTAAAAATTATGCTCTAAAAAGTTTTAGATTAATTCTAGAATCATGAAAAATAGGCTAAGTGGTTTGGCGGATATGAAGAAGGCTTGGATTTTTGAGGCGAGGTAATTTTTTCTCGAACCTCCATAATAATAATTTTTTTGAATAATTAGGAAAATGAAATCTTATTTTCCTGACTTATAATTTTTCTTTCTTCAAAAATATTAATATACCCAATGTATATGTATAGGAGTAATGAATTTTATCCTCTTACTCCGTAACATATAATCTTTTTAATTATTGGGTGCCTATGTTTACGGGACGAAATCTTATTCTCATTGACATAAAATCTTTTTAAGGGTGAGTGGAGAATCATACTGATTAAGGCATGAAAAAAAAGGTGGATGGTTTAGTTTCTAAAAGAAAGCTAGAGTTTAATAAAAAATTTCGAGAGCAACCTTTTTAATTTGAACGTTCCTACGTTTCTAAAAGCATAAGTAGAAATAATGTAAAATCCATAAATGTTATTTTCTAACATAAAAATGTGCTTTATTTCAAAAAAATAAGAAGTGAAAATGAGAAAGACAAGTTCCCTATAATAAGAAAAAGGCATAAAAAATTCTTTAAAATCTTAACCCCGGAAATTTAAGTCTATCGAGCTACAATTAATAAACGAATAGTAAATAAATAAATAATTAAAATTCGCTTATAAATAAACTCGAAACGATTATTTTGGAGAGCAAAGAGGTTAAGAATTAAGGTATTTGAACTATTTATTACAAAATAATTTTTTTTGATTTTTATGAGTTTTCTAATTTTTTTTTTTCATATTTTGGTGTTTTTAATCATTTTTTTGGAAATTTTTAAAGGTTATGCAAATTTTTTGAGTGTTTGAGTTATATAAAATTTTTTTGATTTTTTTAATTTTCGAAAATATTTACAAGAGGAGAGAAATTTTTACAAGATAGGAAAGAAAAGGGAAAGAGACGAGAATATTTACAAAAATATTTACAAAGTAAAAAAAGGATCGCCCGCGAACAGACTCTTATCTGTGGTTGGTTCGATGAGTCGAACGTCGCGGAGCGATGCATCAATTTTTTTTTGGGTTTTTCAATTTTTTTATAAATAAAAACATGATAAAAAAAAATTTAGTTATAAGTTTTTGTAATTTTTGGATTTTTGTTACGTACAGAAAATAAAAGGACAAAAAATAGGAAACACCCCCATACTTAAGTCCAACATTATCCCCAATGTTGCACTAAGTATGAGGAACAGGATATATATAAAAATCTTAGCAGTATGTACAAAATTTAAAATTAAAAACAGGGGTTTAGAAATCTTCCCTAAATCGCGTTCGGGGAAGCCCGTTAAGTATTGTCCTGCAAAAGTTAAAAGTAAAAGCAAAAATATAATATAAAAACGAAAAAGAAAAATTTGGCGAAAATGGTGCGGGTGATAGGGGGCGACAAGTGGGTGTGACTCGGAAGCTAAGGCCTTAGCTAAGAGCGAGCGACCGATATGCGATCCCCTAGCGCTCACAATTGTGAAGCGCGCCGAAACGACAAAATAGATATTAAATTTTTTTGTTTTATAAAAAAATTTTCTTAGTTTTTTTTTTTGAATGTTTAGATTTTTAAGTTTATGTTTTTAGTTTTTGAATTTTTTTTTTTTTTTTTTGAAAAGAAAAATAAAATTAAAAAAAAGAAAATAAGATAAAGGCAAAATAAAATAGAGAAGAAAAATATATATTTTTTTAATTTTTTTTTTTGATGAAAAGGAAAAAATTTCATCAACATATTTTTTTTATTATTATTATTTTAAAGTTTTTAAATGTTTAATTTTTATAAGTTTTTAAGTTTTTTTTATTTTATTTTAAAATTTTTTTTTTAAGTTTTTGAATTTTTTTTAGTTTTAAATTTTTCTGATTTTTTTTTGTTTTAAAGTTTTTTGTAAAATATTTTTTTATTTTTGATTTTTTTTTGTATTTATTATTAATAATAATATTGATATTATTATTATTATTATAAATATAATTTGTTTTTTTGGGTGGCCATTTTGTTAATTTTTTTTTTATATATATATAGAAATAAAGGGTAAAATTAATAGGGTTCAGGAATTCAAAATAGTAAGTCGAAATTTTCCCCGGCAACGGCGCCAAAAACTTGATGGTTAAAATGCCGGCTCTTATTTAGGTGTGAAAGTGGAGGTTTTTATTTATAAAAAGAAGAGCGTTTTGTTTTGTTAGAAACCGAGTTTTAATGAGAGGGAGGCAAGTGCACCTATCGCGTGTAGTACAGGATATTCCGGTGTGGAATATCGGGGTCGTATTGTTCTCGGGGCCGGCTTAGCTATATCTACTCTTTCCCTGAAAGCCTATTATTCTACCGATAATATTTTAGTTTGGTTTAAAAATATAAAAATGCATAATAATAAGCATAAAAAGAAAGCAGAAAAAATGCAGTAAATTAGTGCGGAATTCCGATGACCAACTTAGCGCGACGCTATCAAAAAGAGAATTGAACTAAAGTAAACTTTTAATAAAAAGAGATCCTAATTTTCAAATTAATTAAGGCGGAGACTCGGCCGTGGAGGTTCCTTAGATATGAGCTCACCTTGGTCTAGGGATATCGCTAACCTGAACGCTAAGACTATTCGACCGATCGCTAGACCGACGATGGATTCCTCTTAACGCCCGCATTACGCTGAGAACCCCGCTATTAGGTGGGGAACCCAATCCGGTAGAGTCACGCGCCTCCTCTCTCGAGGGTTAGCGCGGAGCTCTCTTTACCCAAGGGCGATCGGTCCATACGTGCGGCCTCTCGGCGTTGCGTATGGATAACGGAAATAGGGCCCGCACATCGATATGCGGTCCTACGCGTCGTTAACCCGGGGCAAACCTTAAGAAATTTAATTAAATAGAAAACAGGACCTTTAATTATTTAAAGCTACTTTATCTGTCCCAATGCTCTTCGATATTGAGGGCTAAGGGCGGTTAGCCACTCATCGGAATGGGGACACTTACGCTAGAAAGCAGAAAAGAAAGCTGTAAAGAAAGCAGTAAAGAAAGCTGAAAATTGCAAGTCCTACCCAAACGAGTAGGACTGAAGAAAGCAATAAATGCGAATCCCGGCTCGAGCGAGTGGGCGGGGGTAAATTTATACTCATACACACACACACTCTACAGAAATGAAACGCACTCACGCACTCTACTTGAAAGAAAACACACACACGCACTCTAAGTTTTCCTACTCAAGTGAGTAGGAAGAAAATGAAAGCAGTAAAAGACAAGTCCCACTCAAACGATTGGGCGGAAAATGAAAGCAGAGCGTCATTTAACTCTTAACGAGTAGGCGAAAATAAATGCATACGCACACACTCTACAGAAATTGATATAAAGCAATAAAGTCTAACTCATACACGCACGCACACTTGCAAAAATAAGAAAAACAAAGTTACTGAAAAATTAAAACAACTGCATTTCTACCGCTAGAATGCGGTAGAAATGCATAAAGAGTGAAAATAAAAATTAACCGGACAAAAAGTTTTGAAAATTAAAACGAAAAGCTAAGTGCTCGGAAAATTAAAACGACTGCATTTCTACCGCTAGAATGCGGTAGAAATGCATAAAAAGAGAAAATAAAAATTAAACGGAGCGAAAAGTTTCGCAAATAAACGCAAAATGGAAGTTGGCGAAAAATTAAAACAAGTGCATTTCTACCGCTAGAATGCGGTAGAAATGCATAAAAAGTGAAAATAAAAATAAACTAAAGCTAAACGGGTGCGGAAAATGAAAGTAAAATGGGCATTATAACGGCTAGAAAGTGCGAAAAATCCTAAACTAAGCTAAGTTATAAAAGCTATAATTGAAAACAAAGATAAAATGCACAAAAAAGAACGAAAAATCACTTAAGAATAGGCGCTTCCAAATGAACATTCATACTATGTAAGGAGAGAAAAAATAACATTTCATTTATGAAAAAGCTGTTACATGAAAGCTAAAGCTAGAAAGCTAAAACAAACTAAGGGAGGGGGGAGAAAATTCTCTTACATAAGCATTTGGATCCATTTGGGCAGCATAACCCCTAAGTGAAGTGGCCAAAAAAAGAGACCAAATGAGCTTCCTGGAAGCTTGTATTTATAGGCAAAAATTCGGGTGTGACACGCCCTAGGTCACGGGCGTGACAGGGGGGTGTGTCACTACTATTTATGAGCTGATCGGGCGATTGGACTGGAGCTTTGACTTCGGCTGAAAACGTGGCAGTCACGCCCCAGGTCACGGGCGTGACAGGTGTCAGAAACGGGCGTGACTAGGGCGTGACGGGGAGCTGGCTCTGTGGATTTGACGCGCGCTTTGACTTCGGGGCGGTCGACGTGGCGGTCATGGGCGTGACAGAATTGTCACGGGCGTGTAGGTGGGGCGTGACCGGGACAGCTGGCATCCTGATGTCGGCAGCGTTGACTGTTTGACTAAGCTTGCGGGTCGGCCTAGACACGGGCGTGACAAGCCTTGACACGAGCGTGACGTTGGGTGTGTCGGGCACGGGTCAGTGAAATTGTTGTTTTGACTGGCTGATTGCGTTTGAGAGCCTGACACGCCCGTGTCGGGGGGTGACACGGGCGTGACAGGGCCGAAAATAATATTTTTCTGAAAAAATCAGAAAACAAAAAACTAAGTTAGAAAAATAAAAAATTACAAAAAAGAAATAATTTATTAACGAAAATAAACTAAAAAAGACAAAAATAAAGTAAAACAACAAAATAAATACACTATAAAATGGGTATATTTACAACTCATCAGGAAGCATATAAGGATCTTGTCATTTATCTCTATCACTGAGATGTTCTTGTCCAATGATTTCAGCTCATTGATTATGAGGCTGAGTCTATTGTACATATCAACAACTTATTCTGCTTCTTCCTTCTTGAAGTTCTCATACTGAGAGATTAGATGTGATCTTGAAAGATAGGGTAAGCTCTGACAAACTCTAAGGGGGGGTGAATAGAGTTTTTAAAATCTTTTTGATTTTTTCTGAAATAAGAAGTCTTTAATAAAATATGTTACTATGATATAGGTGTATGAGTGTACAAGTGCAGCAGATGAACTAGAGAAAAGATAACTAAGCTACACAACAAAACATCACAGCACAAGCACACGGGAAGATCACAGCCACACAGACAACACAAGAATTTTTATAGTGGTTCCCCAAACTTGGGTACATCCACTCTTCTACCACCCTAAGTAAGAATCCACAACAGGTTTTGATCAGGTGACTTCCACCAATGAGCTTTGGATCAGGTGCTCAAAAACCAACCCAAGCCTTTTGGAAGGAGACTTGTAACCAGAATAATTTTGAAGGGAATTAAAACTCTGTACAGAGGTGGGGAAGAGAGGTTGATGGAAGTCTTCTTTTCTCAAGTCAAAATGAGAAGACTAAGTGGATTCTATGGTGTTGTCCAAGCTCCCCTTGAAATCTTGAATGGTTCAGGAGTGGAAGCATTGCTAAGGGTGAGTAGGCCTTCTGCGATATATTCAACTCTTCAGAGATCCTTTGACTGATTTGAATATTCTTGTCACTTGTGATCCCTGAAAACAAAGAAGGTGAAGAAGAAGGACTCTTGATTGTGATTATTGTTCTTTCTTCTTCTTTTTGAGAGCCGTTGATTTTCTGAGAACTGTATGCATTGTGCTTCTTATTGATCTCAAAGAGTTTCTCTCTATTCACTTCTTTCTGGCAGAGTGATAATCAGATTGATAACTGCCTCAAGGTCGAAATCAAAATCCTGCAATAAATTCTTAGCCAAAATCTGGGAAATGAAAACGGCATGTATGCTGTCATATATTCTATTCTATGTTTATCCTGAGATATAAGCAATTAATTCCATGGAGGATATTTGCAATCAATGCTGCCAGTAACGGCTCGATTCAAAGGATATAAGTGCATTGATTATCCAGGGAATTAACGGCCTATAATAGATACAAAATAAGGAGACAGAAGAGGAAAGAATAAATAACAATATGTCTTACAGTTTTCGTCGACCAGAGAACAGCTTTCGTCCACCAGAGAACAGCTTTCGTCGACCATAGATCAGCTTTCGTCGACCTGAGATCAACTTTCGTCGACCTGTGATCTGCAAACAACTGCACTGCATAAGCTGACAGATACTGTGCTCTATGTTTGTCTACTTGAGAATGTGAAATTAGTCGACCTTAGAACTTGGTCAATTTGATGGCGTTGTGATAATAGCACATCTAGTGTTGAGTAGTTTGAGAGTGTTGAGTCATCTTTGGATCTGAGTAAGCTTTGGCTTTGAGTGAATTATGGCACTGAGTCAATTATGGCGATGAGTGATCTTTGGTGCTGAGTAAGCTTTGGCTTTGAGTGAATTATGGCGCTTAGAGTTGAAGTGTTTCTCGACCTGAGAATAGAGTTCGTCGGGCTCAACTCAGGGAATTTTATCTCTGAGTTAGTCGAGCTGAGCATGACTATCGTCGACCGGAGATTGACGAACGTAGATCTCCTATTTCTAAAACTTGAAATCTCTAAGTCTTGAGTCTTTAGCAGTGTTGGAGGCTGGTCCTTTGTACTGTTGACTCTAAGGACATGACCTAGACTCTAGAAACACATAAAACTTGGCCCTTCTATACAACATGGGTCACAACCTAAGAAGAGAACCTAGCCCCAATCACCAAGGGGTTCCAACAATCTCCCCCTATATGGTTAAGGTTACTCCAAACAGAAACAGAGAAAAATTACAGGAGAAAATGAAGTAGACATAACATAAAACCGAGATAGCTGATAGAGTAAATAAGCTATCAGTACCTTAATAAAGCTATGCACTCAAATTATTCACAATAAAAATAGAGACTGAAAATAAATAACCTAAATGTCCTTGGGCGAATCAGAAGGTTTAACAAATATAATTACTCTGTTAGGATCTTGTGCTTGCTTCAGTGTCATAGTCATATCTACATCACCAAGTGTCTTTTGAGAAGTAGTTCTAGGAACAACAGCTTCAGGATGTAGATGCATGTATTTTTCAGCATAAAACAACTTTCCAACTTGATATCTTTCAAATTCCTTTTTCCTGTAGCTTGACATTGTTGAAAATTGATAAGGATCCTGACCCTTTTCTCTGGCTTGCCTTATCTGAGAGAGAGCCACAGATTCTTGGAATCTAGCTATTCTGGTAGTTAGGTTAGTCTAAGGATCATAGGCGGGAATTGAAGGTTTTTCAGGGTTGTTTGCTTTGCTAGGAGATGAATGAGGAGAGAATGTTGGCTTTGGGGCAAATTACTGAGCACTGGATGAACTTTTAGAGGAGAGCTGATGTCTGTGTTGGTGCTGACTGTCTCTAGAAGATTGAGAAGATCTTCCTTGTCTCTAATAGGTTTTGGTGAATGTAGGCTTGGGAAGTGCATCTGAGCTTTGAGAGATTGTTCCTGAAGCACCTGCGGCTGGAGGAGGAGGAGGAGGGTCCTTTCTGTATCTATGAGCTGGGGGAGGAGAGTATCTGCTTCTTTTCTTCCTTGCCTTCTATTCATTTTTGGATAGCCACATCCATGCTGGCATACCCTTATATGGAGTTATATTATGTAGAATGTAGTAGGGAGCATCATTTGTTGGGTTGAGTTTTGGAGTAGGAGGAGGAGCTTTTCTTTTCTTGGAAATTTTCTTCCTTTTTAGATCCTCATCAGAGTCATCATCAACATCATCATATGATTGGGGATTGTCATACATATCATCAATCTGGCTTATTACATCCTTGGGGATTTCTTTACTGACTGGAGTGGGGACAATTTAAGCCTGAGCTGCTTCAGTTTCCATGGCAATGTCTTGAGCCATAATGTACTCCAGATTTGGGAGAGGGCTATCATCCATGATATAGGATGGCCAAGGTGGGCTAGATCTCTGAGTAGACAATATTTTTGGAGTAGCTATCAAACTTTTATTTACTATATCTAACACCTCTGAGCTGATAGGAGAAGTGTAGCACACTGTTGCTCTTGATGATAGAATGAGAAAGGTAAAATAAATATAGGATCCAAATATTTTTAGCAAAGCTGCTAGATTTGCTTTGTGATTGATAATATAGACCCTTCTAGGCAAAATTTTTGGCAGAATAACCCCTTGAGTATTTGATACTATAATATATGTACAATAAACATCTTGAGTCTTTGACTCCATGTCTATTTCCATAGTAGCTTTTATTCCTGCTTCTGGCACTTCTGTTGTTGCTGTTGTTGCTACTGCTGCTTCTGCTTCTGTATCCATTACAACTAGTTCTGCTGTATCTGAGACCTATACATCTAGTTCTATTGTTGCTGCTTCTGCTTCTTCATGAAGTATCTCCCCCTACCTGGTTTCAGTAGATACTGAATCCAGACCCCTTTCTGAAGAGAGAGCAGTGGTGAGAGCAGAACTTGGGCAGACAGAGTGGAAATGGATGCAGCAAGAAGGGAAATTACCTCTGCTAAGATAGTCTGGAGGAGTGGTTTGAGAAGTTGAAGAAGGGATTGTAGGATGGAGGGATCTAAGATTGTCGAGGTAGAGGTTATGGCAGAGTGTGGCTGAATAGGGATAGTAGTAGCTGGTGGATTGAGAGGTGGAGCATATGGCATAGAAGTGTCTAGAGGGAATTCATGTTAAGGAGAGGGAGTGTTTAGTGGATATGATAATAAATGGAAGGAGGGGAGATCAGCAAGATGAGATGGAAGAGGGGATTGGGGAGGTGTAGGTATGGATGTATCATGTTGGGGGGAAGGTGTAGAGGAGGAAATATCGGTTGGAGATTGATGAACTGGGGATAATGAAGGTAGGGGAGTAGAGACTGGAACATGAGTTGAAGCTAGGGTGTGTTGTATTGCTGGCAGAGATGAAGATTGGAGAGCTGGAGATTGAGGAGTGGTTGGAGTAATGTTGGATGGGATAATGGTGGGTGGGATCTCTTTAGAAGGGTGAGGAGTGGCTGAAACAGCCCTTGTACTTTCAAAAGTTGGGGTGGCAGAGGATGAAGCCTTAGAGGGCTTTGTGATTGTCCTCTCCCACCTACCAAACAAGGCACATGTGAGCCTTTTGCTGGCACTGATGAATGTGGTCTGGGAGACCAGTGATTCAGCAGCCTTCTTTCTAGAGAAGATCCCTAGGATCCTTCGAAAGTTTACTTCCATCTTACTGTTCCTTTTCCTGATGAGATCAAAGATGATCTGTGCCCAGTTCACCTGCCTCTTGTTTACCACTGCAGACATAACAAGAAATTGATTCCTGGTTATATAATCATGAGCAGTGTGTTTGCCCAACAAGACTTTCCCAGCAATATCTGCGAGAAATTTGAACTCGGCAGATAGGTGCTTCTTTAGTAGTTTATTAGGGTTATCTCCAGATTAACCCATCAGACTTAAAATCATGTCATATTCCTCATTATCAATTTCTAAATCTTCTTCTCCATTTTTTAATCCAAAGATTTCAGTTAATACATTGGGAGTGAGAGAGATGACATTACCCGATATTCCTCGGTTGTCGACGCAGTAAAGACCCACTCTCTGATTTTTGCGCTGGGTAATTTGATTCTGATGGATAGCAGATTTTTTAATTTCTTGTCTTCCAGCAGTTGCAGAATGTGTAGGAATACTGGATCGGAGTGCTGGAAGGAGTCGAAATCGACGTCGAATCCGGTATCAAACTTCATTGCCGCAAGGACGCCTGCTTGAATTGATATGAATGCAACTATAAGAGAGAAAACGAAGATCAAGTGCAAAGGGAACTGAAAGCGCGGGACGGAGGTCGAAGAAAACCAAGATATATGGTTTTTCGGAATATGAAACGATAAACTCCGGTCCACGAAAAATAAAAAAAATCTTCGTTCTGAGGTCGATGAAATAATTTAGGGTTAAACAGTTCGTCGAACTCAGTCTGATGGTTTGAAGAAATTTCGTCAATCTCTGGTCGACGAAAGGTTTCAGAAGTAAGTTCGTCGATCTCATTTCGACGAAAATTACTTCGCCAAGAGATTTCGTCGATCTCAGGTTGACGAAAAATCTCAAGAACAGTTATTAGTTCGTCAATCTCAGGTCGACGAACAGAGACAATTCTATGACCATAGACTGTTGGGTTTCTCTATGAGCTGGGCACAACACTTGTGCATGCAGCGGAAGTAAAAAAAATCAAGAACAACCCAAAAGAGATTTGGGATCGGGCCATGAATGTTGAATCAAGAAGTTAAGAAAAACTAGGTAAAATTACCTTGGCGGCATTGAGTCACAACCAAACGAAGATGCTTCAATGTATGAGTCCTTGTCGGCGGCGAGTTCCACGTAGAATAGCGTCTACGTCTCTGCAAAAATCCACAGGAGCGGAAGAACACTGACCTTCGTCGCACGAAAAATGGGAAGGGAGATTGACTGCACCTTGCACTTCCACGGACTGCTAGGTCTGCTCCAGGAAGACAAGCACGGACGACTGTCATCGGAGAAGAGGCCGGCGGAGCGAGCGAATCGGCTGAAGCGAAACACTTCCGTCGGCAGAACCCTTCCATCGGCGGAACGGCGGAACACTTCCGTCGGGCCATGAATGGATCTCTT
Organism: Platanthera zijinensis; assembly: GCA_039513925.1. Lineage (NCBI taxonomy): Eukaryota > Viridiplantae > Streptophyta > Magnoliopsida > Asparagales > Orchidaceae > Platanthera > Platanthera zijinensis. Next base: position 142,888,836 of record CM077086.1, read on the forward strand.
TTTACTTCTGCTCAAACCCAAGTTCCTATTTATACCCAAAGCATAAACAGACCTAAAAAATCGCTATCCACAGACCACAGAAAATTACGGTTTCTGGAAATAATTCGTCGGGAATCAGCATTCGTCGAGAGTCGAACATTTTGATTCTTGACGAATATCGACGATCGACGATACTCGACGATCGATACTCGACGATCGAGACTCGACGATTATCGACGATCGATACTCGACGATTCTCGACGATCGATACTCGACGATTCTCGACGATCGAGACTCGATGATTCTCGACGATCGATACTAGACGATTTTCCCTTGGCAACATTTGTCGGACCCCATTCTGTATGGTGATTGGTAACCTTTACAAACACAGTCAACCTACCAACTTCTCCACATGCTCTTATGTGCGACCCTGAAGGCTCATATCGCATTGGCAGTGAGATTACATGTTTGACCACTTCTAAATCACAATGGTAACTCCAACATAGACAGCATTATATTTAATCCTGACCATTTATCATACCAAGCTGATTGACAAAGAATAGATGCCTGGATGAGTCCAATGGCTTAGTGAATATATCTGCTCTTTGCAAATCAGTAGATATAAATTAAAGTTTAATCTTTTGTTTATCAACACAATCTCTAATGAAGTGATGTCTAATGTCTATATGATTTGTTCTATAATGCAATACTGGATTTTGTGCAATTTAAATAGCACTTGTATTATCACATTGAATAGTTTAATTATTTAAGTTGACACCATAATCCAGTAGTTGGTTTTGTATCCACAAGATCTGTCAACAGCAACTGCCTGTAGCCATATATTCAGCTTCAGTAGTGGATGTTGAAACAGATGTTTGCTTTCTATAGAACCAAGATACAAGTCTGTCACCAAGGAACTGACAAGTTCTAGAGGTGTTTTTCCTGTCTACTCTGCATCCAGCATAATCAGCATCAGAAAATCCAGTAAACACAAATGCTGATTCTATTGAATACCAGTGGCCTAGATCTGGACAACCTTTTATATATCTTAAAATCCATTTTAAGAAAATAAGGTGAGATTCTTTAGGGTTCATCTGAAACCTAGCACAAAGACATGTGTCAAACATAATATTTTGTCTGCTTGCTATTAAATACAGTAGGGATCCAACAATGGCCCTATAACTGGTCTGATCAACTGCTTTTCCAGATTCATCAGCATCTACAACAGCATTGGCAGCCATGGGAGTTTTCATGGCTGAGGCATCATTCATCCCATACTTCTTAATAAGCTCTTTAGCATATTTAGACTGATAGATGAAGATCCCATCAGGGGTTTGTTTCACTTGGAGACCAAGGAAATATAATAACTCACCCATGCTACTCATCTCAAACCTTGAGTGCATTAAATCAGAAAATCTTTTGCATAGATTGGGATCAGTAGACCAAAAATTATGTCATCCACATATATTTGTACTAAGAGAATTTTATCATGATGCAACTTTGTAAAAAGGGTTCTATCTACCATGCCTTTGAAAAACCATGCTCTAAAAGAAAGCTGGCTAAAGTCTCATACCAAGCTCTTAGAGCTTTCTTTAAACCATAGAGAGCCTTATGCAATTTAAAAACATAAGAGGGATGAGATGGAGAGATAAAACCTTGAGGTTGTTCAACATACACCTCTTCTTTGAGTTCTCCATTTAGGAATGCACTTTTCACATCCATCTGGTCGACTTTAAACTTTTTTAATGCTGCATAAGTTAAGAAAATCCATATAGCTTCAAGTTTGATAACTAGAGCAAAAGTTTGATCATAATCAATCACTTCCTCTTGCTTGTATTCTTGAGCAACAAGCCTTGCCTTTTTCCTCACTATCACACCTTGGGCATCAAGTTTGTTTTTGAATACCAACTTAGTCCCAATTACTGGATAGCCCCTAGGACTTGGAACTAAGTCCCAAACTTTACACCTCTCAAACTGGTTGAGTTCCTCTTGCATTGTAGTGATCCAGTTTGGATCTTGGTCTGCATCAGATATGGATTGAGGCTCAATTTGAGAGAGAAAACAGGCAAGCATCACATCAGGGTTGAGTTGATGTCTTGTCTACACTCCTACTGATATGTCTCCAATTACTTGAGATCTAGGGTGATCCCTAAGTGTGACAAGATCATTAGGTAGAGTTAGTTCAGTGACAGTTATTTGATTTAATTCCTCTTGTGGAATTGTATCAACTGTTGGAGAAAATTGAACTGCTTCTACAGTCTCTTCTTCACTTTCAGCTTCTGATATAGCTTGTGGAGAGGGATTTGATTCAACCCTTGAGATAAGGTTTAGATCATGCAAGCTCTCACACAAATTTTGTACCTACAAATTATTATTGGTAGAGATGTCTCTCTCCTTGTAAAACATATTAGATTCTTCAAATATCACATGCATAGATTCCTCAATTTTTAATTTTGATTTATTAAGCACCCTATATGCCTTGCTGACTTAGGAATATCCTAGGAAAATTCTCATTGCAGCCTTAGCTTCAAACATTCTAAGATGTTTCTTGTCATTGCTGTGAATATAACATATACATCCAAATGCTTTAAAATAGGTTATTATAAGTTTCTTCCCTTTGAGTAGTTCATAGGGAGTCTTAAGCTTTAGTTTATATATTAGGCTTATATTCAGGACATAATTTGTTGTGCTTACTACCTCTGCCCAATAGGAAAGAAACATGTAAGCATCTGCAAGCAATGTACCTACAGCTTCAATGAGTGTCCTATTCTTCCTTTCAACTACCCCATTTCTTTGAGGAGTTCATGGAGCTGAGAAACAATGTCTGATACCTTCCTTCTCACAGAACTCTAGCATAAGAAGAGATTAAAACTCAGTGCCATGATCACTTCTGATCAATACAACTTGAGTAGAGTACTCAATCTGTATGTTCTTGAGAAAATCTGTGAGAACCTTAAAAGTATCTGACTTAGTTATCAAAAAGAAAACTCATGTGAATCTAGAGAAATCATCTACAATAACTAATGTATAAGACTTTCCTCCTAAACTTTGTACTGCAATAGGGTCAAAAAGGTCCATATGGAGCAAGTACAAAATTCTAGGTGAATCACTCTTATTAATGGATTTGAAACTAGATTTAGTTTGCTTGCCTAGTTGACAAGCCCTACAAAGCCCTTCCTTCTTGTAGGGACCAGAAGGTAAAGCTCTAACAAGATTGTCCTTAGATAACCTAGCTATATTTTTATGGTTTACATGTCCTAGTCTTTTGTGTCATAAGCTAGTTTGAATGCTGACAGAATTGAATAAGCAAATTTCAGATTTAGCTGATTCAAAATTTACTAAGTAGATGTTGCCTTGTCTAATTTCTGTTAAAATAGTTGTGTTGTTTAAAGAAATAAGACATAAAGAGTTTGTGAAGATTATTTGATAACCTGTATCACATAGTTGGCTTACTGATATATGATTATTCTTAAGACAATTTACATAAGTCACTTTCTTGATGTGACAGCTCCACAGTTGAAATCTCCATAGCCTTCTATCAGTCCAAAGCCTGAGTCCCCAAAGATTACTTTAGGCCTAGTGTTTGCTTTATAGTTTATTAGGCATTCCTTGCAACCTGTCATATGTTTAGAGCAACCACTGTCCAGGTACCACTTGTTTTGAATGATAGGGTTCTCTTCTACCTGCAAAGAGGATTAGCAGTTTTTGACCCAGATTACCTTGGGTCCTTATTGTTTAACATAACTGAAACTTAAAATAAATGAACATTCAGGTTGATCCTTATAACCTAAAGGATGATACCTTCTAGGAGGTATGACCCACAGACTAAAGGGATTAAAGGATTCATCAGTTTTTAGGTTACTCTGGTTATGAACTGAGTTTGACATATTTGAGTATGTTCGTCGACCATAACTCGACGATCTGGGTTGAGTTCTTCGATCTCTGCTCGAAGAATGGAGGTATCCATTCTCAGAGTCCCAGAAACGTTGATCTCTAGTCGATGAACCATACTGGTTTTGTCGATCCCAGTTCGAAGAATAGTTTACATTATTATTTGCATTCAGGGTTCATCATTCTGAGGTCGACGAACCATACCCATTTGGTCATTCTGAGTTCGACGAAATATGCTGAACATAGTTATGTTGTTTATTTTTCTTTTTCTGATTGGTTTTCTTAAGTTCTAACTGTTTAAGAACTTCATTAACCTTCTCTACCTATTCAGTATTTTTCTTACCATTTTCAGAGATGAAGTTAATAGGTTTTGATAATTGATTTTTCTGAATTAGGATTGGTTCACTAGATGAGGCTCCTAATCCTAGTTTGTTATTTTTACATCTTGTATTAACTGTGCTAGTTATATCTAATAGTTTTAAACTTCTACCATTCAAGAATTCTTCTAGTTCCTTAGCCTTAATTAGGATTTCAGAAAAAATATTTGTTGATTGGCTAAGCATAATTCTTCAGTTAATTTTTCATTTTCAGTAATGATTTTGTCTTGTTCTAAAAGTTTTTCCCTGAGAAGTTTGATTTCCTTCTCAGACCCTATTAGGTCTAAACACAAGAGTTTAAATTCAGATTGAAATTCTTTAGATTAAAAGTCATAGGAAGCAATTACCTGATCCTCTTCAGAGAGGAATTTTTCATCATCTGATTCTTCTGAGTCTGATCTGCTGCTTCCAGCATCTATTATCATAAGGCAAATTTCCCTTGCCTTATTTTCTTCTACATCATCTTCACTGGAACTGGAGGAGGATGTTTCATCTTCAGTATCACTCCAGGTTTTAGCTACAAAGCTCTTCTCCTTCTTTTTGTACTTGTTGGAGGAGGCCTTGTTGTGCTGATGTCTTCTTGAATCCTTTTCTTGCCTTCTATCTTTCTTTTGGACTTCTGGGCATTCTGAGATGAAGTGTTCAGGTTTCCTACACCCAAAACAGACAACCTCTTTAGAAGGGGTCTTGTCATACATGGGTTTATCTTTATTCCTTGAGGGCTTCCTCCTGAAGTACTTCCTTGCCATTTTATAGAATCTCTTAGCAAAGAGACCCATAAGATCTTCATTGGTTGGAAAGATGGGAGATTCTTCTGCAGCTTTGAATGCTAAGTTCTGTTCCTTCCTGGTAGGTGTTAAAGCTTTTAGTTCAACTACAACTTCTCTTGACTTGATCAATTGCTCATAGGATTTGAGCTTTCTAAGCAGAGATTTTGTTGAAATTTTAGCCATGCTTCTGGCTTCTCTGATGGGCCAGATTCTGGAGTCCTAAGTGCTAGGTAAGCACATGAGGATCTTGTCATTGACCTCAGTCAGAGTAATTTCCATGTCCAAAGTTCTAAGCTCACTGATGATGGAGCTCAGCCTGTTGTATATTACTTCCATAGATTCTGCTTCATCTTTCCTGAAATTCTCATATTGGGATATGAGGTTGGATCTTCTATCTTTCCTCTCATCAGCAGATCCTGCTACCATTTGGTTGAGGGAATCCCAAATGGCTTTGGCAGATGTACATTCAGCAACTTTCTGAAATATATCATCTGACATAGTTTGGGCCAGTATGTTCATAGCTCTGGCATCAGTAATCTTTGCTTTCTTATGTGCATCAGCTTGATCTTGAGGAGGCACTGCACTGAGATTTACTAGAGTTGAAGTAGAGGGCACTAGAGCTGGTGGTCTTGTCAAGATGGAATTAAAGATGTCCTCATCAATAAAGTTCATTAAAAGCTTGATTCTTGCCTTCCAGATCCCAAACTTTTGCAAGTTGCAGACTGGAGGTCTGGTACTGGCATAATCCTTATTTTGTGTCATGATATCAAAAAATAAAATCTAACCAGAGAGACTAATAAGACTTATTCAGAGTTTATCTTGAAGATCTTGATTAATCCACATGTAAGCCTGTATGATGTGATTAACCACCCTCTGATACCAATTGAAAGATATGGTAAGCTCTGACAAACTCTAGAGGGGGGGGGGTGATTAGAGTTTTTAAAATCTTTTTGATTTTTGCTTAAATAAGAAGTCTTTAATAAAATATGTTACTATGATATAGGTGTATGAGTGTACAAGTGCAGCAGATGAACTAGAGAAAAGATAACTATGCTACACAACAAAACATATCACATCACAATCACACAGGAAGATCACAGGCACACAGACAACACAAGAATTTTTATAGTGGTTCTCCAAACTTTGGTACATCCACTCTTCTACTACCCTAAATAGGAATCAACTACAGGTTTAGATCAGGTGACTGCCACCAATGAGCTTTTTATCAGGTTCTCAAAAACCAACCCAAGTCTTTTAGAAGGAGACTTGCAACCAGAATAATTTTGAAGGGAATTAAAACCCTGTACAGAGGTGGGGAAGAGAGGTTGATGGAACTCTTCTTTTCTCAATTCAAAATGAGAATACTATGTGGATTCTATGGTGTTGTCAAAGCTCCCCCTGAAACCTTGAATGGTTCAGGAGTGGAAGCTTTGCTAAGGGTGAGTAGGCCTTCTGCGATTTATTCAACTCTTCAGAGATCCTTTGATTGATTTGAATATTCTTGTCACTTGTGATCCCTAAAAACAAAGAAGGTGAAGAAGAAGGACTCTTGATTGTGATTGTTGTTCTTTCTTCATCTTTTTGAGAGTAGTTGATTTTTCTGAGAATTGTGTGCACTGCGCTTCTTGTTGATATCAAAGAGTTTCTCTGTATTCACTTCTTTCTGGCAGAGTGATAATCAGATTGATAGCTTCCTCAAAGTCGAATTCAAAATCCTGTAATAAATGCTTAGCCGAAATCTGGGAAATGAAAACGACAAGTATGCTGTCATATATTCTATTTTATGTCTGTCCTGAGATATAAGCAATTAATTCCATGGAGGATATTTGCAATCAATGCTTCCAGTAACAGCTCGATTCAAAGGATATAAGTGCATTGATTATCCAGGGAATTAACGGCCTATAATAGATATAAAATAAGGAGACGGAAGAGGAAAGAATAAATAACAATATGTCTTACAATTTTTGTCGACCAGAGAACAACTTTCGTCGACCAGAGAATAGCTTTCGTCGACCAGAGATCAGCTTTCGTCGACCTGAGGTCAGCTTTCGTCGACCTGTGATCTGCAAACAACTGCACTGCATAAACTGACGGATATTGTACTCTAAGTTCGTCGACTTGAGAATGTGAGATTAGTCGACCTTAGAACTTGGTCAAACTGATGGCATTGAGATAATAACACATCTGGCGTTGAGTCATTTGAGAGTGTTGAATCATCTTTGGCTCTGAGTAAGCTTTGGCTTTGAGTGAATTATGGCGCTGAGTCAATTATGGCGCTGAGTGATCTTTAGTGCTGAGTAAGCTTTGGCTTTGAGTGAATTATGGTGGTGAGGGTTGAAGTGTTAGTCGACCTGAGAATAGAGTTCGTCGAGCTCAGCTCAGGGAATTTTATCTCTGAGTTAGTCGAGCTGAGCACGACTATCGTCGACCGGAGATCGATGAACGTAGATCTCCTGTTTCTAAAACTTGAATCTCTATATCTTGAGTCTTTGGCAGTGTTGGAGGTTGGTCCTTTGTATTGTTTACTCTAAGAAGAGAACCTAGCCCAAATAACCTAGGGGTTCCAACAGATATCCTGTCTTTCCTTTCATTTACAGATTGTGCAACCATCCAATTTAGGGAATTCTAGATATCCTCGGCTGAAGTGTATTCAGTAACTTTCTGGAATATGTCATCAGACATAGTTTGAGCAAAAATGTTCATGACTTTGGAATCTATAACTTTAAGTTTCTTCTGAGCCTCTGTCCACTCAGGTGGTGGTACAGCTGAGGTACTTGTTGATGTAGATGGAGTAGGGGGACCTGGAAAAATATAATTATAGATGTCTTCATCAATAGAATTCATATAGAGCCTAATCCTTGCCTTCCATAGTGCAAACTTATTTAGATTGCACACTGGAGGTCTGGTGCTTGAAAACTCTATGTTTTGTACCATGAGAAATGGAGCAAACTATAGAAAATGAGACTTATCAAGAATCTTTTGGTTTAGGTGTTAGCTTGTGAAACCAAAGAACAACCCTCTAATACCAATTGAAAGTGAGGGATAAATCTGACTTAACTCTAGAGGGGGGAGGGGGGAATAGTGTATTTTAAAATTTATTCACTTTTTTTATAGCGGATTAAAAGTTAGTGATATATATAAGTATAAGAAGAAAATCACAGCACACAAACAAAAAAGGTAAAGGCAGTCCATACAACACAAGGAATTTATAGTGGTTCCCCAATAAACTTGGGTACATTCACTTTTATACCACCCTGGTAGGAATCCACTAAAGGTTTTTGATCAGGTGCCCTGCCACCATAGGTTTTTGCTCAGGTACCCTATCACCACAAGATCAATTTTTCTAAGGAAGATCTTACAACTCTTTGAGCTTTTGATCAGGTGCCCAAAAACCAATCCCATGTCTTTTGATCAGGTGACTTGTGAACCAAAAAGGTTAACTTTTAAAGGGAGTTATAACCCTGTACATAGTGAAAGGAAAATGTAAAAAGATGTTGTCTTCTCTGTCTCAAATCTCTGAGAAAACTGGTGGATTTTTGATGATTTCAAAGATCCCCCTGAGTTGTGTAGATGATTAGGAGTGGAAGCTTTGCTTCAGGGTGTAGGCCTTCAAAAAACTTTCAGACTGATTTTTGATTTGGTTGTCTTTTGAAAGCTTGAAGCAAATGTTGCAAAACACTACAAAAACTTACAGAATATGAAATCTGTAAACAATTATGTATCTAGAGAATTGTAACCCTTAGGTAGAAAACTTCTGAACATATATATCTTGAATGCTTTAGGAATTCAAATATTTGAATTCATTCTGAACAGCTAGAGCATTCCCTAGAATGGTTACTTCGTTGGAAAATGATTAGAATTTAACTTTGTGATTAAGTCCATATTTAATGCTGCCTCCAAACGTTCATAAGAATATTTAAGCATTAAATATCAGAGTTATAACTGCCTGCAATTAAGCCTTGATAAAAATTCCGCCTTCAAAATATAAAATATCCTGAAATTAAGCCTGGAGAATAATCTGCTTCTGGAAAGAATAACTTCCTAAAACACTTCCTAGAAATCGTCGAACTGAGCAAGAAATTCGTCGACCTGATCTTGGAGATTGTCGAGCTGAAACTGCTTATTTGTCGACCTGAGCTCAAAGATTGTCAAGCCGAGCTTGGCTTTCGTCGAGCTGAGATGGAGGAGCTAAGGTATAAGATCATCGACCGAATCTCAGCATTCATCGAGCTCAACTCAAAGTTAGAACTCTGAGTTCATCGAGCTGAGCTTGACTTTCGTCGAGCTGAGTTCGACTTTCGTTGAGCTGGGTTCGACTTTCGTCGAGCTGAGTTCGACTTTCGTCGAGCTGAGTTTGACTTTCGTCGAACTGAATTTCAGAACTCTGTAATCTTCTAAGGCATCTAACCCTGGAAAAATCTATGACCCAGACTATACATATTGGGCCAGTCTAAGCATCCTAATAGTAGTCCTTGCCCAAATCCAAATTGGGGTTCCAACACATGTCATGCATGTTGTGCTATGCAATCTAATAAAGGCCTTAGCGCATGTTATGAGCGACGTACACATGAAATATTATGCATCCCATACTACATAATATCGCATGCAACGAAGAGAAAAATCTAATGTGCATTCATGTGATGATTGTTATGCATCACATACTACATAACAGTCACATGTTGCCTCCTATGAGGATCTATATACAAACACATATTACTCATCCCATACTACATATTATGCCCGTATACTTCTTGTCATGCTTATGAGTGTAGTATTCATGCTTCAGCCAAGACGTACTTATGACACATCGGTGTGTGTATACAATGGAATAAGACAACTAAAACTAACCTGAGATGGTTGCTCGAACAATTGTCAAACATCCCATCCCTCTGATACCAACTACCACAACTCGCATTTTCTCTGAATTTAAATATATATCAGAGTAAGAGAAAACACGTGTCGTGATGCCACACCGTGCAGGGGAAAACTACAGACGTTCAGCCAAACACCAATCCTAACATAGTTTATGAAAATACTAAGTTATGATGTGTGAAAATCATGTTTTAAGTTAAGTTTTGGATGATCGTATCCCTCAGCTAAGTGGATTAGCTAGTCCATAAGTGAAATTATAGTTATATGTTGTGGAAAATAGTTTGTTTATATTATTTGACATCCTAAATGAGCAAAAACATCCATATAGGACAACTCATGATATGCAAGACTCTAGATTTAGTGACCTTACCTTTTAGAAAATGATATGTATGAGAAGTAATACTTTTATAATTTAAAATATCTAACATGCAACCTAGCAGAAAACCTTCCCAGAAAGAAAGTAAAAAACCAACGAATCACATAAAAATGACTTAGTATCTAACAAGTACTTAGCATTAAACAAAATCCTACGGGCGTCAACATCCCGACACGAACCCAACAAAATAAGGTATGTCTGAACTAAAGGAAAAAACAAACAACTACCTCACAACTGGTGAGGAAAAGTCAGCTGCATAACACCAGCCAAAAACCAAAACTCTTAGCCGCTCAACCGGCTACTGCTCCAAATCTGAGGCATTCACAAGAAAAGAATACCTTAGCAAGATTATACACGTGGTGATCAAAGACAAAAAGGTTAGCAATAAACCAAACAGGAATAAGGGTTACCAACCCAAATAAAATTAAGCTATTAGAACACAGCAATATAGCTATAGACAGGGATAAAATTTTTAACTTATAAAGTCCATGAGTAAGAAAATTGCACCAAGTGCGAAATGAAGCCATGCTTCAGGAATACCTCCCAGAGTAAGCAGAGCAACATATATCTATATAATACAAGGAAAAATACTTAACAATTCTACTCAGATGAATCATTAACACTATAAGGAAATAGTCCTGAGTCGGTGGCCACATAGTCCAACCAGAACTTATAGACCCATAACATTTCAAGAAGGTACTGTGGTGGTGGAAACATTGTCCAACACAACCAGGCAGTCCAATTATCTAAATAGAACACTAGGGGTGTGGCCTCAATATCCAACTCAACCCATCAATCAAAACATATTAAAAAGGTACTGTGGTGATAGACACTTTGTCTAACTTAACCCCACAATCCAAAAATATGTTTAGCAGTGTAATGATTCATAATTTAACACTAGGTTGGGGGTCCTGTATCCACTACCAACCAAAGCCCACACTTATCATCCATAAACACTTATAACCTCAACTAAGCCATTGGAACTCTCCTTTGACATAAATGAGGGCAGTTCCAAAAAATCAGTCTAAGCCATACACGATGAATTCCACTTAATTTGGCTTGAAATTTCTAAGTCCAAGCCGATTCATCGAGTATACTCGAAGAATACAATAAATACACGACGAATCTACCTAAAATATTAAGTCCAGTGAAAAGCATCGACTACACTCAATGCCGCATTGAGTGCATTCAATACACTCAATGCCAAGCAAGATAACTCAACGAATACACCTTCATTATACGCCGCGTTGAGTCCACTCAACGCCGCGTTGAGTCCACTCAACGCCGCGTTGAGTCCACTCAACGCCGTGTTGTGTCCACTCTATGCCGCGTTGAGTCCACTCAACGCTTTTGACTTAGATCCAAAACTACTCAACGCCAAGGTTACATTCAACGTTGTCTCACTACACGACGCGTTGAGTGCATTCAGTGCACTCAATGCTTTTTCCTTAGTCTCACAAACACTCAATGCCACCCAATGCCAAGGCTATGCACTCAACGCCACAGGCATTACTTGATACTCGACAAATTTCACTTAGCCTAAAGGATCGCTAAACGCTCTCAGCGCCATGCCTAATCCACTCAATGCAAAGCCTCATACTCGACAAACTCAATGCTTGTTAATTGACAATTTTAACTTAGTCTATTACATCACTCAATGCCAAGTTGATATTCGTCGACTCAACGCCTAATACTAGACGAATTGGACTTAACTCAGTGCCAAGCATTACCCGACGAATTAACTCGGATACTCAACGAATTTGACTTTTCTCCTACTGATACTCGCCGAATTTTACTTAGACTAATTCAAACTATATCTGACGAATTTTATTCCCTTTTATACGACGAATTTTCCTTAGATTAACTTAACATAAACTCGACGGGTTTTGCCTAGACTATTAGTCAAATAGGACAAACTTACCTTAGATTAGTAATTATTCAACAAAAATTAAACTTAAAATACTTGTTATACCACAAAAAGAAACTGGCTTAAACAGATTGTTCTAAACTTGATCAATTACCCTAGTCCAATAGCAAAAACCCGACATATAACCTAATGAAATTAATACTTTAATCAATAGGTTTTACTCGGCTCTACCACAAGATCGACTAAGCAATTCCTGGCCGAAAAAACCTATATGGTCTAGCAGATTGGCAAAGGTCGAACCTGACGTTACCCTACTCCTATAACCAGTGAGAAAAGAAAAGTACTGAATCATACAAAGGGAAGAAAGAAACTTGGCAAGGTGAAGAAGTCAACACTTGCCTCGATCCGGCCGAAAACAGGCCACACAACGCTCCTCCTCACGTGTTTGGCCGCAAGAATGCCTAAGCAACAAAACCTGAAACTTTTCGAGAGGAAATAAGGTCAAAACCGCATACCTTAATCCCTAAAAATCCAAGAAACGGGAAAAACTCATCGTAGAAACAAAGGTTGCGTTGAGAGCAATCCGAATCTACCGTCAAATAATGGTTTCGTGCACCAGAGCTCCTAAAATCAACGGCCAAAGGCTCGTTAAAGACCGCCTCTATCTCTCTTTTGCAAAACAGTTGACGGTTTAGGAAAGAAGATGATAAATAGGGTGGTTTACGTCTAATTGGAGGCTATATATATGCAATATATAATATAATATAATAATATATTATTATTATAATTAAAATGTCCAAATGACCAAAACACGCACTAACTCGGATTTCTACGAAAATCGCACTATAGATAAACATGGACGCTATGAATCCAACGACGATGTTGGAACTAAGATCCGACAAACCAAATTTCGGTAAAAATCTCCCGAAGTCAAATCACCACCATTCCCAAAAATGCTCCACCGTGTTCTAAAACGAACCCCGGCTTGCAAGGGAACATCAAAAATCACAAGAAATTATCCATGCCAACATTCTAAGTTAAAACCTCGAGTACCAATGAGCAAAAAGCCACACTCCAACAACGGCACCCGTTAAACAAGCGTCAAAGTAACGCCTTGACATCAAAATATGTCACTAAAGGAATGTAAATAAACCTGGAAAAATCAGGGGCATTACACAGGATCCTACCTCAGCCTTTACAAATTAGGCCTATGCTCAGATCTGTTAAGATCCTATAGAAATGAAAGTGTTTTGTTGTTGATTATATGACTCCAGAGAAGTTCTCTAAGTCAACTTCTTCCTGAGCTAAGCAAATCCAAGCCCTAACTTCTTCTCAGCAACAAGGATAAAGATCTTCAAAAAACTGTTGTTTGTGCTGGAAGAAACTCAGAAACCATGTTCTTGATCTTCCTATTGAAGATAATGAATTGACAGTTCTTTTTACTCTTCAATCAGCTAGCCTTGATTGCAAAAATTTGAAGGCTCTGCTCAGTCTTCTTTCTTAGAAATCTTTTCTGAACTTGTTGTATCTGATGAAGACTGCTACAGCTAACTGTAAGAACTTTTAGTTCATCGGGTTTGAAACTTTAGCCTCAAGCCTTGAAATAATGGCGAGGAAGAAGACGATGAAGTTCTGCCTCTTTGCGAAATGAGAAAACCCTAAAAGTTGTTCTTCATCCACTGAACTTATACCTTTTATCTTTCGTCGTCCAACGACTATTTGACCCATGGGCCCCACTAAATTTGTTGGCTGCAACATTGCTTTTATAGTAAAAGTCATACAGTAGGCATGCAGTGCCATTTGTCGTGTACTGTAGCTTTCCCGCAACAATTTGAAACTTTCCTGACACATGCTGACATCAATATCTGTGGACTTAGCAATTTTCTCAGTTTTATCCCAAGCGTTGAGTGCGTTTAGTAAACTGGCTTCACTCAACGAATCTGTACTTAGCCAATTCCTTCTACACTTCCATGTGTTTAGTGCATTGAGTGAACATCCATCACTCAATACCCCTAGACTTAGCTGCTTCTCTGAATATATGCCTTCTTACTGAGGCGTTGAGTGAAGTGGAATAACTCAAAACTTTTGTACTTTGCCACAACTTTCTTTAAGAATGCGTTGAGTGAGCCTTCATCACTCAACGCTTCTGCCTTTGCCTGGCGCCTTGTTGATGAGGCATTGAGTGAAATTCCTGCACTCAACGATTTCGTAATTAGCGGATTTTCCTGATGAGCTTGCGTTGAGTGAGCTGTGCTCACTCAATGCATCTGGACTTAGATAAATTTTTCTGTCTATCTCTCTTTATGCTTTGACTAATAATTGCTCTGTCGACGTCTTCATCTTTGGCGTTGAGTGAGCATTCCTCACTCAACAATTCTGGACTTAGCCAAAATTCTTAACAGAATATTCAAGTGCTTGAGCTTGACTCAACGCTTCTCTTCAGGCGTTGAGTGAGCTGTCCTCACTCAACGATTATAGACTTAGTCGATTTTTCTGCTTGTGAATGTTGAGGCTTTGATAGAATGTACTGTACTTTACGCCTCTTATTATATGTTATTGAGTGAACTACCTTCACTCAACGCATATGGACTTAGCCACAATTTTGTCTTACAGGCTGTTGGTCTTTGACTGTCCACACCTTACTCAGTGCTTTTTTGAATCTGGCGTTGAGTGAATTGACTTCACTCAACGCCTGTGGACTTAGACGATTTTCAGTCTTTCTTGCATCCTTCCTTGGCATCTAGCGTTGAGTGAAGTGGCTTTACTCGATGCCTGTGGACTTAGACAGATTTTTGTCTCTCCACCTTTCTACCTTATGACCACCTGTCACAACCACTTGACAACTTGTCTAAAGTTATTCAAGGGAACATCCTGCACATGATGAGTTTGAATAACATCAAATACAACTATGCTCTTAATGTTGATTGTGATGTCTCTTCAAATCAAATCTAGGGAACATTGAGGGCAATATTCCCAACACTGGTCATGAATGAGAGATAAAGTTAAGCAATACATCAAGACCTATCTTGTTTGCTAACCAGACAAAGTGGACAAAAAGCAGCCCGCAGTACTATTTATTGGAACCGATGTTTCACATTCCCTGTGTTTGAGAATATCAACTCCCCAGTTGTATTTGATCATGTCGTATGTTGATAGAGTGTGCAGATTGATAGATGCAAGCAAAGGAAAAAGTCTCCTATGGATTCTACCGCTAAGCGCTATCACTTATCGCACCGCGTTAGCCTCTCGACGAACCTCGAGAGAGATTTTTTGAGACACTAGCCTACCGCCTAATGATAGTCCTACCACAGGCGCTACCGTAATGAATTATTTGGACTTAGCGCTCGGGAAGAAATCGGCGTTAGCCTTTCCACGCCATGCTAGCCCTTCAACAAACGTAAAGCCAGATTCGTCGAGGCGCTGGCCTACCGCCTGACGCTAGTACTACCGCAAGCGCTACCGAAATGAATTATTTGGACTTAGCGCTCTAGAAGAAATCGGCGCTAGCCCTACCGTGCCGCGCTTGCCAATCGGAGAATATCGACGCGCTGTTCTCGAATCGTTGCGTCCAACATTACCACACTGCGGAATCTTAAATCGCGTGGCGCTAGTAAAATTGAAACGGCAAATATTCGTTTTGAATATCTCTTTCCAGATTTAGAGGATAGCTGGCACAACAAGTGCGTGAACCTACCGCCTGGCGCTTGTATTTCCGCAAGCGGTAGCCAATTTTAATGAAGACGTATAAGTGGCCGCCTTGGTTTCTATGCCATTTCAAGTATTCTGATTGAAGGACTGAAGAATGACTAGAGTACGTGAATTCTAGGGTTCAGCCTCCTTCTTGTGCACCGTTCCAAAAGTCTCCATCGTAGAAGAAGAAAGTTGTCTCCCTCCCGTTAGTGAACAAAGAACTCTAGCGATCCAAGATCTACATCGACTACGAAGAATCGACCGGTGGCGAGCAAACGAAGATCTCAAGCACCGGTCATAGATCGCTCAACGGAAAAGTCGTCAAGAGGGATAACTTCATCCTTTAGATTATTTACACTTTTATTCTTGTTATTTTTCCTTTATCTTTAAACAGTGAGGAGAGGAAAATCGACCGGTAAGGGTCATCGGAATCCAGGTAGGATTCCGTGGTAAATCGTCCTGGGGATAGGGACATCTAGATCGGAGGATCTAGCGGGGCTCTAAGACCCTTCCTTGTGAGAATGTGAAGAGCTGACTCTAAGACTTTTCTTGGAGGGAAAAGGAGATAGCACACCGGTCCGTGGAGTGGGTCGGAATAGAAAGCAAAAGAGTTTTCATTTTCACCGCCTTAGATCCACGTCGTCACAGGGATCACAATTTTGTATTTGTAAAACCATCTACTGTTAATTCTTGCAATGAAATATATTTTTCGGTATTATTGCCTATAAGATTTTGCTGTGAACATTCGGTTAATTTCTGGTGTGTGGTGTACGAGCAAATTCGCACAGGAAATCAAGTTCATAGACTTATTGTCGTGCGTTAGCTACCTAATGCTCCGCGGTAGCTTCCAGAACTCGATTTCCTGGGACAAAATTTTTTAAATTCCATTTAACACATCCAACCTTATTCACCCCCCTAAGGTTGGCCACTAGATCCAACAAGTGGTATCAGAGGGAGGTTACGTCACAAAGGCTTACAAAACCTGAAGTAAGATGGGTAACTCTATACACACATTCAATGAGGGCCAAGGTGTGAGTAGACCTCCACTGTTCATGGGGAGTGACAATAGTCACTGGAATACTCGGATGAAAATATTTCTGATGACTCAAAGCATGGACAAATTTTCCATGATTGAGACAAAGTACACTACACCCACAGTTATGGTTGCGGATACTGCCGTAGAAAAACTTCATGATAAGTGAGATGATGCAGATAAGCTTAGATTTATGAATAATTCCAAGGCAATAAACTCATTATTTTTTACCTTGGACAAGACAGAATTTAACAGGATATGTAACTGCGAGACTGCTTATAATATATGGCGTTTTCTTGAGCTCACTCATGAAGGTACTTCACAGGTAAAGGAGTCGAAGCTATTCCGACTTGAATCAGAATATGAACAGTTTCGGATGGAGATCGATGAGGATGTGGACAGCCTATACACGCGCTTTACCAAGATCGTCAACACGTCAAGATCTCTTAGAAAGAACTTTCCAAATTGTGAATTAGTGAGGAAGATCCTGCGATCTTTGCCTCCTCGCTTCAACCCGAAGGTGACAGCTATTGCTGAGTCTCAAAAGATCAGCACCCCGGAGATAGAGAGCCTCATCAAAAATCTAAATACACACGAACTTGAATTAAAGATTCAAGCAGAGGAGTATCCCAGGGAAGTAAAGAAGAAGGGACTGGCGCTGAAGGCCATAAAGGAGATAAAAGATGCTGAAGATTTTGAGGAGGAAGAGGAGGAGAGCCTATATGTCTGGGAGTTAAAGAAATTCATAAGGAATCCCAAGAAGTAGGGACAATTCAAGAAATTCCTTAGGAAAGGAGCTAGAGAAGGCAGAAGGTGGAACAAGCCTTCGAAGGAGATAGGAAGCAATGATGAGAAGTCTCAGCTAGAATGCTTTCACTGCCACAAGCCAGGGCACCTAAAGAGAGAATGCCCAAGACTCCAGAAGCAGGAAAAAGAAAAGGAAAGTCTCTATAAAGGTAAGAAAAAGGTGCTGAAGGCGCTCACATGGGATGATGATGGATCTGAAGAATCAAGCACCACAGACTTCGGCATTGAAGATGAGGCTAATCTATGCCTAATGGGAAAGAATCAAGAAGATTCTGACAATGAGTCCAGTGTCCAAAGCGATACTGAGGTAACTCCACCTACTTATACTGAACTTCTCGAGATTTATGAAAATTTAGTTGATAAATTAGAAAGCTTTATTTTTGAGAAAAAGTCCTTGAGAGCCGAGAATAAGAAAATCAAAAAGGATTTAAAAAAATTGAAAAGTGAGGTAATTAGAACTCTCAAAGAGAAGATCGAATGTCTTGAGTGCTCTCACTTGATGATAATGATCGAAGAACAAAAGGCAGGTCTCTCCAAGTCGTCAATGAGAACGAATAGTCTCACAAATGAAAAGAATGTCTTAGAGAAGAGACTTAACTTGTAACTTGCCAAGGTAAAGGAAGGTAAGAAACAATTTGCCAATCGTTGTGTGATTCTTGTGATAGAAAACACCGCCCTAAAGGCAAGAATCCATGATCTAAACTATGCCATCCAAAAGTTTGGCATAGGCAAAAAGTACTTAAATATGTTGTTGGGTGCACAGTGTTATGGATCAGCGAAGTTTGGTCTAGGATATGTGAGTCCAACATCGTCACCGAGCGGAAATCACCATCACTCTGAGCCCAAGTCAATTTTTAAGAAATTTAAAGATAAGGTTAAGAGATTTGGAGGGCTATCCCCAACCTCAAGCAAGAGCTCGAGCAACCCGATAAAAGCAGCAACCACTGCTTACATTATGTTTGCGAACAATTATAAGTTTGGTCACAAATCTGGCTCGAGTTTGAGGAAAGGTGCCACACAAAATTTGCAAGTCTGGCTACCAAAGTCTTCTACCTATCTTATGGGTGGGACAACTTGGGTAACTAGAACTTTACTCTCATCTTCTTTTTAGGTATGTTGGCAGGCTAAGGACCCGAAGAATGTGTGGTACTTGAACTCTGGTTGCTCTAAGCACATGACGGGAGATAAAGACAAGTTTCTTTGCCTGTAAAAGAAGAAGGGTGACATTTGACCTTTGCAGACAATAGTAAAGGCTGAATTTTGGGAATCAGCACTATAGGTAACAAGGCATTTTCTATCTCTAATGTTCTGTTTGTAGATGGACTTAAGCATAATCATTTTTCCATTAGACAATTGTGTAATAATGGTCTAGATGTCATATTTGAGTCATCTACAAACACATGTAAAATTATTGATGCCAAAACTTCTAGTGTATTGCTTGTAGCTCATAGAAATCATAACATGTACACTGTTAGATTTGATGACATTTCATTATCTAATTTGAAGTTCCTTGTTACTAAGAATGAGGAATTAGATCTTTGGCATAGAAGACTAGGACATACTGGTAGCAAGCTTATTGTAAAACTATCGAGAAAGAAACTTGTGTGGGGTCTTTCCACCTTAAGCGATAGTTTAAATTTCTTATGTGCTCCTTGTCAAAAAGGCAAATTTGTTAAAACTTCCTTCAAGAGCAAATCTGTAGTTTCCACGTCTAGACCACTCGAACTCATTCACATTGATCTGTTCGGACCCCTAAGTACGTGTACTCTAGGTGGAAAACGATACACCTTTGTTATTATAGATTACTTTTCATGCTATTGCTGGAGGATCTTTCTAGCAAACAAATCTGACACCTTTAAAGAATTCTCAACTCTATGCACGCGTCTTCAAAATGATAAGGAGCTAAAGATAAAGTGTATCAGATCAGATCATGTAGGAGAGTTTGAGAATGAGGACTTCTCAAACCTGTGTGATTCCTTAGGAATTAAGCACAAATTTTCTGCCCCACGCACTCCTCAACAGAACAGAGTTGTAGAATGAAAGAATTACACTCTTTAAGAATTAGCCCGCACAATGCTCGTCGAGTTCGGCTTACCACGATCTTTTTGGGCAGAAGAGGTTATCACGGCGAGCTACGTGATGAACCGAGTCATGTTTCGCCCACTTTTAACGCAAACTCCATACGAGCTGTATTTCGAAAGGAAACCCTCGGTATCGTAATTTAGGGTCTTTGGATGCCCGTGCTACATTCTTAGCACTAAGGATCATCTAGGGAATTTTGACAAAAAATCTGATCTAGGTACCTTCTTAGGATACTCAAGCAAGAGTCGGGCATATAAGATATACAATAAGAGGATCTTAATGGTTGAAGAGTCGGCTCATGTGCATTTCAATGAGAATTCCCCAACTAATGAGCCGAAGGCGAATGAAGAGGAGGTTGAAGAAAGTGTGTCGATTGGGGATAAGGATGATGAGAGAATCGTGGAGAGTAATACTCAAATTTTTGAATAGGGTTATAGGGCTCCTAGTAACTTGATTTACTTTCAAAGCAACATCCCTATGATCTAGTCATAGGAGAGCCATCTCATGGAGTTAGAACTCGGTCCGCACTTCATGAATCTTTCTCAAACTTGTGCTTTCTATCTTATATTGAACCCAAGAACATTTCAGAAGCCTTAAAAGATGAATCATGGTTCTTGGCGATGAATGAGGAGTTGAACAAATTCGAGCAAAGTAAGGTATGGGTATTAGTGGAACGTCCAGATAACCATCCGGTCATAGGCTTGAAATTTTTCAAAAATAAACTTGATGGTGAGTCTAGGATAACTAGGAACAAAGTGAGGTTGGTGGCTCAAGGGTATTCTCATATAGAGGGTGTGGATTTTGACGAATCATTTGGCCTGGTTGCTCGTCTCGAGTCCATCCGTTTGTTTTAGCGTTTGCTAGTTATAATAAAATTAGATTGTACCAAATGGACGTTAAGAGTGCCTTCCTAAACGGATATATTAAGAAAGAGGTATATGTCGAGCAACCACCCAGTTTCATGAATGTCGGTTACCCAAACCATATAAGTTGGTGAAGGCCCTGTACGGATTGAAGCAAGCACCTTGTGCTTGGTACGATAGGCTCACTACTTTTCTCTTATATCTTGGCTTTAGGATGGTTAGTGCGTACACAACTCTATTTTTAAATACCATGAGTCCTGATCTAATTATCCTACAAATCTATGTGGCTAATATCATTTTGGGGCAATGAATTAAAATATGTGTGAAGAAATTGTCACCCTAATGATATCTGAATTCAAAATGAGCTTAGTAGGAGAACTTAACAATTTCCTAGGATTCCATATTTCTCAGCGCCAAGACAGAATTTTTATAATTCAATCAAAATATATTAAAGATATGCTTGTGCGTATTGGATATGAGAATCTGAAACAAGTCAAAACTCCTATGAGTGCTTCTCTTAAAATAGGAAAAGGTTAAAGTGACATTTCTGTCGATCAATCTATGTCTAGAGGTATTATAGGATCATTATTATATTTTAGTGCTTAAGGCCAGATATCACGTTTGCGGTAGGAATGTGTGCTAGGTACCAAGCTGGCCCGAAAAAGTCTCACTTGAAAGTAGTGAAGCATATTTTTAGGTACCTTATAGGCTCACAAAACCTTGGACTCTGGTACCCACATACCACCGATCTCAAACTTCACGGGTACTTGGACTCAGACTATGCTGGATGTTAATTTGATCACAAGAGCATAAGAAATACATGCCATTTCCTAGGACTGGCATTAGTCTCCTAGTCAAGCCGCAAACAGAACTCGGTGGCCCTCTCCACTGTTGAGGCCAAGTATGTTGCCATAAGAAGCTGTTTCGATCAAGCACTTTGTATGTCTCAAACGTTAGATGAAAAACGTTTAAGTTATCTACCTAAATCACCTAGAGGGGGGTGAATAGGTGAGTTGAGCATCTATTTGTGGAATAAAAAATTTAGCAATCTAGCACAGAGAAATAACCAAGCAATCACAGAGAAAACAAAGAATTATAGTGGTTCCCCAACCTTAGGTACGTCCACTTTCCACTCACCGATCTAGCAAAGCACTAAACTCGGCTACTCCACTATTCTTGGATTTAAAACAATCTTACAACTCAGAACAACGTTCCTACAACTCGATCCACAAAACGGATCTACACTCGGAAGATGAAAACTTCCTACAACAAAGATCCTACACTCGGAAAATTTCTGCCTAGGTCTTCCTTCTTGAACTTGCGGCTTTATCAGAAACTGTTGAAGAAGACAAGGTTGGAATCTAGATCTAAAATACATGGACTCAAAGAATCAAATAGATGATGTAGAAATTGAAAACGATCTTGATCTGCAAGTTGACTGGTCTAAATCTTCTTGATCGAAAGCCCTTGGCGATTTAGATGAAGAGAGGCGGCCGCTTCCGATTAGGAAATAGAATTCATGATTCAAAAAACTTAGAATATTTCTTTTCACGCGCTTGTTGTTAGGGTTAGTCAGAATGAGAAGACCTTTTATAATATCTCCCTAACGGTTAGATTTATCATTAATGACGGCCAAGTGGACCAATCAAATTAAGGTATTTGAAAATAACGTTTGTCAGGGACTTAGCGAATATTTCTGAACAGCTAACTGAATTACTTGAGTGAATGAAATACTACTCGAGTGCTAAGACTGGTTCTCGAGAGAATAACATCGACTACTCGAGAAGAACGTCTAAGGAAACATCAGGTTAGAACTCAATATCACTCGAGTGGAATGAGGATTACTCGAGTGCTAGAAATGTTACTCGAGAAGTAGAACAGACTTCTCGAGAAAAAGACTTAGAGAACAATTTTGGAAAGGTAATACTGGTTACTCGAGTACTGGATCTGGACTTCTCGAGAAGTAGACAGATTACTCGAGTACAGAAACTTTACTACTCGAGTGGGGTAGACATTACTTGAGAACTTTCTATCTGTCACTCGAGTCAAAGGCTCATATACTCGAGTGCTGAACTTGACTTCTGTTACTCGAGACAATCTAGTACTACTCGAGTAATCAATATAACTACTCGAGTACTTTAACTTCACTACTCAATAATAATACTTAGAAAATTTCTGAGATGGAGAAACTGATTACTCGAGAAAGAGAAGAGGTCTACTTGTGTAATGGACTTGGCTTCTCGAGAACAAGATTAAAGCTTCTTGAGAACTATTTCCTTTACTCGAATTTTAGACTAGACCTACTCTTGTACAACTAAGGATTCTACTCGAGTACTATAATTCTACTCGAGTAAAACACTTAGAAGAATTTCAGTTTATGAAAATTTTTGTTTCTTCGTACCAATCAGCAACAAGCCTTCCTTCATCAACCCTAGTGCTTGAAAATGAAGTGTATGTATCCCAATAAAGAGGCTACACATGTGTCAATACCATGGATCATACAATGAGGGATTACATTGTATGTTCATGTGTTTGATGACCCACTGTAGTCTGACATTGGTCTATACTTGGCAATAAGTCCTGCAAACACATAACTCAAGCAATACATCAAATACAACTTAATTCATCTTAGTTCAAGGGTAACTTCATACAAATCTAGGATATTGTGGATACAATACCCAACAATCTCCCCTTATTTGTAGAAGTAAGAACCCTCTACACTAAGGTGAATTATATCAAAATAAAAAGACTAGATATAGAAGATAAGAACAGAATAACATGCACAATAATTAAAGATAAAGAGAGGATAATCAAAACTAAGGATTTATATAAATATAATTGTTCCAAAATTTAAGTTCTACACAAATCCAATCCACAATATTTGAACTATGATCAATCTTTGTCTTGATGCTGCTATTTATCCTTCTTTTCTTGTTGCCTTCTCTGATAACTGAATGGTTTATAATAGTATTTGGGAGGTCTTGGAGGTGTTACAGGATTGTTCATTCCATGTTCTCGATCATAAATTATTCTCTTGGTCATAGACTTCTCATACAAGTCCCATTCATAGGAATTGTAATGTTCATGCCTATTTTCATTAAAGCACAAAATTAGCTTGAGTGTATCCAAGATCAATGACTTTGAAGTTGGGCTCCATATTTCTGCAAATTCTTGTGCTTTCCTTTTCTCTGCCTCTGGATTTGGAAATGATCTGCTGGTAGAAGCTCCATCACCATATTTCCTTCTTTTAGGGATCTGAACTTCAGGTAGATCTTGTGGTATCTCTGTTTCCCATACTTGAGCATATGATTATGGAGGAGGAGTTATAGAGCCTTCAGGCCTTGGAGAGAATATGGGTTGAGGAGAAGGCATCTAGGCTGGTTTAGGTTCTGCAAGGGGATTGAGATGATGAGGAATAATGTTTGGGTCTGCTTGGAAATCATGGAAAATTTGGTTATGCATCCATACTGCAGTATCATAGGTTTGAAATTTCACATATTATTTTTGGGCTTTTACATCAGTATGAATTTCATTCGTCTTGGCAGTCCATAGAGTCTTTACATCTACATTTGATTTTTCTAAATATTCTTTTACAAGTCCCTCCCCCTTTCTGGCTTCTACATTGAGTTTCTCTATGGCCTCTTCTTTGAAAGTACCCACTTCTTCACAGATCTTCATAAGATGCTCTTGGGCCTTCTTTTCTAACTGAATTTGATTAATAGCTAAAGTAACAGATTTGTCCATTACCTGACCAACACTAGTAATTGTGTGATCTAATGCTTTTCCACTTATCTTGAACAAGTGCTTCAGTTCATCTGTATTGTGTTGAATTTCTGCAAAGCCTCTGCTCATTTCCTTTTCAATAGTAGTGACTTTCTCTTGAACAGCCTTCAAGGAGTCATCAATATACTTTCTTTGTTCCATCAGCATTTGTTCTATGTTTCCCAATATATCACTAGCAGTAGGAGTTGGAGTTGTAGTATGAGTAATTGGAGGAGGAGGAGGAGACCATGGAGTAATTTCTTCTACTATCACAGAGCTTTGAGCTCTAGAGGTGTGAATCAAAAGAAATCCTTCCTCACTAGTGAGTGTGGGAAGAGTGAAATCCAAGCTCTTTAAAGGAGCTTCAGCTGGTTCAGGTGAAGGTTCTTTATCATCTGATATCAGTATGGTGTCTTCTTTCTCTTTCTCAGTAGCAGGAGATTAGTCAGCAGGGGATTCTGGAGATGGGATAGGAGATGGTTCCTTTGAAGGTTTTGCAGGTTGTTCTTTCTAGAGGGGAGGTAGAGGCTCTTCAGAGCTGAGTTATTCAATCATCTTGTTGATGTCTTCTATAGTAGAAAGGATGGTTTCTTGCACTTGTGCATCTGACAGAATGTCCTCTGGAGAGGATGGAGGGAAAGAAGAAAATAGCAGGTGGAGTAGGTATTCTTTCTTCTTGGATAAAAGGAGCAGGCTCCCCCTCAACAGCTGCACCAGATGTGCTAGCAATATGAGTTGTAGAGGGAGATTGATTCATATCATCTGTAGCTAGATGTTCATGAGATATAGCAGCATGGGCAGGATTCAGCAATTTCAATTCCCATCTCTGAATAGAAGAGATTGATACTATTTTCATGTGGTGGAGGGTTGTTCCTTTGGAGAAATCAAACACCTCAGGATTTTTCTCATGCAGCATCAGAGAGATAATCCTTGCATAATTAGGAGTCTTGATGCTCTCCCTTATCTTATCCAAAATCATCATACTAAATTGGAACTTCTTTCTTGAAACGATGGTTGTTATCATGTAGAAATGATCAGTAGAGAAATGAAACTTATGGAAGTGGTTTTGCAAAGTAAAACTTTTCCCAAAATATATACTAGTAGCTTTCCATCAGCATTGAGTTCTGCACGGCGAATGTTCTTGATAACCTCAGATATTCCACAAAAGCTATATGCCCGATCATAATCTTCATCTGTGATATCATCTTCCTCATCAACCAAGGGCATCCAAAGGAGTGAAGAAACAATGGTCTTGGTGAGCTTTATCTTTATCCCTTTAACTCTGGACTTAAGGACTTTCCCATTCCTCTGTACTTTGACATTCTTAAAGAATTCTTCTACTTCTGGAAATAGTATCTTACAGGGCTGCTGGAGAACGAATGACAAACCGACGGCGTCGAGGAGGATAAGAAGATTTCTTAAGTCATCTGACAACTCTGCAATTCCGGCCACGACGAGTTCACTGCTTATGCCAACCTTGGAAGACGGTGTTATTTTGTCCAGAAAACTGAGAGAGATGGACTGTTGGAAGACGGCGACGGCGACAAGCTCTGCGTTAGCGGTGGAAGACAAAGGGTCTTTCGAGAGAGAGGGATTTGAATTCGTGTAGAATCTTGAAATCCGGTTTTTTTACTTATATAACCCTAATATTGATGATTAAGTAAGGAATTAATCGAACATAACTTAGAAACTGGCGGTATAAGCTTCAGGTTGCGAATAAAGTGATTTGAACATAATTTGAAAAGTTATTAGCCTATTTCTCGAGTGGATCATCATTACTCGAGTGACGGAATGACGGTACTCGAGTGGCATCTTTATACTTCTCGAGAAGAAATTCAGTACTCCAGTGATGTCACTCGAGTGATTTTCTGAGTTCTTGAGAGTTCAAAGAAGTACTCGAGTAGTCATTATCTTTCTCGAGAAATAAAGTCTAACAATGATAAATTTCAACCTTTTGACTTATCACTTGATCTCTGAGCTGTGTTGTGAGTCCTTCTTCTCTATCCTTCTTTGTTGAGCATTCCAAATTCTTTTTTGAAGAAAGAAAACTTGGTATCGTCCAGTGGCTTCGTGAATATATCTGTAATTTTCCTATCAGTAGGGACATATTATAGATCTATATCCCCATGCTCCACATGCTCCCGGATGAAGTGGTATCGCAGCTCTATATGCTTTGTCCGGCTGTGAGAGACTTTGTTGTTGGCTATTGCAATCGCACTAGAGGAGTCGCAAAACAAAGGGATATCTTTAACTTGAATATTGTAGTCTTCAAGTTGGTTCTTTAACTAAAGCAATTGTGCACAACAATTGCCGGCAGAAATATATTCTTACCCGGCGGTTGAAATTGTGACACAATTTTGCTTTTTGCTCCTCCAAGAAATGCGTCTCCTTCCAAGAAATTGGTAAGTCCCGGAAGTGCTCTTTCTATCATCTTCGCTACCTTAAAAATCTGTATCTGAGAAACCAATTAGTTTGCTGTTATTACTTCTTGGGTACCATAAGCAAAGATTCGGTGTACCTTTAAGGTATCTCAAGATCCGCTTTGCAGCAGCATAATGAGATTCCTTACAGTTCACTTGGAATCTAGCACATACATATATTGAGAACATTATGTCTGGTCTACTGGCAGTAACGTAAAGCAAGGATCCAACTATGCTCTTGTACTTGGTTTCATCAAAAGGTTTTCCTTTCTCATCCATGTCTAGAGACACACCTGATCCCATTGGAGTCCTCATAGAGGTTGCGTTCTTCTTTCCGAATTTCTTAATAAGCTCCTTGGTGAAGTTTGTCTGCGAGATGAAAATTCTATCTTCAGATTGTTTAACCTGAAGCCCTAAGAAATACTTCAGCTCTCCCATACTGCTCATTTCAAACTTTCCTTGCATAAGTTTTGAAAACTTCTTGTAGAGATTGTCGTCAGTAGAGCCAAAAATAATATCGTCGACATAGATTTGCACTAGAATAATCTTGCCTTTTATTTTCCTAAGAAATAATTTCTTATCTATCTTTCCCCTTGTGAAATTATTCTCAAGAAGAAAGCTAGACAGCATCTCATACCATGCTCGAGGAGCTTTTCTTAAACCATACAAAGCTTTAGATAGTAGATAAACATAATCAGGAAAGTTAGAATCAATAAAACTTGGAGGTTGTTCCACGTACACCTCTTCCTTTATGTCACCATTAAGGAAGGCTGACTTCACGTCCATCTGATAGACGGTGAAGCCCTTAAGTGCAGCATATGCTAAGAACAACCTGATTGCCTCAAACCTTGCCACTGGAGCATACGTCTAGTCGAATTCGATTCCTTATTCTTATCGATATCCTTTGGCGATGAGTTTGGCCTTGTTCTTTATGATAGTTCCATTGTCGTCCATCGTGTTCCTGTAGACCCACTTGGTTCCGATGACGTTCTTACCTTTGGGTCTTGGAACAAGTTTCCAGAATTGACAATGCTTGAACTGATTCAACTCTTCTTCCATAGCCATTATCCAGGATGCGTCTGAGTTTGCTTCCTCAAACTTCTTTGGTTCAACCTGTGAGAGAAATCTCAAATATAAATTCTCATTAGTAGTACCTCTACGAGTTCTTACACCATCCTGGGGATTCCCTATGATTTGCTTCATTGGGTGACCCTTCAGATGTCTGAGCTCTAGAGTCCTTGCATCTGGAGTGTCTTCAACCACAGGAGTGACTTCATCAGCTTGGATGACTTCTTCATCTTGATCATCAACCTCTCCAATAGGGGTTGGAGTAGTGATCTTTATGAACTTTTCACCTTTTTATTCAGTCAGCTCACCCAAGTTAAGTTCTTTCATCTTTGAACCTGCATCTTCAAAGAACACACTAGAAGAGTTTCTTTGCAGCAAGCTCGTCTCATCAAATACAACATAAATAGATTCTTCTACAACCAGGGTTTTCTTATTAAATACCCTATATGCCTTACTATGGCTACTATGCCCTATGAAAATACCTTCAAATCTCTTTTCACTAAATTTAGTGGTATGATACTTTCCATTATTAAGGACGAAGCATTTAACGCCAAAGATTCTAAAATATGAGACAGTCGGCTTTCTGCCCTTTAGAAGTTTGTAAGGTGTCTTATTATGGTTCTTGTTTATGAGTGCTTGTTTTCGCACATGGCATGCAGTGTTGATGGCTTTAGACCAGAAATATTCTTGTAGTGAGGCATCACTCAACATGGTCCTGTAGGCCTCTATAAGTGTTATGTTCCTTCTCTCAGCTACCCCATTTTGCTGGGGAGTACGAGGAGAGGAAAATTCATGAAAGATACCTAGGCTTTCACAAAATTCTGTCATGGCCCCAGACTTTAATTCAGTTCCATTGTCACTTCTTATTTTTAATACAGAACAGTTCTATTCATTCTGGATTTGTCTGATAAAATTTTTAAAGATGTCAAATATATCTGACTTGTGTTTTAGAAAGAACACCCACGGAAAGCACGAGTAATCATCGACAAAAACCAACGTATAATCCTTATATCCCAAACTTCTATCTTGCAGTGGATCGAACAAGTCCATATGAAGTAGATGCAAACACCTATTAGAGTCTTTGCCTATAATGCTTTTGAAATTAGCCCTTGTTTGCTTCCCTTTCACACATCCGTGACAAGGTCTATCTTTAGCGCACTTGACATTTGGGGCATCACGTACTAAATTCAGAGAAAATAATTTATTAATAGTTTTGAAATTAATATATGTTAATCTCTTATGTCATTGGTCACCAATAGACGCACTATCTTTTGCCAAAAGACACACTGGTGTAGATGAGTCTATGCAAATAAAATTCAAACAAAAGATATTTCTACTACGAGTGCCTGATAAAATCATTTCTAAATTATCAACCGATTTTATCAAACACTTATTAGCATGAAATTCTACGATGTATCCTTTATCACGGAGTTGGCTTATGCTTATGAGATTGTGTTCCAATCCTTCAACATAAGCCACATCCAAAAAGAATACACTACCATTTGTAACCATACCGTAGCCTTTCGTAATTCCTCTATTAGAACCTCCAAAGATGACCTTTGGCACGTTCATGACTGGTGAGTAATTCTGGAGAAGGCTTCTTATCTCGGTCATATGCCAGAGCATCCAATGTCCAAATACTATATAGGAGTTTTGGTGGTCTTTGGACATACCTGCAATCACAAATCAGTTTGCCTTGGTAACCCAAACTTGCTTGGGTCCTTGGTCTCTAGTTAGTATGCTCCCCCTACGTATGTTAATGTTGTGAGCGATTTTTCTCACATTATTAACTCGAGGAGTTTCATAATGTCTGGGATTAAACCAGCAATCAATGGCGAAGTGACCAACCTTGCCACAACACCAACAGTCAAATCTGCTTTATCTTTGCCTAAAGATCTCCTGCTCGACCTTTTGAGATTCTGGTCTAGCAGAGGCAGTAGAATTAGATGTAGAAGCTTCATGGTGAAGACATTCACATGACTTCTTCTCCTTAGTAGGTTTTTCAACAACGGGTTTAACTCTTGGAGCTTTATCAATGTTATGACCATGATTATAAGGTCCGTAGCTCTGAAGAGTGATCTCCTCATAAGGTGCCTTGAAGACACTCTCGCCGAAGTTCCGGCGACTAGTCCATCCTTGGTAACGAGACTTGGGCTCTACGTAAGTAGACCTAGCAAAGTGACCATAGGACGAATCCAGATCAAACTTATTTGTCGGAAAGATAACCTTCTTAAATGAAGTTTGCTCTAGAGGAGCTTTCCCCTTATCCATGGCTAGTGCTTTCTTAGCAGCCTTATTTCTCCTTTGGGCTTTATTTCTCCTAGAAGATTTACTATGACCAGCCACGTGGCCTAAGTCAGCGCCTTTGTCCTGAGCAGAGAATTCAACAACAAGTGGAAGAACTGTCTTGGGCTTGGAGAAACCATCAATAAGTTTCTTTTCGGCTACAAGTTGTTCTTCCAATCCCTTGATGATTTTCTCCTTCAGATCTAGGTGCTCGAGAGCCTTATTATATTATTCCATAGCATCATGGAAGTCTTTCTTGAGTGAGTCCATCATTACAATTTCCTCTCTCAGATTTCTCTCTTCAGCCTTAAGAGATTTTATCTCCTTAGCCTGATCTCTTGCCCCTCTACGATATTTATCGTAGGCTTTGATCAACTCCTTATATTGAGACATGAGTTCAGATTCCTCGTCAGAATAACATTCCTCATTTTCATGGTTAGAATCATCAAATTCAGAAAGAGGTGTGTGAGAGTTTACCTTCCCAGTGAACTGAGGCTCTTCTTCTTAGTCAGTTTGTGCCATTAGCCCAAAGTAGGCTTCCTCTTCTTCACTTGACTCGGATGAGTCAGAGTCGCTGAGAGTTTTGCCCTTTTTGGCTACAAGGCTTCTTTCGATTCTCTTCTTGTGGTAAGAAGATTTCTTCTCCTCTCTTTTTCCACCCTCCTTCTTCTTGTGGGGTCAATCAGCTATAACGTGACCTGGCTTATTGCAACAATAGCAAACAATGTCAGTAGAATTATGTTTGTTTTGTTTAGAGTTATACCTGTCTTGGCTACTTGAGCCTTTCTTGTAGCGATCACCATCGTGACGAGATCTTCTAAATGAGGCATCCTTGCCTTTCCATTGCTTCTTCTTGTTCAAAAATTCCTTTAACTGTCTTGAGAGTAGAGAGAACTCTCCTTCAGATAGTTCTAAGCCTGAGGTACTTGGCTCTGAAGATTCTTCTTCACTTTCCTCTTGTGCTGGGGCAGGAGAGGTAGCCTTAGACTTCCTTAAGGTGTCTGCCTTGAGAGCGACAGACTTCTCCTTGGATGAAGACCTGTTCTTCTCTTCTTCAGCTTTTCTTGAATTGATTTGCAGCTCATATGACATAAGCTTTCCGAAGAGATTTTACGGGTCAGTCTCAGCTAGCTTTCCAAATTCCCGAGTAGCACAAACTTTGTTATCTCATTCCTTAGTCAGGGATCTCAAGAACTTATCATTGAGTTCTCCGTTGGTGAAGACTCGGCCGTAGACTCTTAGGCCGTTAACAATCTTGAACAAATTATCAAAAGTATCTGCAATGGTATCCTTGGGTCCTTGTCGGAAGGCTTCATATTTTTGATTCAGAAGGGATCTTCTGTCATCCCTAACTTCTTTAGTGCCTTCCATCAGGATGATAAGACACTGCCACATCTCATTAGCGGACTGGCAGTGATTAAAGTTCTGCAGCATAGAATCATTGACTGCACTTGCAATGATATTTTTAGCTTTCTTGTCTAAAGAGACAAGTGCAATTTCATCTTTGTCGAGATCCATCTGCTTCTTAAGAACTTGCTTAGTTGGATCAATGGTAGAGGCTATCATTGGGATATGAGGACCTTCTTCCACAATCATGAAGATCCTTGGATCTACAGCTTCCATGAAGAACTTTATCCTTTCTTTCCACATAGCAAAATTTTTCTTTGTGTACAAAGGAAGCTTGGTAAAATCCTTGGCTCTGTCCATGCTTGGATAACTCAATTAGACAACTTGGGGCAGATCTGATCAAGGTGTTAACCTTTTAATGATCAACCTCTCTCTGATACCAATTGAAAAACATTTAAGTTATCTACCTAAATCACCTAAAGGGGGTGAATAGGTGAGTTGATGTCTATTTGTGGAATAAAAAATTTAGCGATCTAACACAAAGAAATAACCAAGCAATCACAGACGAAACCAAGAATTATAGTGGTTCCCCAACCTTGGGTACATCCACTTTCCACTCAGCGATCTAGCAAAGAACTAGACTCGGTTACTCCACAATTCTCGGATTTAAAACAATCCTACAACTCTGAACAACGTTCCTACAACTCGATCCACAAAACGGATCTACACTCAAAAGATGAAAACTTCCTACAACACAGAGAACAAAGCTCCTACACTTGGAGAATAATCTCCTACAAAAATAAATTGAATTTAAGAAATACAAACAAATTAATTTTTCAGATCTGTAAAATTTCTGCCTAGGTCATCCTTCTTGAACTTGCGGATTTATCAGAAAATGTTGAAGAAGACAAGGTTGGAATCTAGATCTGAAATACTTGGACTCAAAAATTAAACAGATGATATTGAAATTGAAAACAATTCTTGATGTGCAAGTCTACTGGTCTGAATCTTCTTGATCGAAAGCCCTTGGCGATTTAGACGAAGAGTGGCGGCAGCTTCCGATTAAGAAATAGAATTCACGATTCAGAAAACTTAGAATATTTCTTTTCACGTGCTTGTTGTTAGGGTTAGTCGGAATGACAAGACCTTTTATAAGATCTCCCTAACGATTTGATTTATCATTAATGACGACCACGTGGACCAATCACATCAAGGTATTTGAAAATAATGTCTGTCAGGGACTTAGCGAATTTTTCTGAACAGCTGACTGAATTACTCGAGTGAATGAAATACTACTCGAGTGCTAAGACTAGTTTTCGAGAGAATAACATCGACTACTCGAGAAGAACGCTTAAGGAAACTTCAGGTCAGAACTCAATATCAGTCGAGCGGAATGAGGATTACTCGAGTGCTAGAAATGTTACTTGAGAAGTAGAAAAGACTTCTCGAGAAAAAGACTTAAAGAAAAATTCTGGAAAGGAAATACTGGTTACTCGAGTACTGGATCTGGACTTCTCGAGAAGTAGACAGATTACTCGAGTACTGAAACTTTACTACTTGAGTGGGGTAGAAATTACTCGAGAACTTTCCTTTTGTCAATCGAGTCAAAGGCTCATATACTCGAGTGCTGAACTTGACTTCTGTTACTCGAGACAATCTAGTACTACTTGAGTAATCAATATAATTACTCAAGTACTTGAACTTCACTACTCGAGAATAATACTTAGAAAATTTCTGAGATGGAGAAGCTGATAACTCGAGAAAGATAAGAGGTCTACTCGAGTAATGGACTTGGCTTCTCGAGAACAAGATTCTAGCTTCTCGAGAACCATTTCCTTTACTCGAATTTTAGACTAGACCTACTCGAGTACAACTAAGGATTCTACTCGAGTACTATAATTCTACTCGAGTAAAACACATAGAAGAATTTCAGTTTATGAAAAAAAAAATTCTTCATACCAATCAGTAACAAGTCTTCCTTCATCAACCCTAGTGCTTGAAAATGAAGTGTATCCCAATAGAGAGGCTACACATGAGTCAACACCATGGATCATACAATGAGGGATTACATTATATGGTCCTGTGTTTGATGACCCACTGTAGACTTACATTGATCTACACTTAGCAATAAGTCCCGCAAACACATAACTCAAGCAATAAATCAAATACAACTTAATTCATCTTAGTTCAAGGGTGACTTCATAAAAATCTAGGTTATTGTTGATACAATACAAAACATTTGAAGACTTTGGCCTCAAGTGTAGGAACGTTACACTTAGGTGCGACAATAAGAGTGTTATAGACTTTACATAAAAGTAGTGCACCATTCTAGATCAAAACATATTGACGCACATCACCACCTCATTCGTGATCATATCAAAAAAGAGAATGTGAGTGTAAGCTTCATTGGCATCGATGACCAACTAGCGGACATCTTCACTAAACTACTACCAGATGCACGATTTTCTCTACTCCGACTCGAGCTAGGAGTTCTGGATCTCTCACCCTAGATTTGTTTCTTTACTGTTCTGTTCATTGTGTTTGCATTTTAATTTTTATTTTTTTTTCGGTGTTTGCATTCTGTTTTAGGTTGTACGTTTGAGTTTTTTTAACAAAAACAAAAAAAACTTGTAATTGCTTTCTCTATCTCGTGTGTTTTTCACTTTAGTTTTACAAAAACAAAAAGAAAAAACAAATCTACAAAAAAACTACTTTTGATGTAAAACTATAATGTTATAGGCTCACATGACTGCAACCTAGACCATAATGAGTACGTACAATGATTGTCTTCAGTCTCTTAATTTTTGTACAACATTGTCCTCCGATCATAGTGGGCTAAATATCTAAGTGCTTAGCTATTGAGTGCGACAATACATGTTAGTGTATGTTGACTATGCCTCTAGGTATGTGTGAGAATTTAGATAGGGAAATGACTTCACACTATGCACTCATCCCTAGATGGATCACTCATGTACAAATACTAGGCTTACATGTTATAACTCATGACATTGTATCTTAACACGTTAGAGATACTTTGAATAATCAATGTCACAATCTATATGTGCTTGTATAACGATTTAAAAACTTTGGGCCAACTCTTTAGTGCTAAGGTCCTATGTGTACAAGTTAAAGTGTATCTATCAAGGTGGATAGATTTCAAATGACTTGGGCTCCTTGAACTCAAAACTATGTAAAAGAGATGGCTCAAAGCAAACTAAAAAGGAAATTATGCAAGCTATCAAATGTCTTGTTAAGGACCCCCCCCCCCCCCCCCCCAAGCACTACTCATTCCTCCTGATAAGTCTTTATGAGCATTATGAGGATGAGCACCTTGGTTCAAAGAGTCATTTCGATCTTGTGCATAAACCAAAACTTAAACTTAATTCCCCCAGTTCAAATCCTTGTTTGACATAGATTGCCATGTGAGGTGATTATTCACTCTATTTCTCTTATGTTAGCATTCTCAAGAATCAAGATAAACTTAAAAATAAGATATTTCTACTGAGTTTTTTCTCTTTCGATGCTACACGTAAACATGTCATTGCTTTATCTAACGCTTCCACGCATAAGAATTGGACTGAAACTCCACTATCTAGCTTTCGCACAATACGTACTAGCACACGATTTACACTCATGACATGTTTACAATGTTGTCAATTTGATTAAATATAAAACTCGCATAGCATTATATCTCTACACGTTGTGGTTAGTTCAGTCCATGCTGTCCATTTCACATAAACTCTGAAAAATGATTTATCTATGCTCGTGTATTTTCGCTCTTATGTATGACCAATGTATTTCATAGTCTCTGATATTTGCGTTTCTTGGGTCAACCCTATGTCTCTTAATGTTTGCTTTAACTTGTGTGTGCACTATTTGAATTCTGTCTAAACATTCATCATATCTCCTATTTTTTCATCCTGCATGTCTGGTAGGCCTTGCCCTCCCTTTTGATATTATCAAAGGGGGAGAATAAGTTGTGTTATCATGTTTATGAGTATTTCATGAGTATGAGTCACGGGTTTGGAGAGGTCTCATGTAGGGGGAGAATGTTAACAATGTGTGCACATAGATAGGGGGAGCAAGTCGAACATGTAGATAGGGGGAGCGTGCGTGTAGGGGAGCCATAAAGAACCTGCAACATCATTGTTCACATAACTCTTATTCTCTATAAGCACTCTATCTCATGTATTACTTATCATGAACGAGATTTGATATTATCAAAAGGGGGAATTTGTTTGAACCGATGTTTCATATTCCCTGTGTTTGAGAATATCAACTCCGTGATTGTATTTAATCATATCGTGTGTTGATAGAGTGTGCAGGATGACAGATGCAAGCAAAGGAAAAAAGGCTCATATAGATGATACCGCCAACCGCTATCACTTACCGTGCCACTTTAGGCTCTCGACGAACCTCGAGATAGATTTCTCGAGACACTGGCCTACCGCCTAGCGATAGTCCTACCGCAGGCGCTACCACAATGAATTATTTGGATTTAGCGCTCGGGAAGAAATCGGCGTTATCCTTACCACGCCGCGCTAGCCCTTTGACAAACATTGAGCCAGATTCGTCGAGGCGCTGGCCTACCGCCTGACGCTAGTACTTCCACAAGCGCTACAGAAATGAATTATTTGGACTTAGCGCCCTAGAAGAAATTGGCGCTAGCCCTACCGCACCGCGCTTGCCGATCGGAGAATATCGATGCGCTGTTCTCGAATCGTTGTGTCCAACATTACTGCGCAGTAGAAGCTGTAACCTCGCGGCGCTAGCAAAATTGAAACAGCAAATATTCATTTTGAATATCTCTTTCTAGATTTAGAGGACAGCTGGCACAATAAGAGCGCGAACCTGCCATCGGGCGCTAGTATTACAGCCGGCGGTAGATTATTTTCATGAAGACGTATAAAAGACTACCTTGGTTTCTATGCCTTTTCAAGGATTCTGATTGAAGGAATGAAGAACGACTGGAGCACGTGAATTCTAGGCTTCGACCTCCTTCTTGTGCACCGTTCCAAAAGTCTCTGTCGTAGAAGAAGAAATTTTTCTCCCTCCCATTAGTGAACGAAGAACTCCGGCTGTTGGGTACATTGGAAAATGTGTACCTGATTTGAAGAATCCTAACTTAGCATAATGATATACATCAAGGTGTATTTGATGTTGTTTAAGTTGAATATGTGCAGGTTAAAAGTATGGAAAAATTTCTAAGTCCATGTGTCAACACCAGAAGAAGATGTGTCGACACTTCAGGAAGTTTGTATCGACACTTGAAGAAGGCTGTGTCGACACAGAGAAAATGAGTCGACATCAACTGTGTCGACACCGGGAGGCAGTGTCGACACACACAAGATTATAGTTGACATCAACTGTGTCGACACCAGGAGGCTGTGTCGACACACAGAGGCAGAGTCGACAATATTTGTGTCGACACCAGAAGACTGAGTCGACACATATAGGCAGAGTTGACAAAAGCTGTGTCGACACCTGAAGGCAGTGTCGACTCATACTATGTTCTGAATCTACATCAACTGTGTCGACACAGAGGACTTGTGTCGACACATTGCCAATTCTAGACCAAGTCATTTGCTGAAGAATGATGAAGTGTTTGAGTCAACACAAATACTCTGTGTCGACTCATTCTCAAGTTGTAATATGCAGAAGCTGAGTCGACTTAAAGGCAAACTTGTCGACTTCACCAGAGGCAGTGTCGACACCAGAGGTACTTGTGTCGACACATATAGACAGATGGTCTCGACACTTTCTGACAGACATTCTCGACACTTTGCTGTCCAAGACAAAGACACAAGATCTGTTTGAAGACTTGACAGCTGTGGGTTACAATAGGTTAACTGAAGCTGTCAGACTTGTCAGAAGACAGTTAGAAACCTGATCAGCCGGTCACCAAAAAGAAGTTCTATAAATAGACAGATTCAGAAGTAGAAAGGTGTTATTGTTTTTATTGAGAAACAACACACATAAAAACTGCTTAAGGAATCAAATCAAGAAAGTGCAAGGCACTGAAGAAGATCTTCATCAGAAGATCTAAGAAGACATTCTGAAGGGTTCAACCTCTCAGGATCAGTCTAAGGAGAATTCGTCCTAGAATTCTGAAGAATTTCTAAAGGGATTGGATAGAGAGGGATCCAGCCGTTTGAAGATCAAGAAGGAAGCTGTTACAGGTTTCTCAAGAAGCTGTTTGGAAATCAACTCAGCTAGTTCAGATTCAAGAAGCTTTGAAGAAAGCTAAGTTTCAGTTGATTTCATCCATCAGCTGATCAGGTGCTGTCTTGTCCTTTCTCTCTCAACAAGGACAAGATTCTATAAAACTCTTTTCTAAATTCTGTAGGATCTATTAATATAGATCTGAGTTGCAAGCCTATGTTATAAAGGCTGAGTGTAGGAGAGTTAATCTCTGAGTTGTAGGTCTTGAATAGAGACTGAGGTAGGGCTGGTTTGCCTGAGTTGTAGGAGTGTGGTATCACTCTGAGTTGTAGGAATCCATTTTGGATTCTGAGCTGTAGGATCTGAGGATCTGAGTTAAGGAAGGGAGTTTGGCCGAATCTAGCACACTGCTAGATAGGTGAAGGGGGAAAGTGGATGTACCCAGATCTTGGGGAACCACTATAAAACTGTGTGCAATCTGTGATGTGTGAATTTTTGTGATTGCTGTGTTGTGTGTATATATTCAGTAGTTATATTCTGCCTAAAGTGAAAACAAGCATTAAAACCTATTCACCCCACCCCCCTCTAGGTGTTTAGGTAGTCTTGAAAGTAAAACTATCACCGGCGATCCAAGATCTACATCAACTACGAAAAATCAACCGGTGGAGGGCAAACGAAGATCTCAAGCACTGGTCGTAGATCGCTCAATGGAGAAGTCGTCAAGAGGGAGAATTTCATCCTTTAGATTATTTACACTTTTATTCTTGTTATTTTTCCTTTGTCTTTAAACCGTTAGGAGAGGAAAATCGACCTATAATGGTCGTCGCAATCCTGGTAGGATTCCGCAGTAAATCGTCCTGGGGATAGGGACGTCTAGATCAGAGGATTTAGCGGGGCTCTAAGACCCTTCCTTGTGAGAAGGTGAAGAGTCGGCTCGAAGACTTTTATTGGAGGGAAAAGGAGAGAGCCAACCGGTCTGTGTAGCGGGTCAGTATAGAAAACAAAAGAGTTTTTATTTTCACCGCCTTCGATCCCCGACGTCACAGGGATCACAATTTTGTATTTATAAAACCATCTACTGTTAATTCTCGCAATGAAATATATTTTTTGTACTATTACCTCTTTGATTTTGCTGTGAACGTTAGGTTAATTTCTGGTGTGTGGTGTACGAGCAATTTCGCATAGGAAATCAAATTCATAGACTTATCGTCGCGCGTTAGCAACCTAATGCTCCACTGTAGCTTCCAGAACTCGATTTTCGGGGACGAAATTTTTTAAATTCCATTTAACGCATCAACGATTATTCACCCCCCCCCCTCCCCTCTAAGGTTGGCCACTAGATCCAACACTATTGGAACCATTGCCCATTACTGAACATCTTTGGGATTCGGTGACACAATACTTCATCATTGCTTTGCCTAAATCTAAAGGGTTTTGGTCGATCTTAGTAGTGGTGGATCGATTTTCCAAGTTAGGCATATTTATCCCCAGCACATGGGACACTTATGTGGAGGAGACAACTCATATTTTATTTATGAACGTGGTAAAATATGTGGGTTTCCATAGAATATTATTAATGATCGTTTACCGATGTTTATTGGAAAATTTTGGATGGAGTTGTTCACGTTGTTGGGATCTCAACTAAACCTCTCCACTAGTTTCCACCATTACACTAATGGGTAGACTGAGAGGGTGATGCTTTTTTTCGAGTGCTATTTGTGGAATATTGTAAGTGTCTATCAACAGGACTGGACCAAGTTGATCGATGTTGCACAATTCGCCTACAATCTACAACAGAGTGAGACAACTTGAAGGAGTCCATAGATCTTGAAAATGGAAGACAACCACATACTCCGCACACTTTGGAGACTATAACCAATGATGGAATAATCCCTAGAGCTTGGAAGGCTAAGTACTGGTAGGAACAAGCAGACTTAGTAAGAGTGCGTTTAGAGAAAGCACACAATCATATGAAGAAGTGGGTCGATTAAAAGCGACAAATGGTGGAGTACATAGTCGGGGACAAGGTCATGATAAAACATCAACCCCAACAATTCAAGTACTTGTGTATTTTGCATAAGGGATTGGTTAGAAGATATGATGGCCTATTTCTGGTGATTGCTAAGATAGGTAAGGTTTCCTTCCACCTTGACCTACTAGACTCTGAAGATACACCCAATGTTTCATGTCATCACGTTAAATCCTTATCATGAAGTCCATGACGACTTTCAAAGAGGAATATCTCATAGAGCACCATAATTGATGAAAAAGTCTTTTGATAAAGATGTGAAAGATGTGCTCACAAGGAAGCTTGTACGGCGAAGAGGTGTGCAACTTAGTATACAATATTTGATCAAGTGGAAGGTAAGAAAAGAGTCCAAAGCTATATGGGAAATCTTAGAAGACCTCTGGTAGCTCAAGGAAATCATCCAGCAGTACGAGGCGAAGAGGGTGTCGCCAGGTTAGGTGGTGAGGATGTTATGAGTTACCATCTATGGGGTTAACTCTGGAGATATCTAGAGAAATTTAGTATCTTGGAGGATGTTCTTGTAGAAAGAGTTTTGAAAAATAGTTTAAAAGATTCTTGAAAGATGTAGATACAAGATAGTGGTAGATTAGTCTAGATCGTTCATCTTTTGTAGGGAAAACCCTTTAGATGCCTATATAGGGGGGTGGGGCGGCTATTTGTAAAACATCAAAGGAATTCAAGCAATTAAGCATTCTTACTCTATTGCTCCTTGTTCTCTTGTTTATTTTTTCTAAGTGCTCTCACTTAGTTATCTTATGATGATCAGTGTTGAAGGATGCTGACTTAATTAGTTGCGAATGGGCGTAGAAAGGATCTAAGGTCCCACACAACATTTTCAAGGGGACAAGCCCGTGACATTGGGATCCCCACTTAGCATGTTAGCAATAGTACCCGATCATTACTTAAGTGACGATCAATAACTAATGTCTGTTGGAGGAGCCAATACCCGACCAAGTCATTTAAAATTTTATTTTATTTTATTTTATTTTGTAGGTTAGCTTTGTGTTACATTAGATCATGCAAGAAAATTAAAATGGAAGTGTTAGGTTGTGAACAATCACAAGTGGCTGAAATTATTTAATTAGATGGTTTCATATTTTTTATAATATAATACAGATAATTAAAATATATATTATATTTAGGGTTTTTGGAACATGGCCGGTGGCGATGGTGTCTGCTAGCAGGAAGAGGATCGTCATTGAAGGACCGATTTGCAGCTCTTCGAGGGTCATTGGGTGGCAATCCAAGGAGTTGGGAGGCGCCAACGTACTCTCAAGAGAGCCAGTTTCTAGCACAAAATCGGGTGATGGAAAAGAGGATGGTGGGGCTCCAGCGAGGATTAACATTTCAGGTTTCTCATTCAACAGCACAATACTGTGGGATCCGGAGCGCTGGGGCCGCCCTTCTTCCATTCCAGACAGCTCGCAGGTAATCAGACTTCTTTACATAAGCACTAATTGTATCAATGTTTACTGATTCTATTTACATAATTACTAATTGATTCAACATTTTGACACTTTAAAAAATTGAATAACTTTTTGGAGATGACTGGATTGATTATGATTATAAGTGATGGGGTTCTCAAAAATTGATTCGTTCAAACCAAAATTTTTTTGTCGTGGCCTCGATCAGCTCGCCAACACATCTGTAATGGGTCCTGTCTCGTGCAATTTCATATATAAATGAACGTCGAAATGCACGTACAAGCATAGACGATAACCGCACCACTCATCATGTGTGTGTGTGTGCGGGGGGGGGGACCTCCCACAACCAAAAACGCCATGACCGGTTGTAAGACCAAATTTTTTTTCAAAAATAACAGAATCTTATACCCAAAACCGCCGCTTTGCTGTGACACCAACACTCTCGGGAGGATCGTCACTACAAAACGTCGATCCTGCCGGCCATACCGATCGCAGAAGAGAAGAGTAAGTATAAGAGTAATATAAAAACCCAGATACTAGTTCATCAAAAATCACATGAATATAATATAAATATCCACGAAGGGAGGGTCCACAGAATAATAACCAGAGTACCAAATAAGGGCTTCATGCCCAGTACATCAAATCCTCACTACATATCACTCAAACGCGGAAGCAAATCCATAAATTTACTAATGATCGGGACTCACTGTCTCTGCTGCCTGAACTCCTGTGCTAGATTGTCCCGTCTTCAAGTGCACCGACCCTTGGTGCGGCATCTCCGGGTTCGGCTACATGGTCCCCTAAAATGATTTGGTGAAACGACCGTTAGTCTAAAAGACTAAGTCTCATCATCCTCCACCCCTCCTCCAATGGCTCCTAGGCACCGAGCGGGGAGAATGAAAGGGAAGGTATTTAAGGTGGAGAGTAACAAAAGTAAGCAGGTGACGGCGGAACTAGCCTAACATGAGTATAAATAAAAGAGCCATAACCAGAAGCAGTAAAGTAAACAAGTAGACAACGTACAGTAAATAAGTAAAGAGTGCATTTATTATCTACACAGATAACGCAAGTAATCATGATCTATAGGAATGCCTGTACAAATCTATAGACCAAGGGGTCGTTTTGCAAGACCTATCGTATAAAATGTCCCGTACCAATTTATACAATAGGTGTCAAGGGTTATATGCAATGATTATGCTATGTCATGCAAGTATGTTAGGGTATGAACATGCAAGTACAACTCACACACCCGACTCTGTGCACACAGACCTTTAGTTCCCCCTTTTTTGAAGCCTAACCTCCCAGGATACCTCCGTAGTGGCAAACGGAAGCGGTAGGTTGGGCCTCACTCACCTCTAGGACGGTATCAGCACTACCAGTCAGACCTATCGTATGTATCAACGCTGGTGCACTAAGCGGAGCTCCTACGTACTCTTGCCGGCAGGCGCACCGGACTTTATTTGGCAAAGCGCTAAACCACACTTGCCAAGTAAACGTAATTGTGTCGGTGCGAAGACCCTCCAATACCGAATACCCACCACCTTATATTTTATGCACATGTAACATGACAGAATTTTCCCATCGAGCCAAAGCTCCCCGGACTATCTCGTTTTTCACAAAACAATCCGAGTCATCGGCTCACCGGGCTAACCCGCCCATCACTGTAACCAGCGAGCCTATCCGCATGAGTGAATAAACCAGACTGACCTCCCATATACATGGGTTAAGTGCAAGTGAAATCCTAGAATATTTCTAATTACTCTTATATTCATTTTAGTCTTACGGTTTGAGTTAACCTTGTTGAAAGATTTGGTTTAAAGAGCCTAAATACCTAGAGG
This sequence comes from Platanthera zijinensis, assembly GCA_039513925.1. Lineage (NCBI taxonomy): Eukaryota > Viridiplantae > Streptophyta > Magnoliopsida > Asparagales > Orchidaceae > Platanthera > Platanthera zijinensis. The sequence goes on from CM077086.1 coordinate 142,931,779, forward strand.
GGGGTGAATAAGTTCTAATCCTTTTTAACAACTTAGATAATTAACAAAGTTATACACAGGACAATTATCACAGCACAAAGAATAACAATCACAAAAAATTCACAGCACAACACACAATGGTTTATAGTGGTTCCCTAATTTATGGGTACGTCCACTCTCCCCCCTTCACCTATCCAGTAGAGAACTAGATTCGACCAAACTTCCTTCCACTATCTCAGATCCTCAGATCTTACAACTCAGAACCTAACTGGTTCCTATAGCTCAGACTTCTTCAAGTCCTACAACTCAGAATCTTCCCAAGACTCCTACCTCAAGTAACAACCTTACCTCAGCCTTTATCACTAGGCCTATAACTCAGACTTCTTCAAGTCCTACACCTCAGATTTTTCTCAAGAATTCTACCTCAGGCAACAACCCTACCTCAGTCTTTATCACCAGGCCTACAACTCAGACTTCTTCAAGTCCTATCTCAGGCTCTCAGCCATACCTCAGCCTTTATAAATTTAGACTTACAACTCAGATCTATATAAGATCTTACAAGGAAATTAATTATTTAAAATAATAAAATCTTCACCCTGATAGAAAGAGAATAGGGTGAAAGCTTCTTGATCAGTTCTTGATTGAACTGATTACTTTAGATCCAACCTGTCTTAGCTTCTTTAAAGTTTCTTGAATTTGTAGCAAGTAAGGTTGATCTTCAATTGGAGTTGGAGTTGATCTTCAATCCAACTTCCTTCTTGAATTCAGAATCAGATCTGAATTTTTCTTGCAGACTCTAGGATCTTCCTTCTTCTGGGTTTGTCTCTTATTCCCCCTCACTTGTTCATTACATCTGATTGTGATAAATAGGTCTATATATAGAATACATCCAAGGTTACCGGCTGATCCGATTTATAATGGCCTTTTGACAACTCTAACAGTTGTGTCGGCTTTGTTACTTATTACAGCTGTCAGGTCTTCAGTCTTGACAACTGACTCCTCCTTGAACTTCTATCATAGCAGAGAACCGTCAGCAAAACACCTCAGATGTGTCGATACAAATAGACCATGTGTCGACACAAATCTTGATGATGTCGACACAGCTCATAATATGTCGACATAGTCATTCTTTAACTTCTCGACACAGCTTCTGTTGGATGTGTCGACACAAGTTATGTGTGTCGACACAACTGCTTCTAGTCTTGACACAGCTTCTGTTGATAGATTTCTTTGAGTGTGTGTTAACACAAGTCCTGTGTGTCGACACAAGTCCTGTGTGTCGACACAAGCCTTCCAGTCTCAATATAGTTGTTGTTGACAGATTTCTTTGAGTGTGTGTCGACACAAGTCCTATGTATCGATATAAGCCTTCTAGTCTCAGTATAGCTGTTGTTGATAGATTTCTTTAAGTGTGTGTCGACACAAGTCCTGTGTGTCGACAAAAGCCTTCCAGTCTCAGTATAGCTGTTGTTTACAGATTTCTTTGAGTGTGTGTTGACACAAGTCCTTTGTGTCGACACAACTACTTCTGGTCTTCAACATAGTTGGAGTTATGTGTATGTCGACACAAGTCCTTGGTGTCGACACAACTGCTGCTGATAGAATTTCTGTGTGTCGACACAAGTCCTGTGTGTCGACATAATCTTGCTTTTGGTGTCGACACATTTCCCTCATAAGTGTCGACACTTGTACTTAGAAAATTATCCTGCATTTCTTTAACCTACACATTGAAACTCAATATCTCATCAAATACACATTGATGTAAATCATTGAGTTAAGTGAGGCTTCTCCAAATCTAGTACAAAGTTTCCAGTGTACCCACACTTGTACTGCCAAAGGCATTCCCTATGAAGGGCTCTCGAGGGCACTAGGAACTACGATGGGCTGAAGCCCAAAGCTCCCTTTTGCAAGGTACTTATTATTATCGGTATCTACCCACAGCCAATCCCATTTAATGTTATGCTTACTCTATCCTTAATGTATTTTTAATTTAAATCCTAAGGCAGCTGATTTTCTGTGACAGAAATACATATACCTTAAAATTTAATTCATCAAGATCTGCACAGATCTTAAAGCATGATCGGGTGGTGACTGACTTTCTTCATCCTCCAGCCAACGGTCCCGATCCACCCGACCTAAAGCCAAATCCAGACCCAAATTCCCGGCCCTCCAGCCACCTCCCCGGCTAACCACTTCCACCACCACCTCCGTCGAGGTGAGGGATGTCGACTGTCTATGGTTTGGCCGCCGGAGATGGCAGATTCCGGCGAACCCGACACCCTCTTTTTTCATGAAAAACCAATGGAAAAACTCCACCCGATCGGGATCAATTCAGCCTGATTCATTTCTCTAAAGATTCCTAGGATCTAATCCATGAAAAGGAGTAGAGGAGGACCTGGTTTGCGGCTTGAACACGAGTGCTTTGCCTCCTCACCATTTTTGGCCACCGAGCATTAGCTCTCTGCAACTCCTACACCAACCTCAACAAAATTGAGAAAGGATTGGGGGAAACGCTTACCCTTGCTCTGACGAAGATCCTTAAAGAGGGGATTTGGGAGAGGAGGCTTGTAACTCCCTAATTTCATAAACATCATTAATGGCCAAAAACCTAGTTTTTTGGTTTCAGCCAAATTAAGGGGCTGAGACACCCCAATGGACGGCCACCCCATGAAAACACTTCCTCTCCCTCAGAGGAGTAAAAGCCCCAGAAAAGTAGGGGGGTTATGGAGCCTCCATGGCCATGATGGCCATTAAGCTCACATTTTCTCTCTCCTCCAAATTTGGGAACTCCCATTCTCTCTCTCTCCTAGTCACAAATCTAAGAAATTGTTGGGCCCCAAAGGTGTCTCTCCACCTCCTAGACCAATGGGCCACACTAGTTTGGGCTTAGCCCACTTGGATTGGGATAGGTTAGCCCAAATTGACAAAATTGAACTATGGGTTGACTTTGTCCAAATTAGCCACTTGGGTTACTTAGGCATGGGGAGTTTGGGGTCATTGGGTCCCCCGTGACGCCAAGAGACTAAGGGTGAGGTCAATTTGACACCTAGGTGGTCAATTGACCCAAATTGAGCTAAGTTGACTTTCTTAGGCTTAAGGTTGATCTTGGTCAACTTGGCCTCTTTTGTTGACACCAATGGGTTTCTATGGATCTAATGGACCCTCTAATGGGTTAAAGATGTTTGGTGGGGTCATGGATTCATGGTGAAGCCCGAGGGTGTAACACCCCTATCTGTCGCATAGCATATAGCAGTAGGTCCGGCCGGGGCCCGACGCCATATACTACGGACAGACCAGTTGGTTACGCGTTGAAACCATACAACCAATCACCAACGTCCTACACAGAGTCATTTAGCGGAAGTAATTTCTTAAGTTGCACAACTAAAAGAACCCTGCCAAGCACGAATGTCCACTACTAGATAAAATAGGAATGATTAATACAAAGTACCGGCCTTATGGCCTTACAATAGTTCCCTCATACAAGAGTGTCTTTCATACTTCGGCTCGCAGGCCGGCCATACATGAGATAAACGGAAAACATAAAAAAAGTTAGGCCTTCGAGGGCCAGCACCGCAACATGGGCTTTAGCCCGCTATTTCCCGCTCGGCTCCGCAGCACCTGCAAGCCACAATCCACCGCCCGGTGGTAAACAAAAGCAACGGTCAGTTATGCTGACCAAATTATAACGATCCCGCCCCCGTAATCGGGGCGGCGATGCTCTTTCCCTGCACTTTATTAGTATAGCATCAATATAGTGTAAACACACTTCAACACAGGCGTAGGCTCGCACGGCCACACACCTCGTGCACACAGGGCACATTCACGGCGAACCGGCCAACGTCACGTCAATTCAAGCCATAGACGTTCCCGTTCCACCACCGCCCCTTGGACGGCCAACCATATGAGCATTTTGTCTTCTTGGCCTTGGTCACGACAATTTAAGCCATAGACCGTCGAAGACCCTCATCCATGCCAACGGTTCCACCGAACGACATAGATCGGGTACGGTTCCGCCTGACCCGTGCTCATATCGCAACGGCAATTTAAGCCATATGCGCAGGTCAAGACTCACTGAGTCCCGTTTCCACCACAATAATCACATAACCCGGTTATGTTCACGTTAGCTCCCCGGCCACCATGTTGGCAAAACCCGCTTTTGCCCAGTTTTCCGGGTGCACCTTGGAGTTAATCTCCAAGGCTTCCTGCTGCAATCTTCCACGTAGAAAACCCGAAAAACGCCCAAACACCCGGAGTCTTCCCCGGATCATATGCAATGCAACATCACCGATCCGGCTCTACTAGTCCGGATAGGCTTCACACACAATGCCTATGCCCGTTTTCGCATACGGACTCTATACAAGGGGGACTTTACATATCTACCCCAAGGAACGCTCCAACTCTTCGCTCACTCGCGAGAGAGGGCTTCCTATGCAAAGGAAAAAAGGGCTTCACGTGCCCAAGGATGAGAAATCGTTACCCTTGCGTTCTTCCGCAGCGCCATGAAAATCTACGCGGTTAGAAAGCACCGCAACGGCGTCGCCTTCGCGGATCTGGACTCGGATTGCGATTCGGAGCTCCGACGCTCCACCGGCGGCCGGATCTTGGTCTCCAACCACTTCCTTGCTCTCCCTTCTCTCTAAACCCTTAGAGAGAGAATGCCCAAAAGAAAATGGGGTATTCCACCCTAATTCCCGGCTAAATGACCCCGGTAACAGCCCCCAACCGTTGGATCCAAAGTCAAGGAAACGAACGGCCACGATTAGGCCTGAAATTACAAAAACTGGGCCGAACACGGGTTGCAACACGGCCGTGTGCCTCGCCGTGTCACCCATTCGCCATCTCGACCGCCTCGAAAACCCGCACACATCATTCGACACGGCCTCCGACATGCCCGTGTCATATGTGACACGCCCGTGTCGAGACCCGTGTCACGACCCCCGTGTGCAATCGGCCAGCTTTCCCAACCCGAGAAGGACACGGCCTGCGACACAGCACCCGACACGCTTGTGTCGCATATGACACGCCCGTGTCTGGGCCCGTGTCATGGCCCGTGTGCATAACTCAGGAAACTGCCCAAAGTGACACGCCCTGGGACACGCCCGTGTTCCAGGCCGTGTGCCTCAACTCGACGATCTCCGACCGTCAAAACGTCAACCACATGACCTGTGGCCGAACACTCCTGTGACACGCCCGTGTCAAAACACGTCACGCCCGTGTCATGACCCATGTCACCTGCTCCAAGTCCCAGACTTGGTTTAAAACGTCACCCATCCCTCTTTTGAGTTTCGGGGCGTTACAACTCTCTCCCCCTTAAAAGAATTTCGCCCACGAAATTTACTAAAGGAAAACAACAGGAACTGAAGGCTTTTAATGGTACCTGAGCGGAATAACTCCGGGTACTCCTCCAGCATAGTTTGCTCCCGCTCCCAAGAGGTTCCTCCCGACCGCAATTGTCCCACCAGACCTTGACCATCCGGATCTCCTTATTACGGAGCCTCTTGACCTCAGAGTCTTCGATACGAACGGGCTTGACCCTAGTCGTCAACCCTTCGTCCACCGGTACTTGATCCACTGCGATCACTAGCGAAGGCTCTTGCACCGCCTTCCGCAACACAGAGATGTGGAACACATCGTGTAGCCCACTCAACTCCACCGATAGCTTCAAACGGTATGCTGCTTCGCCGACTCGCTCCAGAACCTCAAAAGGTCCAAGGTATCTCGGGCTCAGCTTCTTCAAGCGTCTCACCCGCGAAACCCCCTTGAACGGCTTCACTTTCAAGTATACCCAATCGCCTACCGCGAACTCCACGTTCCGGTGCTTGGCATTGTAATACTTCGCCTGCCTGTCCTGAGCGATCAACAAGCGCTCCCGAATGATCCGCACCAACGAGGTAGCATTCTCCACCTCCTACTTCTTGTACAACCTTGCCTCACCTATTTCTAACCAAGACAACGGCGTACGACATTTTCTACCATATAGGGCCTCAAAGGGTGCCATTTGGATACTCGCTTGGTAGCTATTGTTGTACGCGAACTCCACCAAATACAGGTGGTCCTCCCAATGCTTCCTGAAGTCTAGAACACACATGCGGAGCATGTCCTCCATCGTTCTATTGACTCTCTCGGTCTGCCCATCCGTCTGCGGATGGAAGGCTGTGCTGAACTTCAACTTTGTCCCCAGTATCTGTTGCACCAACCTCCAATCATTGCACGTGAAACACCCATCGCGATCACTCACAATACTGCGAGGCACACCATGTAGTCTAACTATATTGTCCACATATAGCTTCGCCAACTTCTCCACCGAGTCGTCCTTCCTATGCAGAATGAAATGCGACACCTTAGTTAACCGATCTACGATCACCCAGATGGCGTCGTTCCCCTTCTGCGACCTTGGCAACCCATGCACAAAGTCCATAGATATGTCGTCGAACTTCCACTCCGGTATAGGTAAGGAATTTAGAAATCCTCCCGGCTTTTGGCACTCCGCCTTCACCAAGGCGCACGTTTGGCACTTAGCCACAAACAACGCTACGTCTTTCTTAAGCCCCGGCCACCAAAACAGCTTCTTGAGGTCACGGTACATCTTTGTGCTCCCTGGGTGGATCGAGTACTTGGTATGATGAGCCTCGTACATCAACTCCGCCCGTAGGTTACTCCCGCTTGGGATGCACAACCGATGATCCTTCCTTAACAACCCATCTTCCACTGAAAATTGGGAATTTGACCCATCCAACGCTGCCTCCATAAGCTCCTTCATGGAGTCATCTAACTCCAATGCCTGCCGAACCCGGTCAGCCAGGTCATACTGAACCTCTGTCCAGTTCAACATTGCTTTGGCGCTCGTCTGCTTGTCAACGCAGCAGATTTCAAGCTCCTCCAACTCCCGTATCAGCCGCTCATCATGCACCGACAACCAGTTAGCTTGGGCGGGAGCCCTGCGACTCAATGCATCTGCAACCGCATTGCCCTTCCCGGGTACATAATGAATCTTGAAGGTGTAGTCCCCCAGGAACTCCATCCACCTCCTCTGCCTCATGTTAAGATCCTTCTGATCCAACAGGTACTTCAGGCTCTTGTGATCGGTCTAAATATCGACCCTTACGCCGTATAGGTAGTGCCTCCACAGCTTAAGTGCAAATATCACGGCCGCCAACTCCAAGTCGTGGACCGGATAGTTCCTTTCATGCACTTTCAGCTGACGCGATCCATAAGCTATCACGCTCCCATGCTGCAACAGCACACAGCCCAACCCACTACCCGAGGCGTCACTATAAACCTCGAAGCCCTCGGTCCCACTCGGCGAACTAAGCACTGGCGCCGTGGTCAACCGTCTCTTCAGCTCCTCAAAAGCTTGCACGCACTCCTGCGTCCACAAGAATCTCTGATCTTTCCTTGTCAACTTCGTGAGAGGTAGCGCTATCCGCGAGAAGTTCTCTACAAAGCGCCTGTAATATCCGGCAAGCCCGAGAAAACTACGGACTTCCGCGACAGAAGACAATGCAGGCCACTCCCGTATCGCAACGATCTTCGCCGGATCCACCGCTATACCTTCCCCACTAACAATGTGACCAAGGAACGCTACTGAGGGTAGCCAGAACTCGCACTTTGAGAATTTCGCATATAGCTCATTCCTCCTCAAAGTCTCCAACACCAGATGCAAGTGCTTGAAGTGATCTTCTTCGCAGTGCGAGTACACCAATATATCGTCAATAAAGACGATCACAAAGCGGTCCAGGAAATCTCGGAACGTCCTGTTCATCAAGTCCATAAACACTGAAGGAGCATTCGTCAGTCCAAACGGCATGACCGTGAACTCAAAATGCCCATACCTTGTGCTGAACGCCGTCTTCGGGATATCACACTCCCTGATCCTCAACTGATAGTACCCCGACTTCAAGTCCAACTTAGAATATACCGACGATCCGACTAACTGATCGAACAGATCATCAATCCTCGGGATCGGGTACTTGTTCTTCTCCGTCACCTTGTTCAACTCTCTGTAGTCGATACACAACCGCATACTCCCGTCCTTCTTCTTAACGAAGAGGACCGGTGCGCTCCAAGGCGACGATCTTAGACGCACATAACCTTGCTCCATCAGCTCTTCTAGTTGAACTTTCAACTCTGCCATCTCCTTATGCGCCAACCTATACGGAGCACGTGACACCGATTTGGCCCCCGGTATGAGCTCGATGGTGAAATCAATCTCCCGCTGCGGTGGGGCTCCGGGAAGACTATCCGGGAACACATCGGGGTATTCACAAACCACGGGGATGCTATCCAACGTGGACTTTGGCTCCACAGCCCCCACTATTTCGAAGAACAACTCTGCACCAGCACGAACTGCCTTTACCACCTGAAGAGCAGACATCAGCGTCTTGCTCGACCCCTTGAGTCCCTCGAATGTTATCCCCCTCCCAACACCCAGCTTGACCTCCTTCCAGTCGCAGTCAATCCAAGCTTTCTGCTCCGAAAGCCAATCCATCCCAAAGATAACGTCGAACTCTACTAGTGGCAGCAATGACGCTAGCAAGTCGAACTCTTGGCTCCCAATGTGAACCTTTATGGCGCACACTCTGTCCGCATGCATCGAGCACCCATTCGGTAGCAGCACATCCAACTTGTCCTTCTCCATCGAAGAAGGGACTCCGATGCGCGATATAAAATTTTCGGACAAGAAGGAGTGTGAAGCTCCCGTATCGAACAGTGCCCGTGCCGGACTATCGCTAATCAAAACAAAGCCTATGCAAACCATATTAGGCTAACAAGCAATAAACAACAGTATCTAAGTTAACTTGCTATAAATTAACTCGTACCTGTCACCACATCCGCTTGTTTAATAGCCTCCTGCTGCCCCAAGTTGTAGACTCTAGGATGAGTCGGAGCATAGTGGGACGCGGTTGACTCCACTGCCTTTCCCTTCTCTTCGTAAGTAGCTCCTTATTTTCTCTCGGACTTTAGGCGTCTGCTCCAGCAATCGCGGGCAAAGTGCCCTGTATTTCCACACGTGAAACAAGTGCCCGGGGTTCGATTGGTAGTTGCCCCCGAGGCACCTGTAGAAGAAGCTGGACCTGACGTCCTAGCCTTCTTGTAGAATCTTTGATAGCCCTACTTCGACGTAGTCGGTGCTTTGAACTCCGATTTCTTCGCGTCAGATTCCTTCTTAGCTTGCACATTTCTCATGTCCTTCTCCAAGGACCGGGCCGAGTTGACCAAGGTTAGGAAACCCTGCGCCATGGGCCCTGACAGTAGCAACCTCAGCTCATCTCTTAACCCTTCATAGAAGCGGTTAGTCTTTCGCTCCTCATCGGCAAAGGTAGCGCTAGCATATCTCCCCAATCGAGTAAACTCATGGAGGTACTCGTCTACAGTGCTATCTCCTTGCACCAACTTTTGGAACTCGTTCTCTAGTGCGATCCTCTGCGCTGAGTGGAGATATCGAGCCATGAATAGTCTCGAAAATTCCTCCATAGATACTTCAGCCAACGGCCTTCCCCTAACTGGTGTAGCTCTAGACCTTCCCACCATAACCTTGCGTCCCCATCCAATAGGAACGTCGCTATTGTGGTCTTCTGCCACTCTTCCGTTTCTGTCGCTGTCATCACCCTATTGACTCTTGAGAGCCAATCTTCAGCCTGGGTCGGTGTTCCCGTTCCCGAGAACACCGGTGGGTGGAAGCCCATCACATGCTTAAGCTGTCTCTCAGTTGCTCTCCGAGGCAACTCCGGCTCCACCGCCACCTGCTCAACCCTTCTAGGCTCCGCCGTTTGGAGCGGCATTTGCTCCTCCGCAGGAGCAGGCTGCTGCACCTGTCTTGCAGGTTGCGCATTAATCATCGCCATGACAGCTTCTACCACCAACCTAATGGTCTCGGCAGACAGAGGTGTTGCAGGCGCTTCACTTGGCGCACTGCTTGCCTTAGAACCTGGCCGTTCTGACGGCCCAGCACCACTTCTTGTCACCTATAATAGTGCAAAACACTGATAAACGACCAAATATTATTGCAAACAGCAATTATAGGAACATATAGGTTCCTCAAACATGTGTATTTTCATTCCTAAGTTGACATTCATGGGTTCTTTTCATGTTATAACGATGACGCACACACATGTGCTCACCACCCCTTAAAGTGAATTCGCCCACGAATTCATTTAAGTTTGACCGAAACCAGTAGTCTGATACCAATTTGTAATACCCCTATCCGTCGCATAGCATATAGCAGTAGGTCCGGCCGGGGCCCGACGCCATAAACTACGGACAGCCGGTTGGTTACGCGTTGAAACCATACAACCAATCACCAACATCCTACACAGAGTCATTCTAGCGGAAGCAATTTCTTAAGTTGCACAACTAAAAAAACCCTGCCAAGCACGAATGTCTACTACTAGATAAAATAGGAATGATTAATACAAAGTACCGGCCTTATGGCCTTACAATAATTCCCTCATACAAGAGTGTCTTTCATACTTCGGCTCGCAGGCCGGCCATACATGAGATAAATGAAAAACATAAAAAAAGATAGGCCTTCGAGGGCCAGCACCGCAATATGGGCTTTAGCCCGCTATTTCCCGCTCGGCTCCGCAGCACCTGCAAGTCACAATCGACCGCCCGGTGGTAAACAAAAGCAATGGTCAGCTATGCTGACCAAATTATAACGATCCCGCCCCCGTAATCGGGGCGGCGATGCTCTTTCCCTGCACTTTATTAGTATAGCATCAATATAGTGTAAACACACTTCAACACAGGCGTAGGCTCGCACGACCACACACCTCGTGCACACAGGGCACATTCACGGCGAACCGGCCAACGTCACGTCAATTCAAGCCATAGACATTCCCGTTCCACCACCGCCCCTTGGACGGCCAACCATATGAGCATTTTGTCTTCTTGGCCTTGGTCACGACAATTTAAGCCATAGACCGTCGAAGACCCTCATCCATGCCAACGGTTCCACCGAACGACATAGATCGGGTACGGTTCCGCCTGACCCGTGCTCATATCGCAATGGCAATTTAAGCCATATGCGCAGGTCAAGACTCACCGAGTCCCGTTTCCACCACAATAATCACATAACCCGGCTATGTTCACGTTGGCTCCCCGGCCACCATGTTGGCAAAACCCGCTTTTGCCCAGTTTTTTGGGTGCACCCTTGAGTTAATCTCCAAGGCTCCCTGCTGCAATCTACCACGTAGAAAACCCGAAAAATGCCCAAAGACCCGGAGTCTTCCCCGGTTCATATGCAATGCAACATCACCGATCCAGCTCTACTAGTCCGGATAGGCTTCACACACAATGCCTATGCTCGTTTTCGCATACGGACTCTATACAAGGGGGACTTTACATATCTACCCCAAGGAACGCTCCAACTCTTCGCTCACTGGCGAGAGAGGGCTTCCTATGCAAAGGGAAAAAGGGCTTCACATGCCCAAGGATGAGAAATCGTTACCCTTGCGTTCTTCCGCGGCGCCATGAAAATCTACGCGGTTAGAAAGCACCGCAACGGCGTCGCCTTCGCGGATCTATACTCGGATCGCGATTCGGAGCTCCGACGCTCCACCGGCGGCCGGATCTTGGTCTCCAACCTCTTCCTTGCTCTCCCTTCTCTCTAAACCCTTAGAGAGAATGCCCAAAAGAAAATGGGGTATTCCACCCTAATTCCCGGCTAAAAGACCCCAGTAATAGCCCCCAACCGTTGGATCCAAAGTCAAGGAAACGAACGACCATGATTAGGCCTGAAATTACAAAAACTATGCCGAACACGGGTTGCAACACGGCCGTGTGCCTGGCCGTGTCACCCATTCGCCGTCTCGACCGCCTCGAAAACCAGCACACGGCATTCAACACGGCCTCCGACACGCCTGTGTCACATGTGACACGCCCGTGTCGAGACCCGTGTCACGCCCCCCATGTGCAATCGGCCAGCTTTCCCAACCCGAGAAGGACACGGCCTGCGACACGGCACCCTACACGCCCGTGTCGCATGTGACACGCCCGTGTCTGGGCCCGTGTCATGGCCCGTGTGCATGACTCAGAAAACGTCCCAAAGTGACACGCCCTGGGACACGCCCGTGTCCCAGGCCATGTGCCTCAACTCGACGATCTCCAATCGTCAAAACGTCGACCACATGACCCGTGGCCGAACACGCCCGTGACACGCCCGTGACAAGCCCATATCAAAACACGACACGCTCGTGTCATGACCCGTGTCACCTGCTCCAAGTCCCAGACTTGGCTTAAAACGTCACCCATCCCTCTTTTGAGTTTCGGGGCGTTACAGAGGGTCAACCCCAAGCTAGTGTTTGAAGTTCTGTTATTTGCAGCCCAATGTAGTTCACACCCTAATACCCATGTTCACCCATCACTTTAGTGCTTCCTAGGTTTTTGTCATGATCTAGTCATGACAAAACCACCCTAGGGTTCTAGTTGCCTGAGGGATGTTACAAATCCCAATACATAAAAATAAAAATTTCGCCCCCAAAATTCAGGTTAGCCCTACGGGGCTTCAAGTACGAAAAATAAAATGTAACATCCTTAGAGGTTAAAGGGGATACCTGACATGAAAAGTTCCGGGTACCTTTGCTGCATCAAGTCCTGCGGCTCCCAGGTGTGCTCCACTTGTCCATAATTCCTCCACAAGACCTTCACCAGCGGAACCTTCTTGCGCCGCAAGACCCGCACCCTAGTATCGTCTATCCGGATTCGCTCCAGATGGACAAATCGATCAGAAGCTATATGCCCATCTGTAGTCATAATTTGCTGCTCTAGCCGAAGTAGATCTCTCTTGAGGGAGGAGACGTGGAAGACATCGTGCAAACCCGCTAGCTCTGGTGGCAGCTCCAGTTTGTCAGCCAAGGGACTGAGCGCTCTAGGATCCTATAAGGCCCCATGTATCTCGAACTGAGCTGCTTCCGACCACGCACACGCGAGACTCCATGCATCAGTCGTATCTTTAGAAACACCCGGTCTCCTACCTGAAACTCTACCTGACGATGCCGAGCATCGTAATACTTGGCATGTTTGCCCTGGGCCTCCAACATCCTGTCTCGAATCAACCGTGCCTAAGTATCCGTATCCTCGACGAACTCCGAGCCAAGTGCCTCCAGATCCTCATCCTGGATCCAAGACAAAGGAGTCATGTATCTCCACCCGTATAAATCCGCATAAGTGGCCATGCCGATGCTGGACTATTGACTGTTGTTGTACGAGAATTCGATCAACGGCAGCTGCCTCTCCCATAGCTCTTCGCGGTCCAGTATGCAAAGATACAACAAATCCTCCAGTGTCTGATTGGTGCGCTCTGTCTTGCCATCCTTCTGAGGGTGAAAGGCGGTACTAAATGTCAATCGGGTCCCCAAATAAGCCTAGACCGTCCTCCACTCCTTAGATGTAAATCATCCATCACGATTGGACACTATCGTCCTCGGCACTCCAAGGTATCAAACGAACTGCTCCACAAACCTCCGCACCAAGTCGCCCACTGGAGCGTCCTTCCTGATCGGTAGAAATATGGTCACCTTCGTCAATCAATCGACGATCACCCATATCGAGTCGTTCCCCGCATGTGACCGAGGAAGACCATGTATGAAATCCATGGCGATATCGTTGAACTTCCACTCCGGCATCGGGAGTGGTTGAAATAATCCGGCCATACTCTTACACTCTGCCTTCACTAATCGCCTAGCCTCACAATGGGTCACGAAGTATGTGATATCCCTCTTCATGCTCGGCCAGTACATCATCCTCTTCAGGTCGGCCGTCATCTTCGTGATGCCCGGGTGCACCGAGTACCTGCTGTAGTGAGCCTCGATCATAATTTCCTCCTGATCCTGCGCTAAGCCGGTATGTACACCCATCCTCTAAATAATAATAACCCAACCCTCTCTGTATACTCCCTTACCGAGCCTACCTCCAAGGTCTTGAATACTTGCTTTAGCTTGTCATCAATTCTCTGCTCAGCCTTGATGCGATCTCGAATATCATCGGTAGTGCTCATCACGGCCAGATACTCCTCATAAAGCTCTAAATCGTCCGAGTACACAAAAGTAATCTGCATATCCTCCATCATCTGTACCAGCTCCATAACCATCAACAGGGGCTCTACTCCTGAAGTGGTAGTCTTCCGGCTTAGTGCGTCCGCCACCACATTCGCCTTCCCCGGGTGATAGTGTATCATGTACTCATAATCAGATAGAAACTCCACTCATCGTCTCTAGTGGATGTTCAACTCCTTTTGCGTATCAACATATTTCAGATTCTTGTGATCCAAAAATATTTCGCAGTGCACACCATAGAGATAATGCTGCCAAATTTTCAGAGCGAACACCACTGCTCCTATCTTGAAGTCATGTAAAGGGTAGTTCTGCTCGTGCTTCTTTAGCTTGTGGGAGGCATATGCTATCACATGCCCATACTGCATTAGTACAACACCCATCCCCTAAAATGACGCATCAGTCTACACCTGGAAGCCCTCCTTCCAATACAGAAGAGCGAGGATAGGGGCCGACAAAAGCTGACCCTTCACCTCCTGGAAGGCCGCCTCGTACTGCGGCGTACAGACGAACAGAGTGTCCTTCATCAAAGAAGTGAGTGGAAGGGCTATTTGAGAGAATCCTTGCACAAACTTTCGGTAATACCCGGCCAATCCCAGAAAACTCCTGACATCCGTGTCCGTCTTCAACTGAGGCTAGTCTCGCACTGCCTGAATCTTTGCGAGATCCACTACCAGTCCTGCTCCACAGATAATGTGTCCTAAAAAGGCCACCTCCATCAGCCAAAAATGGCACTTGCTAAACTTGGCAAACAACTGATGCTCCCTGAGCTTCTCTAGAGTCAAGACCAGATATTGTGCATGCTTCCTTCGTCCTCGAATAAATGAGGATGTCATCTATGAATACAATGACAAACCTCTTGAGGTATGACTCGAACAACAAGTTCATCAAGCTCATGAAAGCCGATGGCGCATTCATGAGCCCAAAGGGCATGATGATAAACTCATACAAGCCATATATGTTTCTAAATGCCGCCTTCGGGATATCTTCTTCCTGAATCTGTAACCTATAATATCCCGACCTCAGATCCAGCTTCGAGAACCAATGTGCTCCCTCTAGCTGATTAAATAACTCATCGATCCTTGGCAGTGGATATGTATTCTTGACTGTCAACCAGTTTAGTGCACGATAGTCGATGCACAACCTGAGGGTCCCATCCTTCTTCTTAACAAACAAGACCGGAGCTCCCCAAGGCAAGGAACTTGGCCTATCGAATCCAGCCTCCACCAGCTCCTACAGCTGAATCATGAACTCCACTAGCTCCTTCGGAGCCATCCGATAGGAAGCCATAGACACCGACTTAGCTTCCGACACCAACTAGATCTGTAAATCCTTCTCCCGGTGCGGCGGCAATCCTGGTAGCTTCTCTGGAAACACATCCGCAAAGTCCTGCACCACTGATATATCGGTAACCATCGTCTTGACCTTAACCATCTCGAAGAACACCTGATAGACCTCATCTCCCTACATGTGGGCCTTGATGGCCTGAGTAGAAGATAACAGTCTACTAGGAGACGGGAGTAATACCTTCGAAGGTCGCGAAGGTGTCGTCATATCTCAGTACAACCTTCCTTGCCGGGCAATCTATTTGGGCATGGTTCCAAGTAAGCCATGTCATTCCTAGGACCAGGTCGAAGTTCGACATCCTCAAGACCGTCGACGGAGCCTCGAATCAGACCATTAATAGTCACCTTCAGGAGGCACTTAGTTATAGCTAAGACCTCCATCCCGTTGGGGAGATGCACCCTCCTGGCGACTCCCGAATAATGTTTGACTCCCTCCAGTACCTTTACGAACTCCTCGGAGATGAAGTTGTGTGACGCCCTTGTATCCACCAAGGTATGGTCAGGTTTGCCTCACACCATAACTATTCATGTTTATTTAAGTATGTTTAAGTAACTAAGCCTATGGTTTTCTTTCTTAGTATGATACTGTTGTTTATTGTTTCTAAAATTGCAAAGGTAAATAACAACATTAAAATTACTAGCATACCTGGAATCATCCTGCCCGGGTCCCGAGGTGGAGCCAAGTCCAGAGCATACACCTGCTCCCTCTCTTGCCTCCGATCTCTGCCCTGGAAACACCGTCCTCTTCCACGGCCTCGGCCTGCAAATTGCTGAGCGGGCGGGGCAGCATGTGGTGTTGGTATAGGTGCCCTTCTCATGGGACAGTTTCTTTGGATGTGCCCTACCAGAAGACAGTTGAATCCCTCGGGCGGGGAAAGTGCCACACCTCCAGGCCTCTACATCTCCCGCATCTAAAGAGGTTGAGTGGTCAATACCTCCGGACCCTTCGGTTCCTTCCTCACCTTCTGGCATGGTTGAACCTCCGCCCTTCTCTCATCAGTAAAGCTGAACCTCCGTTGATCAGTCCTGCCTCCCTGACCCAGCTCCTCAGTTGGCCTCTTACGGCCTCGATCCGTGTGCAAATCAGCCTCCATCCTCTTTGCCATCTCTAGAATCCGAGGAAAAGTCCCGTCGTACAAGAACAAGAGGGACTGCCTCAAATCATCTCGAAGGCCCTTATATAACCTCTTGGCATAACCCGCATCATCCAGCTGATCGGAATTCACAAATCGGGCTAAGTGAGTGAACTCCCGGTGGTACTCCAACACCATCATATTGCCCTGCCTCAGCTGCAGGAACCTATTTTCTAGCTCATCTCTTGTCGACTATGGAACAAAGTGCTCCAAAAGTGCAGCCTTGAACTCCCAAGTTATGTCAACAACCCCCCGATCTACAAACACCGTATCCAGCAGTGTCTTCCATCACCTCTTAGCATGAGAATCCAAGCAGGAGACCACCAAAGACACCCACTCCTCCCTCGGGCACCCTATCCCGGTAAGTATCTCGAACATGATATCAAGCCACTCTTCCGTCCGTACGGCCGACTCCGTCCTAATGTAAGATAGGGGAGAGAGTCATCGGAAGGTGCTCAACCAATTGGCCCCCAGGTTTGGCTGCGGAGCCAGAGCTTGCTGAGCCCTGAAAGCCTCTAGAATGGCCGTCAGGGTCTGCC
This sequence comes from Platanthera zijinensis, assembly GCA_039513925.1. NCBI lineage: Eukaryota > Viridiplantae > Streptophyta > Magnoliopsida > Asparagales > Orchidaceae > Platanthera > Platanthera zijinensis. The sequence goes on from CM077086.1 coordinate 142,948,827, forward strand.
TCACATCCGAATGTAAAAATTGAGTGGGATTCGATGGAGGTGGCGCAACATTCAGAGTTTGTTGGGATCCTCCCTATGGTGTAGGATGTGCCGGGGGCTGCATAACAAAGGCCACTTGTAAGAAATTTGACCCAAACCTAGTTAAAAGTGGACATTTACATGTGATCCCCCATATGGGCATACCACAGCTTCCACTGCTTAGTTTGTCCCCGAACTAAACTTGAGAAGGGGTGACCCAAGGTTAGTGGACTTTTTCTCTTCCGATCGAGGTTTCCCTCTGACACCAGTTTGTAAGACACCTTTTTTTTTGCAAAACTAACAAAGTCTTATGCCCAGAACCGCCGCTTTGCGATGACAACAACAATCCCTGGAGGGTCGTCACTACAAAATGCCGATCCTGCCAGCTATACCTATCGCAGAAGAGAAGAGTAAGTATAAGATTAATGTAAAAACCCAGATACTAGTCCATCAAAAACCACATGAATATAATATAAATCTCCATGAAGGGAGGGTCCACAACAATAATAACTAGAGTACCAATAAGGGCTTCATGCCCAGTACATCAAAGCCTTACTACATATCACTCAAACGCGGAAGCAAATCCATAAAGCTACTCATGATTAGGACACACAGTCCTTTCTGTCTGAACACCCGTGCTAGACTGTCCCGTCTCCAAGTGCACCGACCTCTGATGCTGCATCTCCGGGTTCTGCTCCACGATCCCCTAAAATGATTTGGTCAAACGACCGTTAGTTAAAATACTAAATCTCATCATCCTCCACCCCTCTCCCAATGGATCCTAGGCACCGAGCGAGGAGAAGGAAAGGGAAGGTATTTAAGGTGGAGAGTAACAAAAGTAAGCATGTGACGACGGAACTAGCCTAACCTGAGTATAAATAAAAAAGCCATAACCAGAAGCAGTAAAGTAAATAAGTAGGCAACGTATGGTAAATAAGTAAAGAGTGTATTTTTTATCTTCACAGATAAAGTTAATTAAAGTAACCATGATCTATAGGAATGCCCGTACAAACCTATAGACCAAGGGGTCGTTTTGCAAGGCAATCGTATAAAGAGTCTCATACCAATTTATGCAATAGGTTTAAAGGGTTACATGCAATGATTATTATATGTCATGCAAGTATGTTATGGTATGAACATGCAAGTGCAACTCACACACCCGACTCTGTGCACACAGACCTTTAGTTCCCCCTTTTTGGAGCCTAACCTCCCAGGATACCTCCATAGTGGCAAACAGATGCTGTGGGTTGGGCCTTGCCCACCTCTAGACCGGTATCAGCACTACCAATCAAATCTATCGTACGCCTCGATGTTGTTGCACTAAGCGGAGCTCCTGCATACTCTTACCGGTTGGCGCACCGGACTTTATTTGGCTAAGTGATAAACCAGACTTGCTGAGTCAACGTATTGGTGTCAGTGCGACGGCCCTCCAATACCGAAGACCCACCATCTTAAATTTTATGCACATGCACATGATAGAATTTTCCCACCAAGCCAAAGCACCCTGAACTATCTCGTCTCTCACAAAATAATCCGAGCCATCGGCTCGCCGGGCTAACCCGCATATCATTGTAACCACCGAGCCTACCGCCCGAGTGAATAAACCAGACTGACCTCCCATATACATGGGGTCAGTGCAAGTGAAATCCTAGAATATTTCTAATTACTCTTGTATACATTTTAGTCTTACGGTTTGAGTTAACCTTGGATTGCCCAAGGAAATCCATGTGAAGGGCTCTCGAGGGCACTAGGAACTATGATGGGCTGAAGCCCAAAGCTCCGATTTTCAAGGTACTTATTATTATTGGTATCTACCCACATACAACCTCATTTAATGTTATGCTTATTCTATCCTTAGTGTATTTTTAATTTAAATCCTAAGGCAGCTGATTTTCTATGACAAAAATACTTATACCCTAAAGTTTAATTCATTCAGATTTGCACAGATCTTAAAGCATGATCGGGCGGCGGCTGGATTTCTTCTTCCTCCAGCTAACGGTCCCGATCCACCCGACCTGGAGCCAACTCCAGCACCAACCTCAACGAAATTGAGAAAGGATCGGGGGAAACACTTGCCCTTTCTCTGGTGAAGATCCTTCAAGAGGGGATTTGGTAGAGGAGGCTTGTAACTCCCCTATTTCATAAACACCATTAATGACAAAAAACCTAGTTCTTCAGTTTCAGCCAAATTAAGGGGTTGAGCAACCCCAATGGCCGACCACCCCATGGAAATTCTTCCTCTCCCTCAGGGAGTAAAAGCCCCATAAAAGTGGGGGTTATGGAGCCTTCATGGCCATGATGGCCATTAAGCTCACATTTTCTCTCTCCTCTAAATTGGGGAAAACTCCCATTCACTCTCCTAGTCACCAATATTTAAAATTGGAGCGCCCCAAAGGTGTCTCTCCACCTCCTAGACCAATGGGCCACACTAGTTTGGGTTTAGCCCACTTGGATTGGGCTAGGTTAGCCCAAATTGACCAAATTGAACTATGGGTTGACTTTGTCCAAATTAGCCACGTGGGTTACTTAGGTATACGGCTTTTGGGGCCATTGGGTCCCCCATGACGCCAAGAGACTAAGGGTGAGGTTAATTTGACACTTAGGTGGTCAATTGACCCAAATTGAGCTAAGTTGACTTTCTTAGGCTTAAGGTTGGCCTTGGTTAACTTAGTCTTTTTTGTTGACTCCAATGGGTCTCTATGGCTCTAATGGACCCTCTAATGGGTTAGAGATGTTGTGGTGGGGTCATGGAGTCATGGTGAAGCCCTAGGGTCAACCCTAAGCTAGTGTTTGATGTTCTGCTATTTGCAGCCCAATGTAGTTCACACCCTAATACCCATGTTCACCCATCACTTTAGTGCTTCCTAGGGTTTTGACATGACCTAGTCATGACAAAACCACCCTAGGGGTCTAGTTACCTGAGGGATGCTACACCGGAGCCGACACACATGCACAAACGACGACAACTGTTATCACCACATCGCCTAGGCTCGGCGTCACACGACCCCGCAACTACCTGACTTCTCGGCAACTCGGCCATGCCCACCGTGCAGACACCAGGGCCACACGGCCGAACTGATAGTGCAGCCTTCAAAACCTGTAGTTGTGCGGTTCCCAAGCGGCTCGGCCACTCAGCCGTGTGGTCCCTCGGCCTCACTGGCCATGCTGGTGCGCAACCGCATTGTTTTTGAATCATTAGGTTGTGCGACATCTCGCTGGTTGGGGGCCACTTGACCACACGACCGTCAGACGACCGAGCAGTTGGTCGCGCCGGCCGTCGCCCAACCATCTCTAATGCAGGCCACTCCCGAAAATGGGAATTTAAGACACGATATGACAATTAGGATTCCTATGGGGAATTTAAGAGAACACGTTGTGTGAGTGCAAAACTCAAAATTTTGGTAGAGTTTCTTCTATAATGTAACAATCTCACAAGTGGGAAATTCCCATCCAAATCTGTACGAACATTCACATATACTATTTTCATAACCTAGCCATACATCTAATATAGCATCACAACATTTCCATCCACATGGAGAGTGATCCGGACTAAGAATTCGATTCGGAAAAATAGTCAAAATGCAGCCCTCAAAACACAATCAAACGAGGATATACCAAATCCTCCTGATCCATTCGAAACCAAAGGCTAAACAAACCTCAGTTTGTAAATGTCCAAGGGGACCTACCCTTGCAAAAAATCTTCGCGAAAATCGGATTAAAAGGCAATATAAAATTCAGATTTTTAGATGCAACTAGAATCAAAATTTAGGATGAAATATGATATCAAGATTTCCACTAAACTCACAATCCAAGACGAAAATTACATAAATTTTAGGAAGAGTAAAACGTTACCCAAGATCTGAAATTAAAGAGGAGGATGAGGATAACTATGGAAGAGTCACACTTCCACGGGTTCATCGGAGTCACACCGGCTGGGGAGAACCGAGCCGCCTTCTTCGGAGTCACAGCAGAGGAGGTAGGAGGTCGCCGGAGTAGAAGGAACACCACCTAGAGTAGGGCAGCGGCAGCAAGCAAATCCGCGAATTCCAGAGGTCGGGGGCAAATTTCGGCCTGGCCGAGAAAGGGGGCTGGGTGCAAACCGTGAACTAGGTTTAGGGGTTATTTTCTTCTCATTTTTCATTTCTTGTCCATCTCCTCATACACACACACACACACACACACATATATACATATATATATATATATATATATATATATATATATATATATATATATATAAAATCACACTCCACCCTTCATCAACATCAAAACTAAATCCTAGCCACTCCACTAATGCTTAACAAAAATAAAAACAACATATTACTAAAGATTTATAATATTAAAACCTATAAATTTATAAATCTTATGACTTAAAAATTGGTAAAAAAAGTATTATGATTATAATATTATTCCAAAATTGAAATAACATTATAGTCATAATGATGTGAAGTAACGACGTTGGCGGCGACGACGACGACAGTTGCGGCAACGGTCATTTATGCCCACGAACATGTAGTGGCGGCGATCAAAAGAGAGATCCATGTCGGCACGAGCAGATGGCGGGGCATCCTCGCCATCAATCCTCCCACGCTCAAAATCACTCATCCTCGATGAGTGGACAGGGAGGGAATAGCAGGAGACAACAACATCCACAGGTAGCATAGAAAGAGCGGACATCCACGAGGCAGGACAAGCAGTGCGGGCATCCACAATAGAACTTAAACTGTCATGAGCAAGAACAACAAAAAACCTCGTAGATGTGTCAACATAAAGAAAAGCAGTGCAGAGATTACCATCCAATGAAAGAACCAGGAAACCCAAATGGAAGAGCGACACGGAAAGAATCTCACCTCTCAACCCAAGAGAATCTGAAGTGGAAGAGAGAAACGTCGGAGAAAACCACTCAGGTGGAAACCAAATATGTAAAATTAATCCGAAAAATTGAAACACGGTGAAAAACCGATTGCATCATAAAATCAAAATAAAATTGCATTAAACCCAAAATTCTTGAAAATCATGAAAGGATCGACGCTCCAACGTAATAATTTTGTTAAGGAACCTGAAGGTATCCACTCGGGGGCTAACCAGACTAAATTCGAATCAACAACTCTGCAGTCAAAAGCTCTCGGAGGTGAACAGACGTGAAAGTGACGCAACTCACAGACACTAGCATAGGGCAACGACATGTATACGTGCAGATCGTACCATGATGGATGAAAAATATGTGCAATTTGATTTGATGGATAACAATGTCGTAAGAACTCCAAATCAAAGGGCACAGTCACCGTGAAATCATACGCAGTCGCAAACGAAGACATGCCCGCCGACGGACACTCACTAATACATAGCACACAAGTCATGTCCAACGGAGGTGTTAATAAAGACGGCCTAACTAAGTGGATCAGACCAGGAAAAAACAATTCATGTCCTAACAAGTCCGCTAATCGAGCCAAAGGAACAAGAGGGAGGGTCAGTGAAATCAAACCCGAGAGAGAATCTAGCTAATGGTGAATGTCACGTATCGGTGTTAACATCAAAGAGAAATCATCCGGGTTTACACTACTAAAATCATCCAAAAGTACAACTCTCTCACATGGAAATTCTTCCAACACACTGGTCGCAGTATCCAAATCAAAATCAGTAAAGGTCTCAAAAATGGGCAAAATCGAACCCGACAAAATTTCTAATTCACATGTAGCTTCAGGCAATGGTGATAACATCAAAGAAATATCCTTCGGGTTCTCAGTGCTAAAGTCATCCAAAATTAACCTTCCCTCATAAGGTAAATCATCCATAATAAAACTAGGGAAATCCTCACTCTCTGGCTTCTCAGATGACTCAGATATAATCTCAGCTGGTGTAATCGTAGGCTCTATCACGATGGGGATCGTATCCTGGAGAGGGCACTCAATACTAGGGTGATCAAACACAATGCTAATAGCGTATGTAATAGGCAACGATATACTCTCACAGATCAGAATTACATCATCTCATACATCATCTTCCAAATCACTAGGATATCCAAGGTCCTCAACATAACTAAAATCATCAATTAAATCGACCTCGCCCTTAGTGGCGGGCTCAGTCCTAGACATTGCCTCAGACTCATCAGGAGAGTCAACGAGTTGATCAGACAGATCAAGTGGAGACTCAAAAGGGGGATCACTCCGCTAAATTGACCTCGCCCATGCGACAACTACCGCACAACCACTGTGTAGTGCAAGAACCCGACCACGCCCTCTGTTGTGCCACTCGGTCCACACTGCAGCACCGACCATACGACCTTCGGGCCGGACAGCTACACCAGCCACATTGCTTCCACGCCGCGCAACTCCTCAACCATGCCTCCCGCACAGTTGTATCAGAACGCGGTCACAACATCCCTACGATAATTAGTTGTGTGGCACCTCACCAACCATGTAGCCACATGACAGCATGACCGTCGGTGACCGACTGCTCGGCCACGCCCTCCGGTTCCCAATCGTCTCCCACCATGAGGCTACTAAAGTATAGTCGCCCTGGCCTAGTAACTGCAAGACGTCCCGGCCGCCTCCGAACCACCGCCTTCGCACCCCGTTATCCGCAAAAATCACTCATTATGGGTCATGTGTATGGTGAAAATTCTCATAATGTGTGTGCGCATAGTGAAATATATGTTTACGGTGCGCGTATAGCGAAATATTGCATCATGAGTGTGCGTATAACAAAATATCCTATCATAGATATGGGTATAACAAAATATCTCATCACGAGTGCATGTATAGAGAAATACCCTATCATTGGTGTGTATAGAGAAATATTGCCTCATGGTTGCGCTTATAACAAAATTCTAATTATGGTGTGCTGATGCGAATATGACGGCAAGTGTACCGGTGACACAAGTAATATAAAATGGGCGAATTTCCCCAAGTATCGATCTCTCAAGGAACACAGTAAGGTGGAGTTAATTTCGAGGAGGACTTGAGATTGAAGTCCTTAGGTCGAAGTTAACTAAGGGGAGTTTGATATTTGTGGAAACATAAAATAAAACTCTAACAACTACTCCTATGCAATGTCGCTATGCATCGCTTCGCCAGGCGGGATGGAAGACTAAACGGGTCGCTATACACCGAATCGCTAGGCAGATGGACGAGTAGGCAAGCGTAAGAACCAGAATTTTAGGGTCGTAAGCACCTCTTCACTACGCACGCTTCTAGCAATCGCTAGAATGGCAAGAACGGATGGATGGTGGATGGAAATAAAGGCGCATCTCAAGCAAATAACAAAAACATACAATCACATAGACATGATAAAATATAAATGTTTTACAAACTACAAACACTTCATCAAATACAAGCGTTCAACTAAGCTATCAACAATAAGAGAAGAAAAGTGTGCGAAATCGACCAGATCCGAAGTCTTGTCGAGGGTTCACGGTTGGAATCGCCGTGTTGTCAATCTGTGTCCAAGCTCGGTCCTCAACTGCGTCCGGGGAAGAGGAGGTTGTCACTCACTCCCAATGGACCCGTCTTCTTCGTGTCACGATGCGGAAGAAGATGGCACAAACTTCTCCTTGATTGGTGGAGAACGCTAGGTTAAACCCCTTCTTGAAGTTCTAGGATGAAGGAGGAGGCCGAGAAGAAACTCCGGCTAGAATATGGCGTTGAAAGCTTGCCCAGAGCCTCTCCGATGGTGAGGAGGAAGAAGGGAGGCGGAAACCTCAGAGCTGGACGAAAATGACAGGTGGAAAAGGTAATGTCTCGATCTGGAGAAAAATCTATGTTTAAATAGAAAAGATCAGAAAAATGGTCACGCACGGTCCCGCGCACGACAGTGCGCTAACCGTGCGTTATTTACTTGCAGATCTTGATCACGGAAGAAGAAGCGTTGACCCGTGCGTTTTACTCGCGCACGGGCGATTCCGCCCGTGCGTGAAGGAAATCGTACAGGGAAACACATAACACAGGGAATCAAGGGAAATAGGGGAACTGTGTGTTTTACTCGCGCACGGGCGCGTTTGCCCGTGCATGAAGGAAACACACGATTTTACCCAGAATGCGGGAAAACGAAGAAAAATATGGAGACAGTGTGATTCCTTCTCGCACCGTTTTGTCAAAACTGTGCGGGAACAAAACGCACGGTTAGAAACAGAAGTCCCCAGAATTGCTTTGTGAAACGCACGATCAAACTGGAACCGTGCGCGAAGAAATGCGCACGACCATGCGTTTTACACCGAAACTGGAAACGGACTTCGGGACAACCCGACTTCCTGCACAACAATGAATCCCACTAGGGAACCAGCCCCAGCACCAAAAGGAATCAACAACTACAAAAAGAATCATGGGGAGCACCATGTGCTTACCCCCAACAAAAGAATGCGCAATTGCCCACCCTCGGGCCAAAATAATGCACTTATGAGGAAATAAAGCTAGAAGAAATATGAACAATATAGAACTAAAAGTGAAGTGCAAGCGCGATAAAACTAGCCCAGATGATTCCGAAAAACACTATATAAATCAGACTCATCACACCCCCAGACTTACCTGTTTGCGCGTCCCAAGCAAACAAAATCTATATAGATAGAAAAAATTACTTAGCTGACATAAAAATTGTGATATGGAATACCATGCGATGTCGCATGCTCGTACACGTAAAAATATAAATAGATGAAATTTATAAATATGCAAAATAGTTTATACTTTTCACAATGCGTATCAAAATTTTATTACTACTCAAAAATAGAATCACAGTGAATCTTCCGGTCACGCGTAGGAATAAAGTAGGCAGACCACTAAGGTGAGCTTTGCCAAAGACCGGGGCTCAGTATCACCTCCAAAGAATCCACCAATGTCGGGGACCATATGCTTGCCCGTTCACACTCACTCCACGACACTAGTTTGACTCAAGCTTGAATTCGTAGGACTTTAGGATAAGAGATGGGGCTTGGGTTACGGTGAGGTAAACAAGGATAAATAGGAAGGCTATCACCTAACCCAAATGAGCTATCATAAACAGAATCCCTCTGCAAACCATAATATTTCCAGGTACACTACACCCTCAGACTTAACTTTTAACATATGGGTGTGAGCACCACCTACTCCAAATATAATCACATCTCATAAAAGATTTTCAATCAAACTTTTTCTTCTTTTTACTTTTTTTTCCACAAACATGTTTTTTATTCATCTTTATTTTAACAATATCAGCAAATCTAAAATTTGGAGCACATCCACAAATTTACAACGAATATCACCACATCAATACCCCAAAATGATAATATAAAACACTAGAGCTCGACTTGGGGGTGCGACTAGGATCAGCTATGAGGCTTTGGTGAAATAATGGTGGAGCTGAATCAAAAGAAGGGTAGGCACAACGGGGCTAGCAAGGATAAGACTTTAGGAACAGTACAAAGCTCAACCGGGACAAAATGATGGCCTACATCACACTCACGCTAGACTAACCATGCACCAATGCTTCGAGAGTAGCTTGGGGTAAGTTCTTAGCCACCGAGAAAGATGATCCTTCCTACTAACTCGAGCAAAACGAGGCTAGTGGCGGCTACACACATCCCTACACTACCGTTTGATTCACACCGGATTCACCAATTTTTGAGTAGAATAAAAAGTATTTACGCAAATAGAAAATTATAAAACTATAAGCATACAGAAAAATTAAATCTACTCTAATTTCTTCCCGAAATGAGAGCAATTGACTAGGAGCACAGCAAGGTCAACATTTTATTCCGTCTCATAATCCTATGCAACACAATAATTTTCCCAAATCATACCAAAGAAATGGGTTTAACTCGCGACATGCTAACCGCTAAGCACTCGCTCATGTGGGTGCAGTAGTGTGCGATTCAATGAACTAATCAAAGTACAACAATACAATCTTCTAGTATGCAAATGAAATGTGCACGTGCAAAAGGTAACAAACATCAGCTCTCCCCCAGACTTTAACTAAACTACACAGCAAATGATATAGACATTTAAATCAAAAAGAGACAAGGGAAGAGGTTACCCAATGCTTAGCTAGTGAGCATACCAGAAGACGCGTGAAAACCTGAAGCAGGCCTGCCATACGAAGAATCACAACCCCGCCAACACGAAGTTGCCAAGAATACCTACAGGCGTGAGCTCCGCAAAAATAAAAGAAAAATAAACAAAAAGAAATGTTAAAACTAAAATAGACATGAAAAAAATGCATCAAATATAAGATAACTACTGGGGTTATTATCATCCCAGCACGACTTATTAAATTATATACAGTTCTAGCTAATGAGCCTATGAAATAAGAAATGCATAGGTAACTGTTCCATTATCCGTTGCGGTAGCGGGTACCGATACGGAGATAAAGCAGTTACCCCTCTACCTACATAATAATACCTGAAAATCTCTGGTAGAGGAAATAAGAAGTAAGATGAGGAGGAGACTGGTACTCACTCAACTTACCACAAAAAATATCCTTGCCTAACAAGGTATCGTCAACTACAGGGAGACGGCGGGAGGAGAAAGCAATGAATGGAGCATCCTCGATAGAGGAGGAATCACCCTCCTCGTGAAAGAGGATACTATCATCCACGACTCGAGCAAAAAGCTCCAAGTCCTCCAGAGGAAACTGCAAAGACTCAACCCGCACGAGCTCAGATATAGAAAGGGGATCAAGAAATAAAGAAGACGAAGAACTAAAAGAATCAATAATAGGGGGAGTGGTCCCGGTCTCACTCCCAGCAGGATCCAGGCGTAGATCACTATCGGTGTCATATGAGTCATGTCGAGGGGAATCTGAGAGCATGAGATCCTCAGTGGTGGTTTAGACCTCCTCATCTAACAAGGAAGTTGAAACTTCCTCATCAGAAAGGATCTCCTCATCAACACACCTCGGTGCGTCATCATGTTCGAAGACTTAATACTCTCCATTGAGGAGAATAACGTCCTCATCACACCATGACGCAACCTCAGACTCCAAATCACCATCGGGAATAACAACATCAACCGACTCACTACAAAGAGGAGTAGCACAATTTGGCAAAAACTGTGTAAGGACAAAGCTGCTCTCTAAATCAAGCATTGAATGAGCATGCCCCAACGCAACATCATTCGCAGACGCCACCCCATCGACAAGAATAATCCCTGTGGGAAAAGAATGAGCAGGGTGCGCTATGTCAGTGTATGGGTCAGGCAACACCCTGGTAGGCATGTCTACAGCAGTCTTCCGCGAACGGGAGGTTGTTGTAGGCACGCCCATAGAGGTAGAAGGCTCGCATAAGCGAGGGCAATCCTTCACCATGTGGCCTATACCTTTACATAACACACATCTAAGACAATGCTCGGCATTCTGAGCAGCCATGACATCGATGCATCAGTGCGAAGTGTCAATAAGACGGCACTCAGCAATAGAAGACATCGCGAACAAAAATAATTACCGAAAGAGCGCTACACAACTAGATTAGAAATAACACGGATCTGCTATCGAAATCAAAAATCGAAAAAGGGCAAAAAGAAATAAGCAAAATATAAATTCTAATAATTGAAACAAAGAAGAAACATGAAATATACAAATGGAAAAGGGCTTCTATCTCTTATCTCCCTCTCAAAAAACTCACACGACTGTGTTCCCCGGCAACGGAGCCAAAAACTTGATGCGAATGTGACGGCAAGTGTACCGGTTGCACAAGTAATATAAAATGGGCGAGTTTCTCCAAGTATCGATCTCTCAAGGAACACAGTAAGGTGGAGTTAATTTCGAGGACTTGAGATTGAAGGCCTCAGGTCGGAGTTAACCAAGGGGGGTTTGATATTTGTGGAAACATAAAATAAAACTCTAACAAATACTCCTATGCAATGCCGCTATGCATCGCTTCGCCAGGCGGGATGGAAGACTACACAGGCTGCTATGCACCGAATCGCTAGGAGGATGGACAAGTAGGCGAGCGTAAGAAACAAAATTTGAGGGTCGTAAGCACCTCTTTGCTACGCACGCTTATAGAAATCGCTAGAACGGCAAGAATGGATGGATGGCAGATGGAAATAAAGGCGCACCTCAAGCAAATAAGGAATACATACAATCACATAGACATGATTAAATATAAACATTTTACAAACTACAAACACTTCATCAAATACAAGCGTTCAACTAAGCTATCAACAACAAGAGAAGAATAGTGTGCGAAATTGACCAGATCCAAAGTCTTGCCGAGGGTTCACGGTTGGAATTGCCGGGTTGTCAATATGCATCCAAGCTCGGTCCTCAACTACGTCTGGGGTAGAGGGCGCTGTCACTCACTCCCAATGGACCCGTCTTCTTCGTGTCACGATGCGGAAGAAGATGGCACAAACTTCTCCTTGCTTGGTGGAGAACGCTAGGTTAAACCCCTTCTTGAAGCTCTAGGATGAAGGAGGAGGCCGAGAGGAAACTCTGGCTAGAATATGGCATTGAAAGCTTTCCTGGAGCCTCTCTGATGGTGAGGAGGAACAAGGGAGGTGGAACCCTCAGAGCTGGACAAAAATGGTGGGTGGAAAAGGTAATGTCTCGATCTGGAGAAAAATCTACGCTTAAATAGAAAAAAATCAGAAAAATGGTCACGCACGGTCCAGGGCACGACCGTGCGCTAACCGTGCATTATTTACATGCAGATCTTGATCGAGGAAGAAGAAGCGTTGACCCGTGCGTTTTACTCGCGCACGGGCGATTCCGCCCGTGCGTGAAGGAAATCGCACGAGTAAACACAGAACACAGGGAATCAAGGGAAACATGGGAACCGTGCGTTTTACTCGTGCACGGGCGCATTTGCCCGTGCGTGAAGAAAACACACGATTTACCTCAGAATGCAAGAAAACGGAGAAAAATGTGCAGACAGTGTGATTCCTTCTCGCACGGTTTTGCCGAAACCGTACGGGAACAAAACGCACGGGTAGAAACAGAAGTCCCCGGAATTGCTGTGTGAAACACACGATCGAACTGGAACCGTGCGCGAACAAATGCGCACGACCGTGCGTTTTACACAGAAACTTGAAACGGACTTCGGGACAACCCGACTTCCTGCACAACAATGAATTCCACAGGGGCACCGGCCCCCAACACCAAAAGGAATCAACAACTACAAAAAGAATCATGGGGAGCACCATGTGCTTACCCCTAACAAAAGAATGCGCAATTGCACACCCTCAGGCCAAAATAGTGCACTTATGAGGAAATAATGCTAAAAGAAATATGAACAATATAGAACTAAAAGTGAAGTGAAAACGCGATAAAACTAGCCCAGATGAGTCCGAAAAACACTATATAAATCAGACTCATCATGTGCATATAGTGAAATATGGCTTAATGGGTGTGCGTACACCAAAATTTCAATTATATATGTACGCATATCAAAATATCATATCATAGGGATGCGTATATTGAAATTGTCATCATGGGTGTGTGTGTAGAGAAAGTTACAACAGGGATGTAGCAAAATAACCATCATGTGTATGCATTAATTACAAAAATGTAATCCTCAAAATCTACAAAAGGAACCTTAGGCCCTCGTTTGACCTTACCTTGTATCATACACTTAAGAGAGCTCTAAAGGATTCATTTGAATATCTCTTTATGCTCTCGAAGAATTCCTCTAAGATCTTCATAGGTTTCGAAAATTTCTTGAAGATTTCTTGCGAACGCTTGAATATCTCCTTCAACTCCCGATGCTCACTTCCAGGAACTAGAGATTCCCTCCAGCTACCGATGCTCCCTTATGAAAACCAGAGGTCTGCTTCAGTTTCCAACTCTACCTTCCGGGAACTAGAGTTCCCTTTTAGTTCCCAACGCTCCCTTCTGAGAACCAGAGGTCCATTTCGAATCCCGACACTCCCTTCGGAGAACCAGAGAAAAACTTCAGTTCCAAAAACTCCCTTCCAAGAACCAAAGGTGCAATCCAGTTCCCGATGCTCCCTTTCGATAAGAAGAGGTCAGCTTCAGTTCTCGATGCTCCCTTCCGATAACCGAAGTTCCACTTCAGCTCTCGTCTGTACGGCTCAAGTCCGTATCGCTTCCGAGCACATCCACATACATAATATTCTTGCGGACTTCAACAGCCCATCAGAACAAATTGTAATGTACAGTTGTTTGTCACCCTTGAGAAGAAATAACTTATAACTCAGAAAAGATAATGTTATATAGTTGGCACAGACTCGACCCCATAGTATTTTTTATCTTTTTTTGGATTTTCCATGTAGAATATTGCTTGCTAGTCGCTAGTAACTTTATGTTACTGTTTGCACGCTCGACTTGCTCGTGAGTTAGGATGGTTCATTTTTGATTGGTTCACGAGTGCCTCAAGTGACCCACAACTATTTGACGCAATTTGTAGGAAGGGTGATCCCAAAATTTTAAAAACCTTTTGAAGATAGTAATTGCTTCGCAATAGTTCTTGTGACTAACAACAATGAAAAATATAAGTGCTCACACAGCCACTGAGAGCTTCTCTAGAGAATATGCCAATCAAGCCTCCAACAATATGCTTGTCAACAGCTCGCCACTTCTTTAATACGTTTTCACGTTGTTCACATACCTAGAAGAATGTGACGACGTCCTCAAGATTAGGAAGTTATTTGTGACTCCGACCTCTCCCAATAGATTGTTCAAATATCCAATGCGAAGACTCAGGCCTCTTCCAAAAGAGTGTTTGGATATCTAAGCAAAGATTCCGACCACTACCGATAATGTTTTTAAATATCCCAAGCGAGGACTCTGGCCTCTCTAAAAAGAGTGTTCAGATATCCCAAGTGGAGAATCATGTTTCTCTCGACAGAGTGTTCACATATCTCAAGCGAAGACTCTAACTTCTTCTACATAGAATGTTCGGATATCCCAAGCAGAGAATCTGATCTCTTCCAAAAAGAGTATTCATACATCCCAAGAAGATACTCCAACCTATCCCAATAAGATGTTTGGATATCACCAGCTGAGACTCTAGCCTCTTCCAAAAAAGAGTGTTTGGATATTCCAAGCGGAGACTCTGGTCTCAATCGATATAGTGTTTGGGCATCCTAAACAGAGACTCCCTTCTCTCCAAAAGGGCTGTTCAACTATCCCAAATATAGTATTCGATATCCCAACTGGGGACTATGGCCTCTCCCAATATGGTGTTCAGATATCCCTAGTGGATACTCGAGCCTTTACAAAGGATCCAATGCCCATTAAACAAAGAGAGATTCTTCTCTCCTCCCTTTGACCGCGCTCTACCGGCTCGAACACATCAACTATTTTATCACCATAGTAGGTCACAACATCGCCAGGGCAATCCGACATTGCGGTAGCTAATGGTTCAAATGAATTAAATCTTCACCGTCATTCTAGGGCCAGACCCATTGACCGCGTGCCACCGCTCGAATACATCAACTTTTCACCCTCATATTAGGTCAACAAATTGTCAGGGTCAACCCCCTCACAATCGCCAATAGTTTGAATGTGTTTTCCCTTCACGGTCTATTTTGGACTAATGCCCCTAACCGCGCTCTACCAGCTCGAATGCATTAGCTCTTCATTGTTAAAGTAGGTAACAACATCGTCAGGGCCTCCACTTACGGTCGCCAATGATTCAAATGTGTTCACTCTTCACCGTCATTCTAGGGGCAGTCCCTAACCTTAGACTATCGACTTGAATGTATCCTCTCTTTGTCATCATTGTAGGTCATGGCACCATCAGGGAATGCTCTCCTTGCGGTAGCCAATGGTTCGAATTCATTCACTCTTCACAGTTCTTCTAGGGGCCAGTATCCCTAACTGCACACTACCGTCTCAAACGCATCCGATCTTTGCCTTCGTAGTATGTCACAATACCATGTGCGAACAGACATGCAGAAACCAAAAATTGGAATAACAGAATTTTTGTTATCCAAAAAAATGACTATTACAAAGGTATGTCCTCCCTTTTATAGAATGGAGGAGATGGAAGAGATTAAAAATAAGCAATGTGAGACTAAATAATTATAGGTTTAATAGAAACAAGCCGAACAGGCCGCGTGGTTAGACGAATAGGCTAACCGTCTGGCAACCACCAGAAGGAGAGAACAAGCTTCCATAGGAGACTGCCAGACTGCCCGGTCTCCAAGTCGCCTGAGACAAACCATCAGATCACCCGGACACCAAACAGTAATAGTCCGGCTACCAAGCCGCTGGAGATAAACTGCTAGACCGCTCGGTCTCTAATCTGCCAGTGCTAGACCGCCAGACCGCCCGGTCTCCATACAACAACACTCCCCCTCAAGCTGGAGCATATATATCGATCATGCCGGACTTGTCGCAAATGTGAAGAAAGGAGGCAGACAACGGCTTGGTGAAAATATCAGCCAACTCTTTATCGGAGGTGACGAATAGAGTACAAATTTGTTCCTTCAAAATCTCTTCCCGAATAAAATGGCAATTGACTTCAATGTGCTTGGTTCTCTCATGGAAGACCGGATTTTTGGAGTTGTATATAGCGGCCTTGTTATCACAAAACCTAGGTAGAGGATGGTTGTAGACCTCTCCTAGGTCAAGCATGAGAGCCCGTAACCACTTCAACTCACATGTGGTCGACGCCATACTTCGATATTCTGCTTGTACACTGGACCTGGAGACTATAGACTATTTCTTGCTCTTCCAGCTCACAAGGTTTCGCCCCACAAAGGTGCAAAAGCCCGATGTTGACTTGAGGTCTCCTTTGTCATCTGCATATCACGAATCTGAGTATGCTTCAACCCTCAAATGGACATTCTTATGAAAGAGTAGTCCTTTCCCAGACATGGATTTAACATACTCCAATATCCTCAGGAACGACTGTAGATGGCACTCTCTTGGAGCTTGCATGAACTGGCTAACCTTGCCTACAACATAGGAGATGTCGGATCTCATCACCATGAGATATATGAGTTTACCAACCAGACGTCTGTACCTCATAACATCTGAAAGAGGAGGAGAGTCATTCGTTCAGGTTTTATCTTCTCTAGTCTCCATGGGGCATCGGGCAGGTTTACCCCCAGTCAACCCTTCCTCTTTTAGCAAATCAAGAGCATACTTGCGTTGGGAGAGGACTAAGGGATTGGGCTTCCGAGAGATCTCTATCCCCAGAAAGTATTTTGGAGAGCCCATATCCTTTGTGACCAGGTGTTGACGAAGATGATTCTTTGTCAAGGTTATCCTAGACTTGTCATCTCTAGTAAGAAGAATCATCCACATTAACCGCAAGAACTACAAAACCTAGGGAGGTTTTGCGAACGAACAATGAGTGTTCCGCAAAACTTCTCGTAATGCCCACGGCTGCCACAATCCCGCTAAACTTATCAAACCAAGCCCGAGGGCTTTGCTTTAGGCCATAGATAGCCTTCTTTATCATGCATATTGTGTCTCCCCCTGAGCAACATATCCTGGAAGTTGCTACATGTAGACATCCTCCTGAAGATCCCCATATATAAAGGATATCTTGACATCCAGCTGGGAAATGGGCCAATCCCTATTGACAGCCACAGAGAGGAGGACCCTGATAGTGCTGAGACGAGCAACTAGAGAGAAGGTGTCAAAATAGTCAACACCATAAGTCTGGGTAAAGCCTTTGGCAACAAGGCGGGCCTTGTAACGATCCACACTGCCATCTGGACTAAACTTTACCACAAATACCCAGCGACAACCAACAACATCTGTGTCGAAGGGAGGAGGAACAAGGGTCCACATACCCCATACAATGAGAGTAGCAATTTCCTCATCCATTGCAGCCTTCCAATGAGGAACAGTAAGGGCCTCCTAGTAGGAATGGGGGGTGGCAGTGGTATAGATAACCATTGCAAAATCCCTGCAAGAAGGGGTATAAAGATCATAGGAAACAACAACAACAAGCGAGTGCTGGGTATATACCCGAACCCATTGCGAAGAGCAATGGGAAAATCCAGGTCAGCGGGTTCCTCAGTATCCGGAGCGTGCGTAGTGGAGAGAGCTTGCCTAGGAGTAGAGAGCGACGGCGGGGGAGAATAGGGACATAGCGGAGGAGAGGAGAGAGGAGGAGATGATGGAGACGGTGGAGGTGGAAAAACCTCAATAGAGGTCGATGGGTTGGAGGGAACAACAGGAGAATCAGAAGCCACAGGAAGAGGAGAGGAGTCGTCAGAGAAATAGGGAGCATTGTCGAAGAACGTAACATCGGCGGAGACGAACTACTTGCGGAGAACGAGGTCAAAACAACAATAGCCCTTCTGGGTGGTAGAGTACCCTAGAAAGCCACATTTGGTGGAGCGAGGGGAGAGTTTGTCCCGGGTGGCAGAGGGAGCGTGCACAAAGGCTGTGCACCCGAAGATACGTAGAGGGAGAGGAAAAGGTTCCTTGCCTGGATAGAGAATGGAGAATGGGGTTTGATCGTGGAGAACCGTGGAGGGAATGCAATTGATGAGATAGCAGAAAATGAGAACCGCATAGCCTCAATAGAAGCGAGGGACCTGCATCTGCATCATCAGAGTGCAAGCGACATCAAGGAGGTGACTGTTTTTGCATTCCGCTACTCCATTTTGTTGTGAGGTATAGACACAACTTGTTTGATGGACAATCTCATGTTGCATACAGAAAGATGAAAAAGCTTGCATAATATACTTTTTAGCGTTATCAGAGCGAAAGACTTTAATTGAAACACAAAACTGATTTTGAATTAAATGATAAAAGGATGTTTATACATTGAATAATTCAGAGCGATCTCGTAAGAGATACACCCAAGTACATCTAGAAAAGTCATCAACAAAGGTTACATAATAAGAACTACCCTGACCAACGGTGAGGGTAGGAGAAGGACCACAGACATCGGAGTGAATGAGATCAAACGGACGTGTAGAGTCATGACCTTGATTACGAGGGAAGGAGGAACGGTGATGCTTTCCAAGCTGACATGCATCACAGTTGAGAGGAGAACTGTGTGGAGGGAGGTGGGTCAGAAGCTGACGAAGAAGCCGTGGAGGAGGATAACAAAGGTGGAGGTGCCACTATAAAAGATCTGTAGAGGAGGAGGAGAAGGCGGATAGAGCAAAAATATTATTGAGGAAGTAGAGGCCGCCACTCTCAATCCCAGTAGCATCGTCCATAGGGAGCTCAAATCCTGAAAAGAACAAGAAGTTGGAGTGAATGTGACGGAGCACTGGAGTTGCTTGCATAAAGAGGTAGCTGATAATACATTGCACGGAAACTTTGGCACATAGAAAGTGTCCGCCAAGAAAAGAGATAGAGTGACATGAACCACTCCCGTTCCATGGAATGGGGAGGGATATCCGTCAACAACGAGAACCGGGGGCAACCGATCATGTTTTTCTAGGAGAGAAAAGCATTGAGGATTGCCCGTCATGTGATTGGTCGCACCAGAGTCTATCAGCCATTTACCTTGAGTAACTACGTGGGAACTACCTCATGACGTGACCACCGCGGCAAACGGCTTCGAGGAGGAGGTGGAAGAGTCACCAGAGGGGTGAAGATGCTGATGTTTCATCCAGCAGTGTTCCACGGTATGCCCGTTGTTGCCACAGAAAGAGCAGAGGAAGCAGGAAGGGCCACGCCCGCTAGACTGGTGATTGCGGTTACCAGAGCCACTCCATTGAGTCTATTGAGCATAGTTTTCTGGTGGTGAATGAGAGGATAGAAGGGGATGCATAAGTAGAAAGGTATCTGCGGCAATGCGTGCAGTAGTGGCATCCAAGGTAGGAGAGTCTGCCTCGCCCAGAATTTGCTGGCGGATCATGTCATAGGACTCAGGAAGTCACATAAGATAGCATACAATCAGAAGTTCCTGGAAGTGCTTGTGCTTCTCGGCCAAATCAGCAGAGAAGGGGCGATTCTGAAGAATCTCAACCCCGAGAGCCTGAACCTGTTGATAAGCGGCAACAGGAGACATGGAAGGACGGGCAAAGAGGTCTGCATATAAAAAATAGATACGGGACGTGTGATCCCCCTTCGATTATAGAGGAGCAAGATGAAGCCAAGACATCTTGACCGTCTCATCATGACGGATGAAGGGAAGACATTCATCTGAAAGGCTGTTAGCTAGCCAAGTGCGCACAAGTGCGTCGCTAGCATCCTAGTCGTCAAACTCAGTGGAATTGAGAGGGGGTGGGTCATCAGTGAGATGGTGCCATTTGCGTTGTAGCGGAGAAGGAAGGTTAGGAGACACTCCAATACGGGTAGTTGGGACCGATGAGTTTGGAGACGGTGCCAAAATTCCCGGAAGGAGTAGGAGGAGGAGGCGGATTGGCTACGGGAGTAGCGGTGGTGGTTGAGGTACTAGAAAGAGCTATAGAGGGAAGACAAGAAGTCGCACTAGAAGAAGCAACAAGTCGCGCGAACAGTGAGCAAGAAGTGTGGCTAGAAAGGCCACAATGGACAAAGAACAGACAAGAAGCTGCACGAGAAGAAACAACAAGCAGCGCAAACAGCAAGCAGGACGTGCGGCTAGGAAGGCCGCTGCGGACAAATAAACGATTCTGCAGCGGTCACGGTGTCAACACACCAGCGGCAAAGAAGGCCACGACCAAGAAGCAGAGCAAAGTTGAGGGAAAGAAGTCGCACGGCTAGAGAGAAGGCCGCGCGAATAGGAGATAGAGAGGACTACCCGAACTGGAAGGAGTTCGCGAGAAAGGCAAGCAGGTCGTGCGAACCGAGCATGGACCGCACGAACATAAATGGGCCGTGCGAATCAGAAGAGATCGCGGGGAGAAAAGAAGCAGAGAAATCGCAAAAACAGGTCGTGGATAGAAGAAAAGAGAGGTCGCACACACAAAGTGCAGTGACAAAGAGAAGAGAAGCCACGCGAACAGACTGCACGAAGAAGGGCAAACCATACGGTCAGAAGAAGGTACCGTATCAGGTGGAAAAGATCGAGTCCTCTAATACCATGTGCGAACAGGCAAGTAGAAACCAAAAATTGGAAT
Organism: Platanthera zijinensis; assembly: GCA_039513925.1. Taxonomy (NCBI): domain Eukaryota; kingdom Viridiplantae; phylum Streptophyta; class Magnoliopsida; order Asparagales; family Orchidaceae; genus Platanthera; species Platanthera zijinensis. The sequence goes on from CM077086.1 coordinate 142,969,739, forward strand.
AACATAAATTTTTATTATCCAAAAAGATGAGTATTACAAAGGTATGACCTCCCTTTTATAGAATGGAGGAGATGAGAGAGATTACAAATAAGTAATGTGAGACTAAATAATTACAGGTTTAATAGAAACAAGCCAAACAGGCCGCGTGGTTAGACGAATAGGCCAACCGCCCGGCAACCACCAGAAGGAGAGAACATGCCGCCATAGGGGACCGCTAGACCTCCCGGTATCTAAGTCGCATGAGACAAATCGTCAGATCGCCCGGACACCAAACAACAATAGTCCAGCTACCAAGCCGCTGGAGACAAACCGCCAGACCGCCCGGTCTCTAATCCGCCAGTGCCAGACCGCCAGATCGCCCGGTCTCCATACAGAAACACAAGGTTAGGGCATTCCCCCCTCACGATCGCTAATAGTTCAAAAGCATCTGCACTTCATCGTTATTCAAGGGCCAGACCCCTAACCACGCACTACTGGTTCGAACACATCCGCTCTTTGCCATCATTATAGGTCAAGCCGCCATCAGGGTTTGTCCTTCTCACAATCGTCAGCAGTTCAAATGCATTTTCTCTTCACCAACACACAGGGTCTTACCCCTAATAACAACTACCTCCTAGCAGCGTGCTCAAAATTACAGCAAATTCTCCCGACAACAAGCTTATAGTTCTAGTCACAAACTCCACATAATATTATTATAATCATACCAATAGCCTCTGACGCTAAAAAATTACATCCTTTAGCATTGAGAACAAGCGACAACTCCAGACTCATATGCAAAGTAGTAACTTCAAAATTTCGTGGTTACGAAAATTCACCCGAACTAGGATACACACTCAAAAATACACGTCAACAAAATTTCTGGGCTCATTTTCAAGAAAAATGACCTCTTAAAATTGAGGGCTAGTTAATGGGATTCCCTAAGATAGGTTTAATAGAACTACAAACTTTAGTAGAGACCTCTACGACTCGTTGACACAGTTCTAATAGGCCAAGTCTTGCGTAAATTCGAGCCTATTTGGTATTCAAAATGGATGTAGAAACACATGTATGCACATAAATGCTAACCACACTACTCATCATGGAGGAGTGGGTAGTCCCCGCTCCATTGGTGAGAAGATCCTTACTCTATTAGTGGGAGGAGAGGAAACCTCCCACCACTAGAAACGCCCACTAATGCCACGATCAAAGGCTACACGCAAGCACAAATAGTGAAAACCTCTTTCATCATTCCGCCCCGGTTAGGTGGCCACGCTGACGCCCAATCAACCACATAGCCAGCCAGTCATGCGGTAATCAGGCCTCACATCTAAGTCAGCTGTACTGGCTATGCTTCCCCTCAATGACATGGAAGACGGGCAGCACTACCACACTGCCTGGGGGGCGTCTAGTCATAGGACTGCGCTGGATGAGCGTCTTCCCAGCCCCTTGGTTGCGTGGCCTCACCGGGTCACGCGGCCCCACCGGGCCGCGAGGCTTCCTCAGGGCTTCGCGGGTTGCAGCTGTCTATGAGGCACCTCTCAAGTTGTGTCGCCACTTGGTTGCATGACTGTCGGAAATTTACCATTTGGACACGCCCGTCAGCGCCTATTTGTCTCCCATTATGCAGCCACTGTTGCATGACCGCCCTGGCCGAGTAACCATACGCCGTCAGGACTACCTCTCTAGTCCTTTTTTGCCACAATTGTAGAAAGTAGGTGGACCTCGCCCAGTAGTTGCTCCAGAAGTATCATAAAAAGCTAGACTCGAAGACCTGAACATTTTTTCCACTTATTGTTGTACTCAGACTTTGTAGAGCTTTGTACCTTGAAATCGAGTTTTTTCACCGCAAAGTCATTCTTATGTTGTGCCCACTTCATATCCTTCTCTAGGGTCGGGTTGTATTCACCAAGGTCAAAAATCCCTGCTTCATTGGATCTGATAGAAGTAACCACTGATCATCCCGAAGACTTTAACCAAACCTGCTGGTCTTACGCTCCTCATCAACAAATGTGGAACTTGTATATCCCCCAGTCCAGTAAACTCATATAGATAGTCATCCACTAAACTTTCACCCTGAGTACACATCTGGAACTTGTTCTCCATCGCAATCTGCTGTGCAGAAGGAGCCAAAAATTGTCTTGAGAACTCCTCCATTGAGATATCAGTTAGTTGTATACCCTCAAACGGATGTACTTCTAACTCATCCAACCAAAGCCTCGCCTCTCTCTCCAATAGGAAAGTAGCTAAGGTGACTTTCTGCCCTTCTTTCGTCTCCGATGTTGTTAAGGATCTATTTATCATAGAGATCCAATCTTCTACTTGAGTTGCGGATTCAGTACCCGTAAACACAGGAAGACTGAAGCTTAGAAAGTGTTTTACTTGCTTATCTATCGCTCGTCATGCTGTTAAGGGTTCTTCAGCCACTTGTCTCACCCCCACGGGCTCAACTACGCCAACCAGTTTTGGGGCCACTGCTGGAGTAGGAGGCTGTACCATCCCTCCTGATTGCGCATTGATCATTGTAAAGATGGCTTCAGTGACTAAACGAACTGTCTCAACAGAATGAGGAGGTATAAGCACATCAGTCGGTGCACTACTCTTAGTAAAGTGTTGGGGTTGACACTGCTCTGCACTACTCTTAGTCACTTATAATCATGAAATACACAAGTAAGTGACTATTAATCTTGCCAACAACAACCATAAGAACACGTAGGTTTCTCAAATATGCTTATTTTTTATTCCTAAGTTGACATTCATGGGTTATTTCATGTTGTAATGGTAACGCGCACACGTACTCACTACCCCTTAAAAGAATTCGATCACGAATTCAAACAAGAAGAGATCGACACCAAAAGCTCTTATACCAAATTACAACACACTGCCTGTCACGAAGAATACAAAAGAAGGTCTGGTCGAGACCACATGCCATATTCCACGAACAGACGAAAGTGGTATGAAATAAAAATACCAAACATCTACGCAACCTATCACGGAGTTACAATCTAGCGGAAGCAAAGGAGTAAAGATAACTCACAACACGAAATGTCAACTATATTGATATAATACGAAATGAGTGTATACACAAACATTTTGGCCTTAAGGCCTTACATGATTACACAAAGCGGTGATTTGTATACATCGGCACGCAGGACGACAACACATGAAAGCGATAAACATTTAATTGGGCCTTCGAGGGCCAGCACATCAAATGAGGCTTCAACCAACTACTTCTTGCTCGACTCACCTGCATCTGCACAATTCCAATCCACGTAGGTGTGGGAAAATAAAGAGCGGTCAGCTAAAGCTGACCACGGTGGTGTAACGACCACACAGTTTTTCAGGGCGGATATTCATCCTTCCCTGCAAGCAAGCAGTATAGCAGCATATATATACACACACACACACACACACACATACAAATATATCAACAAGAATGTGCAATTTAAGCACCATTCCATATATGCACAACCACCACAAATGCCTACACTCACAACCGCACGTTTTGTGCTCTCAAGGCACTCTTTCGATGCACTCCCCAAGTCCCACATCCATCCTTAGTCTCAGACCAAGACAGTATAATTTTTAGCATTCACCAGTCCGAGACAAAGTCAATGACTCTCCCCAAGCCAACGATGAAAATCAGGTACTTTAGGCGATTTAGTCAAACGACAAGGTGCGGGTACAATTCAACCATATCTCGTTTCTCAAATATCCATGTCTGCGAGGCAACGACGCGGGTCAGCCTCCCCTTTCCTGTTCATATCATAACCATTATTATGTTCCACGGTCGGCACTCACAGCCACCAAAGCTGGGAATAGCTGGTTCAATAGATTATCATGTTACCCACCTAGTCCCTAGGGCACAGGCTTCGCAACAACAAATAAAGCTCTCTGGGAGCTATCACCAGTGATATCACTATCTTTGTGTGATATCGACAGAACCATCAATTTGTCTCAGTCTCGGGTCCACACCGAGCACAACAACTATTTACTGGTTTTTTACCAATAGAGCTATCGCCAGCAATATCGCTATCTTGGGCGATAACAACAAAATCTCGTTCTCTGTTGCAATCTCTGGTGTTTCTTGGAGAGCACCTCCAGTACTTTTTGCAGCAACCTGCATCACCCCACTCCAAAATCTTCTCGTTTTTTCACTAAGTCTTCTCCGACACCATATTAAAACATCAGCAATTCAGACCAACTTGTCACATATGAACTTCACACAGCATGTCAATGTCTGTACAACAATCCAAACTCTATATTCAATTTCTACCAGGGATAAACAATATCAACCCGTTGAAAGTCTCGCCTCCACAAATTTGTGGAAAAACCTTCTTGCAACTATGCATATAAAAAGGACGAGCAAGTCCTAGTAATCAGGAGAAAGATCATTACCCTTATCGATCGTTTCAGTGCCATGACTCAGAGCTCGAGTCGGATGGAAAGGATCGACTCGCTTTTCCTCTTTATGAATCTTCAATTGGCTCACGATTTCAAACTTGGAAGTTCCACCAACACTTATCTAATGGCTAGACCAGCCTTTCTTCTTCCTTAGCCCTCTCTTTCCTTTCACTTGAGAGAGAGAGATTGAGAAAGAGAGAAGAGAATTAATTCTCATCTTAAGCCCCTATCCGATTCAGAAGAAATCCCAACCATTGGATCCTTAATCCGGATAGAATGGATGACCATTATTCAAATTGACCATTCTAACAAAAATAACAATTGTCAAGTGATATCGCTATCATCAGGCAATATCTTAGATAGTGGTGGTGACCTTATCCACTACCGCTTTGCAGCTAAACGGCAGCATCAGTGCCGATTGCATGGACTGCATCGGTGTCGACTGCATCGACTGTATCTGTGTTGAGTGCATAGACTGCATCACTATCGCCAGCGATATCGCTATCGTTAACGGTAGTAAAATGACTTCACCATTTTGTCGCCAGGCAATATCGCTATTGCCAACAATAGCTCCTAAAGCAAACCATTGTTTTTCAACTATGCGAAAACTATAGTGTTACACAACACATGACTAGATCCTGAAACTCCATTGTGCGCGGACACCAAAGAAGTACATATCACCCGAACTTCTACTAGATGAAGCAAATATAGAATCGCAAGAAAATAATATCAAAAATATATGGGCTTATGAAGAAGATGAGATAGAGATTATGTATATACTCTCTTATAATTTGGAGAGCTATTTATGTACTAAAATAACCCACATAACTTATTATAATATTTAAATCTCTTAATAGTATTAAATATATAATATAATTATAATAATTATTACAAATTATGTTCACTGTTTTTATTACCATTATTTTATTAATTTATTATATGTTAGCGTTCCCTTTTAAGATTTTATACAAATTTCTCTTCATTATATAAATGAGTGATAGACCCGTCCGGTGGGTTTCGCTCGACTCCGATAGTTATTAAAATTTTTTGATCATGTAATTTTCAAAAAAAATTTAAAAAATTTATAATGTTTTTGTAATTTTATTATTATTAATTAATTTTTATATTTAAAGAATTAAAAGAAAACCCAAAAAATAAACTTTATAAAAAACGATCCACATATAAACGCAAACACATTTGTGGCCTAATGGATGTGGCGTCTGACTTCGAAACTGGCGGTTGTCGGTTCGATCCCACCATGCGCACCGAGGGTTTAAAATGCTTATTCCGGTTTTTTATGTGGCCTATTTGGTTTTTAATTTTTTATTATATCTAATTTTTAGTCTCACGTCGAGGGTTTAAGATGCTTATTCTGGTTTAAATAATACGAGAGGAGAGCATGGTTTGAAATTTGACAGCGGGCAAGCTATATAGTGCGGGTAGGGCTACAATGGGCGGGGCTATATGCAGTGCGGGTGGACTAGACCGGGAGGAGGGTTTAATATGAAATGGGAGTTTGTTTTTTTTCAAAAACCAAAGGGTAAAATGGTAATTTCCCATTCTATGATAGGAGTCCTATTAACTTCCTAGCTTTAGGGCACCCTACTATGCTATGTTTTGGGGCCTTATAAAAATTTATACGGATGACCATGATTCATTTGTATGATTAAACGACCGAGAAGTTATGATCTAACTAGATTGGGAGGCGGGGGCAAGGCCTTATTTTGAAGGGAACAACTAAAACTCTAAGCTTTCTGGACAAATAGTTGCAGACTGAAGTAGGTCTCAGAGACACAAACACCCGGCTCAACATGCGCTTCCCTCGTGCTCGCTCTTCTTTTGACACTGCTCTAGTGTGCACCCCCACACTCCGCTCTAATGTGGGCCCCGCACTCCTCTCTAGTGTGCGCCCCCGCACTCCACTCTAGTGCATGTCGCCGCACTCCTCTCCAGTGCGCGCCCCCTGTGTTGTGCTGCTTTGCATGCCCCCATGATCCGCTACTGTGTGCGCCTATCCACACTCCACTCTGACCATCACCAGATGCTTAGATATATTTGTAAACGAGCAGTGACATGTCACCGTCTAAAAATCTAATTTATGGACTCGGCTGCTACTAGTGGATTTCGTCCAAGCTCCCCGTATTTTTTCCCTTTTTAGGTTTTTCTAAGTTAAGATTTATTGTCCATTGTTAATTCTCTGTTTTGATTGCATGTGCGTTTGGATAACTCTCGACTTAATACGGACTGACTCGGCTGATTCTTAAATGCATTGAACGACCCAAAACAAGCATATATATTCATAAATTGTACTCACATTCATCAACAATCCTAGAGGTGCAAATTTAGCTGGGGCCCAGTTGCCTGACCCAGGTCTGCCAGGGTCTGAGCCTGATTAGGCCTGGGCTCGGTTAGGCCCGGGCTAGTCCCATGTCGGGCCTAAGAGGGCTCACCAGGCCCCCTTATTTGGGCAGAGCCCGGGCCAGTTTAGGGTTCAGGGTTCCGCATCGCCACTCTGATAAAAATTTTAACTTCTTGACCTACAAATATAATATAGCATGGGTCCGGCCGGGGCCCCATGACATATAACATCCACAAACCTAAAATACTATTAATTAATAATAGGTAAACTAACCAACCACTTTAGAATTCACAAAAAGTCTACAGTGGAAATAAAGAAACAACCAAACAAACACGGGCTCAAATGTCCACAACTAATATGAAAGCAGTACTAAAAAGTCACGGTCTTAAGGCCTTACATGGCTTTCAAAAAAGTACTTAAGTAAGGCTACAAGGAAAACAAAAAGGGACATCATGATCTCCAGCTCCTCAGCAACTCATGGGATCCGACCCACTACACACTACTACAAGTTGTGCCACCTAAAACCACAATGTAATGACCCCTCCCCCCAGCCATCCTAGCGGACTTTATGGCGAGTGTATCGCTCTCCTGCATGTACACACAAAAACCAAAGCAGAAAAAGGTACAAAGAATACAGGGGGCACATGAGGGGCCCTACAACCATACCAACATGCACGTGTTAAAACATACAAAGCAGTTTGACCTACGATGATAGGCGTGTGCTCGCATTTAGCACTCAACCGTAACGATAGGAGGACAAGGCCACGCAATAAAGAGTATGACAGAAAGGCACAAAGATCTTGTCCATTCATAAGAGTGCAACAGATAGGAAACGGTTTACTACTGTGCAAACGAGCGCGAAAGAGGGGAAAACAGTCTGCAAATATCTGAGAGAGCGCGATAGGGAGTATAGCATCATTCTCAGTCCTGAAACATAGTGACATGAGAAACAAACTCGTCTCCGGGCGTAGCCTTATAAGGTTCTCAAAACGATGATGTGACGTAAACTCAACGCACTGCCAAGTGGTGAGGAAACCACTTGTCCTACGAAAGTCCCCAAGAACGACATTCTACCAGGCCCAGTATAGGCCCGCCTAGGTATGAGGTATTCACAAATATAGCCCATGAATTCCTGCCAAAACTATGAAGAATAGCACAGTACATTCTCATTAGCGCATTTAAGGATAATAGCAATGCATACCACCAAAACATCACTTATTTGTGAGTATCGCCATGGGTAGGCTTCACATAACAAGCCAAAATCCAGACTTGCATGACTGATCACTAAATGCACATTTATGTCATGGACGGATACAATTGACCCGAAGGTTCGTAATGAACTGAGGGAAACATACAACACGTCCAACAGGAGGCGAGTGACCCTAATGAGCAATGTAAAAGCAAAAAAACTACACCGGGGTCGCAATCCCACACCCTGGCGGAGTCCCACTCTCCACCACGTAGTGGGAGACGAACTTATGTGTAGTTCAAACAAACATACACCGGGGTCGCAGTTCCACATCCTGGCGGAGTCCCCGTTCTCAACCGAAGTGGCGAGAAGGGACTCTCAATGCAAGAAAAACAACACAAGCACAAAGCACAAAAAAACAACGGTCCTCAAACCGTAGAAAAAGGTCATTACCCTTGCATTGTGTTTACACCCCATCCATCACGAGTAATATAACAGAACGTTCGGGTGAGACCCCACGCCATATTAAAAGGACAAACAAAAGAGTTATGCAATGAGACAATAATTCCAGCAGAAGCTTAAAGAGTGAAGATCACCCATCCAGGAATGTCCATTACTAAAATACCGCAGGAATGAAAGTTATATAAAGAGTTTTTGCCTTAAGGCTTTACAAAACCATGTTTGCTGGCAACACGTGATTATACTAAAGATAACACTTGGGCCTTCGAGGGTCAGCTTAGAAAAAGGTTTCAGCTCGCTATTTCCCACTTGGACCTACAACACCTGCACAGAAGCATTCCACCAAACGGTGGCAAACAAAGCAACGATCAGCTTTGGCAGATTAAAATATAACGACCCCACCTCTTTCTCGGGGTGGCAATGCTCCTTCCCTGCAAGCCAATAACATGTTTACAAATATCCAGAATGATGCAACTTAAGCTCCAATCATCACAAATGATGGCATGACCGGCCAAACATTACATGCACTCAGGATAAATTATCGGTGTACTAGATAAACCAGGGTCGCACCTGAAGGTCTTTGTTTTCAAGGATAGCTAAATCACCTAGAGGGGGCGTGAATAGGTTTCTTATTCCTTAGTGACTATCTTTTATTTTCCTTGAGTTTGATGCTTTATTAGGGTATTAAATTCTTCTTTCAAGACTTGCAACCTGCAATAAAGCCAACACAGAGAAAACACACAAAGCACACACAAGATTTATAGTGGTTCCCCTAACAAGGGTACATCCACTTTCCCTCCCACCTATCCAACTATCTTGTTGGACCAGGCACTTCTCCAAAACTCAGCTCCAAAGATCTTACACCTCAAATCCCAAAGGATCTCTCAGTTTCCTCCAAGACTTACAACTCAGCCATAAGGGCATACAACTTAGTGATCAGCTAATCACCTACCTCAAGCCCAAGGCCCTATACTCAGGCTGGGAGGATAGCCCTACCTCAAATCCACTAGGGATCCTACCTCTGAGTAAATGACTCTCCTACAATCTCAGGCACAAAGGCCCTACCTCAGATCTGCACCCAGATCCTACCTCAGGGACAAGTGCCCTACAGCTCAATGAGAATGACTCACCTACCTCAGACTTGAAACCAAGTACTACAGCTCCGATTCTCAACAGAATCCTACCTCAGGGAAAATTTTCTCCTACCACTCAGATCCAAAAGGATCCTATAAGATGGAAGTGAGTTGGTGAGATGATTGAACACAAGAGAAATTTCTCAGTGCCAATCTACCTGGACTGAGATAAACTCAGCCCAACTTTAACTCTATAAATATATTTCTCAAGTCTACTTTTACCTGAACTGAGATATACTCAGTCCTAACCTCTTCTTCTCAGCACCATAGATTTCCTGCTGGAACTGAGAAGTAACTGCAACAAGATACTGCTACCTGAGCTGAGAGAATCTCAGCCCTAACTTCTTCTCAACAACAAGGATGTAGATCTTGTTTTTGCTTGTGTTGGAAGTAACTTGCAAAAAATAGCTCTGCTTCTTCTTTCTTTCCTGGGCTGAGGAGATTCAGCCCTAACTTCTTCTTCACAGCCTCCAGTAGATATTCTTTAGAGTTGTACATCTAGATATGTGAAGAACTTGATGGTGCAGATAGAAAATGACACCAGCTATCCTGCTTTCTTTCCTTCAGAGATTTGCTTTGATCTTGTTGATGTCGTTGGAGAAGAAAATCTTCTAACTTGCTAAGCCTTTAAACTTGCTATCTTGAGCTTCATGTTCTTTAGTCACAGCAACAATGGTGATGAAGAAGAACCACACCAACAGTTGCCTTTTCTGTAAAAAGGCTTCTCCTTTCATTGATTGCAACCCAACAACTCTTTTAGTAGTGGGCCCCACATCATTGATAGGCCGCAGCAACCTTACTTTAATGCCAACTGTCGTACAGTAGCTTTGCGATGCCTTTTGGCTTGTACTGTAGCTTTCCCGCTATCAATTTAAATAATGTTGGCTTGTTGACTTGCTGACGTCACCAGCTGTGGACTTAGCAAAAATCAAGCAACATTAGCATAGGCATTGAGTGAGTGAGCTTCACTCAACGCCAAAATTCTTAGATAGAATTTTGTCTTCCTAGGCATTGACAACATTGAGTAAGCAAGCCTCACTCAACAGTTTTTGCCTTAGCTTATTCTTCAGCCTTTTTGCATGCTTGGCGTTGGGAGCGTCTAGTGACCATGCCTCACTCAACGCCTTATGCCTTAGCCATGCTTTCTGTAATTTAGGCATTGAGAGCATTGAGTGAGCATTCTTCACTCAATGATATCTGCCTTAATCATTTTCCTGCTTATTCAGCATCTTAAGCGTCGAGAGAGTTGAGTGAGAACGTCTCACTCAATTCCTTTTTCTTTAGCCAGATTTTCTTAATCATGGCATTGAGAGCATTGAGTGAGCATGCCTAACTTAACTCTTTCTGCCTCAGCCTGATTTTTCTCCACCTTGGCGTTTAGAGAGTAAGCTCCACTTAACGTATTTAAACTTATCCAAATTTCAGTGTCTGAAAACACATGTTTTGATTTAATGAGATACAATCGACGCTTTATTATATGGCATTGAGTGAGCTTGCCTCACTCAACGCCTATGGACTTAGTCAAATATCAGCACAAATTTTCTGTAGCTTTGACTGACTGAGCTTTTCTCACAGCCTTATGTTACATGGAGTTGAGTGAGCTGTGCACACTCAACATTTGTGGACTTAGACGGATTTTCCAGTCTATCTTCTTTGGCTTAGCCTGTCTCATAGTTTTTTGTTGTATGTCGTTGAGTGAGTTGACTTCACTCAACGCTTGTGGACTTAGCCACATTTTTGTCTAACCAATAGTTAGGCTTTGACTGTATATAATCCACTCAGTGCTATAAGTCATCTGGCATTGAGGTAGTAACCTTCACTCAACGCCTATGGACTTGACAGATTTCTGTCTATCCACATCTTAGGTAAGTGTTTGCCTGACCTAGCCACTTGTCACAGGACGTGCTCGTCACTCAACGCTACCCGGTTATTCACCCGAGCAGGACACGCCCTAGGATACGCCCGTGTCCCAGGCCATATCGCCTTTAGACGATCGTCGACCGTGCTATCTCGAGAACTCGACTCGACACACACCGTAAAGGACACGCCTATGTCCTAGGTCATGTGCACTAGACAAGCCCTGGGATACGTCCGTGTCCCAGGCCGTATCACCCAGCCTGACCCCATTTTGGGATTTATTGTTTTTGGGGTGTTACATCCACCTAGCTCCCCCTTAACAATTGCACATGCGTTGTGTATCTTGTGCATGATGGTCAGTTCATCCAATACTGTACCAAGAACTAGGTGTGGTAGATCTCGGTACAAGGACCATAAATGGGTATGGAAACTTGAACTGTCCTGCAAAAAAGAATTTACCTTACCTTAGGAACCCAATATGACTTGGGTCCTAGGTTCTTGTTAGCATAAGAATGCATATGTCTACCTATAAGAGTCCTGTTAGGAAGACGCTGTCTTGCCTTTGGCACACTGGGGTTATGCCAACAATCTATGACAATGTGGCCCACTTTGTCACAGCACCAACATTCATGGATGTTGTATCTCCTTTTCTGAACACACCTTGAATTGTGCAAGCCAATTCTAGCTGTCTGTTCAGTGGGGAGTACTGTGGCCTTCTTCTTATTTCCTTTAGCAAGATCTTGACCCAGAGAGAGTCTACCAATAGAGGAACTTGGCTTTCTCTGTGCTTCATTGGCAACAACCTTCTTAGTAGTTTGCATGTTCTTAATGGCATCTGAGGCAGCAAAGTCAGCCACACTAACTGACTTACCATTGGTATGAGTTCTTGCTGGAAGAACTTTAGAATAGGCCATAACCACGTACTTGAATGAGGGGGCTGGTGCACCAAATACAAAAGGTCCAGGTTGGGCATTTTGAACTTCTATATGGGGAGCCTTCTAAGCACTCAATCCCATGACCTCTCTTCTTCCATTGTAAGGTACTTTTGTAATCTTACAAGAAAGATTCTCATACCTCCAGTGACCACACTTACTGTCTTAGCCATACCTGTTAGATGGGAGAATTACCTTGTGAGAGATAGACTGAGGCCTGATAGGAGCTTGGCCTCTCCTCTGAGATTGGATAACTTTAGAAATCTACTTAGATTCAGATTTTCTCTTGATAGCATCAATCTTAGAGAAATAGGTCACAACCCTCTTCTCCCTTTCAAATTTCTCTTCAAGATCCTTGATAATAGAGTCCTTATATTTTATGAACTCAACATTGATATCTACCATGATCTTCAGTTAAGCTACTTCCCTCACTTTTAGATATAATAAAGATGAAGTAACATCTTGCTGGGAAGCAGCCACCTGTAGTGAGGAAATTTCATCTGCTTGTTTCTTAATAAGCATCTTGCTTTTCTTGAAAGCTTTCAAAGTGCAGCATGATTTTCAATCAATTGATTGATATCATCTTCTGACAGATGACTCTCATCATCACTTGATGAGGATGCATCAGAGTCTGAGCAGGATTCATATCCAGACTCTAAGGAAGAGCTAGATGGTGAATATACCTCATTTTGTCCTAGTTGATCCTGGAAGAATTCTTCTTCTAGTGTAGCTATCAGCCCATAGCAACTACATTCATCTTCCTCAGCTTCATCCACCTTTAAGTCACTATCTGAATGTGATAGAGGGGCCCTGATCTGTGATCTTATGTCAGGATTGACTTTGTATTCTGGAATAGCTGTCAATAGCCCATTGCTATTCTTGTTATCTCTGCACACTTGGAGCTCATTTGAGCTCCACACCTTATGTTTTACCCTTGAACTCATAAGTGCAAACCTTTTAGCTATCCTTGGAGGTCAACTCAGACGGTTAGGTCTTTTTTGAGTAACCTCCCTCTGATACCACTTGAAAGTCTTTGTTTTCAAGGATAGATAAATCACCTAGTGGGGGGGGGGGGTGAATAGGTTTCTTAGTCCTTAGTTACTATCTTTTATTTTCCTTGAGTTGGATGCTTTATTAGTTGATAAAATTCTGCTTTTAAGACATGCAACCTATAATAAAGTCAACACCGAGAAAACACACAAAGCACACACAAGATTTATAGTGGTTCCCCTAACAAGGGTACATCCACTTTCATTCCAACCTATCCAACTATCTTGTTGGACGAGGCACTTCTCCAAAACTAAGCTCCAAAGAGCTTACACCTCAGATCTCTCAGGATCTCTCAATCTCCTCCAAGAATTACAACTCAGCCACAAGGGCCTACAACTCAACTATCAACTGATCACCTACCTTTGGCCAAAGGCTCTGCACTCAGGCTGGGAGGACAGCCTTACCTCTGATCCACTAGGGATACTACCTCAGAGAGAATCACTCTCCTAAAATCTCAGGCATAGAGGCCCTACCTCAGATCTGCACCTAGATCCTACCTCAGGCACAAGTGCCCTACAGCTCAGTGAGAATGACTCATCTATCTCAGACTTGAAACCAAGTCCTACAACTCAGATACTCAACATAATCCTACCTCAGAGCAAATTTGCTCCTACCACTCAGATCCAAAAGTATCCTATAAGAGGGAAGTGATTTGGTGAGATGATTGAACACGAGAAATTTCTCTGTGCCAATCTACCTGGACATAGATAGACTCAGCCCAGCTTTGACTTTAGGAATTTATTTCCTGAGTCTTCTTTTACCTGAACTGAGATATACTCAGTCCTAACCTCTTCTTCTCAACACCAGAGATTTCATTCTGGAATTGAGAAGTAACTGCAACTAGTTGCTGCTACCTGAGCTGAGAGAATCCCAACCCTAACTTCTTCTCAGCAATAAGGATGCAGATCTTGCTTTGGCTTGTGCTGGATGTAACTTGCAGAAAATAGCTCTGCTTCTTCTTTCTTTCCTGGGTTGAGGAAATTCATCCCTAACTTCTTCTTCACAGCCTCCAGTAGATATTCTTCAAAGTTGTACAGCTGGATCTGTGAAAAACTTCCTAGTACAGATAGAAAATAGCACTAGCTATCCTGCTTTCTTTCCTTCAGAGATTTGCTCTGATCTTGTTGATGTCGATGGAGAAGACAATCAGCTAACTTGCTAAGCCTTTAGACTTGCTATCTTGAGCTTCCTGTTCTTCATTCTCAATAACAATGACGATGAAGAAGAACCACACCAACAATGACCTTTTTTGTTAAAAGGCTTCTCTTTTTATTGATTGCAACCCAACGACTCTTTTAGTGGTGGGCCCCACATCATTGATGGGCTGCAACAACCTTGCTTTAACGCCAACTGTCGTACAGTAGCTTTGCGGCGCCTTTTGGCTTGTACTGTAGCTTTCCCGCTATCAATTTGAATAGTGTTGACTTGTTGACTTGCTGCTGTCACCAGCTGTGGATTTAGCTAAAAATCAAGCAACATTAGCATAGGCGTTGAGTGAGTGAGCTTCACTCAACTCCAAAATACTTAGACAGAATTCTGTCTTCCTATAGGTGTTGACAGCGTTGAGTGAGCAAGTCTCACTCAACATTTTTTTTCCTTAGCATATTCTTCAACCTTTTCTGCATGCTTGGCGTTGAGAGCGTTGAGATACCACGCATCACTCAACGCCTTATGCCTTAGCCATGCTTTCTATAATTTAGGCGTTGAGAGCGTTGAGTGAGCATTCTTCACTCAACGATGTCTGCCTTAATCATTTTCCTGCTTCTTCAGCATCTTAAGCATTGAGTGAGCACGCCTCACTCAACGCCTTTTGCTTTAGCCAGATTTTCTAAATCATGGTGTTGAGAGCGTTGAGTGAGCATGCCTCACTTAACGTTTTTTGCCTTAGCCAGATTTTTCTCCACCTTGGCATTGAGCGAGTAAGCTTCACTCAACGAATTCAGACTTAGCCAAATTACTGTGTCTGAAAACACGGATTCTGACTGAACTAGATATAGTCAACACTTTATCACATGACGTTGAGTGAGCTTGCCTAACTCAACGCCTGCGGACTTAGTCAAATATCAGCAAAGATTTTCTGTGGCTTTGGCTGACTGAGCTTGTCTCACAGCCTTCTATCACATGGAGTTGAATAAGCTGTCCTCACTCAACGTTTGTGGACTTAGACGGATTTTCTAGTTTATCTTCTTTGGCTTAGTGTGTCTAACAGTTTTTTGTTGTATGGCGTTGAGTGAGTTCACTTCACTCAACGCTTGTGGACTTAGCCACATTTCTATCTAGCCAATAGTTAGGCTTTGACTGTATAGGCTCCACTCAGCGCTATAAGTCATCTAGCATTGAGTGAGTGACCTTCACTCAACGCCTGTGGACTTGACAGATTTCTGTCTATCCACATCTTAGGTAAGTGTTTACCTGACCTAACAACTTAGGCTACCTGTCCCATCATTGTTGCTAGGACATCCTACAATCACTAAACTTTAGCACAAGTTAGATCACCACATGTGTATACATTGTTTGCTAGTCCTTCTTCAAATCCAGGACATTGTGATCAATGGACCCAAATCCACCTTTTGTCATCACGGGCAATCTCTAGTGCATTAGCACCCAAACGGGAAACTCCACGAATCCCATCACCACCCTCAGTCACAGATTGGATTGTCTCACTTGAGCATTACTAGCATGGCATACAGCCACGACCCTCTCATATGTCAACGACAACGGCCTTGTACTTTTGGTCTATTTAACAGAACGATATAATGTAGGTACAATTCAGTTCTTTCCCGTTACTCAGATCGTCGTGTCAATTAATGTCAACGATGCGGGTTAGCCTATTCTTTCTCGTAAGACACAACACCAAGATTCATTCTACGATTGGCACTCACGGCCAATGAGGCTGGGAACTTCAGACACACAACTCAACAAGTTAGTCATTGTGTCCCCAAGATACGAACTTTATAATCGCAACAAGAGCTCATTTAGATCCATTGCCAACATAACTCCAAAACCAAACAGTTTTTACGGAGATTTCTTCGTCAAGCAAAACAAAATATCACAATTCTAGACCAACATGCCCAGATGGGCTTCACACACAATGTCTAATCTGTACTCATGCTTCCGGATACTATATGCAAAATACACTCGGGGATAAAGATATTTACCAAATGGAATGTACCTTTTCTCCACAAATCGGTGAGGGTTTTCATGCAAACATGCTAAAAGAGAACATCACTTGTCCAAGAGAAGAATCATTACCCTTGGTGCGTGTTTCAGAGCCTTGAACAAGGATATAGTCTTTCTCTTCACAGAGATATACTCGGCCTAGACCCAACCACCACTTCTCTGGCAGAAATTCAGCCAAGTTGATCTCCAGGAAGCTGCTCGAGTTGGAGATAAAGGAGAAAAAGTGTTCGGCCTTCTTCACCGAAGCCACTACGCTTGAACCTGTAACCCTCGGTCCCGAACTTAAGTCTCAGTTTTGAACTCATCGGAGGCCACATAGGGAACCTTCACTGGCTGTTCGTTTCTCAATCCCGCCGAAAAATCCAGTGCAGTACACCCGCAACTTACACTTCCTTCGGCTCGGGCAGAGAGAAAGAACAAATGGCAGAAAAATGTCCAAGTCTCTCACAAATTCCTACCTTTTAACTTAGACGGGATGGAACCCTAGCCGTGAGATCTAACCTAATTAGAATAGACGGCCAAGATCCAACCTAACTCTTATTTCAAATATAAAGTTCCACCGTACTTAGCTTCTTAAGTTCCGAAATGCACATGTTCGTCAAAAACACTTGACGAATCGTCCATACCACTCGACGAATCCGACTTGACCACTCGGCGATTTCGTTCAGACCAATCGACGAATCTGACTTGACCACTCGACGAATTTACTTAGATTACTCGAGACCATTCGACGAATTCACTTAGATTACTCGAGAGCGTTTGACGAATTTACTTAGATTAATCGAGACCATTCGACGAATTCACTTAGATTACTTGAGATCATTCGATGAATTCACTTACATTATTCGAGACCATTCGACGAATTCACTTAGATTACTCGACAACATTCGACGAATTTGATTTGGTCATTTTCAACTAGAAGACCTGGGATGTTACATATTGTGCCGTCGAGCCATGGGAAACTATCAAGACAAATGTTCTCTTTGCGATCCGGCCTCCACCCATTGGTCCTAGCTCCACAATCAAACTTCCACAACGATCTCGACTGGGAAGTAGGTAGCAAGCCCAAAACTCAAGAAGGGAGGGGATTCTTATTCTTCTCAATAGAGAATTCAGCCTCAGCCAAATAACTAGCCAGTGACATTGGGCCTATTTGGGCCCTATTTTGTAGGCTAAACAGACACCCTTATTTTGCAAGGCCCTGGGTTCGGCCTTGGCCTTGTTTGATTCAGGCCTGACCTGAGCCCGACAATCAAAAATCCTTCGCCCAGGAGGTCTGGTCCCGGCCTGGGCATGATAGGTCTTATTTGCACGCCTACCTACACCTAATTATTTTTCTACTAGATCACTGATGACTGCTAAATTTTTTTTATCAAACAACTCCACATCTAACGTTCTGATAATTAATTTAAATGAGATTAAAAAACACTCTTTGGTCTTTATATAAAGCAGCAGTTTGTTAATGGGCCTTCACTCTCCATGAAATATTTTAATTATGAACGTTAAGCATTTTTTTTTCAACTTATAACATCGATTTTCATAATTATCTTAGGATTCAATCAGGTTCGTCCATCAGTTCGCACGGGAGGATGAAACCAAAATCAGAGCCATCCCTGCCGATTGTTCTAGGGTGATGATGTGGCATCTGCATATCCTGCGGCCAATTACTTTTTGACAGTCAATGTACCTATACACTAACATATAAAAACATGTCTTTATTGTGTAATGGTATGCACCATTGTTTATCATGGCGGTCTATTTTTAATCCAAATCAGGCTCGGTTTGCGAGATTTATTTTCCCAGGTCAAGCGGTTACGACCGCATGAAACAGGCCTTAGTTAAGAGCTGATTCATGCGGTCGTAACCGCTTGACCGATGAAAATAAGTCCCTCCAAACCGAGCCTCAATCTTCATAAAAACAACAATCTTGGGCAATAATTTAAAATAAAAACCTTTGCCCGCACGGTGATGTGATGGTGTGCAATAATGGAAGTAGTCATGGCCTAAATATTGTCGTGGCTGCACGCCCCCGCCTAGTGTGTTCACACACACACTGCACACACACACTGCACGTTTTTTGCATATATACATGCAAACTGAAAATACTACTACATGCGTGCATTTTTAGAAAAAAATGTTTAACACGAAAGTTGTTTATCGACAACATTCATGTTGAAGACTTTTTCGAAAAATACACGGTTTAGGCGTATTTTCAAAATGCGCAAAACTGAGCGCAACTATTGCGGATTCACAATAGTTACGTCGAGGTGATTTTCGGGCCCAAAATACGCTTTGTTCGTTCATTTTTAGAAAAAGTGGTCAACACGAAAGTTCTACAGCTTTCTTGTTAAACAGTTTTCCTAAAAATGCACGTATATAACTGTATTTTTTGTTTACGCGTATATATGCTAAAAATGTGTAGCGCGTTTTTTCAGTACCCCCCCCCCCCCCCCACATATATATATATATATACATATACTTATATACATATATATATATATATATATATATATAGAGAGAGAGAGAGAGAGAGAGAGAGAGAGAGAGAGAGAGAGAGAGAGAGAGAGAGAGAGAGAGAGAGAGAGAGAGAGAGAGAGAGAGAGAGAGAGAGAGAGAGAGAGAGAGAGAGAGAGAGAGAGAGAGAGAGAGAGAGAGAGAGAGAGAGAGAGAGAGAGAGAGAGAGAGAGAGAGAGAGAGAGAGAGAGAGAGAGAGAGAGAGAGAGAGAGAGATAATTACACAAACCTCCCCTCTAAATTAGCATAATTAGTGAGAGCACACCTCTTATTTTCGAAATTACAAAAAATTTCCTTTAAGTTTTCATTTCATTACAAAAATCTTCCTTCCACTTTTCATTTCATTGCATCCATGAAGAAAAATACCCCCTGAAAACTGTACAACGAGGGGATGTTTTTGTGCATGGATGTTATGAAATTAAAACTTCAGGGGAGATTTTTGTAATGAAATGAAAAATTTAGGAGAAATTTTTGTAAATTGAAAATTAAGAAGGGTCCTGTCAGTAATTTAGCAAAGTTAGAGGGGAGGTCCCGAAAAATGTCACTATGTTAATATATATATATATATGTATATATAATTATATATATATATATATATATATATATATATATATATATATATATATATATATATATATGTATATATGTATATATATGCATGTATGTATATATATGCATGTATGTATATATATGCATGTATGTATGTATATATATGCATGTACGTATATATATGCATGTACGTATGTATATGCATGTATGTATATATATGCATGTATGTATATATATGCATGTATGTATATATATTCATGTATGTATGTATATGTATGTATGTATATGTATGTATGTATATATATGTATATATATGTATGTATATATATGTATGTATATATATGTATGTATGTATATATATGTATGTATGTGTGTATGTATGTATGTATGTATAAGTATGTATGTATATATGTTTGTATGTATATATATATGTATGTATGTAGATATATATATGTATGTATGTATATATATATATATATATATATATATATATATATATATATATATATATATATATATATATATATATATATCTATCTATCTATCTATCTATATATATATATATATATATATATATATATATATATATATATATATATATATATATATATATATATATATATATATATATATATATATATATATATATATATATATATATATGTATGTATGTAGATATATACATGGAATAATGTAAATACGTGTAACGATATTTCCAAAATTCCGTGCGAGGCTCGCCGAACATGAACGTGCTCGACAGCGGGGCGACCGGCGACTGCGGGTTCCCCGGCCACCGGCCTCCCTGGTCACGTCGTCATTCACGTCGACGAGCCCAGGGAAGCCGGTGGCTGGCAATCCCGCAGTCGCAGATGCTGTTTACAAATTTGTTTTACAGAGGGATGGTCGACAGATACGTGCGCACTGTCCACCGGCCACCCAAGTATCTGCGGTCCCCACGCCGGTGAGCCTAGGGTTGCTGGTGGGCCGGTGAAGAATCTAGGAATTTTGAAATGGGGTGCACAAAAAAATATTTAATAACATAATATAGAAAATGAAAAATGTTTGATATTATAAAGTCATACACAATTACATATAAATGCTTTAATTGAAAATTACCAAATACCAAACGAAATTATAATTGTCCACGACGAGTCTTCATTTTTTGAAAACAATCAATCACATCATCATCTAAAACTTTCAAAATTTTGTCTCTTTCAATTAAGGTAAATAGACAGTCATTCAATATTTGATCGCTCAAACTATTATGTAATATGTTTATGGAATAATTCATGCTCGAAAAGACTCTTTCAACACTTGCAGTAGTCAGAAGAAGAATCAGTGTGAACTTCAATAGATTGTATAATTGTTGATAAGTAATATGCTTCCAAGTTTCAAGTAGTTTTGTAGAGAGATGACCAAGGTCGTTCAAGTTAGAAACCTCTCATCGCTTCTCATATCCACAATGAAATTGTCTAGTTGAAAATCAAGATAAAACAACTCCAAATTTAAAAAATCATTACGATAAAACTCTGCAAGTCTGAGTAAATTGTGCTTGTCAAAACAATAAAAGGAGTTAATGAGATTCAAACAAGTCAACTCTATACGCACCTCATCAAATCTGTTATTAAGTTCATGCAATTGTAAATCAAGCACTTTTAAGAAAATTGACACCTGATAATGATGCAAATATGTGTAGTATTCAACAAATCGTCTTGATCTTCCACGCGGAACATTCAGATTATCAATTTTAGAAATATAAATACCATATTTACCAAAAAAAAAAGTAAGACTTTGTTAAACAAAGTGTCTAAGCCATCATCACTCAAGTTTTGCAATTGTTTTTTGGTCAAACTAACAAAAGACATAAAATAAATAATATCCTAATCTTTTCTTTGTCAAACAAAATTTAATTCATGTGTATCGACAAATATAATTGTCATCACATGAATCATTAAAATAAAGTCAAACGCGTCTTCACCCGATCATTTGTCTTACTCTTATTAATCTTCAAAACTGTAGCAATCATATCAGGATATAAAGAAATAATATGCATTAATGTTTGTTGATGTGTGCCCCAACGAGTATTCCCCGGCCGACCCAAAGAATGTTCATGATTTAAACCTGACTCAGTTTTTAGTTCACTATCTTCTAGTGTCAGAGCAACCTTTTGCACCTGACTTTCTCTAACCATCTCATTTCACTTGCAAGAAACTCCAATAAAATTTAATAGCGTCGAAAAAGCTTCAAAAAAATTATTGACAATCATCATTAATTTTAGCAACTATAATTACGGTCAATTGAAGCTTATGAACAAAACAGTGAATGTAATAGGCTGATAGTTTTTCCTTCAAAATTAGACTTTAAGTCTATTTATCTCACCGCACATATTACTAGCACCATCGTATCATTGCCCTCGGATTTTAGACAAATTCAAGTAATGGTCAATTAACAATGATTCAATTATAGCTTTAAGACATATGGTTGTAGTATCATTAACATGCATAATGTAAAGAAAATGCTCTATTAAATTTCCTTTCCCATCAACATAATGCACTATTAAAAAAGAATGAATTCGGATTTACGAAATAGGTTCCGTGCATGACGGGCCGCTGATTAAGATTTCTGGGGGTGCACACTTTAAAATTTTTCCATGCTAATACATATTTTTAATCTATAAATATAACACCTAATAGATATGCAAAAAAAGGGTGTGTCAGTGTAACACCCATATCCGTCACATAGCATATAGCAGTAGGTCCAGCCGAGGCCCGACGCCATATACCACATACAGACCGAAGGATTACTCATTGAAACCCTTCTTCCAATCGTAACGTCCTACACAGACTATCTAGCGGAAGTAGTTTCTTAAGTTGCAAAATAAGAACCCAGCCACAAGCATGAATGTCCACTAGCGAACCCAAATAGGAATGAATTACAAAGTACACAAAGTACCGGCCTTATGGCCTTACAAGAGTCACTTAAATTTTAAATAGTGTCTTCCATACTTCGGCTCGCAGGTCCGTCACACATGAATTAAACAAGTAAACAAAACAAGGCCTTCAAGGGCCGGCTCAGCAACAAGGGCTTTGGCCCGCTATTAGCCACTCGGTTCGCAGCACCTGCAAGCACAATTCACCGCAACGGTGGCAAACAAAAGTAACGATCAACTTAAGCTGACAAAATTATAACGATCCCGCCCCCAAACTTGGGGCGGCGATGCTCCTTCCCTGCACTTATTAGTATAATAAGCATTATACTGAATAATCACAACATCACAGGTGTAGGCACACTCGGTCGCACACCCCGTGCTCTCAGGGCACTTACACGGTGAACCCGGTCAAAACCGCGGTCTCACCACCGCCCCTTGGACGGCAATACTCATGAGCATTTTATTCTTTCTAGCCTAAGCCTAAGACCCTCCATCTATGCAAATGGTAAGTACCATGTACCTTAGGGTCGCTTTAACCATACGACACAGAGTGGTACGGTTCTGCATAACCCGTTGCTTACACCGCAACGTCAATTGAAGCCATATGCGCGGGTCAAGCTTCCCGAGTCCCAAAACGATCAAACATGCACATAATCCAGTTATGTTCAAGGCTGGCTCCTAGGCCACTAAGTTGGCAGAAATGCATTTACGCCCAATTTTCCGGGTGCACCTTGGAGTTAATCCCCAAGACTCCCTGTTTCAATCTACCGTGTAGAAAACCCAAAAACAACCAAAGGCACGGAGTCTTCTCCGGCTAATCATTCATAATGAAACATCACCGATCCAGACCAACTTGTCCGGGTAGGCTTCACACATCATGCCTATATCCGTAACTCGATTTCGGACTCTACATGCAAACAAGGGAGACTATTCACATCTACCCCAAGGAACACCGCACACTCACCGCACACTCGCGGGAGCGGGTTTCCTTATGCAAAAGAAGGAGAGCTTCACATGCTCAAGAAGAGAATCGTTACCCTAACATTCCTCTTTGGCGCCATCGAAATCTATACGGATGGAAAGCACCGCAAGGATCTCGCCTCCGTAGATCTGGACTCGGCTTGCGATTTGGCGCTCCGAATCTCCTCCGGCGATCAGATCTCTCTTACTTATTCCTCCTTGCTCTCCCCTCTCTCTAGAACCTATAAAGAGATTGAACCCAAAAGAAATGAGTGTTTCTAAGCCCTATTCCCGGGTATATCCCAGCAAGAACAACCCTGAGCCATTGGATCCCAAAATAAGGAAACGGACGGCCATGATTCGCACTTAAAATAAACTTCCTAGGCCGAACACGGCTTGTGACACGCCCGTGTCCAAGGCCATGTGCCTCATTTGCCGCCGAAACCATCGCATCCCGAAAAGAACACTGGCACTCGACACGCCCGTGTCTAGCTTGACACGCCCGTGTCATCCAGTACACTCTCGTATAGCTGGGCGTGTTCCTCCATCGACATAAGTCCAGCACCAACCCGAGGAGAACACGTGCATTCGACATGCTCGTGTAAAATTTGACACGCCCGTGTCGGACCCGAACACTCCTGGGCTCAGGCCGTGTCTCTCCCCCAATATAACCCGGCTAACAACCCGAGTAGGATACGGCCTAGGACACGCCCGTGTCTCAGACCGTGTTCGCTGTTCGACGCTCGTCGACTTCAATTTTGTCGACCACTCGGCCATCGTCGAACCCGAGCACGACACGCCCCTGGGACACACCCGTATCCCAGGCCGTGTGACCTCTACCAAGTCCAAGACTTGGCTCAAAATGCCACTCGTTCCTCTTTTGAGTTTAGGGGCGTTACAACTTTCTCCCTCTTAAAATAATTTCGTCCACGAAATTATCGAAAGGAAAAGATACACAAAACAAAAAGCGGTACCTGAGTGGAATAACTCTGGGTATTCCTCAAGCATGGTCTGCTCTTGCTCCTCCTGACCGCAGTTGTCCCAACGGACCTTGACCATCCAGATCTCCTTGTTACGAAGTTGCTTGACTTCAGAGTCCTTAATACGAACGGGCTTGACCCTTGTCGCCAACCCTTCATCCACCGGTACTTGATCAACTGCGATCACCTACGAAGGCTCTTGCACCGCCTTTCACAACGCTGATATGTGGAATACGTCGTGTAAACCACTCAACTCCGCCGATAGCTCTAAACGATAAGCGGCTTCACAAATCCGCTATAGGATCTCAAATGGCCCAAGGTACCTCGGGTTTAGCTTCTTCAAGCGTCGTACCCGTGAAACACCCTTGAACGGCTTTATCTTCAAATACACTCAGTCACCAATAGCGAACTCCACGTTCCGATGCTTGACATTATAGTATTTAGCTTGCCTATCCTGTGCGATCAGCAAGCGCTCTCGAATGGTTCGTACCAATAAAGTGGCCCTTTCCACCTCTTGCTTTTTGTACAACCTCTCCTCACCCATTTCCAACCACGACAATGACGTGCGACATTTTCTACCATATAGGGCCTCGAAGGGCACCGTTTGTATGCTCACTTGGTAGTTATAGTTGTACGCAAACTCCACCAAATATAGATGATCTTCCCACTGCTTCTTGAAATCCTATACGCACATGCGAAGCATGTCTTCCATTATCCTATTAACTCTCTCAGTCTGACCATCCATCTGCGGATGAAAGGCTGTGCTGAACCTCAGCTTAGTACTCAGTATTTGCTACACCAACCTCCAGTCATTATACGTAATCTGCCCATCTCTATCACTCACGATGCTGCGGGGCACACCGTGCAGTCTAACAATGTTATCCACATAAAGCTTTGCAAGTTTCTCCACTGAATCATCCTTCCTATTCGGAATGAAGTGCGACACTTTTGTCAACCGATCAAAGATCACCCAGATGACATCGTTTCCCTTCTATGACCTTGGCAATCCATACACAAAGTCCATTGAGATATCGTCAAACTTCCACTCTTGAATAGTCAAAGACTTTAAGAAACCCACTGGATTTTTGCACTCTGCCTACACTAAGGCGCAAGTATGACACTTCGCCACATATAGTGCCACATCCTTCTTGAGTCCTGGCCACCAGAACAACTTCTTCAGATCTCGGTACATCTTCGTGCTTCCTGGGTGAATCGAGTACTTGGTATGATGAGCCTCATACATCAACTCCACCCGCAAATTACCCACGCTTGGGACGCACAAACGACTTTCCTTCCTTAGTAGTCCATCTTAGACCATAAATTTGGAATTTGACCCATCCAAAGCTGCATCCATTATTTACTTCATGCTCTTATCCAAAGTTATAGCATGCTGAATCCGATCAGCCAGGTCATACTGAACTTCCGTCCAGTTCAATAGCGCTTCGGTGCTAGTCTGCTTGTCAACACAAGAGATATCTAACGCCTCCAACTCCCAAATCAACCGCTCGTCATGAACCGACAACTAGTTGGCTTGTGCGAGAGCCCTGCGACTCAACGTATCCGCAACTATATTGCCTTTCCCGGGCACATAATGAATTTTGAATGTATAGTCCCCCAAGAACTCCATCCATCTTTGCTGCCTCATAATCAGATCCTTCTGATCCAACAGATATTTCAGGCTCTTGTGGTCGGTATAGGTATTAACCTTCACGCCGTATAAATAATGCCTCCATAGCTTCAGAGCAAAAATCACTGCCGCTAACTCCAAGTCATGGACCAGATAATTTCTCTCAAACACTTCCAGTTAACGTGAGCCATAGACTATAACACTTCCATGCTGTAGCAGCACGCAGCCCAAACCACTGCCCGAAGCATCACTATAGATCTCAAATCCTTCGGTCCCACTCGGCGAACTTAGCACGGGCGCCGTGGTCAACCGACCCTTCAACTCTTCCAAAAGCTTGCGCGCACTCCTGCGTCCAAACAAACTTCTGATCTTTTCTTGTCAAAGTCGTGAGAGGTAACTCTATCCGCGAGAAGTTCTCTACGAAGCACTTGTAATAGCCGGCAAGCCCCAGAAAACTCCGGACTCCCGCTACCGTAGACAACAAAGGCCACTCGCGTATCGCCACTGTCGGAACACCCTATTACTAATTTGGGTAAGGATCACTATGTGCTTAGGAATTTATTTTGACCTTGTTGTATTGTCTGATAGGTCAATTAGAATGAGTCTTAGGGTTAGTACTTAGGTTTGAAAGTTGCCCTCAAGAACTTCTACAGATCAGGATTCAGTACTGAAGACTAGGACAATTCTCGTCGAGCTCAGGTCGATGAAACGTCGAACTCAGGTCGACTATCTATGAGCTCAGTTCAATAAGGCATCGAACTCCGTTCAAAGATCTTCGAGCTCAGATCGACGCTCTGTCTCTAGTTGTTTTCCAAGTCTCTGAGCTAAGGTCGACGATCGTAGAGCTCAGGTCGACATTTTTTGTCTCTAGTATAAGTCCAATCTCTGAGCTCAGATTGACGATAGTTGAGCTAAGATCGACGCTTTTCTGAAGAGATCGACGATTTAAGGATTCAAATTCAGGACAGTTATGGAATTTATTCAGACTTATTTTCAGCATTTATGGCAAAGTATTTTGTAGCCGTTTCAATCAATCTAGAGCAAGTTTCAAGGCAGACTAATTGGAATGTTTCTCAAGGACTTTCCTCCAGAGGCAGATATTAGTTAAGGTAGTCATTTATGACTGATTAACGGCTATCAAGAAATCAGAATCTGATATACTCCCTAGAGAATCATTCTGAAAATTGTACACAGACAAGATTTGAAAAAGAATACAGAAGAGAGAACAAAAAAATTACTCATCAAGAATTCATCTTCTTGGAATAGACTCAATAGACAAAAGTTTACAGAATTATTGAGTCAGAATTCTTCAAGAATACAAGTAACATTACTGTGAAGGAGATCATCTGCTATTCTACTCCTTCAAGCATCAAGTGTTCAAAAGCTTCATCATCAAGGACTACAGACATCACACATTTCAGCATCTGCTGAAATCATCTCTTGCTGGAGATCTGAAGCAACTGAAGACCTATCACCCTAAGCAAAGCTCATCTTCCTGAACCCTTACAGATCTCAGGGGGAGCTTTGACAACATCTTCCACTTGTCTTCTCTCAGATTATTGAAAGAGAAGAACAACTCAACCTTTTTGTTTTTCTTTATTCCTTCGGTTAAAGGGTTTCTCAAAACTCCCTTCAAAAGTTTTGTGGCTGGTTTTTGAGACCTTATCAAAACTCAGTGGTGGCAAGACACCTTATCAAAAAATCTAGGTTTGGTTTTTGAGCACCTTATCAAAAGTTCATTGGTGCCCAGGACACCTGTTCAACTATTCCTGCAGTGGATTCCTACCTAGGGTGGTAGAAGAGTGGATGTACCAAGGTTGTTGGGGAACCACTATAGCTCCTTGTGTCATCTGGTTTGCTGTGCTTTTTGCTTTGCTGTGTGCTGTTGTTTCTGTTTTCTTACTACTTTAGTGTTTACTTTTCAACTAACACATTACACATATAAGTAAATCAAGTCTTCCACTGCTTTATAGTTTTAAATTGTAAATTATTTTAAAATACTCTATTCACCCCCCCTCTAGAGTGAAGATAGATCTTACCCTCACTTTCAATTGGTATCAGAGGGATGTTGGTTACTCAACAAATGAATCTTCAATAGATTGGTTGAACAGGATAACACCTTAACCAAAAGATCCTTGATAAGATAGATCTTTTATAGAGGGTTATTACATTTTGTATTATATTTATTTTCATACAAAACCATGACACAGAACAAAGATTATGCTAGCACCAGACATCAAGTGTGCAACCTTTCTAAGTTTGCACTTTGGAAGGCAAGGATTAGGGGCTTTACATGAATTCTATTGATGAGGACATCTTTAATTCTGTTTTGACAGTTTGTCTAAGACCCCCAGTAATTACAAGTACAAGTGCTGTTCCACCTCCTTCAGGAACAGATGCAGAAATAAAGAAATGGAAAGTTGCAGATGCCAAGGCTATGAATATCCTTGCTCAGACTATGTCTGATGAGATATTCCAAAAGGTGGCTGAATGCAGTTCAGCAAAAGATATATGGGATAAAATTTCTGAGATTGTATCTGGATCTGCTGATGAAAAGAAAGACAGAAGATCCCATCTCATATCCCAGTATGAGAACTTCAAAAAAGGAGAAACTGAGTCAGTGGTTGACATGTACAACAGGCTCAGCCTAATAGTCAGTGTATTAAGAATATTGGACAAGGAGATCTCACTAACATAACTAAATGACAAGATTCTAATGTGCTTCCCTAGCACTTGGGACTCAAGGATATGGCCAATCAAGGATGCCAGAAGCCTAACTGAGATTACTACTAAAGCTTTGTTGGGCAAGCTCAAGTCCTATGAGCTGCTCATCAAGAATAGAGATGAAGAACAGAAGGTTTCTTCTCAAACTATTAAGAAGGAGAAGACAATAGAATTCAAAGCTACTGAAGAACTGCCTTGAAGACAAGGTCACAGACAATGAAGAATTAATGAGATTACTGGCCAAAAGATTCTATAAGATGGACATAAAAGATTTCAGAAAGAGGTCATCCAGAGGGCATGAAAAGCAGAGGTATGACAAATCCAATAATAAAGAAATTATTTGTTTTGGATGCAGGAAACCAGGCCATATTGTGCCTGACTGTCCAAAAAATCAGAATAAGGACAAAAAGGACAGAAAAGAAAGAAGAAGAGATAAGGACTCCAGGGGAAACAATTACAACAAATCCTCCTCCAGCAAAAATAAACATACAAGGAAGGGATTTGTAGCAGAAACCTGGAATGAAACTGAAGAAGAATCAGAGGCTTCATCAAGCTCAAGTGATGATGAAGATGATGCTGAAGAAAAAGAGTTCTGCATGATGGCTATAAATGCCTCTCAACCTAATTCTGATGCAGAAAAAGAGTCAGAGTCTGAATCTTAAACTCAAACTGAAGAAGACCAGGTAATAGATTTCTTTGATTTTGATTCAGAGGACTTTAGATCTGAATTTAAGGCACTTTTTTTAGACCTGTTAAAGTCTGAGAAAGAGATTATCTCTCTCAGAAATCAATTGTCTGAACATAGCACTCTAAAATCAGACAACCTCAAACTCTCTGAGGAGTTAGAATGTTGTATGGAGGAGATAGCTTCACTGAAAAGTGAACTATCCCAAGCAAAGAAGTTTGAAGAATCCCTTAATGGGAGAAGTATCAGACTGATGGACATCACAAGCACAGTGAACTCAAGACTCAACAGTACACTGGGCTTGGGTTCCTCATCCAACCAACTTATAGTATTAACAACCCCAATTAAATTTATCTCAGATAAAGGAAAGGGTGTTGTAGAGGTAGCTAGGAAGAATCCTGACTTACCTAAGAAAAACAAAGTTCAACAAAAAATGTCAAACAGAGCTCGATGATCGTCGAACAGAGCTCGGCAATCTCAGGCTAAATCATCGAACGCAGATCGACAACTTCTGAACTATGAACTCTGGGATAGTCGATCTTCGAACGGAGCTCGTTCAATCTGACCCAAGATCGTCGAACTCAGCTCGCTGATCGTTGAACTCAGCTCGCCGATCGTCGAACTCAGCTCGCCGATCGTCGAACGGAGCTCAGAGCTTTGAACAATCTTTCAGAGGTAAATCTAAAATCAATCCTAGAAGTCCTACATCCCAAAGCTTCAACTCTTATACTTAATGGATAGTACCTCCTAGGAGATACCATCCTTAAGGATATAAAAGTCAGCAAGGGATGTCTTTTATTTCTGAGTTTAAAGGTTATCAACCTAGACCTAAGGTAAACTGGGTCAAAAACATATAAATTGTTTATGTGCAGGTGAAGACCTATCCAGCAATGAACCAACAATGGTATCTAGATAGTGGGTGCTCAAAGCACATGACAGGAAGCAAGGAGAATCTAACATCCTTCAAAGCCAAACTTGGACCCAAAGTAATATTTAGATATTCAAACTTTGGACAAACAAAAGGATATAGTGCTGTTTAGATTGGCTCAGTCACATTCAAGAAGGTGGCTTATGTGGAAGGACTGAAGCACAACCTAATCAGCATCAGTCAACTCTGTGATGAAGGCTATCAAATGATATTCAACAAATCCTTATGCAAGATCAAGTCAGAGGATAACACAATAGTGTTAACAGGTAAAAGGAAAGGTAACATTTATCTTGTAGATTTCCTTTCAACCTATATAGATATCTGTTTATTTAATTCAGTTTGCAAACCAAATGATCTTTGGCATAAGAGACTAGGACATCTAAACCTTAGAACCATTGCTAGGCTATCCAAGGAAAACCTTGTTAGAGGACTACCTTCTGGCCCCTACAAGAAGGAAGGACTCTGCAGGGCTTGTCAATTAGGCAAGCAAACTAAAAATAGTTTTAAGTCAATTAATAAGAGTGATTCACCTAGGATATTGTATCTGTTACACATGGATCTTTTTGGACCCATTACAGTACAAAGCTTAGGAGGGAAATCTTACACTTTGGTGATTGTAGATGACTTCTCTAGATTCACTTGGGTATTTTTTCTGAGGAAGAAGTCTGATAACTTTAAGTGTTTGACAGATTTTCTCAAATGCATACAGATTGAGTTCAATACTCACATTGCCCTGATCAGAAGTGATCATGGGACAGAGTTTGATTGTCTTCTTATGCAAGAGTTCTGTCAGAGTGAAGGGATCAGACACACTTTCTCAGCTCCTAGAACTCAAAAAAATGGGGTAGCTGAAAGGAAAAATAGAACCCTTATTGAATCTGCCACCACATTGTTGACAGATGCTCACCTCCCTCTATCTTTTTGGGCAGAGGCAGTGAAAACCTCCAACTATGTGTTGAACAGAAGTTTGATACATAAACAGAAGGGCAAGACTCCCTATGAATTTCTCAAAGGGAAGAAACCTAAAGTAGACTATTTCAAAATTTTTGGTTGCATTTGATATATTCACAATAATGACAAGAAATTCTTAGCAAAATTCCAAGATAAAAATGATTAAGGAGTGTTTCTTGGATACTCCATGATCAATAAAGCTTATAGGGTTTATAATAAAACTTCTCTTAAAATTGAAGAATCTGTTCATGTATCTTTTGATGAGACTAACATGTTCTATAAGGAGAAGTCTACTTCTACCATAGAACCCTTGCAGGTAAACTCTCTTTAAGAAAATTTGGACAGATTGCATATTGCAGAGAAGGATTCAGCACAGTCACCTACCCAACAAAGAGGTGAAATTAGTGAAGATGAAGAAGATGTTCAACATCTTGGAGAGAACCATCTTGAAGAGCCAGTTGTTATTCCACTAGAGGAAACAACAACACAGGTTGATGAACAATCAACACCCCCTGTTGATTTAGTAACAACAAGAGATCATCCAATCTCCCAAGTGATTGGAAACATCTCAGCTTGTGTGCAAAAAAGAAATAGAGTCAACCAGAACTTGATGCACACTTGCTTTCTATCTCAAGTTGAGCCTCAATCCATTCAAGATGCAGAACAAGATCCACACTGGATCATTGCTATGCAAGAGGAACTACATCAATTTGAGAGGAATAATGTTTGGGAACTAGTGCCAAGGCCTAAGGATCACTCCATTGTTGGAACAAAGTGGGTGTTCAGAAACTTATTGGATGATCAAGGAGTTATTGTAAGGAACACAACAAGGCTAGTTGCACAAGGATACTCTCAAGAAGAAGGAATAGACTATGAACAGACCTTTGCACCAGTTGCAAGGTTAGAGTCCATAAGAATATTCCTAGCTTATGCAGTTCACAAGGGATTCAAGGTCTACCAAATGGATGTGAAGAGTGCATTTCTTAATGGAGACATCAAAGAAGAAGTCTATGTTAGACAACCCCCAGGTTTTATCTCTTCAACTTATCCTGACCATGTTTTCAAATTGCATAAAGCATTATATGGTCTTAAGCAAGCTCCTAGAGCATGGTATGAGACCTTAGCCTGTTTTCTTCTGAAAAATGATTTTATAAGGGGTAGAGTAGACCAAACTCTTTTCATTAGAACCCAAAAGTCCCATATACTACTAGTACAAATCTATGTAGATGATATTATATTTGGATCTACTGATTCAAATTTGTGTAGAAGGTTCTCTAACCTAATGCATTTTAAATTCTAAATGAGTAGTATGAGTGAGCTTTCCTTCTTTCTAGGATTGCAAGTCAAACAACATGCTGAAGGCATATTTATTTCTCAAACCAAGTATGCAAAAGAACTGGTTAAGAAATTTGGTATGTCTGAAGCATCTTGTATGAAAACACCTATGCCTACTAATGCTGTATTAGATGTTGATGAACATGGAAAACATGTTGATCAGACAATATATAGAGTAATGATTGGCTCTCTATTGTACCTTACAGCTAGTAGACCTGATATAATGTTTGCTACATGTATATGTGCTAGGTTCCAAGTAAGCCCTAGAGAGTCACACCTAACATTAGTTAAGAGGATTCTTAGGTATATGAAAAGTTGTCCAAATCTAGGTCTCTGGTATCCAAAATACTCAGGATTTGAACTAACTTGATTTTCAGATGCTGATTATGCTGGATGTAGAGTAGACTGGAAAAGCACCAGTAGAACTTGCTAGTTTCTTGGTGACAGACTTGTCTCCTGGTTCTATAAGAAACAGACATCTGTGTCCACTTCAACTGCTGAAGCTGAATACATGGCAGCAACAGTTGTTGCTCACACATTTTGTAGATTCAAAACAAGCTCCTAGACTATGGTTACAACTTAAAAAGGTCAAAAATATTTTGTGATAACACTAGTGCTATTTCTATAGCACAAAATCCAGTCCTCCATAATAGGACAAAAAAATAGAGATTAGGCATCACTTTTTAGGGACAATGTAGAGAATTTTTTTTTTAATTTCAATATATCCCAACTGATTTGCAAAAGGGAGATATTTTCACCAAACCATTGGATGAAAAGAAACATACCTTCTTCCTAAATCAGTTAGGAATGTTAGATGGAGGAAGCTTAAAATAAGATCCAAGATTTTAAAACTCTAAAAACAGACCAAGACTAGGCTAAAAACTTGATTTTTCTAGTGTCTGCAAGCTATTTTTCATCTCTGAACTGCGCTCGACGTTTTTACCCACGATCGTAGAACGGAGATCGACGTTTTTCGAAAATGTCGACCGGAGTTCAGCGCTTTCAGATAGTGCTAGGCTATCGTCTTCTTGTCAGAGATCGTAGATCGGAGATCGACGCTCTCCAATATCGTCGAACGGAGATCGACGTTATTGAACACTCTTCAGATTCCTTTAGAAGCCCAGATCGTCGAACGGAGTTCAACGATCTTTCCTTTCCGGCGTCGAACCCTAATATAAAAATCATTCTTCGTCCGTCGTTCTCCTTTTGCGCTTTCATACTCTCTGCAAACTTTTTCTTTCACTCCAAACTCTTCTGCACTTGGTCGTGTTTGTTCATTCTTGCAGGTATACAATGGCAGTGTCTATTGCCGCACTTGCCAAAATGAAATTCGACACAGGTTTTGATATAGAAATGGATTCCTTTGAAAGCAGCGACCAGATTTTCAAAGACATTCTCGAACTATTCAAGGAACAGAAGTTAGCACAGATTATGACAACAAGGATGAAAATTACTGCCGATGAGATAAAAGAATGGCTATATACGGCGCACAATCTGGATCAGAATACAATTGTTGGTACTATAGCCGGGACTCAGGTATCCCTAACACCTGCCCTCCTGACTGATGTCTTTCAATTAAGTACTGGAAATCATTCTATTGAGCTATCTGGAGAGGAGTTTGCAACTATGTTAGATAAAATGGGACATTCTGCGGCTAACGCTAACAAATTCTGCTTGATGGGAGCAATTGTGGATAAGAAACATTTAAACTGGGGAGAGATTTTCTTTGACATGATCAAAAAGAAGGTGAACAAAAGTCTTGTAAATTTTGGGAGGATCATAGGGCTATTCCTGCACTCCAGGTGCCCTGAATTGTTGGTGTCCAGTG
This sequence comes from Platanthera zijinensis, assembly GCA_039513925.1. NCBI lineage: Eukaryota > Viridiplantae > Streptophyta > Magnoliopsida > Asparagales > Orchidaceae > Platanthera > Platanthera zijinensis. The sequence continues at coordinate 143,004,288 of CM077086.1, forward strand.
GGATGCACATAAATGCCTCCAAGAGGCTGACCTGTGCCCTTTTTGGCAAATGGGACAGGCAGATTACCAAGCCAAGAAGAGGTCCTACTGCTGTCACTACTTCAGGCACAAGGTCTGATACAGTCACTCCCCAAAAGGCAACTTCCCCATTAGAAGAGTTGCCTGCATCCTTATCTCCTCCTTCTCCACCTATTGTTTCTACCTCCACTTCCACAACCACAATCACTACCTCATTCTCTTCCCCCATTATCATTTCCTCTCCTCTTTCAACTCCTTCACCTCCTCCAGCCACCACAGTAGAGCAATTCCATCCCCTTCACTATTATCCATCCATTGACATTTCCTCTTCCCTTCCATCATTCAACCTCATGGATGATTCCTACATGGATGATTCCCCCTCCTCACCTCTTGAGCCTCCATCCTCCTCCTCATACCAACAACTACTCCATGACATACTTGCCCAACCATCTTTCACCCCATCCATCTCCACACCACTATCTTCCATCTCCACAATTCCAATCTCTCAACCATCCATCCTACCATCCACCACTTCTATCACTACTTCTGCAGCTCCTTCACCATCTATCTCTGTCTCTCTAACCTCTACCTCTACTCAAGTCTCACTTGAGCAAGTAGATATTCCTGCCCTAGCAAACAAGCTTTATAGGATGCTGCCTCCCAGGCTAGTAGCCCTGTTGGAGACCTCCATGGCTCCACTCCTGAAATCCATCTAGGAGCTGTCTGCTAGGCTATCCTCTATTTCTCCTCCACAGGAAATCCCTTCTATGGGGTGCCTTGATCCAGTTCCAACTGAATCAAGGCAGGGGGAGATTCCATATGAAGAAGAGATAGTGCCTGCTGCTTAAGAGAAATTCTTACCAGAGACAGCTTCAGTTCCAGCTTCAACTCCTGTACTAACAGTGGACCTCAGGTCACTGTCATCAGATTTTGACATTCTTCACTTCAGCTGTTTACCAGCTCAGGAAGTAGAAGATCTGACTAAGGCCATTGTGCCTGTTGCTAGATGTGAGCCCAGCCAAATTACTGCATATATCAAGGCTATGGAACAAGTTCTTTCTGCTGATGTTTTGGATGTTGCTCCTGCTGTTGATATTGTTTGTTCTGATAGTGCTACTGCTGATTTACTGATGACATAGGCTGATGGGTCTGCTGTTCATATTGAAGAACCTGCTGCTGAAGTTTCTGTATCTGCTGCTCCTACTGCCTCAATTTCTGCTGCTTCTGTCACTGCTACTACTGCTATTATCTCTCCTGAAAAGTCAAAGCAACAACAAGATTACATTAAAAGGATTGATGAGTTATATGACAATCCTCAGAGCTCAGATAGTTAACAATTCCAAACTGATTCTGATGACTCCTCTGCAACTATTGCAAGGAAGAGGAAAGCTAGAAGCAAGGTAATAATGAGGGTACCTCCTGAGAAAGTTAAAGATGACAATGATATCCCCTACTATATTTTTCATGACTGCCCTATTTCTGAACCATGGATGTAGTATTCTAAGAACCAGCTCAAAGCAATGAAGAAAAAGAGAAAGCTTGACAAATATGATAAAGGATCTTCACACTTCTATCCTCCTCCTCCTCCAGATGCAGGTACTGGTGGAGGATCTGCTTATCAGTCTAGATCTGTTGGAAAATATAGCTCCTCCCAATCTTCACAGAGATATCAACCAAGAGGACATTATCAAAGAGGTTATCAGTCAAGAAGAGGACAGCATAGAGGAAGTCAAAGAGACTACAGAGTTTACTCCAGGCAACATCCATACCAAAGGGAAGGACAAGGACCTATTGACTCAACCTCTGGTCCTTTCCCTTACAAGCTAAAAGAAACTGTTGCTATAAGAATTCCTCCAGATGATTTAGTGACAATAAATAAATATGAAACTTCAGTTCCTTTTGAAGGCCCTGAAAACAATCCACTCTCCATGACTGCTAGAATGAAAGAATTGGTTGCATTGGATCAGATTAATAAAGCAAAAGAACAGGGAAGAGACACTTCCAATATCTAAACTCTATCAGAGCAGAGAAAGAAAGAATTAGAAAAATATGCTTCAAGAAAATTCTTTTATCCAGAGAGCTACATGAAGCTGCATCCTGAGGCTGTTGTTCCAAGGCAAAATCTCAAACCTCCTTAGGTGCAGATGATGATAGAAGATCCAAAAAGGAAGCCCTCAATCCCAACAGAGAAATTCTTTTCAAAAAGGGCAATGAGAAGTGAATATATAAGCTGATACTTATATCTATTTCTGACTGAATCTGTGATTCTTGCTGTGCTTCTACAATGCTCAACATGTGTTATTTGCATTGTTGTTTCTATTTTATTTTTAATTCTGATGTATGTTTGTTATTTTTATTCTGTCATGTAAATAGTAATCCTAACCCAAATAGGGGGAGATTGTTGGAACACCCTATTTCTAATTTTGGTAAGGATCACTATGTGCTTAGGAATTTGTTTTGACCTTGCTGTATAGTCTGATAGGTCAATAAGAATTAGTCTTTGGTTTAGTACTTAGGTTTGAAAGCTGCCCTCAAGACCTTCTACAGATTAGGATTCAGTACTGAAGACTAGGACAATTCTCGTCGAGCTCAGGTCGACGAAACGTCGAACTCAGGTAGACTATCTCTGAGCTTAGTTAATTAAGGCGTCGAACTCCGTTCGACGATCTTAGAGCTTAGATCGACGCTCTGTCTCTAGTTGTTTTCCAAGTCTCTGAGCTCAGGTCGATGATCGTAGAGCTCAGGTCGACGTTTTTTGTCTCTAGTATAAGTCCAATCTCTGAGCTCAGATCAACGATAGTTGAGGTCAGATCGACACTTTTCTGAAGAGATCGGCGATTTCAGGATTCAAATTAAGGACAGTTGTGGAATTCATTCAGACTTATTTTCATCATTTATGGCAAAGGATTTTGTATCCGTTTCAATCAATCTGGAGCAAGTTTCAAGGAAGACTAATTTGAATGTTTCTCAAGGACTTTCCTCCAGAGGCAGATATCAGTTAAGGTAGTCATTTATGACTAATTAACGACTATCAAGAAATCAGAATCTGATATACTCCCTAGAGAATCATTCTAAAAATAGTACACAGACAAGATTTGAAAAAGAATACAGAAGAGAGAACAAAAAAATTACTCATCAAGAATTCATCTTCTTGGAATAGAATCGGTAGACAAAAGTTTACAGAATTATTGAGTGAGAATTCTTCAAGAACACAAGGAACATTACTGTGAAGGAGATCATCTGCTATTCTACTCCTTCAAGCATCAAGTGTTCAAAAGCTTCATCATCAAGGACTCCAGACATCACACATTTCAGCATCTGCTGAAATCAACTCTTGCTGGAGATCTAAAGCAACTGAAGACCTATCACCCTAAGCAAAGCTCATCTTCCTGAACCCTTACAGATCTCAGGGGGAGCTTTGACAACATCTTCCACTTGTCTTCTCTCAGATTAGTGACAGAGAAGAACAACTCAACCTTTTTGTTTTTCTTGATTCCTTCTGTAAAAGGGTTTCTCAAAACTCCCTTCAAAAGTTTTGTTGCTGGTTTCTAAGACCTTGTCAAAACTCAGTGGTGGCAAGACACCTTATCAAAAAAATCTAAGTTTGGTTTTCGAGCACCTTATCAAAAGTTCATTGGTGCCCAGGACACCTGATCAACTATTCCTGCAGTGGATTCCTACCTAGGGTGGTAGAAGAGTGGATGTACCCAGGTTGTTGGGGAACCACTATAGCTCCTTGTGTCATCTAGTTTGCTGTGCTTTTTTCTTTGCTGTGTGCTGTGTGTTTCTGTTTTCTTACTGCTTTAGTGTTTACTTTTCTGCTAGCACATTACATATATAAGTAAATCAAGTCTTCCACTGCTTTATAGTTTTAAATTGTAAATTATTTTAAAATACTCTATTCACCCCCCCTCTAGAGTGAAGATAGATCTTACCCTCACTTTCTGCCACTATCTTCGCTGGATCCACCGCAATTCCTTCTATATTGACTATGTGACCAAGGGACGCTACTGAGGGCAACCAAAACTCGCATTTGGAGAACTTTGCGTATAGTTCGTTCCTCCTCAGCGTCTTCAAGACCAAATGCAGATGCTTGAAGTGATCCTCTTTGCACTGCGAGTACACCAATATGTCGTCGATAAATACGATCACAAAGTGATCTAAGTACTCCTTGAATGTTCTATTCATCAGATCCATGAATACTGATGGCGCATTAGTCAACCCGAATGGCATGACCGTAAACTCAAAATGCCCATATCTCATGCTGAACACTGTCTTTGGGATATCCCTTTCCCTTATTCTCAGTTGATAGTAACCGGACTAAAGGTCCAATTTTGAGTACACAGACGACCCGACTAGCTGATCAAATAGATCATCAATCCTTGGGATCGGGTACTTGTTCTTTTCCATTAACTTGTTCAGTTCTCTGATACAGAGCAGAATACTTCCGTCCTTATTCTTAACGAAAAGGACCGGTGCGCTCCAAGGCGACGAACTCGGACGCACATAACCCTGCTCCAATAACTCTTCAAGTTGAACCTTTAACTCCGCCATTTCCTTAGGCACCAACCTATAAGGAGAGCGTGACACAGGTTTGGCACCTAGCAATAGCTCAATAGTGAAGTCGATCTCCGGCTGGGGTGGGGCTCCGGGAAGATTGTCCGGGAACATGTCAGGGTACTCGCACACCACTGGGATGCTACCCAAAGCGGGCTTAGGCTTTACAGCCTCCACTTGCGCGAAGAAAAGCTCTGCGCTAGTACGAACTACCTTGACCACCTGAAGAGCGAACATTAAAGTCTTGCTCGACCCCTTCAAACCCGCAAACATTGTCTCCCGGTCAGCTCCCAACTTGACTTCCTTACAATTGCAATCTATGTATGCCTTCTGCTCCGAAAGCCAGTCCATACCAAAAATGACGTCGAACTCTACTAGCGACAGTAACGACGCTAGCAAGTCGAACTCCTGACTCCCAATATGAATCTTTACGGCACAAACTCTGTCTGCACGCATAGAACACCCATTCGGCAAAAACACATCCAATTTGTCCTTCGCTAACGAAAAAAGGACTCCGATGCGCGATATAAAACCTTCGGACAAAAAGGAATGCGAAGCTCCCGTATCGAAGAGTGCTCTCGCCGGATTAACACAAATCAAAACAAAGCCTATACAAATAGTAATAAGCTAACAAGCACAAGGTAACAGTATTTAAAGCTAAATTACTATAAATTTAAACCGTACCCGTCACCACTTCTGCTCTCTTGATGGCCTCCTGCTGGCCAAGATTGTAGACTCTTGGTTGAGTCGGAGCATAATGGGATGCAGTTGACTCCACCGCCTTGCCCCTTTTTCTCGTATGTTGCTCCCTTCTTCCTCTCGGACTTGGGACGTCCGCTCAAACAGTTATGAGCAAAATGCCCCGGCTTCCCACAAGTAAAGCAAGCGCCCGGTGCACGACCTGTAGTCGCCACCAAAGCACCAGAAGAAGGGGTTGGACCCGAAGCCCTAGCGTTCTTATTCCACCTTCGAAAATCGGACTTTGAAGTCGGCACCTTAAACTCTGACTTCTTCGCACCAGAGTCTCCAACTGCTCCTGACATAGCTTTCTTTGTCATCTGAGCACCCTCCCGACAATCTCGGGCAAAGTGCCCTTTCTTGCCACAAGTATGACAAGTGTAAATAGCTTTGCGAGTGGATGCTTTAGCCTTCTTACTCAGCGTTCTATGGTAGGCAACCCTATAAGGATCTGTAGGGTTTAGTACCCTACTCACTGGTATCTGGTGAGTTCTCCCCAACTCTACTTCCAACAATCTGGCCGACTCCACCAAGGATCGGAATCCCAATAACTTTGGTCCTAACAGTAGTATTCACAACTCACTATGCAAACCATTATAAAATCTATCGACTATAGACTGCTCGCTTTCCAAATCAAAGCCTGGGTAGCGCCTTTACATAAGGAATGCCTGAAAATATTTGTCGACTGAGTGCGCTCCCTGCACTAAAAGCATGTTCACCTGCTGCCCCAATGGTCCTCTAAATGACATATGCTCCATCACACCACTCGGTGTTAAAGCCACCTTAGGGACAGAGGGTTGCACATGAAAGTGTTAAGTTGTCTACCGAAATCACCTAGAGGGGGGTGAATAGGTGAATTGTGCGTCTATTTGCGGAATAAAAAATTTAACGAACTTGCACCAAAAAAAATCAAACAATCACAGACGACAAGAAGATTTATAGTGGTTCTCCAACCTTGGGTACGTCAACTTTCCCTCACCGATCTAGTAAATCACTAGACTCAGCTACTCCACTATCTCGGATTGAAAACCAATCCTACGTCTCGGAACCAAGTTCCTACAATCTATATCCAAATGGATCTACACTCGGAAGATGAATACTTCCTACAACTCAGAGAACGAAGCTCCTACACTCAGAGAATAATCTCCTACAAGATTACAAAGAGATTTGAAATACAAACAGAAATTTTCTTCTCAGATCTGGAAAATATGTCTCTAGGTCTTCTTCTTGAACTTTGCGGCTTTTTCAGAAATTGTTGAAGAAGACTCTTAGAATATCTGATCTGAGAGAACTTTGACCTACTCGATCAAGGAGAAGATGAAGATTCCTTGAACAACAAGTCTTTCTTGATCGAAAACTATTGTATCGATCTTTAAGTTGAGCGACGACGACGACTTCTGTAAAATCGTTCTTGAGAGAGACGACAGATTATGAAAATTAGAAAGTGTACAGTTCACCATTTAGGGTTAGTCTTGATGACAAGACCTTATATAAGATCTCCCCTAACGGTTAGAATTAACATTAATGATGACACGTGGACCAATCACGTCATGTCATTTGAAAATCCCGACAATTCTGAACTTAAGCAATTTTCTGAAAAATTGGACTGTAATTCTCGAGAAGTATATATATTAGTTCTCGAGAACAAGCTGATTACTTGAGGGCTATACGTTCTGGACTTATTTAAGTACTCGAGAAATAAGCATTGAGTCAACTCAAGAACTAAACTACGCTTCTCGAGAACTAAAATAACATTTACCGAGAACTAAAAGAATACTACTCGAGAGCTAAAACTTGTACTCGAGTACAAAGCTGACTTCTTGAGAAGTAGTAGCTAAGTACTCGAGAACTATAACTAGCTTCTCGAGAGATGGACTTAGAAAATTGTCAAGGCTAGCTTTGTCTACTCGAGAAGTATAGGCTGAGTCTACTCGAGAACTAGTCTAGGCTTCTCGAGAACTTTAATGATATTACTCGAGAACTAAGACTTGTACTCGAGTACTAAGCTAAATACTCGAGTTCTGATAACTCCACTACTCGAGAACTATACTAGACTTCTCGAGAAGTGGACTTAGAAAAATTTTTGAACTTAGGAAATTTTTCTTCTTCATGAATCCTATCTTCATTCTATGTTCCAAGTGCTTGAATGTGAAGTGTATACCAATAGAGAGGCTACACATGAGTCAACACCTTGATCACACAGTGAGGGATTACACTGTATGGTCCTGTGTTCATGACCCACTATAGACTGACATTGGTCTACACTTAGCAATGATAGTCTACAAACACAACTAAATAGAGATATCAAATACAACTTAATTCATCTTAGCTAAAGGGTGACTTCATGCAAATATGGGTTATTGTGGATGCAATACCCAACAATCTCCCCCTATTTATAAAAGTCAGAACCCTCTACACTAAGGTGAATTATATCAACAAAGAAAAAACTGTATATGAAAAACAGATTCAAAATCAAGAGATGAAAAATTAAACTTAGAATCAGCAAAACTAGAAAAAATATATATATATAATATTTTAGATTTCAAATCAACATCCATTTCATCCATAATCTCAAAATGAGTTATCAACAGAAAATCAGTCCTTGCTCTGATATTACCTATCATACTTCTCTTATTGTCTCCCCTAGTAGCTAAAAGGCTTTGGATAGTACCTTAGAGGTTTAGGAGGTGCCTTTGGATTATTTTTCACATACTCTCTGTCATACATTCTCCTTTTAGTCATGGACTTTTCATAGAGTTACCACTCAGAGGAGCTGTAGTGGAGACTCCTGTTTTCATTGTAGTCCATTACTAATTTGAGATTGTCTAGAATTAAAGCCTTGGAAGTAGGACTCCATACTTCAGCAAATTCCTGTACTTTCCTTTTCTCTGAGTCTGGCTTTGGAATACTTTTGTTTGTAGAGGGGCCTTCCCCATACTTCCTCTTCTTAGGAATGTCAATTTCAGGTAGATCTTGAGGAATCACATCATCCCAAACTTGATCATAGGAAGCAGGAGGAGGATTTTGATCTTCTGGCCTTGGAGAGAAGCATGGCATCTAAAG